>JAWPHD010000120.1:0-635633 GCA_037043455.1 Cyrtodaria siliqua | reverse complement strand
GTGTAAGAATTGACTAAAACAATAAAGAATATGTAAGTTCCAAGTGTGGGGAGGGGTGGGGGTGGGGGGTGAGAGGGGGAGGGGGGTTGCTACATATATGTGTAAGAATTGACAAAAGCAACACAGAAATATGTAAAAAAAGAAAAGAAAAAAGTTTCAAGTCTGGGGCGGGGTGTGGGGGGGGGGGGGGGGGTGCTGGGGGGTGATGGGGTGAGAGGCGTGGCCTGGTGGAGGCGGGGACGGTTGCAACATATATGTGTAAGAATTGACTAAAACAACACAGAAATATGTAAAAAAATAAATAAAAGGTGTGGAGGGGAGTGGGGGCGGGGTAGAGTGGGGTGGGGGTAGGGGGAGGAGGGAGCCCATGAAGTAATAAAATGCATAATGCTATAACAAATCCCAAACCAAAATTATAGATATATACATGCTTACATGCAAACCTAGATCTGCCTTTATTGCACATTTTATGGGCCATCACAATTTGGGTTCCATGGAGCCCAGAATTTGCAGAAGACAAAATTACTTATCCAACCCTTAACAACATACTATAAGAAAACCAATTCCAAAATTTAGTCCAGCTAGGACAAAAAATGTAAGAGATATAGACCTGTAAACACAGCTTACACGCAAAATTTGATGTGAAACAGACATATTTTAAGGGCTATCAAATTTGGGTTCCATGGGAGCCCAGGGGTTTACAGGAACCAAAATTACTTAAGCAGCCCTTACGATAATGCTATAAGGAAGCTAATGGCCACATTTGGTTGTGCTAGGGTAAGAATTGTAAGAGATATAGACTTGTAAACACAGCTTACACGCAAATTTTGATGTGAAATTGGCACATTTTATGGGCTATCATATTTGGGTTCCATGGGAGCCCATGGGTTACAGGAACCAAAATTGCTTATGCAGCCCTTAAGATAATGCTACAAGGAAGCCCATGAACAAATTTGTTTGTGGTAGGATAAGAAATGTAAGAGATATAGACTTGTAAACACAGCTTACATGCAAACCTTGATGTGGGATGCCGACGCCGACGCCGGGGTGATTACATAAGCTCTCTTATTCTTCGAATAGTCCGAGCTAACAAATGACAATATACTCTGAACCATGAGGAAGTTATGAAAGTACTTAAATTAGTTTGTATACACTGTGTAGCAACTCGTTTATAATATCCAACAGGGTTGCCAGCACCTGGGTCAAATAAAATTCCCCGCCTTTTCCCTGACCAAAATGTAATTTTTCACTGACCAATATGAAGCAATTTTATTGGCCTCTTCACTTCCATACAGTCGACCATTCCATCCATATTACTTTAATTCAAATTGAAAGATATGTTACATCAATTATTATGTATAAAACAACATCATTTTGTCTGTCTCATGTTTTATATTGCAATGCAGTAACTTGAAGACTGCCATAGCCACAGATACATGATTTTTCGACAACAAAATACACAATTTCCCTGACCTTGAAAAAAAGACCGATTTCCTGACTTTTAAAGGTTGCTGGAAACCCTGTCCAACCCTAAACTCTCTAATCCCACATTTTTTTTTGTTTACAAAATTGAAAATTATCAATATAATACATCTATATAATACACAAAAAATCCCCCACCCTTCCCAAGATAGTAATACTGAGAATAAATGGGGTGGGGGTGAGAATTATTCATTATATGGGGAAGGGTTGGGGGTGGGGAAATATGGGATGGGGGTGGGAATTATTCCATTATATTGGGAAGGGTTGGGGGTGGGGAAATATTATATATTATTCATTATATGTGGAATGGTGGGGAAAAATATTATTCATTAACTGAGGAAAGAGAGGGGACAAAAGGGGAATGGGTTTGGGGGAACAATCATTGCTCTGTTTCCTGGAATTGAAAATTGTTACGCAACCAAACTGGTTGGCTACTGGCTTGGTCAAACATGGTAACAGGACAACTATTTTGCATATCAAATAATAAACAGTTGAAGGGTTACCTTTCTTGCCGCCTGAGCCTGGCTTGTATTTATTTTTGATGGCAGATAAAGAGATTCCCTCGTCGTCTTCGTCGTCGTAATCACCCTCCAGGTATCCAGAGCTGAGACCTTTAGAGTGCGCCCTCTCTCTGACTCGGCGCTTCAGACTGTCACTCTTTGTCGACGCACGTAATCTCTCCTCTTCTTTCTGTACAGGAGACATCAAAATCACATTTAATTTAGAGCACGAATATTGAGCAAGAAAAACAATTTATGTTCCATAGTGACTGTAGTGTACTTATTTCCTGGAATAAACGATGGGATATTGCTGGAATTTTTTTAAATCGATTCACACTATTTCGGTGTTCATGTGTTTTTTATACGTCGAAAGCAAACTGCAAATTTACCATAAAGCTTGTTACTCATATTTACATTATTTTTCTGTCGCTATAGTACCAACAATTACGTGCCTTGTGAGAAGGAGAATGATAAAAAAGTGCAAGAGAGATAGACAGTGAACTAGCCATTGAAGTGCCTCCTTCAAAAAATGAACAGAACAGAAATAATTAAAAGTTAATGTATATAAATACTATAATCATAATGGCTCACCTTGATCATTTTCTGACCTCTGGGACTCCGGGGTCGTGACCCGATATTGGCAGTATCTTCACCTTCTGTTTCTTCGTATGCCTATCTGCTAATGACAAGGTCATCTTTCTGTGCGTGAACGACTCCGTGGAATGAGGCCTATAAGATAAAATGCAATTTTACGACACGTTCAACACATGTAGAGCTACATTGGTACAGAGACCTCTAAGGGAGATGAGAGGGAGGATGAAGACCTGACAAGCTGCTGCAGCCAGGGCTCGAACCCTCGCAGGTATAAAAGATAAACAATGCATAATGGTACCATCAGAAATAAGCAACATATTATACCTCTCAAGCTTTAACTCTTTCCAATAGGAATGAACTGAAATTTGTTCAATGGCTCTTCACTTCGCGCTGCCAAAGATGGAGATGGATACATAGGAATACGAGAACCATGTTCCCATCCGACAAACACTTCGAGAGAGATTCGTTCATATCATACATTGGGAGTGGACACAACACTGCCAAAACAGCCTATAAATAAAGAAGTTACAACATTGTTGTATGGAATCCTCGACTTGCAGGTCCAGAGGATAGACTCCAGTATAGGGAACCGGCCAGTAACAACATAAATTACTTAACAAAGCAGTTGCAGCCAATGACTTTCTCAAGGTCACAAACTCGACAATACAGATCATCGTTAAGAACTCCAAACCACCTGACACCTACCCCTCACTTCGACTGCTGCGATGCATACAGCCAGGTGAAACAAAAGTGGTTATACATAGTATATGATGGGGAAGCTACGTACATGAGAGCACATACCTGAATGACAGTTTGGTTTTAAAGATGGATTGACCCTGTAACCCGGTACCCTGTCTCACAAACAGATGGTTGAAATCTCCCTGGATGGGCATCGTGTGGATGTCGAATATTTCCTCTCCCAGATGAAGAGACATGCTGAAAGACAATCGGTTAATCTGAATAGACATGTATAATTGCTACAACACTGCCCCTACCTTTAAAACGTTACATAATGTCAATTTGTATGGAGTACTGTGTTATTTCCCTAAGTTAGAACCGACTTTTTTTTCCCTTTTTCCAAGGTCTTTAATAAAATTTGGTGGAAGAAGGCCTCAACCATTAGAGATGAAACTCAGATAACTGATTATAACAACCATCTTTCTGCATGTATCTGGCATATTTTCTTACATATAGTCGTGTGGCGCAAGTGGGATTCGAACCCACGACTATAGCGGTGAAAGATCTATGTGAGCTTAAGCATGTTAAGACGACAGCGCCTTAGGACACTGAACCACAAACCTACAGAAGACTAATAAATGAAAACATTTATTTTTTAAACCAGGGTTAAATAGTTAAATGTTTAAGTTACATGACCTAAAACAACTTCAAATTTTAAACTTTCTTGAACAATGAAAAACATGTAATGCACGGGTGTGCATACCTGCAGTCTGAATAGCGTACAATCCTGTGTCAACCCAACCCCAATCTTTGCACTAATTGCCATATGATCTAATTTCTGGTAATTACAAAACCAATCATTTAATTCTTCACTAAATACGTTCCGTTGTGTTGTTTTTTCATGGCAATTTAATGGAGAAGGCTAAACTATACTTGCGCCACCCCAACCCCACCTTCACACCCCAAGTCAAACATTACTACCCGCTTACCTGCCATCTGACCAGCGTACAATTCTGCCATTACTCTCTCGCACTGGTTTACCCAACTCGTCCTTCTTGTCACTACCTTCCTCGTCTTTCAGCGTCCGCCATCGCACGGTGTTCTTTACCTGTAAACAGAAACATCATTATCAAACAGTGTTAAGATCATTTAAAGGTGCTTGCAGTCGGTAGTGACGGGCAATCCAGATCACTGTACTCTATGGACTATTATCCGTTTTTTTTTTACATGCTTTACCACACTCGACCTTCCAATTAAAGGACAAAGCCGTGGGCATAAGGGACCTGCTCTAGATGAGAAGCAAACTGTTTCGCGACAACGTCTCAAACCCGCAGCTTTTTAATTACGCATCAAGCACTAGATGTAACACCAGACCACAGCCCAACTAGTAGGTAATGAAAGAATACTGTGTGTCCACTTTCAATTTTTCGACCAATGGCAAAACTTCATTTATTTTCATCTGCTTTGTTTTCAGATTCATGCAAATACGAACTTCATAATACGTCAACAACATAGTGATTATCTGATATCACAGCCATCAGCAGATTCCCTCTCCAAAATCACAGGACCTTTGACCCCAATGACCGGTTTTAGTATGTGATCGAATTGTATCAAGTTAATTTACATGAACATTGCCAATGTATGACATTATGACCTTGACCTTTAAGGTAGCTACCTTATTTAATACAAACACATAATCTTGTTGATCTTGATCTGTTTCAAAAATAGTGGCCTCGGTAGTCTTGTGCTGATTGTTTGTTTGGTGTTTTACGTCATTTTCAACACATGTAAGGTTATATATGACGGTCGATTTTTTTTGTGGTGGAGGCAGACCACCCACTTTTCCTGGGTAGAACCAGTAATGTACACCTCCCGCCATCCGTAAGAATCAACACTTGCTTGCTTGCAAGTCTAGCTCCCAGTGGGATTCGTACCCGCAGTGCAGATAGGTTAGAAGGTTTACAACGCAACGTTGTAAACCTCTCGGCCATGATACTTCCTGCCTTGTGCTTAAGAGTTGCAGATCCATGCACCATGTGGGGTCGTGGCATGTCTAATAGGAAACTATATTCCATAGAATATTTAGCAGGATAAAAAAACTTGTATTAAATATATTGGTATGCAATACAGAACTCGACTTGTTTAAACTATCGGATTTATTTCCCTTATTTAGGGAAAATATATAAATTAAAGGCCATAATTATACATGTACCTACAGTTCACTCCTTCTGAACTGTTCCTATCTAACTGTGTGTTGCACGGATAGCTTCTTTTTTAATCAAAACACATTTCATCCATGTTTGTACTTTGTGATGTTATTCCCGACTGTGTAGAAAGTTATACATGTTGGATGGTGTAAATATTTATATTCTAAGTCTCTTAATTATAACCATTCTCACAAGGTAGCTAAATGATAAAAAAAAAAACACTACTTTATTTATTGATGGTCCCAGTTGCCAAGGGCAATATAATTGCCAACTTTCTCTGCCAAAGGCCCAACAGGAGGTGAACTCCCACAATGGGAACTGGAAACTAACCCTTAGCCCGCTATGAATGTATAATGGACTGACCTTTCTTTAAATTTAGACCAACCCATTTATGTTACAAAGGGGTGTTTTGGAGAAATGACTGATGAGCATCTGGACATTGTAAACCCTGATCAGCCTGCGAGTTACTCACAGGCTGATCTGGGTTTACAATGGGCGCAAAGGCTATTGTAGATGCCCTTATCAGGCTAAGGGCTAAAAACAATGGCTTTAAATTGAATGGTGATCAAGAACATGATATTCATTTGCAGTAGTCATCTAGACGGCTGCACGGTTGCAGTAATCATCTTCATCTCCATCATTGTCATGTGTTGCTCGTCACCATTCCCCATTCCAACCAGATAGTTTTTAAACACCATTTATTTAAATATAAGCACAAAGGTATGAAAGCAAGAACTTTAATTTCTAACCACTGTATAGGTTTAAATAATCCATCACAAATTTATTTTCAAATCCATAAAAAAAAAATGCGAAGTGAGGGCTTGGCGCAAGACTGGTCTAACTCACTTTTTGCAATCTTTTCAGGAGAAGCAAAAAACTGATTATATTCTTGGAAAATTAGATGACAAACATGGAAATAAGAATTTTTATTACAAATCCCTCAAGAAATTTCTTAGTTAATTCAAATATATATATATATTAATAGGAAATAGGTAATTAGAGAGTTACACTTATTTTGCATTCATTTGTTCATTGCAAACTGGTCTAACTTGAGATAGACTTATTTTGCACTGTAATTTCAGTGCAAAACTGATCTAACTTGAAATGGACTTGTTTTGCATTGAAATGTGTGTAAAACCAGTCCAACTCATGATATTAATAGTTTTGGTTGTTTAATGCCTTTGTTTAATGCACCTATAAATGTTTCCCCCCTCCCAATGTTCCTACCCCCAACCCATCCCGCCCCACTCAACCCCCAGCAGAAGGTCCTGGGCATACCCTGCTGGGAATTAGACAGATGTAAAAACAGTTTATAATCCCCATCCCTATGAGCAACATCATGTCTAAATCCCCAGTGTCGACCAGTATACTCAATATTACATAACCCCATGTTTGTATCAGGTTTTGTCTTAATTCCTTACCCAGTGTCATCATTGATGGTATGCACCCCTCCTGCCACTCTGTTGGGGGAAAACATTGATAGGTTCATAATTTACAAGTGGGCATAAATATTGTTATATATTTTATTTTTTATTTATTGTAAACGCATTTCTAACAATATTTAACTTTTTATATTTGCAATATTTGCATATTTTCAGATATTTCACATATTTTTATTGGTAATAAAACTTTTTTCGTAAAACTCATTTTCAGAATTTGTTCATATTCAACATATTTTTCAGCCCAAAGTTGTACCAGAAAAAAAAGCTAGAATTTATAATTGTTTTGTTACTTGAGCATTGACTTTACTGTACTACAAAAGACAATAAAACCAAGACCCAAGATTTAAAACTGTTTCAAAGTGCTCTATTCAAGAGTTAATGTTCAACTACTTAATTATAATTCTAGCATTCTTTTCTGTTAGTAACCCACCCATGAGTACACATCTGATGGTGTTATGTTTTATGCATTACTGCACAAGTTATACCATTTACATGCATTAGGGGGCATGTTATTACCTAATCAGATTTTTGTATTTTTAACTTTTCATCCTCAAGTGCTAGGAATATGTAATTATAAAAGGAAAGCTAGTCAACATAATAAACAATCATGCAGTTTTCAAACTTTATTGAAACATAATTGATTTAATATTAACAATAGAATTTCAACAGTGAAACATTTACATCCAACTTTAAAGGGACACAAAGCAATCTTGAAGTTTTTAGCAAGCATTGAAATTAGCCTTTAGATTTAGTAATCCAGTATCATTTTGACTTTAAACCTGCTTGCATATATTTAAATACAAGTTTGAGATTTCAACTTTTCTTTAGTATTCTACCATATGTTTGAATAGATTATTGGCGAAAAGTAATCAACCGTTAGTAACATGCAAAAACAATCTGCTTTATACAATTCTTATAATTAATATTAATGACTGAACAAATGCAATTTATGTAGAAATTTATTTAGAAAAACAAACGGGACGCCCCTAATTTTTAAACAACCAAGATTGCATGTGTGTCCCTTTAAAGTTGACCCTCTGTGGTAATGATTTACCATCAATGGATTAAAAAATCCAGAAAGAAACAATATAACTTTATTTATATTCAAAGAGGTGTAATGACTTTCACATATCAAAGCATCAGCCAAAATATTTTCATGCTAGATCTATAATTTATTAATTATGTTTTTATCACTTAAGTTGTGATTGCCTTATAATGTTTCTCAGAGGGCAACAATAGTAAACACCTTATTCAGGATCATTCAGTATTATTTAAAACAAATATCAAATTCGTGAAAGAGGGATGGATAGAATGTATTCACTCTTTGGAAAATGATTACCACTTGGACTACTCCTCGGTTGATAATCATTCTCTCAGAGTGAATATTCTTACTACCTATCTCTCACGAATGTGATATTTATATATTATTATACCTATGTACTATAATCCCCATAGACATGGAATTTTTCACTATATGCCTTATAAGTCAGGTGATATCAAACATACTATCAGTGATAGTAAATATTTCTGGGTGTCATTCTCAGCTTTAGGGTTAGAAGAGTGTGATAGTAGTGCACATACTTAAGTATGATAACATTTAACAAGAGGTCAATGACCTTGAAGCTCTACTGATAGATTTTGATAGCTAGGTCAGCATTCCTGTGAAGTTTCATAAAAATCTGTTAAGTAGTTTTTTGTTTAATGTCGAATCAAAAAAAAATTCGACAAGGATCAACATTTTGTCATGCTTATCATTTCAGAAAAAGTCCCATATCAATATCACTTATAGTTTTCAAGAAGTAGTCGCTACAAACTTGTATTTTAAAAATCTTTTTTTAGCTTTGGCTTCCATCTTGGATTTCACATCAACATCAATTTTTGCTAGGATCAACTTGACTTCATGGGCAACATTTCTGTAAAGTTTCACGAATATCCATCCAGTAGTTTCAGAGGAGTAGTCGCTACAAATAAAAGTTTACGGACAGACGGACGGACGGACAGATGAACGGACGACGGATGCTGCACCACGACATAAGCTCTGCTGATCTCTGATCAGTGCTGATCTCTGATCAGTCGAGCTAAAAATGAACGCATAGTTTCGTTTATAAATGCTGAATGCATTCAAAAATGCATGTATAACAAGAGGTCAATGACCTTAAAGCTCTACTGATAGGTTTTTGATAGCTAGATCAACATTTCTGTGAAGTTTCATGAAAATCCGTCAAGTAGTTTCAGAGGAGTAGTCGCTATAAGTTTTCATTATATAACTCTATGTAAACAAAGATGGCCACTGGCGGCCATGTTTAACGTCAAATCAAAATAGTTTTTGACAAGGATCAACATCATGTCATATTGATAATTTTAGAAAAAGTCCCATATCAATATCACTTATATTTTTAGCCGTGGTGGCCATCTTGAATTTCCGTCCGACCTGAAATTTTGCTAGAATAAATTAGACATCAAGAGCAACATTTGTGTGAAGTTTCATGAAAATCCGTCAAGTAGTTTCAGAGGAGTAGTCACTACAAGTTTTCATTATATAACTCTATGTAAAGAAAGATGGCTGCTGGCAGAAATGTTTAACGTCGAATTAAAATAATTTTCGACAAGGATCAACAACATGTCATACTGATCATTTAAGGAAAAGACGCATATCAATATCACTTATAGTTTTCAAGAAGTAGTCGCTACAAACTTGTTTCTTGAAAAATTATTTTTAGCCGTGGCGGCCAACTTGAAATTCCGACCAACCTGAAATTTTGCTAGGATCAATTAGACATCAAGAGCAACATTCCTGTGAAGTTTCATGAAAATCCGTCAAGTATTTCAGAGGAGTAGTCGCTACAAGTTTTCATTATATAACTCTATGTAAACAAAGATGGTCGCTGGCAGCCATGTTAACGGCGTATCAAAATAATTTTCAACAAGGATCAACATCATTAAATACCGATAATTTTAGAAAAAGTCCCATACCAAAATATCACTTACAGTTTTCAAGAAGTACTCGCTACAAACTTGTTTTTTGAAAATCTATTTTTAGCTATGGTGGCCATCTTGAATTTCCGACCAACCTGAAATGTTGCTAGGATCATTTAGACATCAAGAGCAACATTCCTGTGAAGTTTCATGGAAATCTGTCAAGTAGTTTCAGAGGAGTAGTCGCCACAAAAAAAAGTTTACAGACGGATGATGGACAACGCATCATGGCAACTGCGTATTAAACACGGTAAAATATGGTATCTGGAAAACTCTAGAAGTAGTTTGCTCCACAAGATTGCATATATGCTGAATATATCGCAATTTTGAATAAATGCAAGGGCAATAACTCTGCATGGAACTGATCAAGCCAAACTAAAATTGTTTCATGCACATGTACATTTCATGTTCATCATATACATTAAGTTTCAAATCAATATCTGGAAAACTGTAGAAGTAGTTCACTCCACAAGATTCAATAGACTGACAGACCAACAGACCGCCCGCCGCAGTGACTCCTATATACCCACTCTCAAACTTCGTTTATACACTATCATTTGTCATCAGTGTATTAGGCAGAAATTCAAGACTTGGGTGTGCAAATATGCAAACAGGGCACACGTGCAAAATAATTTGTTAAATCGAGCTAAGAGCCAATTCGCAGAAAGTGCCAACTTGAAGGGTGTCTGTGGGGCAACTTGATATTACAGATGAAGGTGGAAAATATATATTTTAGATCATCTTTCTTCTATAAATGTATACAAAACATAACAGTGTTGAGAAAGTAACAGTTGGGTGCTGTTAAGCAACAGAAATGTTCCAATCCTCCGAACAATGCAGAATTTAGCCACTGGTCCGATGCCCTAGGCCAGCACAATATGCGTTGGGCCTGTAAAAATCATAAGCTGGTAGGCCCGGGGGGCTAGTACAGAATTTTTGCCATAATGAGGTCGAAAAACAAACATTTCAAACAGTCTGGCACACAATTAGCGAGTTGTTTATTATTCACTTTATTCAGGAAGTGGGGAGGGCGAGGGTAAAGAAAGCCCAGCCAGTAGGCCCCTACCTCTCATTATGAAGCATTTATTATCATAAATAAAAACAATTAAAAACAATTAATGCAATTATACATTATAGGATCGCTTGACTTTCTCCCGTTTGGTTGTATTTGGGCCAATAAAATACATATATGTATGCTGTATGTAAATTGTAAACAGCAATATTTTGAAGTTCACTGGCTCGGTGGGCCAGTGGTTTGAAAAGTTTTTTTGTGAAGACTGACAATGGCCGCGATTTTTCAAAAGCGACAATGCAAAAGACGGCTGCAATGTTGGCTAGCAAAACTGCTTGTCATATATCCTATCATAATCAAGGCAATACACATGCAGTTCACGGGAGTCTTCCAGTCCCACAAACAGTTGCCTAGTCTTGTGTTCATAGGCAACTGCCATTGGCTTCTTAATGCCATCTTCATAGGTTAGGACACTTGCCATGAGCTGTCCATCATTTCCTATCTGGTCTATGGTATTATCCCAGAAATCTGACTTGAATATGTCTCCAACCTCATCAAAAGCAAGTCCTCCCTTCCCTTTCATTCCATTCTCAACCTCATCAAAAGCAAGTCCTCCCTTCCTTTTCATTCCATTCTCTATCATACAATGAGGAACAATAGCATCTTTCGAGTCCACTTTCAGTAATCCAAAATCACAATCTAAAATATAGAGCTCTTTGGTCACAGGTGATACTGCTAATTTGAACGGAAATATGCTGGCAATGGTTGCACTGCTGCTGACCACAATCTTTCGTTTAAGCTGACCATCTAACATGAAAACTTGAATATGCCCAGGCCCTTCATTGCTGTCTCCTCCACAGGCAACAAACAACTCGGGATCCAAGTACGCAATTCCTCGACAATTCTCTCTTGTATAAATTTCTCCTGTAGAAATTAATGTTACAGAAGACTGAATAAAAGGCTGATTTATACTATTATAATTATTAAAAGGCGGATTGTTGGAATTGACAGAAACAAACTTCACAAATCTTCCCGCCATCAGAGTCACAGCAAATTTCCTGTCTGTTATCTTGCATATTTCAAAGGGGGCAGATCCAAAATTTAAACTATGTGTAACCTTATTTTTTGATGTGTTATATAATTTTATTTTTTTATTTTTCCAATCTGCAAATAAAAGGCATGCTCTTCCAAGAATGTGAATCGAGTTGATTGTTGCAGTTCTTTCATTTCCATGAAGTATGTTTAGACATGTCTTTGAAAGCCATTTCTGGTACACGCGTTTTACATTGCCAAGACCTTTGAACTCATTTAACGTTGCAAAAATACTTTTATCTTCCTGATAAACAATCTTCTCTACTCCATTATTGTTTGAAACCAGATCGGCAACCCTGTCTGCACTTTCAATGTTCTGCTGCGCTCTTTTCATTTGTGTAAATAGGTAAGTATCATTGACAGCTTCATTCTCCAGAACTTCAAAAACATTACCTAACATTGACATAACTTCTTTGCAGTTATTCACATCTTTTTGGATAATCTTCGAGTGATTTTCCAGTTTGGAATTAATTCTCACTTCATCGGCCTTTTTTAATTTGTCAACAAGTTCAACCATATCTGCCGCAGTCTTTTCTAAAACTTCAATAGCAGCATCTCTCTCTGTAAGTAAGCGTACTCCATCATTTTCTCGTTCCACGACAATGTTGTTCAGTCTACTTTGCGACTGTTTCAGTTTACTGTTCACGTCTTTAAATTCTGCACGATCTCTCACCCCAGCTGCAGCCTCCGTGAGCATAATGACATTGCTGCATTCTCTATGATCAATTGCTTTACAAGACGCACAACAAATTGTGTCATGTGTACGGCAGAAAAGGTTTAATTCTTTTCCAGTGTGATGTGAACACGATTCCAAAGGCTTGACCACTAGTTTTGGTTCACTGGTTTGTTGAACGTCTGCTTTATTTAGCAACTGGTGATTTCTAGAAACTTTAAACTTTTTGTGATGATCTACACATGTCTCGCACAAATATTCTTCACAGTTGACACAATATTTCTTAGATTCCACCTTTTTGTCCTCTGATAAACAGGGCTGGCATGAATTGTCAAATGTCTCGTCCGATTCATCCGTGGCGTTTACGTTCACATCTACTTCCTCTTTCAATGTCTTGTCAGACTCAGCCACGTCGTCTATATTCACATCAACTTCCCTTTTAACTGTTTTGTCAGACTCAGTAACATCTTTGTCCAAATCCAAAACTTTTTCTTCATTGTCCTGGACTATTGCTTGCAATTTTTCAATCTCTGGTTGGGAGGCTTCTATTTCGATGTCATCACCATATTCTGAATGACTTGTTGAAATAATTCCTTCATTAATTGAGTTTTCAGAAGCCATGTTTATTTTTTTTAAATAAAAACCTACATTTTGTATATTTCTGTCAAGTATTTATCCCGATATAAGTTGAGTTTTTTAATCTCAAGTAATTAAGTAAAGTCAACTAACTGTGCAACTTTATACATATCCAAGTTAACATAATTTCACGCATTCAACTCCAAGCACAATGAATGTATTTTGTAAGTGGATCTCCTATTTCAACCAGGACAATAGTCTCAAACGCACAGATAACATTATATTAAAGTAAAGCTATTCAACTGGAGAAAATCAATAGATACATGTATAACACCGGTTAACTTTCTAAAGAAATAAACGTGAACCAAATAATGATTTTCTGAAAAAAAAGGGAGACAACTAATTAACCACTTTATATGACTATGGTATTAAGTACCTTAGTATGTATATTTATGTACACCAGACAGTAGTGCAGATTTTTGGCCTAACCCTAAAAAACAGTCTGCATAAAATGTTTTAGAGGTCAAAGGTCAAAACAAAGTGCTTCTGTGTCCGGTTAATAACATTCATGGACAGATTTTCAAATTACTTGTCACAAGTGCTCACCACAACTAGACAACGTGTCACGCACAAAACCCAGGTCCGTGACTCCAAAGGCAAGGTCACACTTAGAGGTCAAAGGATTTTATTTATGTTTTTTTAATAATTATTATTATTAATTTTTAATAATTTTTAAATATATCTGTTGGTTTCATATTGTTCCAAGGTCAAGGTCACACTTACAGGTCAAAGGTCACTTCGGGGGCATTTGTCACTTACTGTGACATTTCTTGTTGAGGAT
Source organism: Cyrtodaria siliqua (assembly GCA_037043455.1). Classification (NCBI taxonomy): domain Eukaryota; kingdom Metazoa; phylum Mollusca; class Bivalvia; order Adapedonta; family Hiatellidae; genus Cyrtodaria; species Cyrtodaria siliqua. The sequence goes on along the minus strand of JAWPHD010000120.1, from coordinate 621,560 downwards.
GGGTTAGTCTTTTGATTTAACCGACAAATACGCAGTAAAATGTGTAGGTCTCTGACAGATAATGGAATGGACCACTCTCATTCAATAGCGACGACCTGTAACACCTAAATTTCATCTAGGAAAACTAATATTTTGGTGCGTATTATACACGGAAACAACTTTTTTACCCCAGTTTTGACCTCTGAGGAGGGGGGTGCGTAAAATACATGGGTGCGTACTATACAAGGTAAAATACGGTAATACAAATAAAATGTGTTTGCTGGTCATGGAAAGTCCTTATTTACTGCAGTAAGTAAAAAGTAAAACCCAGCATGAGCTTCAGTGTTCAGTCACTTAATTGTCTGTGCAGATGTATGCCAAAACAGTCTCACGAATGATTCTCCAACAATAACATGGTTAGCTGTTTATTCATCATTTTCATTATCAGTATCACTATTTGCCTCTTCATCGCTAAATTCTGCAACCTCTTTTGTCCATCAATTTTGACAGTTACTTATCCGGAAGCAGTTGCAAAAGACTGTGCATGCACACTTTGCTGTTGCACAGTGCTGGTCAGACGAACGTCTGCAACAAATCATCTGAAGCACACCTGCAGGTGCTGGCGGTTTATCTGCAGGGATTGTCTCAGGTGTAAGAACTTTAACATTTTTATCTTTGCTCCATCCAAATTTCGTCAGGTGGATCTGCGTTCATTGCACTTTTCCCGATACATGTCTGAAGGTGTGCCCTTTTGACGTTTTCGGAGAAGGACTCTGATGTTGGTGGCACAGATTGTAGCTTAGCAGTCTGCCTGACTTTCTTGCTTCTTGTCTTAGCCAACCAAACATCATATCTGATATCAGACATGCTGCCATTTCATTTCCTACCATAGCATGCGGCAACAAAACAGGTAGCTTCTGCAATAACGTCCTGTGTATCAGCACGTTTCTCCAGTTTGTGACCCTTCTGCAGCTTCTTGACAACTGTTGCCTTACGTAGGCTGCTTAGTTTAGATACAGTATCACAGCCAGACAGAGCATGTGCGGCTAAAAGCTGAGGTATAATCGCTGATTGTTTCTTACCTGTCGCTGCTATGTCTATTACTGTTCGTTTGGCACTAGTTCCTTCCATCAGAAGAGAGCAGGTCAAGTCTTTGAGCACATAGTAGTGAAGCAATAGGACAAACACATCAGTGTCATCACAGATTACTGTCACCGTTCTGGCTCCCTGTGAAGCAGCATATACCATTTGCTCAAGAATGATAACATCAGCTTCCTCGTGACTTCTCCTCAAGTCCATTCTATTAATGGCAACTCCCAAATAAATATCTCCGGGAACCGCTGAGAAATCTGTGATCATCAATTTGTGATTGAAGCCTTTCTCACTTGCAGGGATGTTCATGACTTTGTCTTTGAGCTGCTCACAAATCATGTCAATCAGATGGACCTTGATTTCTGTAATGGTCAGGACTGTCTGCTACGCTGGTAACGGTGTACTTAGCTTTAGTTTATGCCCAATGCCAGACTTTTGACTCATTCGGGGCTCTTTCTTGTGCTACTATTGATGCTGCACTCATAGTATCAGTCAAATATCAGATACACATCACACGTATCGAGTCGTAACTGTCAGTAACTGTCAGCAAATCCTGCAGTCGCATTGGAAGGCCAATGGATGCACCAGAGAATTGCGCAACCATCAAGAATGATCACATCTGGCTTCAATGAAGCTCGTGCTGATTGAGAAATTTCAAGTTTCTTCTTCAGCATGTATTTTGAAGTTGCTATTCTCATGTTGCCATTATCATCAACCATTGATGTTGGGAGAGGAGCAAGCTCATGGCTGAACACGTCTTTCAAATCAATGTATCGAGTTGACACCAATCCCATTACCCGTGAGTAGATCAACTGTGTGTCATAAACAGTGCCAGATCTACACTTTACACATTTTCTACTGACTGCCATCATGATAGTGACCACATTGTTGGACAAGGTCCGTTGAAACCTTCAGGCCAGGATCTTTCATATGCAGACATTTGTGTTCTTCCAACGTTGACAACATCATCGACATTAACTGAATCTGTGCTTATTCTACCGGAGACAATATGAAGGATACCGTCAGAGTGCTCTTCTGGGATCAGAGGGTCAATACAGGTGTCCAGCTTTTTGCGGATATTCTTTCTGTCAGCTGCATCTGATTCAGTTCTTGCATGTGTGTAGTGACATAAAGTGACTCACTCATATCTCCCATATCATCCAAATCTTTCAGGAGGCGATTGCATGTATGCAGACTGAGAGCCCAACACTTTAGAGCAGATGGACTGAGTGTTATTCCTATCAGTCCCGCTGGACCATGACCACATAAATGCGGTTTCTATGAACATGTCTGACCAAATGGCGTTCCAGAGACCAGCTTTGTGCCGCATCACATGTTCATCATTTGCTTAAACCTCCTCTGGAAGTATTTCCATGGACCTCAGAGGCGACAGCAAACAAATGTAGGGCCCATTCAGCTTCACGTTCTGCTCGGACAAACAACATCATAATCAAGACTGGTTTGATAAGACAATCAAGCCAGAGTTTGGTCGTCCTACTTTGAGCTGCTCTTCTCTCCAACATCTGCATCAAATCATCATAGTTGTCAACGTTTTGTTTGACATCCCGCATGTATTCCCCGATGATATGTTGTTCAATGCTATTTTTTTAATTATTTTTTTACAGTTTTTGTCTATCTGTAACATATAGTTCCGCCTAAAAGTAAATTATGTCACTAAATTGCGACTGTACACATACACTTATGCTAAAAATCACTTCCTTGACCCCCAAAACCTATAAAAGAACATCTTGATCATGACTGTATCTTCACCAGAAGCAATGAAATTGGAATATTTATGTTTTGGCGGCCATATTGGCCTCCATCTTGAATATTTCAAGTTCCCCAAGGGTGTCAATGTGGCATCATTCAGATCTGGATTAAGGACATCCTAAACATACATAATCTGCAAAAAACAATTGTGCTGACTATTTTTGGGGGTTCTCGTACCAGCAACCCGACTACAGATTGAACTCATAACTTTAAGCTTTGTTTGATGTGGTAAATCACAGACAAGTGTATGGAAGTACAAAAGAACACCAGGTCAGATACCACTATTGATTTGGGGCTTCTGATTGGTTGAAAAAAGTATAGGTTCTATTAGGGCATATAGTCAGATTGTAAGGTAGATTCTGATTGGATTAAATTACCCAAATCATAACAAATCCCCATAAAACATCAAAATATTATGTTTCCATCATAAAACATGTAGATTTAGGATATGTTGACTGAAATTTGCATTTTTATGGATACAATTTTACTGAGAGTATATTTTTGCAAAAAGTAAAATGTCTTTACTGCCATTCTGGGGGTGGCCACCTTCAGTGAACTATTAGAGGCTGAAAGCATCAGATTATCCCCAATTTGCTGGTCATTTTTGAGTGTCTCTTAGATAGTTCTTTAAAAACAGTTAGGTTTTATCATCCGTTCCGATATAGGAATAGGGGTTGTAGGCCAAAAGGCTATAATGGAGGCCTATGGGAAATGCAATAGTGGTATATGACCACCAGTAAAAAATACTGAAATTGAAATTGTCATTTATTTAAGAAACAACAACTTATCAAATAGTAATAGCATTTGTTTTTTATTGATTATTGTAGACTATTCCTTTGGTCAGATTTACAAATCACATGTAAATAGTGCTTAATACACAACACAAGTATAGGTAAACTGGAATATGTTCAGATTGAAGCAATAACTGCTGAGTCTCAGAAGAGTTTTAGGACAAGAGGAAAATGACGGTAGGTATGTATGTGATTCTAGAATTTCAAAGTCTTCCCGAGTAATACCACTGATAATGCTGATAATAAATAGGTTAGGATGTGTGCTGTCGATATTTTGTGAGCAGACGTCAAGTGATTAACTAGAAATGTCTCCATGGGACATGGATGCTCCCATCTTCAGTCCGTAGAGCTAAGTTAGTTTGTTTGGTGTTTGACGTCATTTTTCAGCACATTTTAGGCTATGTATGACTGTCAATTCTTCAGCATATTTTAGGCTATGTATGACTGTCAATTCTTCAGCACATTTTAGGCTATGTATGACTGTCAATTCTTCAGCACATTTTAGGCTATGTATGATGGTAAATTTTTGTGGTGGAGGCAGACCACCCACTTATTCCTGGGTAGAACCAGTACTGTATACCTCCTGTCATTCATAAGAATCAACACTTTCTCAGTTACAAGTTGAGATCCCAGGGGGATTTGAACCTGCAGCGGTGAGAGGCGAGAAGGTTTACAACGCAACGTCGTTAACCCGTCGACCACGGAGACGGTGGAGGCAGATAATAAAACCGTAATTAAGATGGATGTTGTGTTTAAATAATTTGTTCAACTTTGACAAGTTCTGATCTAAATATCATCCATGGAAAATTTGATCAAAATCGGTCAAGTGGATTCAAAGGAGAGGTAGTTTAAAGTCCCTATTCTGCCATCAACAGCAAAGTGTACAACAGATGTATACCGTTTCACCTACTGACGATGAGTTATATAAAACTTACATATTTTGAGAATCCAAACTCTATAGACACAATAAAAGTGGTTTGAACCAGCAGGCCAAACCCCAAAACTGAAGCGTCGAACTAAGAGCTACTATAAACTCATAATTCATTTTACAAATATTCAATCACGTGTACTTTAAGATTGTACTTTTAATCAGCACATATACATTATTTTATGACCTGAACACCTGGATAGAGTTTGGATAAACGATTCTGTAGTGTAATTTTTCCGTTATTTAGCAAGTTAGTGCCTTTAAGCAATAGTTGACAGAGCGACGGTCTAAAACCACAAACGCATAACTGCATTTTTGAAAATATTGAGTTTGAGATATCGTTGGATTCGTATTAAAAAGCCCTTTCTAACGGTGTAATATATACGTTTGTAGCTCTTACATAGAGCTCGTAATAGGCTGTTCCACAAACGCATAAGTGTCGATTAGTAGTTTTTTTCAGTTCCACAAACGATTTTTTTTTAACCAATGAAATTTCGAGTTCTGTACCATGTGTTCATTAAAAATGGCGAAAATAAAAAGTGTCGAAGGAAGAAATCGTTCAAAAAAATGCTAAATTACGTTGATTAATCGGAATGTAAGTAGTCCATGCCCTGGATATTTCATTTAAATCATGTTACCTATATTATAGCCATAGTTTGGTAAACATATCAACAGTAGATTTCTGTCCTGGTCCAAATCTGTACATGACATATTTTCGGATAACATATATTTCGGATAAATTTCACAATATTTTGTATAAAACACGCCAGCATACACAATGACGACTCCTTGTATGTTTATTCGATGATTTCAAGCAGTGTTCTATAAAGCATAACTATTTAAAACATCAATTATTGTGTAAAACACAATTTACACGTGAAGAAAAAGTAGAGATCTGGAAGCAAGGTCTTGGGGTATTTTGATATTGATATTATATTTTTTCATATTATATTGTTAGTTATACAGGTTCTTGACGTGATATATGGTGGCATATAGCCTGCTGAGATTTAACGCCTCGTGTTATATAAATCACAGTCCTGTTGTATGCCACCATATATCCCGTCTTTCGTCATACTTGTATAACGAATTTATAACAGTTTCCATATACACATTCGCTCACGGTATATATGGGTTCATATATCCCGGGCCTTAAACAATACAAATGCTCGAAATTTATTTGCAATATTATAAACAATGATATATATTCCCATTTATTCGCTGTCTGTTTTCTACAACCTGTTAAAATCACAGAGGTCTATTTAGGGCGGAAACTTTGCTCTGTATCATTTACATCTTGATTTTAAACATTCTAAATAAAGTATATATTTTGCAGGTCCCAACTAACCAGTCTCCCAGAAGAAGTTCTCGTGAAAATACTGCACCACATAACCATACAAGAATTGCTACTGACAGTGTCTTTGACTTGCAAGACATTACATCAGATCATCTCAAAAAATGGTATTTTGTGGAGGCACATAGAGTTTCAACACGAAGTGACATTAAATTTGGAACAGATATCTAGAATTTTTAGACACTCAAGATATATAGAATGGTTAGACATTCCATTCGGGTCAATTAATTGCACTGCACCTGATATTGACTTCATTCTTACAACAGAATTGATTGCAAAAGATTTGTACTGGCTCAGTGTGAGTGGCAGCCCAGTTTCAACACTATGCTTCCTGAATAATGTGCCAAACATTCGTTTATTGAACTTATCAGAATGCAAAAATCTGATTGATGACGATTTCAAAATAATCTCGAGATTAGTGAAGTTGGACCACTTATATATGTCGTTCACCTCTGTACGCCCCCAAACAGTCATAGACTTGATGCAGCCTCTCTCACTCTTGACATTAGACGTGGCGGGGATCAAATTTGCTCTAGCAGAAGTACAGGAAGTTTTAGAACATGCCTATGAGCATTTATTATATTTTCACCTTTCCTTGAACTTTGACATCAATAGACAGGACTTTAATCAAGAAATTGCCGATTTATATACTGGGTGTTCCTTCCAAATTTATAGAACAGTATAAAAAAACAATACAAATAACAATGAATCGATGCTGGAAGAGGAGGCAATGAGATTGCGAGCGCAATCGTTACCATTTTAAATGAAATACATACTGCGCATCCCAACATAAAAGATTATATACTTTGGTCAGATTCATGTGTTCCACAGAATCGAAATTCAATAATGAGTTTTGCTTTGAAGCATTTTATGAAATGTCACGACATTCAGTCAGTTGTCCAAAAATTTGGGTGCCCTGGCCACTCACCGATACAAGAGGTGGACAGTGCAAATAGCAATATTGAAAAGGTGCTAAAAACAACAGAAGTGTTCAGCCCAGTGTCTTTAGTTCGTGTCTTAAAATCCATAAGCAGTAGAAGGAAAGGTGAATTTCATGTAATACAAATGCGCACCACTCACTTCTATGACTTTCAAAAATGTACAATCACACTGAAATTCGGTACTGTCCCATATACTCAAGTGAAGTGCTTGAAGTATGTTAGAGAAAACGAAATGGATATTTATTTCAAATTGTCGTTTACCCAAGCAGAGTATGAACATGGGAAAATACTTGGCAAATATGTCACTCGCAGTGGAGTCAATAATTTGTGCACTACTTTACCCGTCCCCGAGCGGATGTCAAACCACAAGAAACCTATATTTCCACTTCTGAAGAAACGTGATATTACTAGTATGCTTAAGTTCATGAGTAGTGTAGATTCGAGTTATTACATAGCAAGACATTTGGTTATTGAATAGCTATTGAATAGTTAAATACCTTTCAGTGACAGCCGTTGAAGCATTAGTATAAAGTTATTGTTATTATATTTCCACATTTTTGTATTGGGAAGAATAATCATTTTGCTTAACTTCATGAGTAGACGTGATGATTCGAGTTATAACATAGCAAGACATTTGGTTATTGAATAGTTATTTAATAGTTCAATACCTTTCAATGACAGCCGTTGAAGCATTAGTTCAAAGTTATTGTTATTATATTTCCACATTTTTGTATTGGGAAGAATAATGCTTAAGTTCATGAGTAGACGTGTTGATTCGAGTTATTACATAGCAAGACATTTGGTTATTGAATAGTTATTTAATAGTTCAATACCTTTCAATGACAGCCGTTGAAGCATTAGTTCAAAGTTAGTGTTATTATATTTCCACATTTTTGTATTGGGAAGAATAATGCTTAAGTTCATGAGTAGACGTGTTGATTCGAGTTATTACATAGCAAGACATTTGGTTATTGAATAGTTATTTAATAGTTCAATACCTTTTAAATGACAGCCGTTGAAGCATTAGTTCAAAGTTATTGTTATTATATTTCCACATTTTTGTATTGGGAAGAATAATGCTTAAGTTCATGAGTAGACGTGTTGATTCGAGTTATTACATAGCAAGACATTTGGTTATTGAATAGTTATTTAATAGTTCAATACCTTTCAGTGACAGCCGTTGAAGAAATAGTTCAAAGTTATTGTTATTATTTTCGACATTTTTGTATCAGGGAGATGCTTTTATTCGTTTTAAGTTAGAAATGTTTGGATTGGATCCACTTCTAGTTGATATAACTAATAAAGTTGAAATTAATTACATTGTCAGCTTATCATTCGTTGAATCATCAAACAAAGAAAGATGATAGCACATTTTGCAATTTGCAAAACAAAATTTAATGTTATAGATTTCACTATCATTTACTCTCAATAAATCTGACACATATGCGTTTCTGGTTTTAAGAATTTCAAAAAAATATCGAGATTTTTAGAACCAGAAACGCACATGTGTCAATTTGTTTATGGAACTAAAATAAATGAACTTAACGCAAAAACCTGAGCAAATTAAAAAAACTAATTTTACTGTAGCATTTTTAATTGTTCATGGATATTGATAAGTTTTGGATATGTTTTCGAGAATATAAGTATACAAAATCATGCAAATTTTCATGAAGATCCATCAATCTGTGTGAGCTTTGTCGATGGTCGAATCTTTAAATGCGATTTACAAAAAATGAAAAAAATGCAGTTATGCGTTTGTGGTTTTAGACCGTCGAGAGACTGACCAATGTTGGACGAAATGAGATGGGAATAGCTTGTTGAATAATTTAATATTTTTATTCCAACTTAAAAAAGATGCATCAGAGTCGGTGGAATTCAAAGACTTGCTCAACGTTCTAAGCGCAATTTTCTGTAGTGAGGTTCTGAACCGAAATCTTCTCTGTTAAGTGACGAGCTGGCTACCATAATACACCCCCCACCCACCCCCACACTCTCGTTATAGACATTTAACTCATTGGATACAATGTATTCTGATGCTCAACACAGCCTTGCACCAAATAAATTTATACAACTTATTTAATAAATTCAATATTAAACAGGCACTTATGTCGAATCCTCTATGTTTAACCCTTAACCCGCTACATATATATTATGGACTGTTCTTTCTCCCATTTTTTCTCATATGAGAAACTCTATCTTACATGACGTCATGACGTTACGTCGATGTCGCCTTATTCTGGCGTTAAATCAGCACAGTCATTGATTTTATGCCGGTAATAAACACATAATGGGAGGAAAATAATCCATCATGAGTGATCCATGTGAGATAGGGAAATCTCACCCTCGGGATCAGAATTGCACCCGGGCACTCGGCAGAGCCTCATCCCTGGTTGCAATGCTAACCCCTCAGTTGAGATTTCTCTATCTCACATGGATATTCATGACGGATTCTTATATTCTTTGAATTAAGACCATTCCATTTATGTGACAAAGGGGCGTTTTGGAGAAAATGACTGATCAGCAGCCAGACATTTTAAACCCTGATCTGGGTTCAAAAATAATAAAGTGTCATGTGAATCTTGTTTTGGTAGACTTCTGTATATAACGTTAGAATTTATAGCGTCGTCACATGTTTGGAATGGGTTTACAATGGACGCAAAGGCTATTATAGCCGTGCTTAGTGGGTCAAGGGTTAAAGTTTTAATCAGTGTCTTAGAAACTGAGCTAAATCACAAGAGTTTATATTCATGGATGTCCACCATTGTGAATTCTATGTTGAGCTATTCCCTAGTACAGCCTGACAATAAAACAACATAAATCAATTATATCAAACAGTGTGGGTTTTTTTACCTATTTTTATAGCCATTATTGGGCCATATTCCCAATGTCAAAACATAGCTTTTTTCCCAATTTTGAGACAAAAACTCCTAATTGAAAGAAAAAAAATATTTAAAAAAAGAAAAGAAAAAGAAGTAGCGTTAGTGTGACAAGTATTGAGAATCAAATACTTTGACCTTGGTGTACTTAAATGTACAATCATTAAATGAATGTATTGTTTTCTCAAATTTTATGAAAAACTGTGCTAAAATTCCCAATTGTTACCCAAAGTACAGAAAAAACACACTGTTAAAGAAAGGTGAATGGTGTGGTTTCACACAATCGACTGACCTTGAGTTTACACCTGGTCCTGCCTTCCTCATCTAGCACTTCATCCTCGTCTATTTCATCTTCATACGTGGTCGGATCAAACGGTCTGTAAATGGATACGTTCAAATTTTACTGTATTGTTGTCTAACAACACATCAACATACTGTTTAGGTCATATACAGCAACTCCCAGAGTGAGGGAGGAGAGAGTGATGTATCCATGGATCTGTTGTTCAACAACACATCAACACACTGTTTGTGCCATATAGAAACACTCCCAGAGTAAGGGGATAGTGATGTATCCGTGGATCTGTTGTTCAACAACACATCAACACACTGTTTGTGCCATATAGAGCCTCTCCCAGAGTGAGGGAGGGGATAGTGATGTATCCGTGGATCTGTTGTTCAACAACACATCAACACACTGTTTGCGCCATATAGAGCCTCTCCCAGAGTGAGTGAGGGGATAGTGATGTATCCGAGGATCTGTTGTTCAACAACACATCAACACACTGTTTGTGCCATATAGAGCCACTCCCAGAGTGAGGAAGGGGATAGTGATGTATCCGAGGATCTGCTGTTCAACAACACATCAACACACTGTTTGTGCCATACAGAGCCACTCCCAGAGTGAGGGAGGGGATAGTGATGTATCTGAGGATCAGTTGTTCAACAACACATCAACACACTGTTTGTGCCATATAGAGCCACTCCCAGAGTGAGGGAGAGGACAGTGATGTATCCGTGGATCTGTTGTTCAACAATGCATCAACACTGTTTGTGTCATATAGAGCCACTCCCAGAGTGAGGGAGGGGATAGTGATGTATCCGAGGATCTGTTGTTCAACAACACATCAACACACTGTTTGTGCCATACAGAGCCACTCCCAGAGTGAGGGAGGGGATAGTGATGTATCCGAGGATCTGTTGTTCAACAACACATCAACACACTGTTTGTGCCATATAGCGCCACTCCCAGAGTGAGGGAGGGGATAATGATGTATCCGAGGATCTGTTGTTCAACAACACATCAACACACTGTTTGTGCCATACAGAGCCACTCCCAGAGTGAGGGAGGGGATAGTGATGTATCCGAGGATCTGTTGTTCAACAACACATCAACACACTGTTTGTGCCATATAGAGCCACTCCCAGAGTGAGGGAGGGCATAGTGATGCACATCAACACACTGTTTAGGTCATACAGAGCCATTCCCAGAGTGAGGGAGGGGATAGTGATGTATCCGTGGATCTTTGACACAAGCAGTTAACCTCCTGCTCTCACATATATAATAATCATATGCATGCATTCTCATATGATATTTATATAACTGGGGTTTCATATAATTTTCATATGAGAATAAATTTATAAAAGTTTCTTTTGTAAAACACACATTTTTTGAGAAAAAAAAGAAATGTCATCAATAAATGACAAATGACCCGAAAATGTTGACCCATTTGACCTTTGACCTCCAAGTGTGACCTTGACCTTTGAGGTATAGGCTCGGTTCTTGCACAAGACACATCTCATTACTGTTAACATTTGTGTGAAGTTTCATGGAAATCCTTTGTTCTTTCAAAGTTATGGCTGAGACACGATTGTTTTGGATGGAAGGACGAAACAAATGGATGGTGCGATTACTACATGTCTCCCTTTGGGGGCATAAAAATTGCCAACTTTTATATGATTATCATATGATACTTATATGAGCTTTATATAAGAATCATGGACTGCTCCTTTTATATAAAAGTATCATATAATAGGTATCATATGCGAACCATATAAGAATCATATGATACTAGGACAAAAAAAAGAAATGTGTTTCAGGTTACGCTAAAAAAAAAGAAAAGGGGTAGGTAGGTAGGTTGGTTTTTTTTATTGAAATTTCAGATTTTATCATTCCATGGCTAATATAAATGAAGCCAAACTAGCACTTTAATGGTATTGTGGCATCATAGTAAATGCAAAATATTGAACCACTGACTGGCCAATGATGGGGAAGCTAGCATCGCCGATATGGCGACACTTTTTGAATTTAATGTCAAGCACTGTGCATGGAGACGGCGAGCACGCCATTGTTGTTTTTTGGTGTAATTTATTCACTTTTTTTTTTTTTAAAAAATATTTTAGGTTCGGCGCTAAAATTTAGGGTCGGTCAGGTAACTTGAAACACGTTTTTATTTTGGCCTTATATGTGGCAAAATCGGTAGAGTAGAGTGTGGGCTAAACCATAGTTGTCTCTAGAATATTAAGGATTGCTGTAAGATACAGTATCCACCTGACAGGGTGATATATTTACCTTGTTTCCACACTGAGGAAGTTAGGTAGTTTAACATAGTGTACAGCCTTGCCGAGGTTAGTTTTGATCCGGGGTATCTCAACCTCGATCCTCGTCTCTGGTACCTCCTCAGGCTCCTGGTTCTCTTCATCTGACCCCTCAATCATGGGCTTCTGTAAAATAAGGCCATATTTAGAAAATGGGTGTGCTTGGTACACGTGCGTCAAATGCGTCTTGAGTTTCTGATGGTTTAAATGAGAAGAGAATTAAAGGGAATGTAGTGACACAGTCAAACCATCTTTATTATTGAAAGTTCTGAACAAGAGGTCAATGACCTTGAAGCTCTTCTGATTGATTTTGATTTCAAGAAGTAGTCGCTACAAACTTGTTTTTTGAAAAATTATTCTTAGTCGTGGCGGCCATCTTGAATTTACGGCCAACCTGAAATTTTGCTAGGATCAATTAGACATCAAGAGCAACATGCCTGTGAAGTTTCATGAAAATCCGTCGAGTAGTTACAGAGGAGTAGTCACTACAAGTTTTTACTAGATAACGCTATGTAAACAAATATGGCCGCTAACAGCCATGTTTAACATAGAATCAAAACAAATTTCGATAAAGACCAACATCATGTCATGCTGATCATTTTAGAAAAAGTCCCATATCAATATCACTTATAGTTTTCAAGAAGTAGTCGCTACAAACTTGTTTTTTGAAAATCTATTTTTAGCCGTGGCAGCCATCTTGAATTTCCGGCCGACCTAAAAAATTCTGGGATCAATTAGACATCAAGAGCAACATTCCTGTGAAGTTTCATAAAAATTCGACAAGGATCAACATCATGTCATGCTGATCACTTTAAAAAACATCCCATATCAATATCACTTACAGTTTTCAAGAAGTAGTCGCTACAAATTTATTTATTTTAAATATATTTTTAGCCGTGGCGGCCATCTTGAATTTCCGGCCAGCCTGAACTTGTTCTAGGATCAACTAGACATCAAGAGCAACATTCCTGTGAAGTTTCATGAACATCTGTCAAGTAGTTTCAGAGGAGTAGTCGCTACAAGTTTTTACTATATAACTCTATGTAAACAAAAATGGCCACTGGCAGCCATGTTTAACATCAAATCAAAATAATGTTCGACTAGGATCAACATCATGTCATGCTGATCATTTTAGAAAAAGTCCCATATCAATATCACTTATAGTTTTCAAGAAGTAGTCGCTACAAACTTATTTTTTAAAAATCTAATTTAGCTGTGGCGGCCATCTTGAATTTCTGGTCAATCTGAATTTTTTCTAGGATCAATAAGACATCAAGAGCAACATACCTGTAAAGTTTCATGAAAATCTGCCTAGTAGTTTCAGAGGAGTAGTCGCTACAAGTTTTTACTATATAACTCTATGTAAACAAAGATGGCTACTGGCATCCATGTTTAACGTGGAATCAAAACGATTTTTGACAAGGACCAACATCATATCATGCTGATCAATTTAGAAAAAGTCCCATATCAATATCACTTATAGTTTTCAAGAAGTAGTCGCTACAAACTTGTATTTTAAAAATCTATTTTTAGCTTTGGCGGCCATCTTGGATTTCACATCAACACAAATTTTTGCTAGGATCAACTAGACTTCATGGGCAACATTTCTGTGAAGTTTCATGAATATCCATCTAGTAGTTTCAGAGGAGTAGTCACTACAAATAAAAGTTTACGGACAGACTGATGGACGGACGGACCACGGCATAAGCTCTGCCGATCTCTGATCAGTCAAGCTAAAAACTGGAATAAGGGTGAAAGAATTATCAAAATCGGATGATATATTAAAACAAAGAAGATATGATTATTTGAAGTTTCTGTTGAAACGGACATGGAAGCGGCCATTTTGAGAGGTATGACATCACGGTTCCACATGACCATATATGGAATATTATAAATATGAAAATTTACTGATTTATTGGGGAAAATGACAGCAACTGTATGAAAAATATGTAACACTTAATGGCAATTATGCTTTTTATGACCAGTAAAAAAATGCATTCATTTGCAATGATTTTTTTCGTGTTTTAAATGATATTTATCAATATTCCATATACGGTAACATAGTTCCAAAACTGACGGTTCCCATATTCGTTTTAGAACAACCTTTAAATGGTCATATCTTTTTTGTTTATCATCCGATTTTGATAATTTTTCACCTTTTTCCAAGTTTTTCAGAACTCTCAATAATAGATCTTGTTTGGCTGTGTCGCTACATCCCCTTTAATGAAGGCAGTGCACATGCTTGGATAGAACAGGGTAATATCTCAACCCCTATAGTTCCCTGCCAGGACATAGGTATGTATATGTATATGTGGTTTAACATTGCTATTAACAATCGTTCAGTCATATCATGATTGATTTACCAACATGTGCATCACATGTAATTTCAGTTTACTGATTTAAGTACACGTGCATCACATACATAATCACTGATTTACCTGAGAATGTGGGCAGAATTGCAGACACCTATCCTGGGTGACCTTGTGGGTGAGACATGTTAAAATATGTAGGCTATATGACATATGCATGTGTTAGATATGCATGTGTGAGATATGAGTTATGTATGTGTGAGATATGCTTGTGTGAGATATGTTTGTGTGAGACATGTATGTGAGATATGCATAATATAAATGTGTGAGATATGTATATGTATGATATATGTATGTGTGAGATATGCATGTGAGAGATATGTATGTGTGGGATATAAATGTGTGAGATATGTATGTGTGAGAAATGTGTGTGTGAGATATGTATGTGTGGGATATGTATGTGTGGGATATGTATGTGTGAGATATGTATGTGTGAGATATGTATGTGTGAGAAATGTATGTGTGAGATATGCATGTGTGAGATATGCATGTGTGAGATATGGATGTGTGAGATATGGATGTGTGAGATATGTATGTGTGGGATATGTATGTGTGAGATATGTATGTGTGGGATATGTATGTGTGAGATATGTATGTGTGGGATATGTATGTGTGAGATATGTATGTGTGGGATATAATTGTGTGAGATATGTATGTGTGGGATATAATTGTGTGAGATATGTATATGTATGATATATGTATGTGTACAATATGCATGTGTGAGATATGTATGTGTGAGATATGCATGTGAGAGATATGTATGTGTGAGATATGTATGTGTGAGATATGTATGTGTGAGATATGCATGTGTGAGCTATGTATGTGTGACATATGTATGTGTGAGATATGCATGTGAGAGATATGTATGTGTGAGATATGTATGTGTGAGATATGTATGTTTGAGATATGCATGTGTGAGATATGTATGTGTGGGATATAAATGTATGAGATATGTATATGTACGATATATGTATGTGTAAAATATGCATGTTTGAGATATGTACATGTGAGATATGCATGTGAGAGATATGTATGTGTGAGATATGTATGTGTGAGATATGTATGTGTGAGATATGCATGTGTGAGCTATGTATGTGTGACATATGTATGTGTGAGATATGCATGTGAGAGATATGTATGTGTGAGATATGTATGTGTGAGATATGTATGTGTGAGATATGCATGTGTGAGATATGTATGTGTGAGATATGTATGTGTGAGATATGTATGTGTGGGATATGTATGTGTGAGATATGTATGTGTGGGATATAAATGTATGAGATATGTATATGTATGATATATGTATGTGTAAAATATGCATGTTTGAGATATGTACATGTGAGATATGCATGTGAGAGATATGTATGTGTGAGATATGTATGTGAGAGATATGTATGTGAGAGATATGTATGTGTGAGATATGTATGTGTGAGATTTGCATGTGAGAGATATGTATGTGTGAGATTTGCATGTGAGAGATATGTATGTGTGAGATATGTATGGTGTGAGATATGTATGTGTGAGATATGTATGTGAGAGATATGTATGTGTGAGATATGTATGGTGTGAGATATGTATGTGTGAGATATGTATGTGAGAGATATGTATGTGTGAGATAAGTATGTGTGAGATTTGCATGTGAGAGATATGCATGTGTGAGATATGTATGTGAGAGATATGTATGTGTGGGATATAAATGTGTGAGATATGTATGTATGGGATATATATGTGTGAGATATGCATGTGTGAGATATACATGTGTGAGATATGCATGTGTGAGATATACATGTGTGAGATATGCATGTGTGAGATATGTATGTGTAGGATATGCATGTGTGAGATATACATGTGTGAGATATGTATGTATGAGATATGTATGTGAGAGATATGCATGTGTGAGATATGTATGTGTGAGATATGTATGTATGGGATATATATGTGTGAGATATGCATGTGTGAGATATGTATGTGTGAGATATGCATGTGTAGGATATGCATGTGTGAGATATACATGTATGAGATATGCATGTGTGAGATATGTATGTGAGAGATATGCATGTGTGAGATATGTATGTGTGAGATATGTATGTATGGGATATATATGTGTGAGATATGCATGTGTGAGATATACATGTGTGAGATATGCATGTGTGAGATATGTATGTGAGAGATATGTATGTTTGGGATATAAATGTGTGAGATATGTATGTGTAGGATATGCATGTGTGAGATATACATGTGTGAGATATGCATGTGTGAGATATACATGTGTGAGATATGCATGTGTGAGATATGTATGTGTGAGATATGTATGTGTGAGATATGTATGTGTGAGATATGCATGTGTGAGATATGCATGTGTGAGATATGTATGTGTAATATATGTATGTGTGAGATATGTATGTGTGAGATATGCATGTGTGAGATATGTATGTGTGAGATATGTATGTGTGGGATATATATGTGTGAGATATGTATGTGTGAGATATGTATGTTTGAGATATGCATGTGTGAGATATACATGTGTGAGATATGCATGTGTGAGATATGCATGTGTGAGATATGTATGTGAGAGATATGCATGTGTGAGATATGTATGTGTGAGATATGTATGTGTGGGATATATATGTGTGAGATATGTATGTGTGAGATATGTATGTGTGAGATATGCATGTGTGAGATATGTATGTGTGAGATATGTATGTGTGGGATATATATGTGTGAGATATGTATGTGTGAGATATGTATGTGTGGCATGTGTGAGATATGTATGTGTGGGATATATATGTGTGAGATATGTATGTGTGAGATATGCATGTGTGAGTTATGTATGTGTAGGATATGTATGTGTGAGATATGTATGTGTGAGGTATGTATGTGTGAGATATGTATGTGTGAGATATGTATGTGTGAGATATGCATGTGTGAGATATGTATGTGTGAGATATGCATGTGTGAGATATGCATGTGTGAGATATGTATGTGTGAGATATGTATGTGTGAGATATGCATGTGTGAGAAATGCATGTGTGAGATATGTAACACCAACCTGTGTTGATTCCTCATTGTCGTCATCTTCCCTTTTCACAACCTCTTTCTTCTCTTCCTCGTCAGAACTGATGTCGTCTGCATCACCAAACAGTTCATCCACAGTAGCTGCAATATTTAACATCAACATAAAAATAACTGCACCTAAAACTGCCTAACAGAGAACAATATCGCTTTTGATCATTATAAAAGTTTCTGAAGATATGGGTTTTCTGCAAAAGTCATGTTTAATATTTTACACTAAGACTAAATGTGAAAGCATGCATGGCCTGCATGTTGAACCTATACAATGATATTTCAAATTTATTCATGCAGCTTGGTTCATAAGATACATAGGTTGTACCATTAAGATAAAATGAACCATATTTTGCACAAATTAGTTCCATCCATACAAGAATTGGTTTCCCATGTCAGGCAGATAAAAGGAACACAGACAAGGTCAGGGAATTTTGATGGACCAGACGCCATCGCCAAAACGACAAAGTAAAACCTAAGTGTCCGCCATGCTTTATAGGCAACACAAAAAGTATTCAGCTGTTAATTTTTTTTAAATAATGATTTCTGCCATGTTTAAAGAGTGAAATGTGAAGTGTAAAATGGCCCAAAACTGTAGTTGTTAAGCAAAATAAGAGTTATTTGTGTTCTTCCTGAAGAAAGCAATTCGACTCCTATATGTCAGCAATGCAATGTATCACAATAACTTCTAAGTATAGATCACCTTGTACAGTGTCTCCTCCTGTTTCTATGTCCGACAGACCGTCGTCACTGGCAACAACTTTCTTCTTCTTCCGACCAATCACTGAATCATCAGAATCGGAATCTGCACCTACAAAAGTACACGTAATTCGAGGGTAAACGAGAACCTACTGTAACTATATAAAGAATACAAGTTTCGCGCCGACCCCTCAATATGCTTCTAGGCGCGATTTAATAAAAGGCTGTCTGATTTAAAGCACTGAGGATCTTACAAGAGCGCCTGTTTATTAAATTACTTAAACAAGTCGAATAAAATGTTATTTCAATTTTATCCAACCAGTAAATTCAATATTGTAATAGATAATAATGTGAATGAATGAATGGTGTTTTACGGCACGTCGACACATAAATAGGTCATATTGTGCGCAAAAAACGACGAAAGATGAAGAAATGAAGGATTAATTAAAAATTAATGTAAATATATCAAGATAAAACTATTAAAAAGTAAGGGATGATATGGTAGTAATATAAACTATATATGTAAATCAACAAATGCCCGTCAACGGTGATATTAATGTGAGACTCTAGTAAATGAATAAGGTTTTAAATCACGACGTGCGTAAATCTAATAACTAAAATGTGGTTAATAAAACCATACAGACTGAATTTAGTTTCAATACCGAAACAAGAAATAAATAAACAAACTAACCCTTCTTTGGACTTCCTCGCTCGGACGGACTTCGTGACCTGAAACAAACATTACACATCAAACAAAGACACAATAGATGCACAGTGTAGCACGTTCTTATATGGAGCCTTGTGCAAGCTAATAAAATGTTTTTTCTTGTGCAGGATGATATATAATGGTTTCCATTGTTTTACAAAGAGATCTCTGCAGCTCAGTGGCAAAGGTCTTGCCCTCATCGACCTCCGAGTCCTAAAATGACCCTAACTGTATTAATGGGGCGTGAAACGCTATCTCACTTTGGTTTATTATGATTTAATTAATATAAAATTATACTGAATTATATTTTGACGGCAGTAAAATTACCTTAATTATATCAATGGGATGTGAAACCAAATTAATTTCCTTTCAGTTTACGTTTACAATTTACTTATTTATTTTACTTTATTTATAGTTATAGTAAATTAAATTTTATGAACTTAAATGTGTTAACAGGATCAGAAACGCAAATTAATTTCCTTTTGGTTTATTACAACTGAATTTAATTGTTTTGATGGCAGTAAACTCATCTGCTGTCTTTGAAACTGAGTAGCTCTTAAACAGACACACAGCAATTTTGATTAATATTGTAAAAGTTGCGGTGTCTCGTTACTTTCTACAAAGCTTGCATATTGGCAAATCCTAACTACAGCTATCACTGAAGGTGATGAATACTCACGCTTCAAGTCAAACAAAGGGCCATGTATCTAATTCTGTAATAAATTAAGCAATCAACAATGGGTGATGTAGAAGGACACAAGGTCATCAGTTGTTATGTGTATATGAAGTTTGGGAACAACCCATTCAAAACTGTTTGAGAAATGCAAGTAATAAAAATGCGTTACCTGACGGGATGCGATGGGACGAAAATGTGTTGTGCGATGGGAAGAGACAGGTTGGCTTCACACATAGATGTTTATTAAATTGCCTTCCTGGGGGGCCTTTGTTTATTTTAATGGAATGGCCTTAACACACTGGTGCCGCCTTGTTAATGTCCCTACCCCGTCAACAACAGCCAAATTTTACAACATATTTACACGGTTTCTAAACCTACTGCTGACGAGATATATACATAACTTACATATTTTGAAAATCTAACCTCTATAGACACGATATAAACAGCTTTAACCAGCCAGCCTAAATCCCAAAACTGGAGCGTCGAATTAAAGAGTTATCAACTCATAATTCATTCAATCACATGTATTTTAAGGATCCAAGAATGAACCTATACTTTTAATTGGCACGTATACATTATTTACAATAATTGCTCCTGTCCTGGATAGAGTTTTGATTAACGGTTTTGTGGTGTAATTTTGGTGGGTTAGTTTCAAGCTTTGAAATAAGTACCTTGATTTCTTCATTCAGTCTTTTTTTAACTTTTAATCTGCTTGTAAATATTCTAAAATTGAATACAAATTAGATTCTATATATTTCTTCATTATTTTTATCAAATCATGCATTATACCCTACTATAATTTAAGAATTTATTAACATTTATGCGGCTTTAAAAGCGGACAGTAAATGGCAAATTCCATGTTTGCGTTTCATGGTAAATTTGCCATTCACTACCGGCGTCTCAAACTGCATAAAAGCCAGAAGAAATGTGAATCAATTCTTATGTCTACATTATGTTCCTGTCGCTATGGTACCAACAATAATGTGCCTTGGGAGATTGATAATGATGAAACAAATGCAAGAGAGACAACACTGTCAGTGACTGTGTATTTCTAGAGTCAAATAGCCGTTTTTTATTGAGACACATAGGATGTGTCTCCTTGAAAAGTGAAGTTATTCAAAATGAGAACCTATTTTTTCTACAGAAAGTATCAAGTGAATGTAAATATTTATGGATATATACCAAAATAATTTGTTTTTAACAAACTGTTTAAAAAATGCTAAATAATTTATGATATGCAAATATTCAAATTGTGAAGATTGCTGTGTGTGCCTTTAACCAGTTCTACTTTCAGTTCATACCTGCTTCTGTGTCCTCCTGAGCCATCACTTCTAGCTGGGCTTCTTGACCCTGACCTTGACCGGCTCCTTTTCTGGGGACTGCCTCACCTAACCTACTTCTGTCCATCGGGCTTCCTGACCTGCTTTTGACCTTTGGACTCGCAGACCCTTCCCTGCTATGGGCAGGACTTGAACTTTTGCTCCCTGCCGGGCTTGCTGACCCTTTTTTATTCCGTTGCGAACCAGGGCTACCGGATCTGGCAGGACTCAGTGATCTGCCTCGACTCTTTGGAGAACCAGGGCTACCGGATCTTGCCGGGCTGGCTGATCCATCTCGATTCTTAGGAGAATGTGGGCTGCCGGATCTTGCCAGGCTCGCTGATCCATCTCGACTCTTTGGAGAATGTGGGCTACCGGATCTTGCCGGGCTCGCTGATCCATCTCTACTCTTCGGAGAACCAGGCCTACCGGATCTTGCTGGGCTGGCTGATCCATCTCGACGCTTTGGAGAACCAGGGCTACCAGCTCTTGCTGGGGAAGCTGGGCTACCGGACCTTGCCGGAGAAGTTGGGCTACTGGACCTTAAGATCAATTTCAAGTGTTTTTTTAAATATATTTATCTAAATCAAAAAGAACTTTCTGTTTAAAGGGACACTGTAACTTTGAGATTATAAAGCACAATATACATATATAATTATGTTAGCGACATTACACAACTACAATACTGAATATTCCAATGATATCTTCTTCAGACGGTACATGTATTTAAGTGGACTTTTCATTTCTCCATATCCAAAACATGCGAAGATTCTGGAAATAAATATGTTACTAAACAAATATAAAAAATCGGTTCTACTAATTCATTAAAAGAATAAATGGTTAAGCAATAATTAATGTCAGAGCACATTAAGGAACCATGAATAGTAAGAGCAGGGCATGTTTCCAGATTCCTGTGTATTCTTTTTCTCTGGGGTGGCTCTAAATATTTTTATTTATGGACAGTGGTCCTTTAATACTGATAAGTGGGAAATATTCATGATTGTTTACCATATTACTTTAAAAGGCTGAATAACTCTGCCGAAATGAAAGTCAGAGTTATTGGTCATGGATAACGACGTTCCTTGTGGTAAGATGAAGATGTGTTAAAGAAAACTATGAATGCTAACCTACTGAATGCTGACAACAGTGTTTGAGAGTAATAATATGACGACCGCGTTAACAGTTACTATAAACCCTCGATTTTGTCAAGATGAATTGAATTGAATTGGGTTTTAAGGCGCACCAACACATTACAGGTTATATGGCGCCTAACAGGCATGAACATGCCAGACTCATCTTCCATGTACATCGAGATAAAATATGGAAAATGGGCCTAGAACCTTCTCACCCTGAACTGCAGAGTTGCAGCAAATTCTATTGTAAAAACTCCATTTACGCTGGAGCCACGTTTATTGTTTTTCTGCCACTGCTCTTTTGATGTGAGCGAGATGGCACCTGAAACAATGCAGGGATCATGATGAAGACCTTTAATGAACATGAACAAAAAATGATAAAATGAACATGAATTTGGGGGGATTCTACCCCTCTGCCTACCCCTCCAAAGGGATCTGCAGTGGCCCTATTCTTTGCCCCTTGACCCACACGGGCTTGTCAAGATGAAGATTGCTTAAAACATGTACTTTTATGATGGACATGTCACTTTAGACAGGACACCATATTGCGTGCAACTCTTGTTCTCTTTAATAAGACACCTTGGTTCATGGGTTCAAATCACAGTGGGGTAGCAGTTTTTCATATTGATTTCAAATGTGTACATCTCTCTAATATAGGTGAATTTAAAGCCATAATTATGGGAACTGAAATGGGTGGTTCTTAATGGAGGTGGTCCCTTGGGCATGTTTGAGTATGTTTAAACGAAAGCTTTACCTGCCATCACATATATAGTATTGTCTGCAGGATCGAAGATCCCCTAATATTTGTTTTTACATATTTCTGTATTGTTTTGGTCAATTCTTACACATATAGCTATAGTTGCATGTATAATAGATTGTAACCCTTAACCCGCTACATTATATATAATGGACTGTTCTTTCTTTGAATTAAGATAATTCCATTTATGTGACAAAGGGGTGATCTGGGTTTACAATGGACGCAAAGGCTATTATAGTCGTGCTTAGTGGGTTAAGGGTTAAATGTAGTTACCAGTACATTATTATTACATACATAATAGGCTTTTATATCTCATTCATGTTTTTATATCCAAGTAATTGAATTGGGTTTTACAATGCACTAGCACATGAAAGGTTATATGGCGCCTAACAGGAATGAATGTGTCAGGCTCATCCTCCATTTACATCAAGATAAAATATGGAGAATGGTCATAGAACCTTCTTACCTGCAGAACTGCAGAGTTGCTGCAAACTCTATCATAGACGCTCCATTTACGATGGAGCCACGTTTCCACGTTTGCATACGCGGTGTCATAATGAAGACCTTGAATGAGCATGACAAATATGACAAAATGAACATTAAGAGGGGTGGGGGTCCTACCCCTCTGCCTCTAGGGGGATTTGCAGTGTTTGTATTCTACCCTGGCAACCACACGGGGCAGAAAATATGATCATAGCTCCAGCGAAAAATGGAATGTTTAGAAAAGAATTCTTTTCTTCTCTGCACTTCTGCAGATGAGAAGGTTCTATTAAAGCCCATTTTAGATGTAAATGGGGGGTGAGCCTAGAATGTTCATTCCTGGTGCCATATAACCTTTTTATGTTGGTGCACTATAAAACCCCATTTCAATTCCATGTAAATGAGGCTTTCACACTGCCAAGAAACCATCCAGTGATTTGTGCTGGAGGGAAACAATCCCACTTTATATTTATGCATACTGAATTATAACACAAACAAGAGGCTCCGTCTGTGCAGACGCTCGTCTGTCTAATGATGCCGATAACAAGTGTGACGATTCAATCCATTATTTGATGTAGTTTCTGAGATACAAACATGCATACAAAACTTTGATAAAGTATAAAAAGGGCCATAATTTTGTTAAAACTAGAATTTCGTCCGGAAGGGGCAACTGATATATCTGCTGGAACCATGGAAAATCAACCTGTGAAGTGTCCTGAGAGAGAATCTTGAAGAATAATAGAGAAGGAAAGAGTTTTCATGATCGTGTCAAGGTGACCATGACCTTTTTGACCCCTAATATATAGAGGTCATCATCTCACCATAGAGTCTACCTGTGAAGTTTCATGGGTGTTGCTACAAGTCTTGGAGAGTTATAGAGTAGCAAAGACTTTTAGCTCTACTGATCGAAGATCAGCAGAGCTTATGCTGTGGTGCTGCACCCGTCTGTCTGTCCGTAAACATTTTGGTAGAGACTACTCCTCGGAAACTACTGGATGGATTTTCATGAAACTTTACAAGAATGTTACCCATGATGTCTAGTTGATCCTAGCAAAAATTCACGTTGATGCGAAATCCAAGATGGCCGACAAAGATTTTTAAAGAAGAGGTCAATGACATTGAAGCTCTACTGATAGATTTTGATAGCTAGATCAGCATTCCTGTGAAGTTTCATAAAAATCTGGCAAGTAGTTTCAGAGGAGTAGTTGCTACAAGTTGGAAGTTTTCACTATATAACTCTAGGTAAACAAAGATGGCCACTGGCAGCCATGTTTAATGTTGAATCAAAATAATTTTCGACAAGGATCAACATCTTGTCATGCAGATCATTTCAGAATAAGTCCCATATCAATATCACTTGTTTCAAGAAGTAGTCGCTACAAACTTGTTTTTAAAAAATTATGTTTAGCCGTGGTGGCCATCTTGAATTTCCGGCCTACCTAAAATTGTGCTAGGATCAACTCGACATCAAGAGCAACATTCCTGTGAAGTTTCATAAAAATTCGTCAAGTTGTTTAAGAGGAGTAGTCGCTACAAATATTTACTATACAAACTCTATGTAAACAAAGATTGCCACTAGCAGCCATGTTTAAAGTCGCATCGAAATAAATTTCGACAACGATCAACATCATGTCATGCTGATCATTTTAGAAAATGTCCCACATCAATATCACTTGCAGTTTTCAAGAAGGAGTCGCTACAAATTTATTTATTTTAAATATATTTTTAGCTGTGGCGGCCATCTTTAATTTCCGGCCAGCCTGAACATTTTCTAAGATCAATTAGACATCAAGAGCAACATTCCTGAAAAGTTTTAGGAAAATCCGCCAAGTAGTTTCAGAGGAGTAGTCGCTACAAGTTTTTACTATATAACTCTATGTAAACAAAGATGGCCACTGACAGCCATGTTTAACATCGTATCAAAACGATTTTTGACAAGGATCAACATCATGTCATGCTGATCATTTTAGAAAACGTCCCATATCAATATCACTTATACTTTTCAAGAAGTAGTTGCTACAAACTTGTATTTTAAAAATCTATTTTTAGCTTTGGCGGCCATCTTGGATTTCACATCAACAGGAATTTTTGCTAGGATCAACTAGAATTCATGGGCAACATTTCTGTAAAGTTTCATGAATATCCATCCAGTAGTTTCAGAGGAGTAGTCGCTACAAATAAAAGTTTACGGACAGACCGACGGACGGACGACGCACCACGGCATAAGCTCTGCTGATCTCTAATCAGTCGAGCTAAAAATAGATTTTTTTAAAAAACATGTTTGTAGCGACTACTTCTTGAAACCTATAAGTGATATTCATATGGGACTTTTTCTAAAATGATCAGCATGACAAAGATGGCCACTGGCAGCCATGTTTAATGTTGAATCAAAATAATTTTCGACAAGGATCAACATCTTGTCATGCAGATCATTTCAGAATAAGTCCCATATCAATATCACTTGTTTCAAGAAGTAGTCGCTACAAACTTGTTTTTAAAAAATTATGTTTAGCCGTGGTGGCCATCTTGAATTTCCGGCCTACCTGAAATTGTGCTAGGATCAACTCGACATCAAGAGCAACATTCCTGTGAAGTTTCATAAAAATTCGTCAAGTTGTTTAAGAGGAGTAGTCGCTACAAATATTTACTATACAAACTCTATGTAAACAAAGATGGCCACTAGCAGCCATGTTTAAAGTCGCATCGAAATAAATTTCGACAACGATCAACATCATGTCATGCTGATCATTTTAGAGTCGATGTTGATCCTTGTTGAAAATTGTTTTGATTCAATGTTAAACATGGCTGCCAGCGGCCATCTTTGTTTACATGGATTTATATAGTAAAAACTTGTAGCGACTACTCCTCTGAAACTACCAGATGGATTTTCTTGGAACTTCACAGGAATGTTGCTCTTGAGGTCTAATTGATCCTAGCTAAATTTCACGTCGGCCGGAAATTCAGGATGGCCACCACGACTAAAAATAGATTTTTAAAAAACAAGTTTGTAGCGACTACTATATAACTGATATTGATATGGGACTTTTTCTAAAATGATCAGCATGACATGATGTTGATCCTTGTCAAAAATTATTTTGATTTTCGTTTACCTAGAGTTATATAGTAAACATTTGTAGCGACTACATCTCTGAAAGTACTCGACGGATTTCATGAAACTTCACAGAAATAGTGCTCTTGATGTCTAGTTGATCGTAGTAAAATTTCAGGTAGGCCAGAAATTCAGGATGGTCGCCACGGCTAAAAATAGATTTTAAAAAAGCAAGTTTGTAGCGACTACTTATTGAAAACTAAGTGATATTGATATGGGACTTTTCTAAAATGATCAGCATGACATGATGTTGGCCTTTGTTGAAAATTATTTTGATTTGCCATTAAATATTGCTGCCAGCACCCATCTTTGTTTACATAGAGTTATATAGTAAAAAACTTGTAGCGACTACTCCTATGAAACTACCTAAAGGATTTTGATGAAACTTAACAGAAATGTTGCTCTTGATGTCTAATTGATCCTTGTTGAAAATTATTTTAATTAGCCAACCGTGCACGGCCGTTTTTGAAAAACAGCGGCCAATATTCGGAAGAGTGGGTGTTTTTTTTGTTTTTTGTTAAACAACACTTCCAAACTTAACTGTCTCAATATTGTTATGTTTTGTATACATTTATAGAAATAAGATGATCTAAAATGCACCTTTTTAACCTTTATCTGTGAAAATAAATTACCCCAGAGACACCCACTTGTCGCGAATTGGCGCGTAACCAAATTGTTTTGCCCACACTGTTCCCATATTTGCACAACCGATTCTTGAATTTCTGCCTAATACACTGGGTCATGGTGACCTCGACTTTAAACATACTGACCACAGAATTTATAGAGGTCGTTCTCTCATCATGGACAATCTACTTGTGAAGTTTCAGGAGTGTGGCAAAGAGTTATAGACAGACTGAATCCAGTATACTCACTCTAAACTTCATTTGGCAGAGGTATAATAAAAGCAGGAGTTAAAGAACCTAGCTCTATGATGTCTAATGATGCTGTAGATGTGTGAAATTTCAATCCATATGCTTTCCTGGGTATACCTTCCACCATCCGTAAGAATCTACCCATTATGTGAAATGGTTTCCGAGACAAAACTTTGACCAGTGGTTGCAGCCGACGATCAAGTGGTGACAATACCTCATGATTTTTGTCTAAAAAAGATGATTTGAATTGGGTTTTATGGCACACCAACACATGAAAGGTTATATGGCACCTAACAGGAATGAACGTGCCAGGCTCATCCTTCATTTACATCAAGATAAAATATGGAGAATGGGCCTGGAACCTTCTTACCTGCAGAGTTGCTGCAAATTCTACAGTAGACACTCCATTTATGATGGAGTCCCATTTCTACGTTTACATACGCGGTGTCATGATAAAGAACTTGAATGAGCACAACAAAAAAACAAGAGGCCCAAGAGGGCCTGTGGACGCTCTACTGGCTCAAGATAAAGTTTATGTATAAGGGGCCATGTCTTTCAAAAATCATTCAACCAGAACATGGCAATGACAGGTGCCACTAGGCTTAGTACTGAACATTTTTGCCAAGATTCGCTGAAATTTGGCAAAGAGTTCAGAAGAGACTAATCTGGACAAAGTTTGTGTATTAAAACATTTAAATGGCTATAACTCCGCCAAAACCATGCAAAGAAATATGGCGATGATATGCACAACTAGGCTTGATACTGATCATATTGTCAAGTTTCGTCTATATCCAGCGGAGAACTAGCCCGGAAAAAACTGTGGTATCAAAATCCTTTAAAGGGCCATAACTCTGCCAAATATCTGTAAACCAGAATGTGACGATGACATGCCCAACTAGGCTTGGTGCTGATCATCCCTGCAAAGTTTCATTGAAATCTGGCGAGGGGTTCAGGAGAAGTAGATCAGACAAAGTTTGTGTATTAAAACCTTTAAAGGGCCATAATTCTGCCAAAAAAATCATTCAGCCGGAATATGGCAATGATTTGCAAAACTAGACATGGAATTGATCATCCCTAAAAAGCTTTGTTTAAATCCAGCCAGGGGTTCAGGAGAACTAGTCAGAACAAAGTTTGTGTATTAAAACCTTTAAAGGGCTATAACTCCGCCAAAATCATTCAAGTGGAACATGGTGACTATGTATAACTAGGCTTGGTACTGATCATCCCTGCAAAGTTTCAATGAAATCCGGCCAAATGAAGGCCCTTTCGTCTTAATGAGGCCAAGATATAGCATATTTCAGAAAATCAAGGGCCATGACTCCGATGTAAATGGTCCAAACTGGATGGTTTTCGAACTTGTCCAAGCTTTCATTGATATTAACAATCTGGTAAAGTTTCGTAAAGATTGGATGAAAGATAAAGACCCTATCGTCTATATAGGATTTTTAACTAAATCAAGGGCCATAACTCCACTGTTACTGGTCTGATCTGGCTGATTTTCGAACTTGACCGAGCTTTCATTGATATTAACAATCTAATAAAGTTTCATAAAGATCGCATGGAAAACGAAGGCCCTATCAACTTAACGAGGCAAAATATAGCATTTTTAACTAAATCAAGGGCCACAACTCATCTGTTACAGGTCCGATCTGGCTGGTTTTCAAAATTGTCTGAGCTGTCATTGATATAAACAATCAGGTAAAATATTGTAAAGATCATATGAAAGATGAAGGCCCTATCGAATTAACGAGGCGAAATATATCATTTTTAACTAAATCAAGGGCCATAACTCCGCTGTTACTGGTCCGATCTGGCTGGTCTTCGAAATTGTTCTAGCTTTCATTTATATAAACAATCTGGTAAAGTTTGGTAAATATCGAATGAAAGATAAAGGCCCTATCGTCTTAACGAGTCAAAATATAGCATTTTTAACTAAATCAAGGGCAATAACTCCGCTGCTAATGGTCTGATCTAGCTGGTTTTCGAACTTGTCCAAGCTTTCATTAATATTAACAATCTACGCAAGTTTGGTAAAGATCAAATTATAAATGAATGTTCTAGAGTGTTCACAAGGCAGAAAACAGAATTTTCAGAAAAAACAAGGGCCATTACTCTAATGTTACTGACCCAATTTAGCTAATTTTCGAACTTGTCCAAGCTATCATTGGTATTAACAATCTGTGCAAGTTTGGTAACGATCAAATAATAAATGAAGGTGTTAGAGCATTCACAAGGCAGAAAATAGAAATTTTCAGAAAAAACAAGGGCCATAACTACGGCGTTACTGATCTGATTTGGCTGGTTTTCGAACTTGTCCGAGCATTCATTGATATTAACAATCTGTGAAAGTTTAGTAAAGATCAAATAATAAATGAAGGTGCTAGAGTGTTCACAAGGCTTAATATGGCATTTTTCAGCAAAACAAGGGCCATAACTCCGGTGAAATTTATCTGATCCGACTGGTTTTCGAACTTGTCCGAGCTTTCATTGATATAAAGACACTGGCAAAGTTTCGTAAAGATTTGATTAATAATGAAGGCCCTAGAGTGTTCACAAGGCAAAAGTTAACAGACGGACAGACTATGGACGACGAACAGACGGACGGACGACGGATAAACGGGCCATCCCATAAGCTCTGCTGGCCTTTGGCCAGTAGAGCTAATGACAAAATGAATAATTGTGGTGGGGGGGTTCCTACCCCTCTGCATGTGACGGTGTATTTATGAGATTGCAGTGTTGTATTCTACCCCGGCAACCAACGGGTATAAAAAATATGAGCTAAAAAGTTTATTTCTAAAGCCTGGCGAATAGTTCCTTGAAGAAAAGAAACAAAAAAATAAAAGGCCATCCTTAAAAATATATTTGTTTGCTGTTTCCCAAACCAGGATTGTATAAGTGGGTAGGTAGGTAGGTGATTTTTTATTTTTTTTGCCAAAGACAGTAAAAAACCATAAGAAATTAAAGAAAACTATACTAAAACCAGTAAAAATAATAATTTTGTTAAAAATTGCTAAAAAATGTTTTGGGTAGGGCCCCTTTTTGGTGGGTAGGTAGGGAAACAGCAAACCAACAATTTTTTATAGTCGGCCTAAGGCTGATGGATATATTCCTAGATAAACAACAACAAACGGCTATCGTTTAAGTTATTTAATCATTTTTATACAAGCACAATGGATGACATGATTTCTCCTTTTATGAAATATGGCATATTTATGTAAGCTATATACAACTTTGTTCATGATGAAGATGAATGAGATAATGCTGAACAGTCGTGAACTAGGGCAGTCCCCATTAAATAGATACTTCACCATGACGACCATTATAAAAGTATGAATGAAATGTTTCACGAGACTTTGGAGAGGGACACGGTTATAATGACCCTTCAGACATGCCCCGCATGAAATGTTGAACAGCAGAGCGAAGGCATTCAGTTGTAGACAGTTGTCGACAGTGGACATAAATGGCAAGACAAAACGGTCAGAACATGTGGCAACTGGATTATTATTGGTATTTCAGAAATAAACTGGTTTAAGGCAGTCTTGCTCCGACATCTGGAAAACACTTAAAGTAGCTATCCCGCAAAAATAGCACGATTTTACAGCATCTGCACTACTTAAGACGAGGTATATATATGAGCCGAAACACGCAAAAACGACCCTTCAGACAAAATTTTGACATTTTATATTTTTTGATGTTTATGAAACACGGTAATTTTGTCTTTAAAAATCTCTTTATTTTATCTTGATATCTTAATTAAAAATGATTTTATCTCAATTTGCAAATTAAAGATTGTATTAACCATTAATTTCGACGTTGACGTCGGCATCTTGGACGACGTCGTTGATTAAATAACAACAAAAATATAAACAATTACCATTTTGTATAGCATCAACTATTTATATTAAGAAAAAATATTCCCTATGATATAATAATTAGGTAAACACGGGAGTGACAAGAAATGATTAGTAATTAATTGATTACCGGCCGACGTCATAAATTGTTACGTGTGTTGCGGCTCATATATATAATTTACCTATTTTGAGAATCCAAACTCTATAGACACAATATCAAAGTCTTTAACCAGCCAGGCCAAACCCCAAAACTGGCGTATTGAGTTACCAACTCATCATTTTAAACATATTCAATCACGGGTATTTTAAGAACCCGGATAAATCTTTACTTTTAATCAGCACATACACATTATTATGACCTGAACACGTGGATAGTTTTAATAAACGGTTTTGTAGTGTAATTTTGTTGTTATTTGGTGGGTTAGTTTCTTTAAAGGGACACATGATCTTTGATTTTTTGAAAACTCGCGGCGTCCCGTTAGTTTTTCCTAAATAACATGCATTATTTCAATCATAAATAATAATTATAAGAATAGTATAAACCAAATTATTTTTATATATTACTGACTTTTGATAATACTACACCAATAATATATTTCAACATTTGGTAAAATAACATAGAAAATTGAAAACACAAAATTTTGTTAAATGATATGCAAGCCGATTCAAAGTCAAAATGTTCCTTAATAAATAAGCAGAGATGCTAATATTGACGCTTGATAAAAACATCAAGATTGCTGTGTGTCCCTTTAAAACTAATCAACTACTTAGTATTGTAATTATTATTATTAATTAACTACTTAATATTTGCCGTGATTTGCAGGAAACTGCACGCATCATATGGTAAAAACAAGGCCAATTTGGAGAGAAACTCGGCCTGTATGAAAAAACTCGGCCAATATGAAATTCAAGCAATCTGATTGGATAAGCCAACACAGCCAATACGACCAAGGCTTTGTTTACTTTAAGGACGCCATTTTGAAGGAAAAAACACAACGTCGCAGCTTTTCGATGATAAACTACTCCGCCTATATAAAGCAGACAATCAAAATAATTAAGGTTTGATTATTTGTGTGATTTTCCCATGCGCCATCGAGCTGTAACAGTGGAAGATTTATTTGAATCAGATACTTGTTATTAAATGGTATATTGAACATATATCTCTTTTTTTCCTTACCTGTAAATGATATTTAAAACATAGGAATAAGGAGAGATATTAAGTAGTTAATTAATAAAAATGTCATTAATTAATTGTTTTCATATTGGCCGAGTTATTGTCCTCAGACTGTCATATTGGCCCGCGGCCTTGGGCCAATATGACAGTCCTTGGACCAATAACTCGGCCAATATGAAAACACTTAATTAATAACATCATAATATAAAGCGTGTTGTATTTTAACTGCCTCACTGTCTCTTGATTCGAACATCTGCTATTTAACACTCTATCCCGCATTAGAGGTAAAACTTGGACACTAATTTCCCCCTTAATATGCTGTTTTTCACCCTGTTTTCTCTTAATCTCGTTCTGAAGTAAAATGAAAATCTTCGTTTCATATTCTTTAGACAGTCCAATGTTGAACATGTATGTGGTTACCCTAACCACTGTCCACTGAAACACAGTCGGAGAAGTTGGAAGTCGACGCTTATGTCTGTATTAACTTCCCCATTCGTTACTGTACATCACTGGACCTATAACCTTCATTTCCTGTTCAGCTCAGTAAAACTGTCTTCACAAGACAGCATTGCTCTATATTCACTCGGAATCACTTCCACCCGCCTTGGCCTCCCCACCACTGCCCCCACCCCCTGTGTCCATCTCCTCCTCTTCAGCCGCAGGGGTCCCGCCTCCACTGCCCCCTCCCCCTTCTGCCTCCTCATCACTTTCGACCATACGGGCCTTCTTCTTCTTTGGCGCCTCCGATTCAGACTCCTGAAATGATAATGGAGCACACGATGGCATTAATAGAGGGTTAACTGTATTGACATTTTGCGAAGGTATATCAGTCATTTAATGATTTGTGACTGTTTAACGACTGACATACTGCCGCACGCCGCAAAGTCAACATTTGAATACTGGTTAACCCGTTTTGAACTCATTTCAGTGTTTTTGACAGTTTAAGAACCCGTGAATAAATCTTTACTTCTAATCAGCACATATACATTATTATATGACCTATTATATTCTCACACTTTCAAATACAACTAAATAACGTCAAGTTTTGAAGGTTTAACATCACCTGATTGGATTTGCGACGGGTTATGCACTATTTAATAGTCATACATTTTGGCAAGTGAACCCATCGGAGAACAGAATTTTTGTCAAGTGTGTTAGATCATGTTTTACAATCCAATATACACAGTTAACATGTCTTTATACTTGCTTACAGTTTACATATACTGAAAGAAAAATGAAACGCGACACGGAAATTTCCGCTATATATTGTATGTACAATATGCTGCTGTTAATCAAATGGTACATGTCTACGTAAGATCTTTCCTTTCGGAAAGAGACTAAAACAACACGTAACACAGCAAATCCCTGCAAAGTTTCATTATTGACAGAATACGCATTTGGCGCAAACTTAGGATGCAAAATTTTGCAAACTCTTTACGTTAAATACCGTACTGAACTGGCTCAATTTTTCAAAGAGGAACTTCAGCATGTATGAATTTCTTGTTACAACGTGTACTGTGATTAAAACGTCTACAACATCACAGTTGTGTCCTTTCTCTAAGTGCAACCTTTTTTTTTTACAAAACATCTTGGGATTTCCTTGGAATATATATGGAATTAAGTGTGCAGTATATACAATATACATCGGAAATTCCCATGTCACGTTTCTTTTTCCTTTCAGTATATATTATTGATATCTTTTAAGTTATTGTATTCTTACTATTTTCACTTGCATAAGGAATTTGTACCCCATAACAACGAATATTGGATGATATCGACGTCGCAGAAAATAGTCCACAAAATATCGTGAATTTAAAATGGCATATTTATTCTTATTGACAAACAGACATATAGAGAGAAGAAAGTAAAGACAGAAGGAAGATGTAGAATAGCTTTCACCTCGATATGCTTAAAGACCTTTATTAACTCTTAGGGTATCTCTTAATTATATGATGAATCGAGAAAATGTGTGAGTGAGTTGAGAAAAGAAAATGAGAGAGTGAGTTTAGAAAAGAAAATGAGAGAGTGGGAGAGTTAAGAAAAGGAAAGGAGAGAGAAATACTAGTTTAGAAAAGAGATAGAGAAAAAGAGTTTAGAAAAGAGAAAGACAAAAAGAGTTTAGAAAAGAGAAAGACAAAAAGAGTTTAGAAAAGAGAAAGACAAAAAGAGTTTAGAAAAGAGAAAGAGAAAAAGAATTTAGAAAAGAGAAAGAGAAAAAGAATTTAGAAAAGAGTAAGAGAGAATGAGTTTAGGAAAGAGAGAGTTTAGAAAACAGAAAGAATGAGTTTAGGAAAGAGAGAGAATGAGTTTAGAAAAGAGAAAGTGAGAATGAATTTTTACCTCATCATCACTAATGACCTTCTTGGCCTTCATCAGCCGCTTGGTTGCCGTATCTTCCTTGTCAGAGTCATAGGCGTCCTCGCTGTCGGAAGAATAAATGTTCGGACGATCTGAAATACAAACAAATGAGAGTAACCGTTCTGACAATCTGGAATACAAACAAATGAAGAGTAACCAATCTGACAATCTGGAATACAAACAAATGAAGAGTAACCGTTCTGACAATCTGGAATACAAACAAATGAAGAGTAACTGATCAGACGATCTGGAATACAAACAAATGAAGAGTAACTGATCAGACGATCTGGAATACAAACAAATGAAGAGTAACCGATCAGACGATCTGGAATACAAACAAATGAAGAGTAACCGATCTGACAATCTGAAATACAAACAAATGAAGAGTAACTGATCGGACAATCTGGAATACAAACAAATGAAGAGTAACTGATTGGACAATCTGGAATACAAACAAATGAAGAGTAACTGATTGGACAATCTGGAATACAAACAAATGAAGAGTAACCGATCTGACAATCTGGTATACAAACAAATGAAGAGTAACCCATCTGACAATCTGAAATACAAACAAATGAAGAGTAACTGATCTGACAATCTGAAATACAAACAAATGAAGAGTAACTGATCGGACAATCTGGAATACAAACAAATGAAGAGTAACCGATCTGACAATCTGGAATACAAACAAATGAAGAGTAACCGATCTGACAATCTGAAATACAAACAAATGAAGAGTAACTGATCGGACAATCTGGAATACAAACAAATGAAGAGTAACCGATCTGACAATCTGGAATACAAACAAATGAAGAGTAACCGATCTGACAATCTGGTATACAAACAAATGAAGAGTAACCGATCAGACGATCTGGAATACAAACAAACGAACAGTAACCGATCTGACAATCTGGAAAACAAACAAATGAAGAGTAACCGATCTGACAATCTCGAATACAAACAAATGAAGAGTAACCGATCAGACGATCTGGAATACAAACAAACAAACAGTAACCGATAGGACGATCTGAAATACAAACAAATGAAGAGTAACCGATCGGACGATCTGGAATACAAACAAATGAAGAGTAACCGATCAGACTATCTGTAATACAAACAAATGAAGAATAACCGATCAGACGATCTGGAATACAAACAAACAAACAGTAACCGATAGGACGATCTAAAATACAAACAAATGAAGAGTAACCGATCTGACAATCTGGAATACAAACAAATGAAGAGTAACCAATCGGACAATCTGGAATACAAACAAATGAAGAGTAACTGATTGGACAATCTAGAATACAAACAAATGAAGAGTAACCGATCAGACGATCTGGAATACAAACAAACGAACAGTAACCGATCTGACAATCTGGAATACAAACAAATGAAGAGTAACCGATCTGACAATCTGGAATACAAACAATGAAGAGTAACCGATCAGACGATCTGGAATACAAACAAACGAACAGTAACCGATAGGACGATCTGAAATACAAACAAATGAAGAGTAACCGATCTGACAATCTGGAATACAAACAAATGAAGAGTAACAGATTGGATGATCTGAAATACAAACAAATGAAGAGTAACCGATCGGACGATCTGAAATACAAAAAAATCCGAACAGTAACCGATAGGACGATCTGAAATACAAACAAATGAACAGTAACCGATCGGACGATTTGAAATACAAACAAATGAAGAGTAACCGATCGGACGATCTGAAATACAAACAAATGAAGAGTAACTGATTGGACGATC
The DNA here is from genome assembly GCA_037043455.1 of Cyrtodaria siliqua. Classification (NCBI taxonomy): domain Eukaryota; kingdom Metazoa; phylum Mollusca; class Bivalvia; order Adapedonta; family Hiatellidae; genus Cyrtodaria; species Cyrtodaria siliqua. The sequence continues at coordinate 584,901 of JAWPHD010000120.1, read as the reverse complement.
TGGAATACAAACAAATGAAGAGTAATTGATCGGACGATCTGAAATACAAACAAATGAAGAGTAACTGATCGGACGATCTGGAATACAAACAAATGTAGAGTAACTGATTGAACGATCTGAAATACAAACAAATGAAGAGAAACCGATTGGATGATCTGAAATATAAACAAATGAAGAGTAACCGATCGAACGATCTGGAATACAAACAAATGTAGAGTAACTGATTGAACGATCTGAAATACAAACAAATGAAGAGAAACCGATTGGATGATCTGAAATATAAACAAATGAAGAGTAACCGATCGAACGATCTGGAATACAAACAAATGAAGAGTAACTGATTGGACGATCTGAAATACAAACAAATGAAGAGTAACCGATCGGACAATCTGAAATACAAACAAATGAAGAGTAACCGATTGGACGATCTGAAATACAAACAAATGACGACCTGAAATACAAACGAATGATGAGTAACCGATCGGACGATCTGAAATACAAACAAATGAAGAGTAACCGATTGGACGATCTGAAATACAAACAAATGACGACCTGAAATACAAACGAATGATGAGTAACCGATCGGACGATCTGGAACACAAACAAATGAAGAGTAACCGATCGGACAATCTGAAATACAAACAAATGACGATCTGAAATACAAACAAATGAAGAGTAACTGATCGGACCATCTGAAATACAAACAAATGAAGAGTAACCGATCGGACGATCGGGAACACAAACAAATGAAGAGTAACCGATCGGACGATCTGGAATACAAACAAATGAAAATAAACTCTTAACCATGAGGAAGTTATGAAAGTACTTAAATAAAATTAGTTTGTATACAACTGTGTAGACAGTAATAACTCGTTTATAATATCCAGCACCTGGGTCAAATAAAATTCCCAGCCTTTTCCCTGACCAAAAGTAATTTTTCACTCGACCAATATGAAGCAATTTTATTGGCCTGTTCACTTCCATACAGCCGACCATTCCACCCATATTACTTTAATTCAAATTTAAAGAATATGTTACATCAATTATTATGTATAAACAACAACATTTTGACAGACTCATGTTTTATACTGCAATGCAGTAACTTGAAGACTGCCATAGCCACAGATACATGATTTCTCGACAACAAAATACACAATTTCCCTGACCTTGAAAAAAATACCAATTTCCCTGACTTTTAAAGGTTGCTGGCAACCCTGTCCAACCATAAAACTCCCCTATCCCACATTTTTTTTGTTTATAAAATTGAAAATTATCAATATAATGCATTTATATAATACACAAAAAATCCCCACCCTTCCTCAGTTAAGAAGTAATATTGAGAATAATGGGGGTGGGGGTAGGAATTATTCATTATATGGGGAAGGGTTGAGGGGGGGTGGGAAATATTATTCATTATATGGGGAACATTATTATTCATTAACTGAGGAAATAGTGAGGACAAAAGGGGAATGGATTGGGGGGAACAATCATTGTTCTGTTTCCCTGGAATTGAAAAATTGTTACGCAACCAAACTGGTTGGCTATCATGGTAATAGGACAACCATTTTGCATACAAATAATTAACAGCTGAAGTTACCTTTTTTGCCGCCCGAGCCTGGCTTGTATTTATTTTTGATGGCAGATAAAGAGATTCCCTCGTCGTCTTCGTCGTCGTAATCACCCTCCAGGTATCCGGAGCTGAGACCTTTAGAGTGCGCCCTCTCTCTGACTCGACGCTTCAGACTGTCACTCTTTGTCGACGCACGTAATCTCTCCTCTTCTTTCTGTACACGAGACATCAAAATCACATTTAATTTAGAGCACGAATATTGAGCAAGAAAAACAGCGAATACAATTATGTTCCATAGTGACTGTAGTGTACTTATTTCCTGGAATAAACGATGGGATAGGCTATTGCTGGAATTTTTTTTTTAATTAATTCACATTATTTCTGTGTTCATGTGTTTTTAATTTAGTCTTTTGGTTGTTACTTGTGATACGCAGGCTTCATAACCGCTGCGCCCAACTAAATTCCATTATGTTTATTTCGGTTTTCGGGGCATTTAATTTTATTAGATACTGGGACCATACGCCGTACGACATGGGGAAGCCATGAACCCCCATGTCCACCGCCATATGCATGCCATCTTCGGGATGGTTAAAATGTTGTACTATTGATTTTATTAATATTGAGTTCTGCTCAACCAGGGGCAAGAGGGCGTGAGCGGTAGCTAGCATATTTCACTACTGCTCATGAACAGTCTCAATCAAACCGAGACTGCAATATTTCGTATGTTTCGTGCTCGGCCGTTTCCATAGGTTCATTATCATACTCTTTTTTTTTATACGTCGATAGAAAACTGCAAATTTACCATAAAGCTTGTTATTTATATTTACATTATTTTTCTCGCTATAGTACCAACAATTATGTGCCTTGTGAGAAGGAGAATGATAAAAAAGTGCAAGAGAGACAGACACTGAACTAGCCATTGAAGTGCCTCCTTGAAAAATGAAGTTTACTCGAAATTATTCGATATTTTTTTCAACAGAAAGAATTTATTGTATATAAATACTATAATCATAATGGCTCACCTTGATCATTTCTGACCTCTGAGACTCTGGGTCGTGACCTGATATTGGCAGTATCTTCACCTTCTGTTTCTTCGTATGCCTATCTGCTAATGACAAGGTCATCTTTCTGTGTGTGAATGACTCCGTGGAATGAGGCCTATAAGAGACAAATAAAATGGAGTTTTACGACCCATTCAACACATGCAGGGTCATACTGGTACTGTGACCTCGAATGTAGATGAGATGAATGATGAAGACCTGACATGCAGCTGCTGCAGCCAGGGCTCGAACCACCGAAGGTATAAAAGATAAACAATGCATATTGGTATCATCAGAAATAAGCAACATATTATACCTTTTAAGCTTCAACTCTTTTCAATAGGAATGAACTGAAATGAACAGTTGCTTATCGACTCTTCATTCCAAGCTGCCCAAGAGGAAGACGGATACATAGGAATACCAGAACCATGTTCCCATCCGACAAACACTTCGCGAGACATTCGGCCATATCATACATTGAGAGTTGAGCACAACACTGCCAAAACAGCATATAAATAAAGAAGAAGTTATAACAGCGATGTGCTGAATCCTCGACATGCGGGTCCAGAGGATAGACTCCAGTACAGGGAACCGTCCAGTAACAACATAAATTACTCCATTTGACAAAGCAGTGGCAGCCAATGACTTGCTCAAGGTCACAAACTCGACAATACAGATCATCGTTAAGAACTCCAAACCACCTGACACCTACCCCTCACTTCGACTGCTGCGATGCATACAGCCAGGTGAAACAAAAGTGGTTATACATAGTATATGTCGGGGAAGCTACGTTCATGACAGCACATACCTGAATGACAGTTTGGTTTTGAAGATGGATTGGCCCTGTAACCCGGTACCCTGTCTCACAAACAGATGGTTGAAATCTCCCTGGATGGGCATCGTGTGGATGTCGAATATTTCCTCTCCGAGATGAAGAGACATGCTGAAAGACAATCAGTTAATCTGAATAGACATGTCTAATTACTACAACACTGCCCCTACCTTTAAAACGTTACTTAATGTCAATTTGTATGGAGTGGGTTATTTCCCTAAGTTAGAACTGACATTTTTTTTTTTTCAAGGTCTTTAATAAAATTTGGTGGAAGAAGGCTTCAACCATTAGAGATGAAACTCAGATAACTGATTATAACAACCATCTTTCTGCATGTAACTGGCACATTTTCTCACATATAGTCATGTGGCGCAAGTGGGATTCGAACCCACGACTATAGCGGTGAAAGATATATGTGAGCTTAAGCATGTTAAGACGACAGCGCCTTAGGACTCTGAACCACAAACCTACAGAAGACTAATAAATGAAAACATTTATTTTTTAAACCAAGGTTACAGTTAAATGTTTAATTTACATGACCTAAAACAACTTCAAATTTTCAACTTTCTTGAACAATGAAAAACATGTAATGCACGGGTGTGCATACCTGCAGTCTGACTAGCATACAATCCTGTGTCAACCCAACCCCAATCTTTGCACTAATTGCCATATGATCTAACAATTTTTTCACTAAATATGTACCAAAACACAATTGTTTTGCTTTTTGTTGCTGTTTTTTCATGGCCATTTAATGGAGAAGGCTAAACTATAATTGCGCCACCCCAACCCGACCTTCACACCCCAGGTCAAACATTACTACCCGCTCACCTGCCATCTGACCAGCGTACAATTCTGCCATTACTCTCTCGCACTGGTTTACCCAACTCGTCCTTCTTATCACTACCTTCCTCGTCTTTCTGCGTCCGCCATCGCACGGTGTTCTCTACCTGTAAACAGAAACATCATTATCAAACAGTGTTAAGGTCATATAAAGGTGCTTGCAGCCGGTGGTGATGGGCAATCCAGATCACTGTACTCTATGGACTATTATCCGTTTTTTTTTTACATGCTTCACCACACTCGACCTTCCAATTAAAGGACAAAGCCGTGGGCATAAGGGACCTGCTCTAGATGAGAAGCAAACTGTTTCGCGACAACGTCTCAAACCCGCAGCTTTTTAATTACGCATCAAGCACTAGATGTACCACCAGACCACAGCCCAACTAGTAGGTAATGAAAGAATACTGTGTGTCCACTTTCAATTTTTCGACCAATGGCAAATCTTCATTTATTTTCATCTGCTTTGTTTTCAGATTCATGCAAATACGAACTTCATAATACGTCAACAACATAGTGATTATCTGATATTACAGCCATCAGCAGATTCCCTCTCCAAAATCACAGGACCTTTGACCCCAATGACCGGTTTTAGTATGTGATCGAATTGTATCAAGTTAATTTACATGAACATTGCCCATGTAAGACATTATGACATTGACCTTTAAGGTAGCTACCTTATTTAATACAAACACATAATCTTGTTGATCTTGATCCGTTTCAAAAATAGTGGCCTCGGTAGTCTTGTGCTTATTGTTTGTTTGGTGTTTTACGTCATTTTCAACACATGTAAGGTTATATATGACGGTCGACTTTTTTTGTGGTGGAGGCAGACCACCCACTTCCTGGGTAGAACCAGTAATGTACACCTCCCGCCATCCGTAAGAATCAACACTTGCTTGCTTGCAAGTCTAGCTCCCAGTGGGATTCGTACCCGCAGCGCTGATAGGTTAGAAGGTTTACAACGCAACGTTGTTAACCCCTCGGCCACCGATACTCCCTGCCTTGTGCTTAAGAGTTGCAGATCCATGAATATTTAGCAAGATAAACAAAACTTGTATTAAATATTTTGGTATGCAATATAGAACTCAACTTGTTTAAACTATCGGATTTATTTCCCTTGTTTAGGGAAAAGATATCAATTAAAGGCCATAATTATACATGTATCTACAGTTCACTTCTTTTGAACTGTTCCTATCAAACTGTGTGTTGCACGGATAGGTTCTTTGTTAATCAATACACATTGCATTTGTTTTTTTGTTTTTTTTTGTTTTTTTTGTTTCCTTTCTTTTCGGATTGATTTCAAGGAATGAAAAATTCAATTCTTTTTATTCAACTGCTTTTCTCGTTGAGAGAAAAAGCGTTATGCAATGAATTGAAAGATATGGTACTGAAGCACTTGCTGTTCTATTCCTTGAATTTCGTTTTGTCAAGGGATAGAAAATCGGCAACGGCTGGATAATCACAATTTATTAATTTAATATGATGAGAATGAATATAATTGAGTGATTATAATAATCAATGAATTAATCATAAATATATGTATATGTGTATATTTATGTACTGAGTATATGTATATGTATATACACATATAATGTGTATGTATATAATTATGTATGTGTGTATGCAAACGCATGTATATGTATATAAATGGGTGAACCTGAGGAATGAATGAATGAATGAATTAATTGAATTGAATTGAATTGAATGAATTGAATGAATGAATGAATGAATAAATGAATGAATGAATGAATGAATGAATGAATGAATGAATGAATGAATGAATGAATGAATGAATGAATGAATGAATGAATAAGCGGGTCATTGACTATGGAAAAAAGAAATGATAACAAAATAAACGTATGTTATTTTTTTTGTTTGTATTATGTATGTGGCTTAAAATGAAGCATGTAAAGACACATTTGATAGGCTTTGTGATTATGTACATTTTGTTTTTGTTTTGTATATATATGTTAATAAACGGGCCATTGATTATGGTTGAAAAAAAATAAATTACACATTGCATGAATGTTTGTATTTTGTGATGTTGTTTCCGACTGTATAGAATGTTCTACATGTTGGGTGGTGTAATATTTATATTCTAAGTCTCTTAATTACAACCATTCTCACAAGGTAGCTAAATGATACAAAAAAAACACTACTTTATTTATTTATGGTCCCAGTTGTCAACATGCCCAAGAGGAGGTGAACTCCCACAATGGGAACTGGAAACTAACCCTTATCCCGCTATGAATGTATAATGGACTGTCCTTTCTTTAAATTTAGACCAATCCATTTATGTTACAAAGGGGTGTTTTGGAGAAATGACCGATGAGCAGCTGGACATTGTAAACCCTGATCAGCCTGTGAGTTACTCACAGGCTGATCTGGGTTTACAATGGACGCAAAGGCTATTGTAGATCAATGGTTTTAAATTGAATGGTAATCAAGAACGTGATATTCATTTCCAGCAGTCATATTCATCTCCATCATTGTCATGTGTTGCTCGTCACCATTCCCCATTCCAACCTGATAGTTTTAAACACCATTTATTTAAATATAAGCACCAAGGTGAGAAAGCAAGAACTTAATTTCTGACCACTGTATAGGTTTAAATAATCCATCACAAATTTATTTTCAAATCCATAAAAAAAAACAAGAGGTCAATGACCTTGAAGCTCTACTGGCAGGTTCTGAAAGCTAGATCAGCATTCCTGTGAAGTTTCATGAAAATCTGTCAAGTAGTTTCAGAGTAGTCGTTAAAAGTTTTTATATATAACTCTATGTGAACAAAGATAGCCACTGGCAACCATGTTTAATGATGAATCAAAATAATTTTCAACAAGGACCAACATTATGTCAAACTGATCATTTAAGAAAAAGTCCCATATTAATATCACTTATAGATTTCAAGAAGTAGTCGCTACAAATCAGTTTTTCTATTTTTAACAATGGTGGCCATCTTGAATTTTTAGCCAACCTGAAATTTTGTTAGGATCAACTACACATCAACAGCAACATTTTGGTTAAGCTTCATGAAAATCCTTCACGTAGCTTCAGAGAAGTAGATGCTACAAGTATTTACTATATAACTCTATGTAAACAAAAACTATGTAAACAAAAATGGCCACTGGCAGCCATATTTAATGTAGAATCAAAATGATTTTTCGATAATATAGGTTATTGAATTTGTATGGCTAAATATTACTTGGAACAAGTTGTTTTGGCAAAGGACGACGAGCTTGCGAGTCGTTCTGCGCCAAAACAACGAGTTCCAAGTAATATGTAGCCATACAAATTAAATAACCTTTTTATTGCATACTTTCATATTGTTTTCGATCAATGTTAAAGGGACAATGTCCGTAACTTTTAGCTTATAAAACACACACTAATTATGTTCGCAAATATTACACACCAAACATTATTGAATATTTACTAATTAAAAGCACGATTGTTTGACGGCATTCAATCGCGGTACAAAAAGAAGAGAATCCGCTTCGGGCGTTTGAACTCGCAGCCCACACTAAAATTACACTCGCGGTAATAATAGTGCGCGTGAGAGTAACCTAGCTCCCGACTGAGCTAACCGGGCTACACATATTACGCAATACATACTATGCTGAAAACTTAATGCGCTAATGGCAGTCACGTGATCGCAGAAAAGGTAAATATGGTGGGTCCCACTTTATTTACAATTAATAATTAAAGTGTTTTTTTCCAAACTCACGAATGTATTACTACATACTTCTTAGAGTCTATTGCTCATTTTTTCATGTATACATTTCACTGAATAAAAGTCAGAGGGTTATTTGGTTATGCTCAATACCTGCTTACTTACGGACAGTGTCCCTTTAATTGTATGACTATTACTTTTCTTTGTATTTGTGTTTTTTTTTTATAGCTTTTGATGGAATTCCTATTTTGTCATTCAGTTTCACTTTGTGTGGATGATTATTTTGCGCGAAAACGACGTCGACGTCGGATGACGTCATTAAAAATATCAAGCGATTTTCTAAAGTTTGTTTACCATTCGATAACGTTAAAAACAGTGGGTGAGTGACCATTTCAATTATTTTATCAATTTCTGCCATAAAAGGTTGGAAAAAACCCACGTATTTTTTTGTTGACACTATGGGTAAGGATTCCGTTATTTTATTTGAAAGTAGTTCCTTATTTCTATTTCGCGGCTCTTAGCAAGCACGAGAAAAAGTTCCGGTGCAATATCAACGTGTGCAATATTGTAGAATATTGCACACTTAGCTCAATGCAAACTAAACGGGACAATATGAAAGTATACAATAAGGACAAATATCATGCCAAGAAGTAGTCGCTACAAACTTAATTTTAAAAAATCTATTTTTAGCCGTGGTGGCCATCTTGAATTTTCGGTCGACCTAAAATTTAGCTAGGATCAACTAGACATCAAGAGCAACATTCCTGTGAAATTCCATGAAAATCCGTAAAGTAGTTTCAGAGGAGTAGTCGTAAACAAAGATGGCCGCTGGCAGCCATGTTTAATGTCGAATCAAAATGATTTTCAACAAGGACCAACATCGTGTCATGCTGATCATTTTAGAAAAAGTCCCATATCAATATCTCTTATAGTTTTCAAGAAGTAGTCGCTACAAACTTGTTTTTTAAAAATCTATTTTTAGCTGTGGCGGCCATCTTGAATTTCCGACCGACCCGATATTTTACTAGGATCAACCAGACATCAAGAGCAACATTCCTGTGAAGTTTCATGAAGATCCGTCACGTAGTTTCAGAGGAGTAGTCGCTAGAAGTTTTTACGATATAACTCTATGTAAACAAAGATGGCTGCTGGCAGCCATGTTTAACGTCAAATCAAAATGATGTTCAACAAGGACCAACACCATGTCATGCTGATCATTTTAGAAAAAGTCCCATATCAATATCACTTATAGTTTTCAAGAAGCAGTCGCTACAAACTTGTTTTTCAAAAATTTATTTTTAGCTTTGGCGGCCATCTTGGATTTCACATCAACATGCATTTTTGCTAGGATCAACTAGACTTCATTGGCAACATTCCTGTAAAGTTTCATGTAATTCCATCAAGTAGTTTCAGAGGAGAAGTCGCCGAAAAAAAAAGTTTACGGACGGACGAACGACGGACACCGCAGCACGGCATAAGCTCTGCTGATCTTTGATCAGTAGAGCTAAAAAATGCAAAGTGAGGGCTTCAGGTGCAAGACTGGTCTAACTCACTTTTTTGCAAGCTTTTCAGGAGAAGCAAAAAACTGATTATATTCTTGGAAAATTAGATGACAAACATGGAAATAAGAGTTTTTATTATAAATCCCTCAAATTATGTTTTATAAATTATTGCACAAGTTCTACCATTTACATGCATTAGGAGGCAAGTTACTACCTAATAAGATTTTTGTATTTTTAACTTAGTTTCATCCTCAAGAGCTAACAATATGTAATTATAACAGGAAAGCTAGTCAACATAATAAACAATCATGCAGTTTTAAAACTTTATTGCAACATAATTGATTTAATATTAACAATAGAATTTCAACAGTGAAACATTTACATCCAACTTTAAAAGGATACATGGCAATCTTGAAGTCTTTATCAAGCAATGAAATTGGCCTTTCGATTTATTAATCCAGTATCATTTTGACTTTAAACCTGCTTGCATATATTTAAATACAATTTTGAGATTTCAACTTTTCTTCAGTATTCTACCATATGTTTGAATATATTATTGGCGAAAAGTAATCAACCGTTAGTAATATGCAAAAACAATCTGCTTTATACAATTCTTATAATTAATATTAATGACTGAACAAATGCAATTTATGTAGAAATTTATTTAGAAAAACAAACGGGACGCCCCTAGTTTTTAAACAACCAAGATTGCCGTGTGTCCCTTTAAAGTTGACCCTCTGTGGTAATGGTTTACCATCAATGGATTAAAAAATCCAGAAAGAAACAATATAACTTTATTTATATTCAAAGACGGGTAATGACTTTCACATATCAAAGCATCAGCCAAAATATTTTCATGCTAGATCTATAATTTATTAATTATGTTTTTATCACTAAGTTGTGATTGCCTTATAATGTTTCTCAGAGGGCAATAGTAATTCAGGATCATTCAGTATTATTTAAAATAAATATCATATTCGTGAAAGAGGGATGGATAGAATGTATTCACTCTTTGGAAAATGATTACCAGTTTGACTACTCCTCGGTTGATAATCATTCTCTCAGAGTGACTATTCTTACTACCCATCTCTCAAGAATGTGATATTTATATATTATTATACCTAAGTACCGCCTTATAAGATGATATCAAACTATCAGGTGATATCAAACATACTATCAGTGATAGTAAATATTTCTTAGGCAGGCATACATATTGAGGGTGTCATTCTCAGCTTTAGTGCACATAGGGTTAGAAGAGTGTGATAGTAGTACACATACTTAAGTATGACAACATTTAACAAGAGGTCAATGACCTTGAAGCTCTACTGATTGATTTTGATTTCAGGAAGTAGTCGCTACAGACTTGTTTTTTGAAAAATTATTTTTAGCCGTGGCGGCCATCTTGAATTTCCAGCCGACCTGAAATTTTGCTAGGATCAATTAGACATCAAGAGCAACATTCCTGTGAAGTTTCATGAATATACGTCAAGTAGTTTCAGAGGAGTAGTCGCTACAAGTTTTCATTATATAACTCTATGTAAACAAAGATGGCCACTGGCAGCCATGTTTAAAGTCGAATCAAAATAATGTTTGACTCTGATAACCATCATGTCATGCTGATCATTTTACAAAAAGTCCCATATCAATATCACTTATAGTTTTCAAAATGTAGTCGCTACAAACTTCTTTTTTAAAAATCTATTTTTAGCTGTGGCGGCCATCTTGAATTTCTGGCCGATCTGAAATTTTGCTAGGATCAATAAGACATTAAGAGCAACATTCCTGTAAAGTGTCATGAAAATCCGCCAAGTGGTTTCAAAGGAGTAGTCGCTACAAGTTTTTACTATATAACTCTATGTCAACAAAGATGGCCGCTGGCAGCAATGTTTAACGTTGAATCAAAATAATTTTTGACAAGGACCAACATCATGTCATGCTGATCATTTTAGAAAAAGTCCCATATCAATATCACTTATAGTTTTCAAGAAGAAGTCGCTACAAACTTGTATTTTGAAATTTTATTTTTAGTCGTGGCGGCCATCTTGAATTTCTGGCCGACCTAAAATTTTGCTAGGATCAATTAGACATCAAAAGCAACATTCCTGTGAAGTTTCATGAAAATCCTTCCAGTAGTTTCAGAGGAGTAGTCGCTACAAGTTTTCATTATATAATTCTATGTAAACAAAGATGGCCGCTGGCAGCCATGTTTAACGTCGAATCAAAATGATTTTTGACAAGGACCAACATCATGTCATGCTGATCATTTTAGAAAAAGTCCCATATCAATATCACTTATAGTTTTCAAGAAGTAGTCGCTACAAACTTGTTTTTTAAAAACCTATTTTTAGATTTGGCGGCCATCTTGGATTTCACATCAACATGAATTTTTGCTAGGATCAACTAGACTTCATGGGCAACACTTCTGTAAAGTTTCATGAAAATCCATTCAGTAGTTTCAGAGGAGTTGTCCCTACAAAAAAAGTTTACGGACAGACGGACGACGCACCACGGCATAAGCTCTGCTGATCTCTTATCAGTAGAGCTAAAAACAAGAGGCCCAAGAGGGCCTGTGGACGCTCTACTGGCTAATATGGCTCATATAACATCACTAAAGCCTTAAAGAGGCAAAATATAGCATTTTTAGTGTAATCAACGGCCATAATTCCACTGTTACTGGTCCGATCTTGGTTTTTGAACTTTTTCGAGCTTTTATTGACAATAACAATCTGGAAAAGTTTGGCAAAGATCGGATTACAAATGAAGGCCCTATCGTCTTAACGAGGCAAAATGTAGCATTTTTAACTAAATCAAAGGCCTTAACTCTGCTATTACTGCTCTGATCTAGTTGGTTTTCGAACTTATCCGAGCTTTTATTGACATTAACAATCTGGTAAAGGTTGGTAAAGATCGGATGAAAAATGAAGGCCCTATCGTCTTAACGAGGCAAATTATAGCATTTTTAACTAATCAAGAGCCATAACTCCACTGTTACAGGTTCAATCTGGCTGGTTTTCGAACTTTTCTGAGCTATCATTGACATTAGCAATTTGGTAAAGTTTGGTAAATATCGGATAAAAAATGAATGCCCTATCGTCTTAACGAGGCAAAATATAGTATTTTTTAACTAAATCAAGGGCCATAACTCCGCTGTTACTGGTCCGATTTGGCTGGCTTTCTAACTTGTCCGAGCTTTCATTGACATTAACAAACTGGTAAAGTTTGGTAAAGATCAGATGAAAAATGAAGGCTCTATCATCTTAATGAGACAAAAGTTAACGACGGACGGACGACGGACAATTCGGCATCCCATAAGCTCTTCTGGCTTTCGACCAGTAGAGCTAATGAATGCATAGTTTTGTTTATAAATGCTGATTGCATTCAAAAATGCATGTATAAAAATTAATGCAAACGGAATGAAAAGGGAGTGCAAACGAAGCGCTAACGGAATGCAAACAAAATGCAAACGGAATGCATTTTTGGGGTATTTGAATGCAACTAGGTATCAGCGGTGACGTATGTGATTACCCTCCAGAAGTGTTGAAGGTAATTTTCAAACCAGCCGTTTCTCGCCATTTTGATATAGAAACGCACAAATAGATGACAGAATCACATGATGTGCTCAAGTATGGATCAAATGAGGCTGGGTTTAAATATAGACAGATACAACAACAAAGTATAGTAAAGTAAACTGTCCTGTAACGCAACAAACTCAATGAAAAAAACAACTTTGTCATTACATTATATCCATATATTGCATAGTCAAAGATAAGTAAGCATAAAATAGGCTGAAACACGACCAAATTCTTTGACGTAAAACCATCACATACGTCATGTTTGATATACATCTATTTATTTTCTTTTAATTTATTAAATGGCTACTCATTTGCCAGACGAATTTTTTTTAATCAACTGGAACCACAAATCAAATTTTAGCTGTTCAGTCAAAAGGTAATCTCTAAACAGAAAACCACCACCAATCCCTTCCAACGAAACTGTCATTTGTTATAAATAAAATATTATTTACAACATTTACTGCCAACATGAATAACATTATAATTACTATCTCCAGAAACACCATGCTACACATATGAAACTATACCATTTATTTAGTCAGGGGGAAATATACAACGGTTTGAACTAGAACTATCACTGAAGAAGGGATAATGGTCCCCGATATTTTTTAATGTTTCCTTGAATTGTACGCACCCTGCTTTCGGAAACCGTAAAAGATGTAAAACAAGAGGTCAATGACCTTGAAGCTCTACTGATAGGTTTTTGATAGCTAGATCAACATTCCTGTGAAGTTTCTTGAAAATCTGTCAGGTAGTTTCAGAGGAGTAGTCCTACAAGTTTTTACTATATAACTCTATGTAAACAAAGATGGCCGTGGCAGCCATATTTAATGTCGAATCAATTTTCAACAGGGACCAACACCATATCATGCTGATCATTTTAGAAAAAGTCCCATATCAAACATCACTTATTGTTTTCAGGAAAGTAGTCGCTACAAATTTGTTTTTTAAAAAATCTTTCCGATATAACTCTATGTAAACAAGTTTGACATCCAATCAAAATAAACTTTGGTTAGGACCTACTACATGTCGTGCCAGTCATTTTGGTAAAGGTTCCAAATCAATATCATTTATGGTTTTTGAGAAGTAGTCGCCACAAAATCACATTTGTAAAATCTATTTTTAGCCGTGACGGCCATCTTGAATTTCCAGGCCGACCTGAATTTTTGCTAGGATCAACTAGACATTAAGACCAACATTCCTGTGAAGTTTCATGAAAATCCGCCAAGTAGTTTCTGAGGAGTAGTCACCACAAAAAAAAGTTTAAAGACAGATGGACGGACGACGGACAACTCATCACGGCATAAGCTCTGCTGATCTTTGAACAGTAGAGCTAAAAACTGCGTACTATACACAGTAAAAAATGGTATCTGGAAAACTGTAGAAGTAGTTTGCTCCACAAGATTGCATATATGCTGAATATATAGCAATTTTGAATAAGTGCAAGGGCAATAACTCTGCATGGAACTGACCAAGCCAAACTAGAATTGTGTCATGCAAATGTACATTTCATGTTCATCATGTAAGTTAAGTTTCAAATCAACATCTGGAAAACTGTAGAAGTAGTTCGCTCCACAAGATTCAATAGACTGATCGACCAATAGACCGCCTGCCGCAGTGACTCCTATATACCCCTTCTCAAACTTTGTTTATACACTATCATTTGTCATCAGTGTATTAGGCAGAAATTCAAGACTTGGGTGTGCAAATATGCAAACAGGGCACACGTGCATAATTATTTGTTAAATCGAGCTAAGAGCCAATTTGCGGAAAGTGCCAACTTGAAGGGCATCTCTGGGGCAATTTGTTATTACAGATAAAGGTGAAAAAAATATATTTTAGATCATCTTTCTTCTATAACGGTATACAAAATATAACAGTGTTGAGAAAGTAACAGTTGGGTGTTGTTAAGCAACAGAAATTTTCCACTCCTCCAAACTATGGCGGTGATTCTTTTTCTGGCGAGTACACTGCTTGTCATATATCCTGTCATAATCAAGGCAATACACATGCAGTTCACGGGAGTCTTCCAGTCCCACAAACAGTTGCCTAGTCTTATGTTCGTAGGCAACTGCCATTGGCTTCTTAATGCCATCTTCGTAGGTTAGGACACTTGCCATGAGCTGTCCATCATTTCCTAATTGGTCTATGGTATTATCCCAGAAGTCTGCCTTGAATATATCTCCAACCTCATCAAAAGCTAGTCCTCCCTTCCTATTTATTCCATTCTCAACCTCATCAAAATCAAGTCCTCCCTTGCTTTTCATTCCATTTTCTATCATACAATGAGGAACAATAGCGTCTTTCGAGTCCACTTTCAGTAATCCAAAATCACAATCTAAAATATAGAGCTCTTTGGTCACAGGTGATACTGCTAATTTCCACGGAAATATGCTGGCAATGGTTGCACTTCTGTTGGCCACTATCTTTCGTTTAAGCTGACCATCTAACATGAAAACTTGAATATGCCCAGGCCCTTCATTGCTGTCTCCTCCACAGGCAACAAACAACTCGGGATCCAAGTATGCAATTCCTCGACAATTCTCTCCTGTATCAATTGATTTTACAGGCCGACTGCTAATAAAAGGCTGATTAGGCCGACTTTTCGTAGGAGGCTGCTTAATGCTGTAACTGACAGAAACAAAATTCACAACTTTTCCCGCCATCAGAGTCACAGCAAATTCCCTGTCTGTTATCTTGCATATTTCAAAGGGGGCAAATCCAAAATCTAAACTACCTGTAACCTTATTTTTTGATGTGTTATATAATTTTATTTTTTTATTTTTCCAATCTGCAAATAAAAGGCATGCTCTTCCAAGTATGTGAATTGAGTTTATTGTTGCAGTTTTTTCACTTCCTTGAAGTATATTTAAACATGTCTTTGTACGCGCGTTTTACATTGCCAAGACCTTTGAACTCATCTAACGTTGCAAAAATACTTTTATCTTCCTTATAAACAATCTTCTCTACTCCAATATTGTTTGAAACCAGATCGGCAACCCTGTCTGCACTTTCAATGTTCTGCTGGGCTCTTTTCATTTGTGTAAATAGGTAAGTATCATTGACAGATTCATTCTCCATAACTTCAGAAACATTACCTAACATTGACATAACTTCTTTGCAGTTATTCACATCTTTTTGGATAATCTTCGAGTCATTTTTCAGCTTGGAGTTTATTCTAACTTCATCGGCCTTTTTTAATTTTTCAACAAGTTCGACCATATCTGCCGCAGTCTTTTCTAAAACTTCAACAGCGGCATCTCTCTCTGTAAGTATGCGTACTCCATCATTTTCTCGTTCCACGACAATGTTGTTCAGTCTGCTTTGCGACAGTTTCAGTTCACTGTTTACGTGTTGAAATTCTTCACCATCTCTCACCCCATCTGCAGCCTCCGTGAGCATAATGACATTGCTGCATTCTCTATGATCAATTGCTTCACAAGACGAACAACAAAGTGTGTCATGTGTACGGCAGAAAAGGTTTAATTCTTTTCCAATGTGCTGAGAGCATGATTCCAATGGCTTAATCACTTGTTTTGATTCATTGATTTGTTGAAATTCAGCTTTATTCAACAATTGATGACTTTTTAAACTTTTAAACTTTCTGTGTTGATCTACACATGTCTCGCACAAATATTCTTCACAGTTGACACAATATTTCTTAGATTCCACATTTTTTTCCTCCGATAAACATGGCTGGCATGAGTTGTCAAATGTCTCATCCGATTCATCCGTGGCGTTTACGTTCACATCTAATTCCTCTTTCAATGTCTTGTCAGACTCAGCCACGGTTTGTATGTTCACATCAACTTCCCTTATAACTGTTTCGTCAGGTTCAGCGACATTTGTATTCGAATCCAGAACTTTTTCTTCATTGTCCTGGACTATTGCTCGCAATTTTTCAATCTCTGGTTGGGAGGCTTCTATTTCTATATAACCACCATCAGGCTGGCTTGTTGAAATAATTCCTTCATTACTTGAGTTTTTAGAAGCCATGTTTATTTTTTATATGAATCTACATTTTGTATAATTCTGTCAAGTATTTATCCTGACACAAGTTGTGTTTCTTAATGTCTAGTAAATAACTTAAGTCATAACTAAATGTGCAACTTTATATCTAAGTTAACATAATTTCACGCATTCAGCTCGTACTACATTGAATGTATTTGAAGACAATAGTCCCAAACGCACAGATAACATTATACATTATATTAAAGTAAAGCTATTCAACTGGAGAAAATCAATAGATACATGTATAACACTGGTTTAACACTCAGGTTAACTTTCTAAAGAAATAAACAGGTGACCCAAATAATGATTTTCTGAAAACAAGGGGAGACAACTAATTAACCATTTATATAACTATGGTATGTATTAAGTACCTTAATATGTATATTTATGTATACCTTACAGAATACACTCCTAACGTTATGCTTTGTTTGATGTGGGAAATCATAAACAAGTACAAAAGAACACCAGTAAGAAATACTGAAATTGAAATTGTCATTTATTTAAAAAACAACCAAATTATCAAATAGTTATACCATTTGTTTTTAAAAAAAAATGACATATATATGTTTTCACATCACATATATATGGTTTTCAGTTTCACAATGAAAAGCTGAATGAACAGTCACTATTTTTCGAAGACTTCAAAGCAACTCCTGAAGAAAAAAAATGCCAATGGATGTACTTTTTAAACCTTTTTCATAACAAGAGGTCAATGATCTTGAAGCTCTACTGGCAGGTTCTGAAAGCTAGATCAGCATTCCTGTGAAGTTTCATGAAAATCTGTCAAGTAGTTTCAGAGTAGTCGTTACAAGTTTTTATATATAACTCTATGTAAACAAAGATGGCCACTGGCAACCATGTTTAATGTTGAATCAAAATAATTTTCAACAAGGACCAACATTATGTCAAACTGATCATTTTAGAAAAAGTCCCATATCAATATCACTTATAGTTTTCAAGAAGTAGTCGCTACAAACTTATTATTTAACAAGAGGTCAATGACCTTGAAGCTCTACTGATAGATTTTTGATAGCTAGGTCAACATTCCAGTGAAGTTTCATGAAAATCTATCAAGTAGTTTCATAGGAGTAGTCGCTACAAGTTTTCATTATATAACTCTATGTAAACAAAGATGGCCACTGGCAGTCATGTGTAACGTCTAATCAAAATAATGTTCGACTCGGATAACCATCATGTCATGCTGATCATTTTAGAAAAAGTCCCATATCAATATCACTTATAGTTTTCTAGACATAGTCGCAACAAACTTGTATTTTGAAAATCTATTTTTAACCATGGTGGCCATCTTGAATTTCTGGCCAACCTGAAATTTTGCTAGGATCAATTAGACATCAAGCGCAACATTCCTATAAAGTTTCATGAAAATCCGTTTAGTAGTTACAGAGGAGTAGTCGTTACAAGTTTTTACTATATAACTCTATGTAAACAAAGATGGCCACTGACAGCCATGTTTAACATCAAATCAAAACGATTTTCAACAAGGACCAACATCACGACATGCTGTTCATTTTAGAAAAAGTCCCATATCAATATCACTTATAGTTTTCAAGAAGTAGTCGCTACAAACTTGTTTTTTGAAAATCTACTTTTAGCCGTGGCGGCCATCTTGAATTTCCGGCCAACCTGAAGTTTTGTTAGGATCAATTAGACATCAAGAGCAACATTCGTGTGAAGTTTCATGAAAATCCATGAAGTAGTTTCAGAGGAGTAGTCGCTACAAGTTTTCATTATATAACTCTATGTAAACAAAGATGGCCGCTGGCAGCCATGATTAACGTCGAATCAAAATAATTTTTGACAAAGATCAACATCATGTCATACTGATCATTTTAGGAAAAGACGCATATCAATATCACTTATAGTTTTCAAGAAGTAGGCGCTACAAACTTGTATTTTGAAAAATTATTTTTAGCCATGGCAGCCATCTTGAATTTCCGGCCGACCTGAAATTTTGCTAGGATCAACTAGACAGCAAGAGCAACATTCCTGGGAAGATTCATGAAAATCCGCCAAGTAGTTTCAGAGGAGTAGTCGCTACAAATTTTTACTATACAAACTCTATGTAAACAAAGATGGCCACTGGCGCCCATGTTTAATGTCGAATCAAAATAATTCTGACAAGGATCAACATCATGTCATGCTGATCATTTTAGAAAATGTCCCATATCAATATCACTTACAGTTTTCAAGAAGAAGTCACTACAAATTTATTTATTTTAAATCTATTTTTAGCCGTGGTGGCCATCTTGAATTTCCGGCCAACCTGAAATTTTTCTTGGATCAACTAGACATCAAGTGCAACAATCCTGTGAAGTTTCATGAACATCCGTCAAGTAGTTTCAGAGGAGTAGTCGCTACAAGTTTTTACTATATAACTCTATGTAAACAACAAGAGGTCAATGACCTTGACGCTCTACTGATTGATTCTGATTTCAGGAAGTAGTCGCTACAAACTTGTTTTTTGAAAATTTATTTTTAGCCGTGGCGGCCATCTTGAATTTCCGGCCGACCTGAAATTTTGCTAGGATCAATTAGACATCAAGAGCAACATTCCTGTGAAGTTTCATGAAAATCCGTCAAGTAGTTTTAGAGGAGTAGTCGCTACAAGTTTTCATTATATAACTCTATGTAAACAAAGATGGCCGCTGACAGCCATGTTTAACTTCGAATCAAAACGATTTTTGACAAGGACCAACATCATGTCATGCTGATCATTTAAGAAAAAGTCCCATATCAATATCACTTATAGTTTTCAAGAAGTAGTCGCTACAAACTTGTATTTTGAAAATCTATATTTAGCCATGGTGGCCATCTTGAATCTCCGGCCGACCTGAAATTTTGCTAGGATCAATTAGACATCAAGAGCAACATTCCTGTGAAGTTTCATGAAAATCCGTCAAGTAGTTTCAGAGGAGTAGTCGCTACAAGTTTTCATTATATAACTCTATGTAAATAAAGATGGCCACTGGCAGTCATGTGTAACGTCTGATCAAAATAATGTTCGACTCGGATAACCATCATGTCATGTTGATCATTTTAGAAAAAGTCCCATATCAATATCACTTATAGTTTTCAAGAAGTAGTCGCTACAATCTTGTTTTTTAAAAACCTATTTTTAGATTTGGCGGCCATCTTGGATTTCACATCAACATGAATTTTTGCTAGGATCAACTAGACTTCATGGGCAACATTTCTGTAAAGTTTCATGAAAATCCATTCAGTAGTTTCAGAGGAGTAGTCGCTACTAAAAAAGTTTACGGACGGACAGACAGACGGACAGACAGACAGACGGACGACGGACAACGCACCACGGCATAAGCTCTGCTGATCTCTGATCAGTAGAGCAAAAAATCTATCTTTAGTTGTGGTGGCCATCTTGAATTTCCGACCGACCTGATATTGTGCTAGGATCAATAAGACATCAAGAGCAACATTCCTGTGAAGTTTCATGAACATCCGTCAAGTACTTTTGGAGATGAAGTATCTACAAGTTTTTACTATATAACTCTTATGTAAACAAAGATGGGCACCGGCAGCCATGTTTAATGTCAAATCAAAATGAATTTCGACAATGATCAACATCATGTCATGCTGATCATTTTAGGAAAAGTCCTATATCAATAATATTTATAGTTTTCAAGAAGTAGTCGCTACAAACTTGTTTTTTAAAAATCTATTTTCAGCCGTGGTGGCCATCTGGAATTTCCGGCCGACCTGAAATTTTGCTATGATCAACTAGACATCAAGAGCAACATTACTGTGAAATTTCATGAAAATCCGTCAAGTAGTTTCAGAGGAGTAGTCGCTAAAAGTTTTTACTATATAACTCTATGTAAACAAAGATGGCCACTGGCAGCTATGTTCACTGTCGAATCAAAATGATTTTCGTCAAAAACAAACATCATGTCATGCTGAACATTTTAGAAAAAGTCCCATATCAATATCACTTATAGTTTTCAAGAAGTAGTCGCTACAAACTTATTATTTAAAAATCTATTTTTAGCTGTGGCGGCCATCTTGAATTTCCGGCCGACATGATATTTTCTTAGGATCAATATCAAGAGCAACATTCCTGTGAAGTTTCATGAAAATCCGTAAAGTACTTTCAGAGGAGTAGTCGCTACAAGTTTTTACTGTATAACTCTATGCAAACAAAGATGGCCGGGCAGCCATGCTTAACGTCAAATCAAAACAATTTTCGACAGGGACAGTCCCATATCAATTTCACTTATAGTTTTCAAGAAGTAGTATGTCATTCATTAGAAATATGTCCACGGGACATGGATGTTCCCATCTTCTGCCAGTAGATCTAATTTAGTTTGTTTGGTGTTTAATGTCATTTTTCAGCACATTTTAGGCTATTTATGACGGTCGACTTGTTTTGTGGTGGAGAAAAAAACACCCACTTATTCCTGGGTAGAACCAGTACTGTATACCTCCTGTCCTTCATAAGAATCAACACTTTCTCAGTTACAAGTTGAGATCCCAGTGAGATTTGAACCTGCAGCGTTGAGAGGCGAGAAGGTTTACAATGCAACGTCATTAACCACTCAATAACGTAGTCACTGGAGGCAGATAATAAAACTGTAATTAAGAAGGATGTTGTGTTTAAATAATTTGTACAACTTTGACAAGTTCTGATCTAAAGATCATCCATGGAAAATTTGATCAAAATCGGTCAAGTGGATTCAAAGGAGAGTTTGTTTAAATCCCTATTCTGCCATCAACAGGCAAAGTGTACAACAGATGTACACCGTTTCAAAACCTACTGACGATGAGTTATAATATATATATATATAACTTACATATTTAGAGAATCCAAACTCTATGGACACAATATAAATGGCTTTAACCAGCCAGGCCAAACCCCTAAACTGGAGCGTCGAATTAAGAGTTACTAACTCATAATTCATTTTACAAATATTCAATCACGTGTATTTTAACAACCCGCTTATAAAACTGTACTTTTAATCAGCACATATATACAATATTTTATGACCTGAACACTTGGATAGGGTTTGGATAAACGATTCTGTAGTGTAATTTTCCTTTATTTAGCAAGTTAATGCCTTTAAGCAACAGTTGACAGAGACTGACCAATGTTGGGCAAAATGAGATGGGAATAGCTTGTGGAATAATTTAATATTTTTGTTCCAACATGAAAAAGATGCATCAGATTGGTCAATCATCCGTTTCCCTCTGGCAGATGAGTTAGTTTAATTCAAAAACTCACTCAACGTTCTAAGCGCAATTTTCAGTAGTGAGGTTCTGAACCGAAATCTTCTCTGTTAAGTGACGATCTGGCTACCACAATACATCCTCACCCACCCCCACACTCTCCAGGGTTAGACACTAACTTTTTATGACTACTAGCCTACAGGGCTAGTGCCTTCTTATTTTTACTAGCCCTTCTTAAAACCAACTAGTCCACCTTTTACTATTTTGCGGCAAAATAAAAAGATACCAAAATATCATGGCTTGGTAGCTCCATGGATAAGGCCTTGGCTTTGGAGCTATAGACAGACATCTGACCAGCGTGGTTTCGCTCCCTGACGAAGGTATTCTGAGGGGAAACTTCATAATCCGTCTCTATCTATAGCTGAGGTTGCATTTCCTATATGACTACAGCTTGTAAATATTGCAAGACAACAGCTATATGACTAGGTCATAGTAAAATGTATTTATAGGCCACGGCCATTATAGCCTTCTTTGCAGCGGCCTGTATGATAAAGGCATTTTCTACAATCAAATTTCTTTTAAAGTCATGCCGACTTACCTTGGAAATTTCAATCCCCGTTTATGGATTTTTTCCCCTAATTAAAGGCAAAAGGCATCTTCCCCAAAACTGGGAAAAGGGCTCTGTAGGCACTTGTAGCATGGTCGGTGACATTTCCTTTGATGAATGCAGAGCATTAAATCGTTTAATTTAGGGTAACTAAAGGGGCGTGGCTTCACCATACTACAACTACCGAATACTGGAATTTAGAGTACGGTCACTATGACGTCACAGTGTTACTAAGTACACCATGCTACAAAAAAGATAGAGTCTGTCTCAGCTCGTTGGTTATTTAAACACCTTGATGGGCTACGCCCATCTCGGTGTTTAAATAAGCCAACTCGCTGAGACCAGACTCTATCTATTACTTACACGATGATTAAAATAAACACATGTGTTTATTTTAATCATGTTGTTTTTTGCTGATGACGCTTTTCCTATTCTGCTTTTCGTTTGATGCGTATTTAAATATCGCCACATGTTTGTTTACAATCTGAAGGTCACATTCATCATGTCAATAAAATGCTTAGAAATTAATATAGTGATAGAAATGCTAGCGTCTCTACGAAAAAGATGTGGGGATATGTAAAAAACGCGGGTTATTTTTCAGCATTTTGCGCCATCAAAGAAAAAATGGCCAATCAGTGATGAGTAATTTGACACACCTACACATTCGCATGTGCTTGTCTTGGTCTATATCGTACCCTACTTTACATTACGATATCGAAGAGTTTGAATAGCGAAAAATTGAAATGATTTGGCAATTTTCGACATCAGGATCATATAAGATCCATTAAAATCGACATTTAAATAATAAAAACAACTAGCCCGTCGGGCTTGTCAGCTGTGAGTTTTTACTAGTCCTTCTCGAAAGTGACTAGCCTCGGGCTAGTGGGCTAGCGTTAGTGTCGAACCCTGCTCTCGTTATAGACATTTAATGTGTTGGATACATTGTTATGATGCTCGACACAGCCTTGCACCAAATAAATTTATACAATTTATTTAATAAATTCAATATTAAACAGGCACTTATTTTGGATCCTCAATGTTTTAAAACTTAAGCAGTGTCTTAGAAACTGAGCTAAATCACAAGCGTTTATATTCACGGATGTCTGCCATTGTGAATTCTATGTTGAGCTGTTCCCTAGTACAGCCTGACAATAAAGCAACAACATAAACCAATCATATCAGTGTTTCTTTTGGCTATTTTTACAGCCGTTATTGGGCCATATTCCCAATGCCAAAACTTATCCTTGTTTTCCCAATCTTGAGACAAAAATTCCCAATTGAAAAAAAAAAAGATTTAAAAAAAGTACTCAAAATAGTATTAAAGATACAAATATTAAATGAATGCATTTTCTTCCAAATTTTATGAAAAACTGGCTAAAATTCCCAGTTATTACCCAAACTATAGAAAAAACACACTGTCAAAGAAAGGTGAATGGTGCGGTTTCACATAATCGACTCACCTTGAGTTTACACCTGGTCCTGCCTTCCTCATCTAGCACTTCATCCTCGTCTATTTCATCTTCATACGTGGCCGGATCAAACGGTCTGTAAATGGATACGTTCAAATGTTATTGAATTGTTGTCTAACAACACATCAACACACTGTTTGGGTCATATAGAGCCACTCCCAGAGTGACGGAGGGGATAGTGATGTATCCGTGGATCTGTTGTTCATCTGTTGGTCGCAACATAGGTATGTGTAAGAATTGAGCAAAACAACACAAAAATATGTAAACAAGAGGTCAATGACCTTGAAGCTCTACTGATTGATTTTGATTTCAGGAAGTAGTCGCTACAAACTTGTTTTTTGAAAATCTTTTTTTAGCCTGAAATTTTGCTAGGATCAATAAGACATCAAGAGCAACATTCCTGTGAACTTTCATGAAAATCCGTCAAGTAGTTTCAGAGGAGTAGTCGCTACAAGTTTTCATTATATAACTCTATGTAAACAAAGATGGCCACTGGCAGCCATGTTTAACGTCGAATCAAAATAATGTTCGACTCGAATAACCATCATGTCATGCTGATCATTTTAGAAAAAAATCCCATATCAATATCACTTATAGTTTTCAAGAAGTAGTCGCTACAAACTTATTTTTTTTTAATCTATTTTTAGCTGTGGCGGCCATCTTGAATTTCTGGCCGATCTGAAATTTTGCTAGGATCAATAAGACATCAAGAGCAACATTCCTGTGAAGTTTCATGAAATCCGTTAAGTAGTTTCAGAGGAGTAGTCGCTATAAGTTTTCATTATATAACTCTATGTAAACAAAGATGGCCGCTGACAGCCATGTTTAACATCAAATCAAAACGATTTTTGACAAGGACCAACATGAGCTCATGCTGATCATTTAAGAAAAAGTCCCATATCAATATCTCTTATAGTTTTCAAGAAGTAGTCGCTACAAACTTATTTTTTAAAAATCTATTTTTAGCCGTGGCGGCCATCTTGAATTTCCGGCCGACCTGAAATTTTGCTAGGATCAATTAGACATCAAGAGCAACATTCCTGTGAAGTTTTAATGAAAATCCGTCAAGTAGTTCCAGAGGAGTAGTCGCTACAAGTTTTCATTATATAACTCTATGTAAACAAAGATGGCCGCTGGCAGGCACGTTTTACGTCGAATCAAAATGATTTTCGACAAGTACCAACATCATGTCATGCTGATAATTTTAGAAAAAGTCCCATATCAATATCCCTTAAGAGTTTTCAAGAAGTAGTCGCTACAAACTTGTTTTTTAAAAACCTATTTTTAGATTTGGCGGCCATCTTGGATTTCACATCTACATGAATTTTTGTTAGGATCAACTAGACTTCATGGGCAACATTTCTGTAAAGTTTCATGAAAATCCATTCAGTAGTTTCAGAGGAGTAGTCCCTAAAAAAAAGTTTACGGACAGACGGACACCTCACCACGGCATAAGCTCTGCTGATCTCTGATCAGTAGAGCTAAAAACAAGAGGTCAATGACCTTGAAGCTCTACTGATTGATTTTGATTTCAGGAAGTAGTCGCTATAAACTTGTTTTTTGAAAATCTATTTTTAGCCGTGGTGGCCATCTTGAATTTCCGGCCGACCTGAAATTCTGCTAGGATCAATTAGACATCAAGAGCAACATTCCTGTGAAGTTTCATGAAAATCCGTCAAGTAGTTTCAGAGGAGTAGTCGCTACAAGTTTTCATTATATAACTCTATGTAAACAAAGATGGCCGCTGACAGCCATGTTTAACATTGAATCAAAATAATGTTTGACTCGGATAACCAACATGTCATGCTGATCATTTTAGAAAAAGTCCCATATCAATATCTCTTATAGTTTTCAAGAAGTAGTCGCTACAAACTTATTTTTTAAAAATCTATTTTTAGCCATGGCGGCCATCTTGAATTTCCGGCCGACCCCAAATTTTACTAAGATCAATTAGACATCAAGAGCAACATTCGTGTGAAGTTTCATGAAAATCCGTTTAGTAGTTTCAGAGGAGTAGTCGCTACAAGTTTTCATTATATAACTCTATGTAAACAAAGATGGCTGCTGGCAGCCATATTTAACGTCGAATCAAAATAATTTTCGACAAGGATCAACATCATGTCATACTGATCATTTTAGGAAAAGACGCATATCAATATAACTTATAGTTTTCAAGAAGTACTCGCTACAACCTTGTTTTTTGAAAATCTATTTTTAGCTGTGGTGGCCATCTTGAATTTCCGACCGACCTATAATGTTGCTAGGATCATTTAGACATCAAGGGCAACATTCCTGTGAAGTTTCATGGAAATCTGTCAAGCAGTTTCAGAGGAGTAGTCGCTACAAGTTTTTACTAAATAACTCTATGTAAACAAAGATGGCCGCTGGCAGCCATGTTTAACGTCGAATCAAAACGATTTTCGACAAGGACCAACGTCATGTCATGTAGATTATTTTAGAAAAAGTCCCATATCAATATCACTTATAGTTTTAAAGAAGTAGTCGCTACAAACTTGTATTTTAAAAATCTATTTTTAGCTTTGGCGGCCATCTTGGATATCACATCAACATGAATTTTTGCTAGGATCAACTAGACTTCATGGGTAACATTTCTGTAAAGTTTCATGAATATCTATCCAGTATTTTCAGAGGAGTAGTCGCTACAAATAAAAGTTTACGGACAGACGTACAGACAGACGGACGACTGGACGCCGCACCACGGCATAAGCTCTGCTGATCTCTGATCAGTCGAGCTAAAAATAAAAAAATATTATTTTTTTATTTATTTAAATCTGTTCTGAACAATGATTTATCAACATTTATATATGAAGGGAAACTGACATCACAGAGAAACTTTCAGTTGTATCATCAACTTGTATGGGGTTTATGAGATAAATACATGTAGAATCTCACAATATCTTGCTCCAAAAAAAAAAAAAATGCCTACCTACCGACCCTAATTTTTTAGAGCATGGAATAGGAAACACACCTAATTTTTTTTTTGGCCTTACACTAAATTTAAAAAAAAAAAGTTGGGTAGTTTTTTTAAATTTTTTATTGAAATGTCAGATTTTATCATTCCACGGCTAATATAAATGAAGCCAAACTAGCACTTTAATGGTGTTTTGGCATCATAGTAAAAGCATAATATTAAACCACTGACTGGCCAATGATGGGGAATATTTGCCATATAGCTAGCATCGCCGATATGGCGACACTTTTGAATTTAATGTCAAGCACCGTGCATGGAGACGGCGAGCACGCCATTGTTGTATTTTGGTGTAATTGATTCACGATTTTTGAAAAAATATTTTAGGGTCAGCGCTAAAATTTAGGGTCGGTCAGGTAACTGGAAATACGTTTTTATTTTGGCCTTATATGTGGCAAAATCGGTAGAGTAGAGTGTGGGCTTAACCATAGTTGTCTCTAGAATATTATGGATTGCTTAAGTTTCAAACCTGATACAGTATCCACCTGACTGGGTGATATATTTACCTTGTTTCCACACTGAGGAAGTTAGGTAGTTTGACATAGTGTACAGCTTTGCCGAGGTTAGTTTTGATCCGGGGTATCTCGACCTCGATCCTCGTCTCTGGTACCTCCTCAGGCTCCTGGTTCTCTTCATCCGACCCCTCAATCATGGGCCTCTGTAAAATAAGGCCATATTTAGAAAATGGGTGTACTTGGTACACGTGCGTCAAATGCGTCTTGTGTTTCTGATTGTTTAAATGAAAAGAGAATTAAAGGGAATGTAGGGACACAGTCAAACCATCTTTATTATTGAAAGTTCTGAAAAACTGGAATAAGGGTGAAAGAATTATCAAAATCAGATGACAAACAAAGAAGATATGATTATTTGAAGTTTCTGTTGAAACGGACATGGAAGCGGCCATTTTGAGAGCTGACATCACAGTTCCACATGACCAT
Organism: Cyrtodaria siliqua; assembly: GCA_037043455.1. Lineage (NCBI taxonomy): Eukaryota > Metazoa > Mollusca > Bivalvia > Adapedonta > Hiatellidae > Cyrtodaria > Cyrtodaria siliqua. Next base: position 556,662 of record JAWPHD010000120.1, on the reverse strand, counting down.
ATATGGAATATTTATAAATATGAAAATTTACTGATTTATTGGGGAAAATGACAGCAACTGTATGAAAAATATGTAACACTTAATGGCAATAATGCTTTTTATGACCAGTAAAAAAATGCATTCATTTGCAGTGACTTTTTTTCGTGTTTAAATGATATTTATCAATATTCCATATATGGTAATATGGAACTATGACGTCATAGTTCCAAAAATGACAGTTCCCATATTCGTTTTAGAACAACCTTTAAATGGTCATATCTTTTTTGTTCATCATCCGATTTTGATAATTCTTTCACCTTTTCCCAAGTTTTTCAGAACTCTCAATAATAGAGCTTGTTTGGTTGTGTCGCTACATTCCCTTTTATGAAGACAGTGCACATGCTTGGATAGAACAGGGTAATATCTCAACCCCAATATTTCCCTGCCAGGATGTAGGTATGTATATATGTGGTTTAACATTGCTTTTAACAATCGTTCAGTCATATCATGATTGATTTACCAACATGTGCATCACATGCAATTTCAGTTTACTGATTTAAGTACACGTGCATCACATACATAATCACTGATTTACCTGAGAATGTGGACAGAATTGCAGACACCTATCCTGGGTGACCTTGTGGGTGAGACATGTTAAAATATGTAGGCTATGTGAGATATGTATGTGCGAGATATGAGATGTATGTGTGAGATATGTGAGATATGTTTGTGCGAGACATGTATGTGAGATATGCATAATATACATGTGTGAGATATGTATATGTATGATATATATATGTGAGAGATATATATGTGTGAGATATGTATGTGTGAGATATGCATGTGTGAGATATGTAACACCAACCTGTGTCGATTCCTCGTCGTCGTCTTCCTTTTTCACAACCTCTTTCTTCTCTTCCTCATCAGAACTGATGTCGTCTGCATCACCAAACAGTTCATCCACAGTAGCTGCAATATTTAACATCAACATAAAAATAACTGCACCTAAAACTGCCTAAACAGAGAACACTATCACTTTTGATCATTATAAAAGTTTCTGAAGATATGGGTTTTCTGCAAAAGTCATGTTTAATATTTTATAGTAAAGACTAAATGTGAATGCATGCATGGCCTGCATGTTGAACCTATACAATGACATTTCAAGTCGAAAAGAGTCCACATTTATTCATGCTGTTTGGTTCATGAGATATAGAGGTTGTACCATTAAGATAAAATGAACCAAATTTTGAACAAATTAGTTCCAGCCATACAAAAATTGGTTTCCCATGTCAGGCCGATAAAAGGAACCCAGGCAAGGTCAGGGAATTTTGATGGATGACAGACGCCATCGCCAAAATGACAAAATAAAACCTAATTGTCCGCCATGCTTTATAGGCAACACAAAAAGTATTCACTGTTAATTTTTTTAAAATAATGATTACTGCCCTGTTTAAAGAGTGATATGTGAAGTGTAAAATGGCCCAAAACCGTAGTTATTAAGCAAAATAAGAGTTACTTGTGTTCTTCCTGGAGAAAGCAATTTGACTCCTATGTGTCAGCAATGCAATGTATCACAATAACTTCTAAGTATAGATCACCTTGTACAGTGTCTCCTCCTGTTTCTATGTCCGACAGACCGTCGTCACTGGCAACAACTTTCTTCTTCTTCCGACCAATCACTGAATCATCAGAATCGGAATCTGCACCTACAAAAGTACTCGAGGGGTAAACGGGAACCTACTGTAACTATATAAAGAATACAAGTTTTGCGCCAACCCCTCAGTATGCTTCTAGGCATGATTTAATAAAAGGCTGTCTGATTTAAAGCATCGAGGATCTTACAAGATCGCTTGTTTATTGAATTACTTAAACAAGTCAAATAAAATGTTATTTCAATTTAATCCAACGACTAAATTCAATATTATAATAGATATTAATGTGAATGAAAATGAATGAATGGTGTTTTACGGCACATCGACACATAAATAGGTCATAATGTGCGCAAAAACCGACAAAAGATGAAGAAATGAAGGATTAATTAAAAATTAATGTAAATATATAAAGATAAAGCTATTAAAAAATAAGGGAAGATATGGTAGTAATACAAACTATATATGTAAATCAACAAATGCCCGTCAACGGGGATATTAATGTGAGACTCTAGTAAATGAATATGGTTTTAAATCACAACATACGAAAATATAATAACTAAAATGTGGTTAATAAAACCATAATGGTTATGTACCAGTTATCGTCATTCACCAGATTTCGTCATTATCAATAAAACGCTCGATGTTGTAATTATTTTTCGACCCCACTTTACAAATCACTACACACTATCAACAGATGATTGGAGAAGAAAAAATAGTTTAATGTTAACATACACTCTCAAACCAACTCATTTACCTATATAAATACCGTTATAAACAAAACACAATAGGGGGAATCACACGCTAATGTGCATGCGCAGGAAAATTTCCTTTTAAAATAGCTGACCTTTTACGTGGAACCATTGAATCAAGTTGACATGCCCAAAAAACTAAAAGCATGTGCTAAACATTTTCAGCCAAGGGAGACAAATAGTTCAGGTCATTCAATCAGTTATTTCCCTTTAAATTAGTGAAGTAAATTACATCCGATACCTACAGTTGAAAAACCATTTTAAATTGTAGATATAGCTTTTTTCTAGATATTTTTTTTGTGTATTCATATGCAATGGTATATTTATGTTTCAATTAATAACTACACACGTTTTCATCATCCCAAACATGGATTATTCGGTATTAAACTGAACATGACGATAACTATTACATTCAGTTCAAACGACCGGCCCAGTTCAGTCTATATTTAGTAACGGTCACGTGACACTTGTTACTGAAAATAGGAACAATGTAAACACAGAATATTTACGGAAAAAGGGTAAGCTTCTCTACCGGCAAAAATATTTATGAGATGACTAGTTTTGATTTAGATATATTAAAAAAACAACATAAAAATGACGATATCTGGTATACAGCCAGTACAGACTGAATTGTTTCAATACCGAAACAAGCAGTAAATAAATGAACTAACCCTTCTTTGGACTTCCTCTCTCGGACGGACTTCGTGACCTGAAACAAACATTACAATCAAACAATGACACAATATAATAGATGCACAGTGTAGCACATTCTACCATGGAGCCTCGTGCAAGGTAATAAAATGTTTTTCTTGTGCACGACGATATATAATGGTTTCCATAGTTTATGTTTTACAAAGAGGTCTCTGCAGCTCAGTGGAAAAGGTCTTGCCCTCATCGACCTCCGAATTCACTCCTAAAATGATCTTAACTGTATTCACTTTGGTTTATTATGATTTAATTAATATAAAATTATATTGAATTATATTTTGACAGCAGTAAAATCACCTTAATTGTATTAATGGGACTTTCAGTTTATTACATTTTGCTTTTACAATCACCTTAATTGTATTAATTGTATTTCAGTTTATTACATTTTGCTTTTACAATTTACTTATTTATTTTAATTTATTTATAGGCACTAAGCATATTGAATTAAATTTTATAAACCCAAATTAATTTCCTTTTGGTTTATTACAACTGACTTTAATTGTTTTGATGGCAGTTAACTCATCTGCTGTCTCTGAAACTGAGTTGCCCTTAAAAAGCAACAAAGCAATTTTGATTAATATTGTAAAAGTAGTACTGCCAGTGTCTCGTTAGTTTTCTACAAAGCTTGCATATTGGCAAATCCAAACTACAACTATCACTGAAGGTGATGAATACTCGCGCTAATATTTAAGTCAAACAAGGGGCCATACATGTTATTCTGTAATAAATTAGGCAATCAACAATGGGTGATGTAGAAGGACACAAGGTCATCAGTTGTTATGTGTATATGAAGTTTGGGAACAACCCATTCAAAACTGTTTGAGGAATGCAAGTTATAACAAGAGGTCAATGACCTTGAAGCTCTACTGATAGGTTTTGACAGCTAGATCAGCATTCCTGCGAAGTTTCATAAACATCTGTCAAGTAGTTTCAGAGGAGTAGTCGCTACAGGTTTTTACTATATAACTCTATGTAAACATGTCATGCTGATCATTTTAGAAAAAGTCCCATATTATTTTTAGCTGTGGCAGCCATCTTGAATTTCCGGCCAACCTGAATTTTTGCTAGGATCAACTAGACATCAAGAGCAACATTGCTGTGAAGTTTCATGAAATTCCATCAAGTAGTTTCAGAGTAGTCGCCACAAGTTTTTCCTATACAGGGGTCTGGAAATATTTTGAAAATCCACTTGCCCAGGGCAAGTAGATTTTCAAAATCCACTTGCCCTGCCCAAAATGTCACTTGCCCCAATTTCAAAAGTCACTTGCCCCAAAATTAAGCTATGTCAACATGCCTATCAACTATTACTGTTTTTTTGTCATAGTTTTTTAGATGATTTCATTGTAAAATTAATGCTTTAAATTAGGAAGGATCAAAGGTATTATACGGTTGTTACCATTATGCACATATCAGTGTTTTCCTCCACCGGTGAGAGAAGGTGAGGGGGCTGTCGGCAGGATACCCCCAGGATAAGACATCACTGATGAACATGGGGTATCATGGGAATTAGATGAACCGTGTGCCAACATGGTATTATTAGATATTGGTATTCTCTATGGAATTAAGACCTACATGATGCTCCTAGTGCAGTGATTACAAATGGATAGGCATATAAAAAAATGCATTAGGCCGAACACTTTTTTGTACTTAAACTACATTAGATAAAAAAAGAAATATGCATTAGGTCAAACAGATATTTTTTCTTACTTTCACTTTCGTTATAGACATAACGTAGATAAATCAGCAAGCTCATTTTTCTGAGTTGGAAATTATTAGCACGGTTTATGCCTAATTCTGACTGGTATGTATTATTTTTTTCAGTTAATATCTTTTTGAGATGACAATTCTTCGAATAATTATCAAAAATTAGCCGAGGTCGAAGCAGATCTTGGATATAATGGCAAACATGCTTCAAAACAAAAACACACCATTCCGTCATTGATCTCGGATTCATTCAAAACAAACACGGCATTTTGAAATAAAAGCAGATGCACACTGATGCATTGCGCTAGTCTCTTTGCTCATCAAACAATGCCGTCAAATTGCCATAATTGTTTAATTGCCCTACTTGTTAACAAATTGGTTCGTGTTTCACTTTACCACATGGTAGTGAACGAGAGTTGTTTCATTGGCTGATAAAAATACATCGTTTATTTGATTGGATAATATGGATACAGTACTAGGTCAAGTGTTGCATCATGAATTTTAATTATTGAACAAAAGATTACCTCGGGTCACTACGACACACCGACCGAAATACAAAGAGACGACAACACTATTTCAGTAACTGATTTACACATTGATGTGTATTTCACACTAATCTGATGTGAGACTTACTTCCTGCATAGAGGAGCTCGTTACGGGTGTATATTTCACACAGTATACAAATTTTAAACACTGCACGTCTTCATTTGAAGATTGGCACCCCAAACCTTCCTCGGCAAATCAAATTCTGATAAACTGTCAAGTGGGAGGGATTAAACTCTGTGAATGTTACGACACATCAGTAATTGCTGTCGGCGAAAGCAACGGGTGGTTAATTCCAATGCAATTATCGGCAAACTACAGTCAAGACACATTTTCCCTTGATTTTTTATCTAATGCTGAAATGTCCATCGGGCAAGTGACGGACAATCAGATTTACGAAGGTCACCTGCCCGCACCCAAAATCCACTTCCCCGGGGCGTCGGGCAATCATATTTCTAGAGCCCTGCTATATGACTCTATGTAAACAAAAATGGTCGCCGGCGGCCATGTTTGACATCCAATCAAAATAAACTTTGGTTAGGGCCAACTACATGTCGTGCCAGTCATTTTGGTAAAGGTTCCAAATAAATATCACTTATGGTTTTTGAGAAGTAGTCGCCACAAAATCGCATTTTTAAAATCCATTTTTACCAGTGGCGGCAAACAAAGATGGCTGGGCGGCCATGTTTAATGTCGAATCAAAATAATTTTCGACTAGGATCAACATCATGTCATGCTGATCATTTAAGAAAAAGTCCCATATCCACTGTGGTATACCGTACCCTGGATATTGCTATGTACACTGAGTATTGGTATTATCATTGGATTTCGCAACGCCGGAGATCGAACGAGGGTAAGTTCAGTTTCAATTTTTAGTGTTTTTGAGTTTGTTTGATATAAATTTGATAAAAAATTAAATCATTTGATCATTTTCCTAGTCCCTGAAAACCCGAAAATGTTTTGATATTGCTTAAAAAGGTAATAAGATGGCAAAACTCGGCTCTTTACTCTTTACAGGCACCACGGCATAAGCTCTGCTGATCTTTGATCAGTAGAGGTAAAAATGTGTTATGCGATGGGACGAAAATGTCTTGCACGATGGGAAGGGACAGGACAAAAATGTGTTTACTGACGACAAGATATATACACAACTGACATATTCTGAGAATCTAACCTCTATAGACCTGATATAAACAGCTTTAACCAGCCAGGCCAAATCCCAAAACTTCAGCGTCGAATTAAAGAGTATAAACCAACTCATAATTCATTCAATCACATGTATTTATAGAACCCAAGAATGAACCTATACTTTTAATTGGCACGAATACATTATTTACAATAATTAATATGTAACCTGAACTCCTCAGCCCTGGATAGAGTTTTGATTAACGGTAATGTGGTGTAATGTTGGTGGGTTAGTTTCAAGCTTTGAAATGAGTACCTTGATTTATATATTCAGTCTTTTTTTAAACTTTTAATCTGCTTGTAAATATTTGAAAATTGAATTCAAATTCTATATCGTTCTTCATTATTTTTAGCAAATCATGCATTATATCCTCCTATAATTTAAGAATTGATTAACATTTATGCGGCTTTAAAAGCCGACAGTAAATGTCAAATTCCATGAAGCATGTTTGCGCTTCATGGTAAATTTGCCATTCACTACCAACGTCTCAAACTGCATAAAAGCCAGAAGAAATGTGAATCAATTCTTACGTCTACATTATTTTCCTATCGCTATGGTACAAACCTTAATGTGACTTGGGAAATTGATATTGATAAACAAGAAATCCGTGGATTCATATGTCTCGCCTAACGGGGGCTGGACTTAAAAATAAAAAGGTCAATGATGCTTAAATGAAAGTTTGTAAACATTTAAGTAACTCAAAACAATCGAGTTTGCCGTTTGCTGAGATGACATTTAAGTGCCTTTGTTTAAAAACAAAAAAAATAACATTCTATTAAAAACAAGAGGCCCAAGAGGGCCTGTGGATGATTCCAGTTCATACCTGCTCCTGTGTCCTCCTGAGCCCTCACTTTTAGCTGGGCTTCTTGACCCTGACTTTGACCGGCTTCTTTTCTGGGGAGTGCCTGACCTTGACCTGCTTCTGTCTTTCGGTGTTCCTGACCTGCTTCTGACCGCCGGACTCGCAGACCCTTCCCTGCTATGGGCAGGACTTGACCTTTTGCTTCCTGCAGGGCTTGCTGACCCTTTTTTATTCCGTTGCGAGCCAGGGCTACCGGATCTGGCAGGACTCAGTGATCCGTCTCGACTCTTTGGAGAACCAGGGCTACCGGATCTAGCCGGGCTGGCCGATCCATCTCGACTCTTTGGAGAATGTGGGCTACCGGATCTTGCCGGGCTTGCTGAACCATCTCGACCCTTTGGAGAATGTGGGCTACCGGATTTTGCCGGGCTTGCTGATCCATCTCGACTCTTTGGAGAATGTGGGCTACCGGATCTTGCCGGGCTTGCTGATCCATCTCGACTCTTTGGAGAATGTGGGCTACCGGATCTTGCCGGGCTCGCAGATCCATCTCCACTCTTCGGAGAACCAGGGCTACCGGATCTTGCTGGGCTCGCAGATCCATCTCGACTCTTTGGAGAACCAGGGCTACCGGATCTTGCCGGGCTTGCTGATCCATCTCTACTCTTTGGGGAACCAGGGCTACCAGATCTTGCCGGGCTGGCTGATCCATCTCTACTCTTTGGAGAACCAGGGCTACCAGATCTTGCTGGGCTGGCTGATCCATCTCGACTCTTTGGAGAACCAGGACTGCCAGATCTTGCCGGGGAAGCTGGGCTACCAGACCTTGCCGGAGAAGCTGGGCTACCAGATCTTGCCGGAGAAGCTGGGCTACCAGATCTTGCCGGAGAAGCTGGGCTACCAGACATTGCCGGAGAAGCTGGGCTACCAGACCTTGCCGGAGAAGCTGGGCTACCAGACCTTGCTGGGGAGCCAGGACTCCCAGACCTTGCTGGACTTGCAGAACCTTCCCTCTGTGGTGAAGCCGAACCATCTCTCTGTGGACTCCCCGATCCACTCCTTACTGGGCTGCCTGACCTACTGCGTGCAGGGGAACCGGATGCATTACTCCTAGGGCTCCCATGTGCACTACCCGGGCTTCCAGGTGCACTACCAGGGCTCCCAGGTGCACTAGCAGGGCTTCCTGATCTACTGCCCGCAGGACTCCCTAAAACATTCAGTAATAAAATCATACTTCACATTATTTATATTGATGATTGCAACAAAATTAATTATTATTAATTATGCTAGTCAGAAATTGTCATGAAAGTCAGCAGTGCTACAAAATATTCATTTTTTATTCATATGATAATTATTGACAGGCCCAAGATCTGTTGTTTCTGAAAATAGACAGGCCCTGCAAATAAAATCGACAGGCCCCAACATATCAATATATTTCTAATTGCCTAATACCCTAATCATTTTAAAAAGATCTGTTATTTTAGACAAGTGTGTTGTTGTTGTAACAAGCGTGATAACCATATGGTCTTATTTTGTTCACTGTCGCTTGGCTAAAATGAATAGTGAATGTGAGTTGTTGTGTTGATTTTCTATTTGTATTGCGTCAAACTGACACCCGCTCAAATGCAATATTTCTTTATTAGCCTCAGGGCTATTCCATTAAAAAGTACATGGGACCACAGGAAGGCACTTCTGAAATTAAACACCCATCCATAAAAGCAAATATTAAGATTTAAAGAACCAAATTTCAGAAATTAAAATTAGGGTACACCCATAGATGTTTATTAAATTACCTTCCTGTGGTCCCATTATGTTTAAATGGAATAGCCCTTAGCATTTTAAACTAGAAGGCCATTGCCAGCATTTCAAGCCCTATGTTGACACTGGTCATTTACAATTTTTGCTTCCCAATATGTGAATAAAATTTTGTAAATATAAATATTTTGCTTCTACAGTGTACCAGTAAGGGGGAAATAAATCAATAATTACCCGAAGCATGACTGTGGGCAGGACTGGCCGAGCCGGTGTGTGACATGGGCGATCCAGCAGCACTCCCGTCATCTACAATATATATATATATATATATACACAGATGCATGTACGGTAAACTGCTTGTTCCAACATCATGGTACTGTGCAGGGCTTTTTCCCCCTCTTTGGCATCATTTCACCCTCTTACTTTCTCAACATTGTTATTGTTTGGGATACACTAACAGAAGACAGTTTATCTAAAATGTACCTGTTTTGCATATTTGCACACCCAACTCATCAATTTCTACTTCATACACTGTTCTCCCTATATTTCCAAATTGCACTAATTCCCCTCTTTTATTTCGAAAAATTCCCTTTTGAAGGGCCTGGTCCTCTTTCCCTTATTTCCGAAACAAGAGGGCCAAATGGCTCTAAATCGATCACCTGAGGATCTTTGCAATGATGAAAAAATTGTCCTCTCGCAAATGTTGACTGAAGATGTTTTTAAGTCATTCCTTATGTAAGTCTATGTAAAACATGCAAAATCTCTTCATACAAACTTTGGACTCAGGGGTTGCAGCCATCTTTGACCCCAGGGACTTCAAATGAGCAAACTTGATAGACGATAGACGGTTAGCGATCATTAATAATAATAATAAAGAACAAGAGAGCATATGGATGCTCTACAAGCTAAAATGGCTCTTATAACAAAGTGTTTCATCATTAAATTCCTTTCAATACCTTCAAATGAAATTTAAACCCACAACTCCATGCTAACAATTTAAAAGAAGATTTTTTAAGTTTTCCCTATATAAGTCTATGTAAAACATGCAAAATCTTTATAAACTTTAGAAAAATTAACAAAAGAAAAAACGCATCCAAAGCCCTTAGCTTCCCAGAGAAGAAATTCAAAGATGTTTCTATGTGGCCATCTTTGATGTCACGATTAACTTATTTTAACAAATTTGAAAAACATTCATCAAAGGATCTTCCCATGTGAAGTTTGGTCAAAATTGACCAAGCTGTTTCTGAGAAGACGACTTTTTGAAGATTATCCCTATATAAGTGTATGTAAAACATGTGACCCCTGAGGCGGGGCCAAATGTGACCCCAGGATCAGCATTTGAACAAGCTTGGTAGAGGACCAAAAGCTTATAGTAAATGCAAAATATTAAACATCTGGCTCTTGTAGTTTCAGAAGAATATTTTTTAAGTATTTCCCTATACAAGTCTATGTAAAACATTTGACCCTTGGGGAGGGGCCAAATGTGACCCAAGGGTCACCATTTGTACAAACTTGGAAGAGGACCATAAGTCTATAGCAAACAAAAAACATTAAACCTCTGGCTCTTCTAATTTCAGAGAGGAAGATTTTTTCAGTTTTCCCTATATAATCCTATGTAAAACATGCAAAATCTGTATATACTGTTCTAACTTTAGAAAAATTAAACAAAAGAAAAACAGATCAAATAAATAACAAGAGGTCAATGACCTTGAAGCTCTACTGATTGATTTTGATTTCAGGAAGTAGTCGCTACAGACTTGTTTTTTGAAAATCTATTTTTAACCGTTGCGGCCATCTTGAATTTCCGGCCGACCTGAAATTTTGCTAAGATCAATAAGACATTAAGAGCAACATTCCTGTGAAGTTTCATGAAAATCCGTCAGGTAGTTTCAAAGAAGTAGTCGCTACAAGTTTTCATTATATAACTCTATGTAAACAAAGCAGCCATGTTTAAGGTCAAATCAAAACGATTTTCGACAAGGACCAACATCATGTCATACTGATCATTTTAGAAAAAGTCCCATATCAATATCTCTTATTGTTTTGAAGAAGTAGTCGCTACAAACTTATTTATTTTAAATCTATTTTTAGCTGTGGCGGCCATCTTGAATTTCCGGCCGACCTGAAATTTTTCTAGGATCAACTAGACATCAAGAGCAACATTCCTGTGAAGTTTCATGAACATCCGTCAAGTAGTTTCAGAGGAGTAGTCGCTACAAGTTTTTACTATATAACTCTATGTAACCAAAGATGGCCACTGGCAGCCATGTTTAACGTCGAATCATAATAATTTTCCACAAGGATCTACATCATGTCATGCTGATCATTTTAGAAAAAGTCCCATATCAATATCACTTATAGTTTTCAAGTAGTAGTCGCTACAAACTTATTTTTTAAAAATCTATTTTTAGCTGTGACGGCCATCTTGAATTTCCGGCCAACCTGAAATTTTGATAGGATCAATTAGACATCAAGAGCAACATTCCTGTAAAGTTTCATGACAATCCGCCAAGTAGTTTCAGAGGAGTAGTCGCTACAAGTTTTTACTATATAACTCTATGTAAACAAAGATGGCCGCTGGCAGCCATGTTTAACGTTGAATCAAAACGATTTTTGACTAGGATCAACATCATGTAATGCTGATCATTTTAGAAAAAGTCCCATATCAATATCACTTATAGTTTTCAAGAAGTAGTCGCTACAAACTTATTTTTTAAAAATCTATTTTTAGCTGTGACGGCCATCTTGAATTTCCGGCCGACCTGAAATTTTTCTAGGATCAAACAGACATCAAGAGCAACATTCCTGTAAAGTTTCATGACAATCCGCCAAGTAGTTTCAGAGAAGTAGTCGCTACAAGTTTTTACTATATAACTCTATGTAAACAAAGATGGCCGCTGGCAGCCATGTTTAACGTTGAATCAAAACGATTTTTGACTAGGATCAACATCATGTCATGCTGATCATTTTAGAAAAAGTCCCATATCAATATCACTTATAGTTTTCAAGAAGAAGTCGCTACAAACTTGTATTTTAAAACTCTATTTTTAGCTTTGGCGGCCATCTTGGATTTCACATCAACATGAATTTTTGCTAGGATCAACTAGACTTTATGGGCAACATTTCTGTAAAGTTTCATGAATATCCATCCAGTAGTTTCAGCTGTGAAGTCGCTACAAGTTTTTACTATATAACTCTATGTAAACAAAGATGGCCGCTGGCAGCCATGTTTAACGTTGAATCAAAACGATTTTTGACTAGGATCAACATCATGTCATGCTGATCATTTTAGAAAAAGTCCCATATCAATATCACTTATAGTTTTCAAGAAGAAGTCGCTACAAACTTGTATTTTAAAACTCTATTTTTAGCTTTGGCGGCCATCTTGGATTTCACATCAACATGAATTTTTGCTAGGATCAACTAGAATTTATGGGCAACATTTCTGTAAAGTTTCATGAATATCCATCCAGTAGTTTCAGCTGTGAAGTCGCTACAAGTTTTTACTATATAACTCTATGTAAACAAAGATGGCCGCTGGCAGCCATGTTTAACGTTGAATCAAAACGATTTTTGACTAGGATCAACATCATGTCATGCTGATCGTTTTAGAAAAAGTCCCATATCAATATCACTTATAGTTTTCAAGAAGAAGTCGCTACAAACTTGTATTTTAAAACTCTATTTTTAGCTTTGGCGGCCATCTTGGATTTCACATCAACATGAATTTTTGCTAGGATCAACTAGACTTTATGGGCAACATTTCTGTAAAGTTTCATGAATATCCATCCAGTAGTTTCAGCTGTGAAGTCGCTACAAATAAAAGTTTACGGACAGACAGACGGACAGACGGACAGACGGACGGACGGACGACGGACTCCGCACCACGGCATAAGCTCTGCTGATCTCTGATCAGTAGAGCGGCATAAGCTCTGCTGATCTCTGATCAGTAGAGCTAATAAAAATGAAGTATAAAAAACAAAAACAAAAAAATCCAATGGGATTTGAACCCACGGCCTTTAAATAGCTTCCCAGTGAACAAAAAGTAATTTAAAGATTTTTTTCTATGACGACCATCTTGGATGTCGTGTTTACCTAACACATTCACCAAAGGATGAATCTATGTGAAGTTTGATCAAAATTGACCAAGCCGTTTCTGAGAGGAAGATTTTTGAAAATTTCCCTATGTAAGGTTTTGTAAAACATGTGACCTCTGGGGCGGGGCCAAATGTGATCCCAGCAAATGCCAAATATTAAACCTCTGGCTCTTGCATTTTCTGAGAAGATGATTTTTTAATTTTTCCCTATACAAGTCTATGTAAAACATGCGGCCCCCATGGACGGGACCAAATGTGACCCCAGGGTCACCATTTGAACAAACTTGATAAAGGACCATAAGCTTATAGTAAATGCAAAATACTGAACCTCTGGCTCTTGTAGTTTCGGAGAAGAATTTTTTCATAATTTTTTTCCTATATAAGTCTATGTAAAATAGTGACCCACAGGGTGGGGCCAAATTTGACCCCAGGGTCACCATTTGAACAAACTTAGTAGAGGACCATAAGCTGATGCTACATGTTATACATGAGAGCTCTGTGCCTTGTGGTTTCAGAGAAGAAGATTTTTTAAAGTTTTTCCATATACAAGTCTATGGAAAACATGCAAAATCTCAATATACAAACTTTGGACTCCCGGGGAACGGGCATTTTTGACCCCGGGGACTTCATTTGAACAAATTTGATAGTCTAGCCATTGGCAGTCATTTTAAAAGAAAACTGTCGAAATCTGTCTGGCGGTTCTTGAGAAGAAGATTTTTTAAGGTTTCGACGATATATGGTAATGGCGGCCATCTTGGATGTCGTGTTGACCTATTACAAATCTAAAAAGCATTCATCTAAGGATCATCCATGTGAAGTGTGGTCATAATTGCCCAAGCGGTTTTTGAGAAGAAGTCGTTTGAATCAAAAGTTAACGACGGACGACGAGTGATCCCAATCAGGGCTTCTAAAATTTTAAAATGCAAATCGCTCCAGGTTTTTAACTGCCGTAAGAATCGCGCTTATTTTGATAAAATCGCCGTTCCCCACCCACCATGTCAGCTGCACCATGATTTTTTTCCGTTCAGTCATTGATATAGAGAACTATTTAAAATGTATGTTTGTATTATATTTGTATTATTTCTAACTTACTTTATCACAATTTGTACATTTTAATGACTGACATCATGTCTTCGCTTTACTGAATGAATAATTTTCACTCAATATTAAAATTGTTGATCATTTGAGGAATGAACCGGAAGTGTCTAATAAACCGGGTAGGTATAAAACGCGGACTAACACGCGCGGACTAGCGGATTATATACGATTTTACATAAATTTGAGTAATATCGTTTTTTATCGATTAGCTTAATTAATACCAAATGTTACGACTAACGCAAACAATTGCGGTCCGACTTAAAAAAAACGGTGTCAGGTTTGATCACTTTCCTTAATATTATACTTAAATTTATTGTGATAAAAAAATCAACAAACAATTAACACATCTCGGTATTTTAATGACGCAAACAAATTTCAGTCCCAGCTTTGGCCACTTAAAAAAACAAACCGACACAAGCAAACAGGCTAACACCTTACGACTAACGGTATATCAAAGAAATCACAGACGGTAACACTCGCTTCGGTGAACCGACAGAACGCGTGATATACTTTCACTGATCACACATCAAAGGCGTGCTACATGGCTATAGACTCTTCCGGAAAACTCCCTACTATCGGTAATGGTTTAGTCCAAATTGACCTACTTTCGCACAGCGAGTGACAAACAATCGTGTTATGGATCAAAGAATATTGCCGCAAGGCATATTTCAAGGAGTGTATAAGGTAATTGTAGATTTTTTAACGACCGATAGATAAAATATCTGGGACCGATTTTAACAGAGATTTTGAAAAGAAAATCGGTCCGGAGAAACAGAATTCGGTCTGGGGACCGACAAACCGGCGATTTTAGAAGCCCTGATCCCAATAGATCACCTTGAGCCTTCGGCCTACCTACAGGGAGAGCAAAACCCTGTGTATGCTAAAGATCTCGCTGAATTTCCGCGTTAATCAGTGACTGTAAAAGGGACTTCTCATTATACTTGAAAGAGGCTGTATATACAGTACTTACAGATATCTAGGGACTTAGATAATAACGTAGATGAGAGATGTCGCATGACAGTACGCTCGACTTTTCAAGGCACTGTTTATTTATTTGGGCAACTAAGTCGAGAAAGGGGAATAATTCTGTAAAATTCATAACCAAGTTATGGCACTTGTTTGTACTAGTTATAATTCACATTATGTATTATACTTGTATTGTGGGCGGGAGGCCTTTGATTACTTAATAAAGAATTATTGTATTCAACTATTGTATTTCTTCGAGTTCCTCTTATGATAGTGAATATGTATGTGTAAATTTCTGTCAAGCAGTTTAATCACAAAAATGGGCATAACTTTGTCAAAATAGAGTTATGTGACTAGTGTGTGACATGTTACCTATCCCTACAGAATACATGTGTGAAGTTTTACTGAATTTAGTTACGCTGTTTCTGAGATACATGTACATTGTATGTGCTTACCGAAAAAGGATAACTAACAGTAATGCCGATGCCCGAGCGAGTAGAATAGCTGGCCTTTTCTGCGAAAACTGTGAAAAATCGAGCTAAAAAGTAGACGGCTGTTGTTGTGTCAGTGACTGGGGTCAGACAAAGTCCAAACAGTTAAACTCAAGGACTGTGAGGTCAATCAAAAATACAATACCGGTAATGTACCAGTAGCCCAATTCCATACCTTGACTGCTGGTCTCCATTTTCTCTCCCCCATCATTATCAGTCCCAGCCATGCCTACAAATAGAAGTATATATCATACAATTAATTAAACATGTTAAATATGATGAATAAATTAGTTTTTCCAGATTTTTTTTTTCCACCTTTTACTTTTCCATGCGCACATTTCTCTATTCACTGAAGGTCTGCACACAAATACAGGATGTTTACTTATCGGTCACTAGACCTAAACAGAGTTTATTGCTTATCGTTGTTTTATACCTGTTTTCTGTGCAGACCTCTAATAAATTCATGAATTGCAATCATCAATGATAATCTAGTTAGAAGATTCAAGTCATTAGGACACATTTAGCCAATAATTTGGTGTTTCCCCAGGATTACAAAATGCGTCAAATATGAATCAATATTTTTTTTTATTACTTATTATGTTTTCATACCTGATATGGTTAGATAGAATGAAAATAGACGCTCCTGGATCTGTTTACATTCTTGCCATAGCCATCCGGTATGCTTCACAAAGCCCAAAATTCATTTTGACACCATTGTTTACATTGTAAAAATTAAAACAACATGGCGGCCTTATTTTTAGAAATTGTCGTCTGCGCATGACTGTTTCTAGGGTTCGGATGTACCAAGTAAAATGTAGGTTATGCAGGGTGGTGGTGTTGTTCAATGTTCAGCACCTCCGGCAATCAATCATACTTATCCTTTATTTTGTAATGGAAACCATTACATCTAGCAAATAAAGGGTAGGTAAATAGTATACTGTGTTTATATTTTGTTATTTACACCACTGTTGGTCAACTGATTTTGTATGTCACCCTACCATAGAAAAATGTAGGGTGAAAATTACATGTAATCATGGAGGTTCAAAATGATTCTTAGGCTTTTTGAAGCTTAGAGAATGGCTACGCGAAGATTGAAAACAGATTCAGGGGCGTCCATTTTCATTCTATTCAATCATGCCAGGTATGAAAACATATAGAAAGTAATAAAAGAAAATCTTGATTCATGTTCGATGCATAGGTACCCTGAAATGCACAAAAGTGTATTAATTCTGAAGCTTTCTTTGAACACCATCGAAAATTGTTCTGAAGTAAACCAGGGAAAAATATTGTGGACGATACCGGACTCTAAACCGAGACCTGTCCCTTGCAGGGCGAGTGCTCTATCAACTGAGCTAAACAGACCGCCGAGTACCCAATATCACCTGACTCTTCAAACGTTTTAATTTTACGGTCTCTCAGACCCACGCCATGGTGCCGCTATCCTGCGTTCACCGATTTATCTTGTCGCCAATGAAGTAAACCAAGGGGAAGTGCGGTTGGTGACAGGTATGGGTCTCGAACCCATGACCCAACTGAGTTAAATGGGTCATCGGGTACTCAAATTATATCACCGCACTTCCACAAGCGTAAACTTCAACTGTAAAGAAAACAACTGACTTTTAAAAGGAACCAATTTTAAAATTATTTTTCAAAGAATGTCGGACCGATTTTTAAAGTTAATTTGTATATAATTTCAAAACAAATTCAAAGAACTGAAATGGAATAGTATACAACAAATCAGCAAGTGTAATTTGACCTCTACAAACCTGGACTTTCGGCATCACTTCCAAAAAAATGTTCTTCGTCAGCCATGCCAAAATTGTGATTGAAAACAACAAAACATACCCGAATGTGACCAGTTTGTTTAACGGCGCTAACAGTTCCCAGTTCGGGTTTTCTTCGGGCACAAAATATTGTGAATAATTAACTTTTTTTATCTGTTTTAATAAATTTTTGGTTTTCCATGAAGTATTTTAACACAATTTTGAATAAATTGTAAAATGGTAACTAAAGTAATTGCCATCAAAACTATATGGTGCCTTAACTGTATGTAGACGAATACCGCCTCGATTAAATTATAGAACTTATTCTGACGTTCCAGAATCTCGCCACTTCGCAACAAACAAGCAGACCATTGTATGGCTTTCCAGAGGGAAGACACTTCCTGTATTCGAGTGTTGGTCACTTTCTAAATTAAATGTTTCTGTCCTAGAATATACCAATTAATTCAATTAAACAAGTTGTGAATAATTAAATCTCTATTTTACAAAGTTGACAAACTTCCAACGGGATTCTTAAAACGTGAAAACTTCGGTGAAAAAAGTTTGTGAAGTGAAAGGCTAAAGTGGACCTTTTGGACACACCTGTAACCTTTCTAATGACGTATAGTTGATGAACACGGGTATTGAGTACGCAAAAAAGGTCATGGATGATTTAGGTGAGTAAAAGTTGTTTTGCCATGAAAAAATATTTCCAGCACAATTAAAATTATTCAAATGTATCAAAGAAAGCTTGGACAATTTGAAAATCAGCCAGATCAGACCAGTTACACAATAGTTGTAACCCTGGATTTCCTTAAATACGCTATATTTTGCCTCGTTAAGATGATTTCCTTAATATACTATATATTTTGCCTCGTTAAGATGATTCATTTTTCATCGTGACCTTTACCAAACTTTGCCAGATTGTTGATGTAAATAAAGTCTCAGACAAGTTCGGACCAGTAACACCAGAGTTATGGCACTAATTTTCTTAAATACATGTATGCTATATTTTGCCTCGTTAAGATGATAGGGCCTTCATTTTCCATTTGATCTTTGCCAAACTTGGCCAGGTTATCACTGAAAGCTCGGGCAAGTTCGAAAATCAGCCAGTTCAGACCAGTACCACCGGAGTGCTTGAACAATTGTAACACCTGTCAAACTTGATCAGAATATATCCTGCCCCTTATATCATCCTCCGTTCTATTGCATTTTTTTTTTTATATATTTTAGTTTTATCAAATTTATGCAAGTATCTTGGTCATTGAAGAAAAGGTGTACAAAGTGAAAAATAGAAGTTGTACACTGATATGCCACATATACGATACCATTCCATCGACCCCACCCCTTTCAAAAAAACACCACTGACACTATACAGTCAGTAGAGCGATACAGGCCCAGTACAGACCCTCTGGGGCCTCTTGTTATATGCAGGGCTCCGGAAATATGGTTGCCTGACGCCCCGGACTAGTGGATTTTAGGTGCGGGCAGGTGACCCTCGTAAATCTGGTTGTCCGTCACAGACCCTCTTGTTATATGTAGGTGTCTGGAAATATGGTTGCCTGACGCCCTGAGCAAGTGGACAGACTCTCTTGGTTCTCTTGTTATATGCATGTCTCCGGAAATATGGTTGTCCGACGCCCCGGGCAAGTGGATTTTGGGTGCAGCAAGGTGACCTTCTTAAATCTGATTGTCCGTCACTTGCCCGATGGACGTTTCAGCATTAGATAAAAATCAAGGGAAAATTTACCTTTACTGTGAAGTTTCCCTATAATTGCGTAGGATTTAACGACCCGTCGCTTTCGCCGCGAGTAATTTGATAAGTGTCATAAAACTGACCTGTATTGTTTGTGATTGTTTAATCCCTCCCACTTGACAGTTTATCAGAATTTGATTGGCCAAGGAAGGTTTGGGGTGCCATCTTCAATTGAAGACGCTCGGTGTTAATTTTTTTTATACCATGTGAAATATGCTCCCGTAACGAGCCCCTCTATGCAGGAAGTAAGTCACGCGCCAGTTAAGTGTGAAATACTCAATGTGTACAAATCAGTTTGGTCTGTGTGGCGTAGTGATCCAAGGTAATCTCATGTTAAATAATTCAAAATCATGACGCAACACCTGACCTAGTACTGTATCCATATTATCCAATCAAATAACCAATGTATTTTTATCAGCCAATGAAACAACTCCCGTTCACTACCACGTGGTAAAGTGAAACAATGGCGATTCAATCAAACCAATTTGTAAACATTAGTAGGGCAATTAAACAATTATGGCAATTTGATCGCATTGTTTGATGAGCAAAGAGACTATCGACGCATGCCGTAATGAATAGGTGTGCACCTGTTTTTATTTCAGAATGCCATGTTTGTTTTGAATGAATCCGAGGTCAATGACAGAATGGAGTGTTTTTGCCATTTTATTCAAGATCTGCTTCGACCTTGACTAATTTCGATAATAATTCGAAGAATTGGCATCTCAAAAAAATATTAACAGAAAAACAACTTAGGCATAAACCTTGCTAATAATTTCCAACACAGAAAAATGAGTTTGCTGATTTATCTACGTGAAGTCTACATGTATAACGAAAGTGAGAGTAGGAAAAAAACTTCTGTTTGACCTAATGCATATTTTCCTTTTTTTATCTGATGTAGTCTATAACAGAAGTAAAAGTAGAAAAAACTTCTGTTCTTTTTTCCTTTTTTATCTGCCTGCTCTTTTGTAATAACTGCACAAGGAGCATCATGTAGGGTCAACCAATAAGTAATATTACCGTATTGGTACCAGGTTCATCTAATTCCTCCCCGAGTGGTTGCCGGGGTAGAATACAACCACTGCAAATCCCGCTAGAGGCATTGTGGTAGGACCGCAGTTCTGCAGGTTAGAAGGTTCTAGGCCCTTTCTCCATATTTTATCTAGATGTAAATGGAGGATGAGCATGGCTGTTCATCCCTGTTTGGCACCATATAACCTTTTTAGTGTTGGTGCGCAGTAAAACCCCAATTCAGTTCATATAATTCCCTACCTCATGTTCATCAGTGATGTCTTATCCTCGGGGTATCCTCGCTGACACCCCTCTCCCACCAGTGGAGGAAAACACTGATATATGCATAATGGTAACACCCTATAGCTCTGATCCTTTCTAATTTAAGGCATAATTTTACAATGAAATCATCTAAAAAAAATATGACAAAAAAAACAGTAATAGAAAAGTATTTAACTTAGCATGCGGTCCCAAAAAAAAGTCATGTTGACATAGCTTAAAGTGACATTATTTTTTGGGCAGGGCAAGTGGATTTTGAAAATCTACTTGCCCCAGGCAAGTGGATTTTCAAAATATTTCCCATAAAATATTAGAATCCTCTTTCTCTGCGGATTATGTGTATTAATTTAACATGGTTGTAATATTTGATGTTCTTTTTCTACATTTTTAAACATAACTCACTAGATGTAGTCTTCATAGAAAGATGAAAAGCCAAGGCATTGCATATTTCTGTTGCTCGAGTGACATCCATTAGCGCTTTAGGTTTTGATCACATTATAGTACATGTATAGGCTTGCATTACATCAATTACCAGCCTAGCTCAATTTGTTATGCGCTCGTCTGTTGTTATTTACGTGCCAGTGTAATTTTATTGTCGGTTTGCACATAGCAGTTCTTTATTTTTATACCACTATTGAATTTCGTCAAATATTGTTTCTAAATGTGACATGTCTGTGCATGTTACACATGTATTCAGTATGGTTCAATATCATATTATAAGTATGTAAATGCTTAAAATTCATATTGTTTGATTTGGGTTTGTGATGTCGATTTTCATGATCCACCATTTCTCAAAAGTATCACTTATACCTGATTTGATCGTACAGTATACATGTGTATATAAAGGATCACGTCATTTTCCATGAACTCACTGTCTCTGTTCGGCAGAAATAATAGAGCAGTGTTTTTGGGGGCTGTTTTTTCCCTAATTTTTTGCTTTTTTTATAGCCTTTATTTGGCCATAATCCCAATGCCTAAACATATAATATATAATTTTTTGTTAGTGTGGCAGTTATTGATTACAAAACGCTTTTAAATACTTCTGTTGATCTTGGTGTACAATAACCGGTATTAAAGATACAAATATGAAATTAATGATATACTGTAATACTGCATCACTTTCGCGAACTAATGGCAGAAATAATAGAGCATGGTTGTTCTCACTACACTCAATGCAGTGTTTTTTTTTCTTATTTAATAAGTGGTACGGAAAAATGATACCATTCCCAATGGCAGAAAGTATGTTTTTTTCCCATTTTTAGCTCAACTGATCAGAGATCAGCGGAGCTTATGCCGTGGTGCGGCGTCCGTCTGTCTGTCTGTCCGTCTGTCTGTCCGTCTGTCCGTAAACTTTTATTTGTAGCGACTTCACAGCTGAAACTACTGGATGGATATTCATGAAACTTTACAGAAATGTTGCCCATAA
The DNA here is from genome assembly GCA_037043455.1 of Cyrtodaria siliqua. Taxonomy (NCBI): domain Eukaryota; kingdom Metazoa; phylum Mollusca; class Bivalvia; order Adapedonta; family Hiatellidae; genus Cyrtodaria; species Cyrtodaria siliqua. The sequence goes on along the minus strand of JAWPHD010000120.1, from coordinate 534,703 downwards.
AGTCTAGTTGATCCTAGCAAAAATTCATGTTGATGTGAAATCCAAGATGGCCGCCAAAGCTAAAAATAGAGTTTTAAAATACAAGTTTGTAGCGACTTCTTCTTGAAAACTATAAGTGATATTGATATGGGACTTTTTCTAAAATGATCAGCATGACATGATGTTGATCCTAGTCAAAAATCGTTTTGATTCAACGTTAAACATGGCTGCCAGCGGCCATCTTTGTTTACATAGAGTTATATAGTAAAAACTTGTAGCGACTTCTTCTCTGAAACTACTTGGCGGATTGTCATGAAACTTTACAGGAATGTTGCTCTTGATGTCTAATTGATCCTAGAAAAATTTCAGGTCGGCCGGAAATTCAAGATGGCCGTCACAGCTAAAAATAGATTTTTAAAAAATAAGTTTGTAGCGACTACTTCTTGAAAACTATAAGTGATATTGATATGGGACTTTTTCTAAAATGATCAGCATTACATGATGTTGATCCTAGTCAAAAATCGTTTTGATTCAACGTTAAACATGGCTGCCAGCGGCCACCTTTGTTTACATAGAGTTATATAGTAAAAACTTGTAGCGACTACTCCTCTGAAACTACTTGGCGGATTGTCATGAAACTTTACAGGAATGTTGCTCTTGATGTCTTATTGATCCTAGAAAAATTTCAGGTCGGCCGGAAATTCAAGATGGCCGTCACAGCTAAAAATAGATTTTTAAAAAATAAGTTTGTAGCGACTACTTCTTGAAAACTATAAGTGATATTGATATGGGATTTTTTCTAAAATGATCAGCATGACATGATGTAGATCCTTGTGGAAAAATATTTTGATTCGACGTTAAACATGGCTTCCAGTGGCCATCTTTGGTTACATAGAGTTATATAGTAAAAACTTGTAGCGACTACTCCTCTGAAACTACTTGACGGATGTTCATGAAACTTCACAGGAATGTTGCTCTTGATGTCTAATTGATCCTAGAAAAATTTCGGGTCGGCCGGAAATTCAAGATGGCCGCCACAGCTAAAAATAGATTTAAAATAAATAAGTTTGTAGCGACTACTTCTTCAAAACAATAAGAGATATTGATATGGGACTTTTTCTAAAATGATCAGTATGACATGATGTTGGTCCTTGTCGAAAATCGTTTTGATTTGACCTTAAACATGGCTGCTTTGTTTACATAGAGTTATATAATGAAAACTTGTAGCGACTACTACTTTGAAACTACTTGACGGATTTTCATGAAACTTCACAGGAATGTTGCTCTTAATGTCTTATTGATCTTAGCAAAATTTCAGGTCGGCCGGAAATTCAAGATGGCCGCCACGGTTAAAAATAGATTTTCAAAAAACAAGTCTGTAGCGACTACTTCCTGAAATCAAAATCAATCAGTAGAGCTTCAAGGTCATTGACCTCTTGTTTATTTTTATTTTTTTAAATATTTCGAATGAAACTTCATTTAAATAGAAGAACTATATTATTTTAGGTGAGGGTAATGACATTTTACAAGAGAATGTATACATGGTAATGTATTTGCAGTGTATTTAAGCATACAATATTGCTTTTGTTTGATAGTGAAAAATTCCCAAATTAAGGCAAAATGTCGCAAATTTTCCCAATTGAATGGGTACCGGTACCATTCCCAAAAGGCTGGCCAAAAGGGTGAAAAAATTCTCTGCACTGTCAAACAGTATTAAGTTAAAGCACGTGAAATGGTTAGTGACCACTTACATCTTGCTTCAGCCAAGAGACATGGGTTTGGCATCATGCGGCAACAATAAACAGGTGGAAGTGAACACATTGTCAGTATTAATTAAGTTGCTTATATATACTTCGACTCTGATCTGTTCCCAGGTTCATTGGCACATACAAAAGTGTTTCTTGTACTGAACTTTTATTGTGCTCTGTTACCAACTTTTTCCTCGATTCAGAATTAGTATTTCCCCAAATTACTATAAGTATCTGGGCGCTAAGCAAAATGTCAAGAATAAAAGAATAAAAATTCAATAAAATATATATTGAGTTTTTATTTGGGGTGGGTGGTGGGGGTGAATTTTTTAATTCATAATTTTGATGGAGCATCATCAAAATAAACCTGACAAATCAGTGACCAGAGATAAGACATAACAGTATATTCTGGTAGGTGATAAACTCGGTCTTTATCCTTGATGTTCAACCAAGTTTACCATTATGATTAAGGTATCTACGGTGTGATTCTTTTAAAACACTGCATGTTTCATGCACATTCATGCAAACTGATTCAGTATATATATGTATCTTTCAAAATCAAAATCTTGAAATTATTGTCTTTTTACTCTGCCAAAGATTTCTATTTTACTTTAGAATCTAAGGATAAAAACCAAGTAACACACAATTATATCACCTACTGAAAATAAAATAAAATCTCAACATCTCCTTTAAAAGGTGGGGGGCACTACTATTAGGGGATGTGCTGTTATTAGGGGAAATACGGTATTTGCATTAAAGAGACTCGGGAGTTGATCTGAAAGTATCGTCGGTGCCAATACAGCTAGATCTATACAAACCACCATGATAAAGTGTTTCTGTTTCATATACACTGTGCGCATGCTTTAACTAGTATCGTCCATTCTAACTATTGTTTATAAAATAGTTTGATCTGGAAATGTTGCCGACATCGATTAATTCATGTGGGGCCTTCAGGCTGTGAACAGTCCTAGTTTTGTGACTGAATGAATGAATGGTGCACATAAATAGGTCATATTGTGGGCAAAAACTGATGAAAGATGAAGAAATAACATAGTAATTAAAAATGAATGTAAGTATATAAAGATAAAACTATTTACAAATAAGGGATGATTTGTGACTGAAGTACATTTCTATTGAATAATATGTGCAAAAATAAGTCACCAAAAAAAGCAATTGTTTTAATTATTATTTCAACATGCTAATTAACCAAGAGGTATAATTCAATTTTGAACCAATAGTTACATCAGTTTACCGCAAGCAATTACTTGTGAGCAATATCGGGTTTACCGCAGTATTTTAATGGCTAGAAAATAAAGTGACATCATAATCCCATGGCACTCCCTTTAACATTTTTGCGATATTTTTTCATAATGACAGTTTCCTTTACTTTAGTGGAGTGCGTGATCCAGTGGTAGAGCATTGGACTCCAGATCGAGATGTAACGGGTTCGATTCTCGCTGTGACTATACTATTTATTCTTGAGCAAGATAATTTATCCACATTGCTTAGTATTGGTTCTACCCAGGAAGCCATCGAAAGTAATTAATATAAGTTGAAAATAACCTTTATGTACAAAAATAGAAATGTTCAATAACTTTTTTTATCACATAACTTACGGTGTGGGAGTGAAATAACACCATTCCCTATTTTCGATATACCACTAGTTATATAAGTATGCAAATAAGCCTAATATGCACTGTCAAAAACAATCGATAATGACTATGATCCAATTCCCACGGTTTATATATGTCTGTTTCGCATGTTAAAGCAACAGGCAAAATGCAATAAAAGTTGATACAGGCAAACTGCAATAAAAGTCGATATGTGAGTTATGTGATAAATAGAATCTTATCATTCGTTCTCATTCATTATTAAAAGCAAGAGCCTCGCATTATATCATTTTGCCAACTCGTTTAAGAAATTCAATAATGAATGAGTACTCATGTAAGATCCTTTATAGACTTTATGGTGCTCCAACCATGCACCCTCTAGATCCATGCCTGTTCTGCCTCAGAAGCAGGGCAGGTAATTCAGTTGGTAAAACATGAATATAATTTAAGTTTTGAACACAGTTACCTATTTGTTGTCTGCTCGCGATCTTCCTCAGAAGCCAACGAGCTCAGTTACTTACTGTAGGTTATTGACCCAGAGGGTATCTCCTTTCTTCCTTCACTCAAGGTTGGATTAAAAATGTGAAATTTTTGTTTGGACCAGAGTGGGCAGATTATCAGGTATGGACATTTATGTGGAGTTGTGGTGTAAAGAAGGTTGTTTCAGTAATTATTACAGGAATGAGGAATTCGTCTGGAATGCGAGTCTTCCTGTAGCATAGGTGAACGTGTGTTATCTGGCAGACTCAGGCGGGCAGAGTTCTTTATCACTGCATAAACCACAGTTTCACTTTCTATAATTATACCTGTACATATCAGATTTATTTAATAACAGCACTTGTTCACATGATCTTAATTCAAATGTATTTTTTGTTTGCAAATATGGCATAAAGTTAAAGAAAAGAAAGGAAAAAAAATGTTTTTGTTGAAAACATGATTCTGTTGCTTTTGATTGTTTGTAAGCATCTTTTTCTATTGTATCTTCTGATTGGTCACTGTTGTGATAATGTTAACTAAAAACATCACTTTGTTTCATTTCTTCTGGTACAGATGTGCTTTTCCTCAGGTATACAATAATATGGAATAGGAAAGCATGTACATATGTTAATTATGCTTTACTACTATACTTTGTGACTTAATTTGACAACTATTTTAATATCCAACCTCCACTTGTATCTGCTGACATTATAGACCTAATCTGTATATAAAAACAATGTATTTGTTGTCCTTTTATCACCTCGTTAGTTTGGGGAGCACATTCATTGGGGGGTGGGGGGGGGGGGGGGGATATTAAAACCATCTCACCTCTCACCACTGGTTTGAATCCCACTTGGGAGCTCAACTTGTCAAGTGAATTGTCGATTTTTATAAATGGTGGGAAGTTATTATACAATACTGGTTCTACCCAGGATATTAATGGGGTGGTCTACCCCATTTATTGAGAAAATATTGAGATAACCAGGGTTGATGCTTTAAAGGGACACATGACAGTCTTGATTTTTGTAGTTTTTCTACATAAATTGCATTTGTTCAATCATTAATGTTAAGGCAAAAAGAAAAATAGGTGTGTTTCCTATTGCATGCTCTAAAAAAAATAGGCATTTCCCTTTTTTTTTCTTTCTTTTTTTCTTCTTTTTCTTTTTTTTTTTGGAGCAAGATATTGTGATATTCTACATGTATTTATCTCATAAACCCCATACAAGTTGATGATACAACTGAAAGTTTCTCTGTGATGCCAGTTTACCTCGATATATTGTGATAAATCATTGCATGTTTCAGAACAAATTTATTTATTTATTTTTAAAAAAAAAATCATAAAAAGTTTTAGGGTCGGCCCCTTAAAAATTGGTTCGGTCGGGCCACCGGAAACACAGGTATTTTTTTGGCCTAATTATAAGAATAGTATAAAGCAAATTGATTTCGCATACTACTAACTGTTGATTATATTTCACCAATAATATATTCAAACCTATATGGTAGAATAACGAAGAAAAGTTGAAAACTGAAAATTTATATTTATATATATGCATGCAGGTTTAAACTCAAAATAAAACTGGATTAATAAATCGAGAGGCTAATTTGTTGATATATATATATGCTTGATAAAATCTTTAAGATTGCCATGTGTCCCTTTAAAGCAGAGGAGGGTGGGCTAGGGAAACACAATTTGTTGAACCTAACCATTTGATTTAATGGGTTTGCTAAAATGGACACTCCATCAACAAGCCCCCTGGGATGCTTCTTACCTGTGATGACTTATACAGCCCCTGTGGGAGATACACCTGCTTAGTGTTGATTTACTGTCAGGAAACCTCAGCTGCAGTTGCCAGGGTGATAGTATGTATTTTAAGAGATCTGTCAGACAAAACTTGCACAGGTATTTCAAAGTTTGCAAACTTTTTGGGATTTTGGCATTGTTACCTTTAACATAAAATTCAGTGAACCTCATGAATACTATCATGTATTCACAGTGAGTGTCATGTGAAGAAATTATTAGAGAAAAGTGCCGTAATAGAATTACGCAATTAACCAGAATTACGCCCTTCATCTTTGTTTCCCAATATTGAATAAATATAGACAATTGTATAAACATATGGTATGTGTTCATCCTACCAAGTACATGACAGTTGTTGCATAAAACAGTAGATTTGTGATATAAAATGATGTATCTCCCGTTATGTACAATGACCTCGGGATGTGAAAGTGACAGTTGTTGTTCCTTTTGTTAGCAAACAGTGTTTGAGTTGTCCTTAATTATCCAGAATTTGTTTACAATGTGTTTTTGCATTCACTCAATGTAGGTACAAACATCATTTTCTCCTCCAGATCGCACGTCTTGCATATGCTGTGAATCTCTTTTTTTATTGTCACTATTGTGTTTCCACGCACACTCCATGGTCATGTTTTGTATCATGAAATCCGCAATGAATATATGTTTATATATATACTGAAATGAAAAAGAAACGCAACTCGGGAATTTCCATTATATATTGTATGTACAATATGCTGCTGTTAATCGAATGGTACATGACTACGCAAGACCTCTCCTTTCGGGGGGGGGGGGGGGGGGGGGGGGGGGGGGGGGGGGGGGGGGGGGGGGGAACACTAAAACAACACATAACACAACAAATAGTATTCCTTCAAAGTTTCAGTATTGACAGAGTACGCGTTTGGCTCAAGCATGTGAGCAAACTTGAGGATGCAAAATTTGCAAACTCTTTACATTAAATGCAGTTACTGAAATGGCTCAATTTACTATGTATTTGTTGTTACAAAGAGTACTGTGATTAAAATGTCTACAACGTCACAGTTGTGTCCTTTTTCTGTCTAACTGCAACTTTTTTTTTTACAAAACATTTTGTAATATTATGTGGAATTAAGTGGGCGGTATATTTTATCCAATTGTAGCATAATTATCCGAGTTGCATAATTTTTGTACTGCTAGGACAAAATCCCCTTGGCTGCTTTTGCATCTAAGACATAATCACCGAAATTGTTTTTTTGCTGAGTGGACAGTTACGTTTTTGTTTGCTGGGAGGATAATAAAAGTAAGTTATTTGGTTTATAGAATATTGTCAAATACTTTAATTTTAAAGAATTCGCAATATTTTCCAAATTGGAATTTTAATAGATACAATTAATTTAGGTTTTGTCTACAAAATGCTTATGCTAACAAAGTTTATTATGCCAGGTCTGGTTAACCAGATACTGACTCATTTAGAATTAAAAATGTTTAAAATAAAATTAAAATATAAAAGAAAACATGATAAAAATTCCAATGGCCTTGCAAGCAAATATTTATGTAGTTCTCAAAATAAAATATTTTCTTCTGAGGAAAAAACATAACCATTTTATAATCTCCCAGGAACAGACGGATGTCAAGATGTGGAGATATCTGGGCAGGAAATATGATGAGTTTGGCATAATTGCTGGCTTCCTGTTATGTCAATGAATACATTGTGCTTATTAGGCTTCCTGTAACATCAATGAATACACTACTGATTTGTTATTATGAGAAAAAAGAAAGTACTTTGTAAATAATGTTGTGGTTTGTAGCTCTTCTAGCTAGCTATAGTCCTTGAAGGCCGTGAGAATTAACACATAAAAGGCTATTTAGAGCAACCCCAGAGAGAATGGCAAGAACTACCCGATTTATATCTCCAGCCAACGGATAATACAAATTGTCTTTCCCAAGGACACGTACACAGATAAAATGCAGTGACCTTGAGGTTTTATTATGAGTCTCTGGTTTCAATGGTTTCAGGTCCACCATGCTATCCATTGGGCCATGCCAGCGACCCCCACACCCCACACCCCACACACACACACCTATATACTATATATAGTCTAATATACATGTCCTTAGGATTTAAAAATGGAAAATAGAAGGGACAATTTTTTATTTTAATAATTATTTGAATGGGTTATATTTTCCTGATCTATTAAAGGGACTGGAGGCAATATACATGATGATGTAGAGGTGTCAGTCGAATTACAAATAAAATGTCAGTGTGGGAAACTCTTGTTTTTGTTAAATTAGTGTTTTGTGATCGAAGTACACTTTAATCATACCATGATAGGGTTTGTTATTCCATAGAAACATAATATTATTGAGTAATGTTACAAGTTTACCTAAAAAGATGCTTTTAAAACGCAATTTTAATATTTTGTTTAGATAGGTGTCAATATTGATCAGTGATAGTTTGTTCTAAAAAATAAAATTGAAACGGACATTGATTTCGGACAAACCGTTCATTACTTACACGGTATATATACATGTACAAGTTTATAGGTTTATTGTGTCGGACATTGTCTTGAGATGTATATGTATAAAGTATGATGTCACTGAGATTTAGCCCAATCTATCCCTATTATCTTTAATATGTACAGCGACTGGAAATGATATTATTCTATAGTAGAGCAGTACAATCCTCTAATGGACCTCTTGTTTGAATATATTTCATTTATTAAACTGTGCGTTATAAAAGCTTAAAATATACAAATTCTGTATTATTGTGTAGAACAGGCACATCTGGATAGTGGATACCAGGTACCATCACTTGTAATACTCACAGTATGCATTACGTGGTCCCACCTTAATTTCATTAAGCAATGAGAAAGCGTATATTAGCAGGATTTTAAATAACGGATATTTCGACAATAAAACACTTAAAAACATGTTTTAATGAAAAAATGTGATAACCTGTTTAAATTACCTATTAATTGTTTTAATTTTACAATATGCAAACTTTTTAAGATGAAATTAAGGTTTTATTTCATACCCAAGGCAACCACGTTTTCGCTTCTTGGAGAAGGGGTTGGATGTGGTATGAAAGATAATTCTCGGACCACGTAATGGCATGCAGTTTCATGAAATATTCTACTGTGATCGAGGCGGAGCATGTTTAAACATAAGATCTTGTGGTTTATAGAACAATAAAACAATGGATTTGTCTGTTATTAGTAATTCGATAATTGTATTTACATGTATCTACATCTAAGTTATATTTAAAACAGTCTATTAAGTGGTTATATTTAGAATTTTATGGTTCCTGGTTTCAGGAATCTCATTACTCATTGAGACATGTACAAAGTCTTAATCTGTTTCTCACAGCAATTTAAATGCTCACTCAGTTCTCATAATAAACTGACCCATGACATGATACCAGGATGTGATGTCATAATACCAGAACCTGTGACCTCTGTCATAGAAAGTGTATAGAAAATGCTTGTCCGGACCGTATTTTCAATACTATAACACTTAGAGATACCAAACTTGGTATGTGAATACATCTTGGGATAGCGATGTGTCACATACCAAAATAAGGTCATTGTGACCTCTGTCATAGAAAATGCTTGTCCAGACAATATTTTCAATACTATAACACTTAGAGATACCAGACTTGGTATTTGAACACATCTTGGGATAGTGGTGTATCGCGTACCAAAATATGGTCATTGTGACCTCTGTCATAGAAAATGCTTGTCCGGACCGTATTTTCAATACTATTTACAACACTTAGAGATACCAGACTTGGTATGAGAATACATCTTGGGATAGTTGTGTGTCGCATACCAAAATAAGGTGACCTTGATCTTTGACCTCCATCATAGAAAATGTCTGAAAAATGTTTGTCTGGGCCGGTGGGGGACTATGAATTGCCCTGCAATTCTTGATGCTCTTGTTTTTCTTATTTTACAAATCCACAATACTTTAATAATAAGTACCAGGTTTTTTTCTCTAAAAATTGTGAAGGCTCCCTAGCCTGGTCATTTTGTGAAGGCTCCCTAGCCTGGTCATTTTGTGAAGGCTCCCTAGCCTGGTCATTTTGTGAAGACTCCCTAGCCTGGTCATTTTGTGAGAAAAAAACAACGTGATAATGTCTGATTTGTGAAAAAAATATTGAAAGATTAATTGTTAAAAGCGGTATTACTCAATACATGCATACATTGTTTTGTAGGAGGAGGCCACTATAAAACAATTGTACAATTATTCAGCATAATATGGTACATTTAAGATAAACGTTCTAATGTAAATGTATCCATAACAAAACAATATTGAGAAAGTTAGACCTTGTTTACCAAAAAAACGGTTGTAAAAAAAAAATGACCAATTGTGAAGTAGCCGAATTTCAGCCCCTATTTTAGAAGGAAAAAAGCCTCGAGTACAACTTTTCTTCACAGTAAACTGGACTTAATTAACTAAAATGTGTAAACTCATGCAGTTTGCATAACTGTCTTTGTTAGGTAGCACAGTTTCTGACATGTTTAAAGGGACCGGATGCTGGAAGAATATGGGTGTATGTTCAAATACAGTCAAACCTGGTCAAGAGACCACCTCTATTAAGAGACAACCTGCTTTAAAAGACCACCATTTCAGTTCCCAAATTGTGTTGCTTTATATCAGAATATACACCTTTATTAAGTGTTATGGGACCAGTATTGATATTCCCTTGTATGATCTCTTAATACAGGTTTGACGGTTTAACTTAGTACCGTGTTTTAGTTGTATATTCATTGTGCATAAATCTGTGTGCACTATACTAATCAGTTTAATTATTGTTAAGTTTTTGTTGTTGTTTTTTGGGGTTCTCAGATCTTTTTCGGAAAATGTTCCACAGGAGAAGGGTGGAAAAAAATTAATCTGCACATTTATAAGTGTGTATCTTGTTATGGTGTTAGTCACATTTTAAAACATAAAATGGACCTGAACAAATTTATTTAAAGGGACACAATTTTGAAGTGTCTCGATTTATATATCCAGTATCATTTTTACTTTTATCCTGGTTACATTTAAATAAATCAAATTTTATGTATTCTGTATTTCGTCTTATTATAATACTATAAGTTTTAATATATTATTGGTGCAATAATATCAAAAAAAAATAATATGCAAAATATTATAACAAAACACAAATTGCTTAATACTCACAATTCTTATAATTAATATTAATGATTGAACAAATGCAAATTATGCAGAAAAACTAGCAGGACGCCGTGAGTTTTTAAAAAATAAAGATTGCCGTGTGACCCTTTAACATGATCTTTTGATTTTACGTCAATTTTTAAACATGATAATTTGGTTGTTTGAAATGGGTGACCACATAATTAATAGCGAAAACTTTTTTTAAACATTTGTTTGTTTTTTTAAATAATTATCATTATTATTTTTATTTTTTTCATTTTGCAAAACTTATAGGTTCGGAGGGTTTGAGAACAGAAAAATTAAGTCTGGACGACTCGCCAAGTTTTTGATACATAAATCATTAATATTATTTCATACACCGGTTAATGATGCTTCAAGACTATAATAAAGTATTGTTTTGTGTTCTGACTACACTTTCATTTATTAAACTTATAAAAGTAGCAATATGAACCGCATATAGATTAATATTGTTGATTTAACAACAAAAATACACCATGCCATTCTGTTTTCCAGTCCAAACATTTTCATAAATTTATAATAATTCAACTGAACTTAATATGCGCCTATAACTTAATGTATGTGTACATTTCATGTGAAATTGAAGCACAATATGATTTTCATATTTTCTTTCGTATTTTTAAATGGCACCAATTAATCTTCCAGGTTGCCTCCAGTACCTTTAAAACATTTTCCTAATCACTGATTGCCTCTGGTCCCTTAAAAAAGGCTTTAAAACATTTTCCCAACCACACCAAACTTGTGCAAGTTCACAACCAAGTACCAATAAAATAGAATATTGAATAATGTAGGAAGCAAGGGCGGATAAATTCAATAACATTACAGGCGTCCGATACTTCACACTTCCCTAATCCAATCTGGCCTAGGTTTTTTTCTTGGCCCATCATATTACATCCCAATCTCCCTGTCTTGCCTCCAATGATTAATATTAATATTTGTTTACACATTACTTTAAATTTCAAAACATGCATCAGTGTTTAGGAGCAGATTTAGTGTGCAGTAAATTAATTGTAGCTACCAATTAGTGAGTTGGCAGCCTTCAATGTTTTGATTCCCAGTTCTGACAGATGTCTGACTCATTATCACAAATGGAGTGAGCAATGCAAAAGATGTGATCTGTAAATATGTGTTTTCATAATTCTTCAGAAAAAATTGGATTGAAATAATGGTATAACTGTGTGTGATTATGTTGGATGAATATATGATATTCGGTATTGGATTGGATTGAATGGAAATTTTGTTGGACACTAATTGTCTTTGTTCAAGTTGCCCATGCTGAACATCGGTTTAAACTTATACAAATGTACGTTATACAAAATATGAAAAAGGATTGGAACGAAAGCATGTATAGAGTTCCTTTCCTTTGCCGAACATTGTAACATTACATCATGTGATTGGTAAAATACAAAAGAGGTCTATTCCTGAATTAGACTATTATTAGCTGGCCATTGGTCAGTCCATAAATTACTACAGATTTGGTGAGCAGTGTTTAATTTACTTTTGTAGTTGGTTATTCATTAGAAAGTAGGAATAACTGTGCCGATACTTTGACAAAAACAAACGATTTGAGCGCACGTGAAAACTGTGTTTGTGTGTTTACAGATGCTTTGTTAGCTGACCTGCAGCAGTCAACCGCCCACCTCTCCCTCAACAAGCAGGGACAAGTGTCCACGCAAGTAGGCAACACCACGAGTCCTAGAAACGTTTCCGGGGGTCGGGCCAGTCAGACCCCACCCCCGCTACCTCCGCCACCCCAAGATATTCCAGAAACCATTCCAACTATTCCACCACCACAGCAGTTTGGGGATCAGACTTATAATCAGGTAAGACGATGTCTCTTTGTTCATCACAATGAGAATGTGTGTCACGCGCAGTAAGCAGGGCCAAGGTCAAAAAGTCAAGGTCACACTTGGAAGTCAAAGGTCAAATTTCTACCTCGGCCATAACTTTGATAATACTGAAAGGAATTTCATTGAACTTAACACAAATGTTAATTACAGAGAGAAGGTGTGTCAGGCGCAGGATTCAAGACTATCTCAAAGGTCAAGGTCACACTTGTGGGTCAAATGAGTCAAATTTGTGTCTCGGTCCTAACTTTGAAATTACTGAAGGGAGTAAAATTTCATGAAACCTCACACAATATGTCATGCACAAAAATCAGGTCCGTACCTCGAAGGTCAAGATCAAACTTTGAGGTCAAAGGTCAGATGAGTCAAGTTTAGGTCTCAGATCACAACGAGAATGTATGTCGAGAAGGTATGTCGTGCACAAGAATCAGTTCTATACATCAACTGATTTTTCTCTTTTGTTCACAATTTTCACAATTTCTAGAAAAATGCCGCCATTTTTCACAATGGCATGGGCATTGGCACAGGCTGCATTCACAAAACACATATAAAAAACACTGCACCATTTGAAGGAATAAAGTGGGATGGGGGTGAGGGTGTGTGGTGGTGGGAGTTGATCTGGCTATTATAAACCAATCAGTTTCTTGTCAGTAGAGGGCTTCAAGGTTATTGAGCTTAATAATACAGCTGTAAATTGTTGGTTCTAATTACAACAAAGGATAATGATGCTGGTTGTTTTTCCCCCTGTGCTATTCTCGTCCTGTTGTTGTTTTTCCTGCACCACTATACCTGTACTGAAACATTCCTGGGAGATAAGTCAGCGTGCTTACCTGTTGTAGGTATTCTAATTTAGCCATAGTAACACTTAGTAGAGCTTGGAGTGGAGCAGTGGTGATACAGGAAATCCACAGAAAAAAGCAAAATCTCACTTCGAAAATGAAATTTGAGTCAATTAAAAACAGATGTTGCAATGATCAAATGAAATAAGATTTCTGTTTGCACCAAACCACACCTTTTCAACCCCAGATATCGTGCTAACTGTATTTTGTAGGGTGGCATTCAGAAATACTTATACACAAAAAAAATGTTTTTTAATCTAAACAATAAAATAATGAATTTCACTTACAAGTTAAAACACAATTAATTGTTGAATTTTATTCTGTTGGTAAAACCAACCACCATTAAATGTTGAATTGAAATCTGGGTACTTTGCAAACTTTGAGTATATATGACATAATTATGTGAATATCATTAAGTTGGTCCATAAGTGTGCTCCCACCACATAAGTTATTTTTGTCCATCTACAGTGGCCTAGGTATCTACAAACCCCTGCCCCAAGTGGGTTCGCTCCCTCTTGCAGAGGCATGTCTGATGGGAACTGCATCCCTCATCTTATCTCCCTCTGATGTTACTGTCACAATATAACCTACCATATTTTCCCTAATACTACAGTACTAAGCATTGTGGATTAATTATCTTGCTCAAGGGTAAATACCATGGCCACAGTGGGGATTAAAACCATGACCTTTAGATCTGGAGTCATGACGCTGTACCACTGGGCCATGACTCCACCCACGATATCCGCATGGAATATATATTTTGAGAAGTTATGACCCTTTTCCAGTATTGTTAGATCCTGTACTACATGTATCTTGAATATTATACAAAATCCATGGTGAATCGATGTCCCATGGATACAATCATCTCTCGTTCTCCAATGTATAACTTTAGTCTAAAAGGTCTCTAACTCCACGTTGAACTGGTTTGTTTGTTTGAATGATGTTTTACGTCATATTTAGCACATTTTAGGCCATATAAATGTCGATTTTTTTGTGGTAGAGGCGGACCAACCCATTTTTCCTGGGTAGAACCAGTACTGTATACCTCCCAAAATCCGTAAGAATCGACACATTTTCACTACAAGTTGACTGGACTTGTCGAAGAATGTTGTATGTATTTCCCAAACTAGCTGCTCTTGAAAAAATGTGTGGTGCCTGTTCAGCAAACAGACTGGTCTATTGAAGTCAGTTTTCAAAATGAAAAAAAACAACACTTTGCAGAATTAATTGTATATATTGGATATTCTCTATTCTTGGTGGTTATTTTGTATGAGGTGACTTACTTATGCATATATATTGCCAGCAGCATGGCTTGGGGTGAGGCTTGACGTTTTCCACTAACTTAATGATTGATCGTGATTGATGAATCATAAATCATGATCTACGACCAGATATCAGTATAGGGCAGGATGTTGATAGGAAATTGTTTTTATTGATGTTTGGTGTTAAGGTTTGCACGGTCATATTTACATGGTCTAAATATATTAATTTATAGGATTTCTGTGTTGGCTTAAATTATATAAGCCACATAGTTTTATTTTTATACAGCTATAAACAGAGAGAATGGAGTTTACCTTGCCTTCCGTGGCCTTTTTTTCTTCATTAACGGGGATCGACATTCAGCAAAACAGACTACTTTTTCTCCCATTTCTGCTCATGTGAGATAGGTATTTTCCTCATGTGAGATAACTCTATCTTACATGACATGTGACTTATGACGTCATGACGTTACGTCGACGTCGCCTTATTATGGCGTTAAATGAGCAAAGTCATTGATTTTATGCCGGTAATAAACACATAATGGGAGAAAAATAATCCATCATGAGTGATCCATGTGAGATAGAGAAATCTCACCCTCGGGATCAGAATTGCAACCAGGCACTCGGCAGAGCCTCGTCCCTGGTTACAATTCTGACCCTCGGGTGAGATTTCTCTATCTCACATGGATACTCATGATGGATTCTTATATTCCCCCTCTTTGGCTGAGAAACTTTTATTTTTTTTGCTTAACATTATTTCCCCTTCTAACTTTCTCAACATTATTGTGTTTGGGATACAGTTGTAGAAGAGAGTTTATCTAAAATGTACTTCTTTTGCATATTTGCATACCCAAATCTTCAATTTCGGACTAATACACTGTTCCACCTATGTCTCAAAATCGCATTGTTTTTTCACCCTTTAACTCGAAAATCACGCCTGGGCCTCTTCCTCTCCGAAAAAAGCCCTGCTTTCTCTCCCAGCTAAGATAGAATTATACCGTATTTCACCTAATAGGAGAGCCTCTCCTCACCAATACAAAGCATGAGTGAAAATATAAAAGTTTTCTCACTTCGAGATGAAATAAAATATGTTATTCACAACAAAACAACAAATATCCTCTATAAATATATTTTTTTATTGAAGTTTGATTTTTATTCAAATCATTGTTTCAATAGAATGTACCGGCAGCTACTGTGAAAATAAAACTCTATGTTTCACGATGTGAAATAACACTTTTATTTCACTGATAACAAACAGTATTTCATTGCCTTACAATAAAATAAATATTTTTTTTTTTTATTATTTTTACATTTTATAAGAGCGCCCTCTTGTCATTTTGAATAGCATCCGGGCCCTACTATATCGGGAAATACGGTAGTTAGCACAAATATTTTACGGATCCAGGATTATGAGATCATCCCAGCATGGATTGAATAAGGATCATGCAGTTATTAAAGTTTTTAAAGTATTTGCCATATGTCCAGTCATTCGTAATAGATTCGAAACTTTAAGGTTCTCGCATACAATTAAAGGCACCATACAATAATCTAGACTCGACTGTTGCTTAGTGGGGACTGGAACTATAAACCAAAAGAATACACACAAACATGCTAGCGCACATGTAGATTTCAGCCCTGCACTCCATCAGCACTCTCTATGGTTCTTAACCTTCTCGCCTCTCACCGCTGCAGGTTCAGTGTAAGTGAGAAGGGGTCAATTCTTACTATTGCAGGAGGTGTATGGTACGAACTACTGGTTCTACCCAGGGAAAAGACAACCGTCAGGTGCTAAAAATGATGCAAAATTATTGAACCAAATTCAACCAGTGGGAGCTTGACTTTTAAGTGAGAAAGTGTCAATCTTTATAATGAATGCATGAGGTTAAACAGTACTGGTTCTACCAAGGAAAAAGTAGTCAAATACAGCCTAAAATGTGCTGAAAATAATGTAAAACACATTGAACCATATTCAACCAACTTATCATTTCCCAACCCCCTTGCGTCGCTCCCAAGACCATGGAGGGTAAATGCTGGCATATGTTTAGTGTTTTATTTATTACTGCTGGAGCTTTTGATACTAAATCTTACATAAAACGGTAAGTAACCTAAGACTTGTCAACAGGGGGTCTGCCCATCAAAACACAAGCAGGTAGAGATATATAGCCGTATGGTTAAGTATGGGATTATTTATTCATATTAGATACATGCATGTATGTATCAAATTTGACATACGGTACTTAAAATATCAAGAGGCAAGCTATTATGGCCTTTTTTTTATTCTATGTTTTACGAACGGCCAGGGTAGGAGGAGGGGAAAAAATCAAAATAAAATTCCATTTGATTTCAATGATTTTATTGTTTGGTCGGAAAACAAATTATTATTTGAAAATACATGCTGATAGCACCTTTTTTTAAAACATGCAAATTATTTGTTTATATATACTTTAAAAGTATCTGACATTATATCTGACATTTTTTAAACTTTTTGACAAATCCTTGTGTGGCTGTCTAAACCCACATGCGTGCTTAAAATGGCATATATTAGGCACTATAAAATGATCCCAATAAAAAATTAGATTGCTTGCCGAAAAATATTTAAGAATAATACTAAATATCATTTGAATAAAATCAAATCTTTCCGAACAATATACATGGAATAAACAATAATACGGTTTCACAAAATTGTGAGCATTTTGCAACTTTAAATTTTAGACACTTTTTGCAAAACTGATTATTTGTAAAATGTTTAGTTTTGTACAATGTTTTGTTCAAAATGATCCAATTAGTTTTTCTTGACTTATTTGTTTCTGGTGGATGGTTCTTTGCCATTCTGGAAGCATGGTGTACGTACATATTGGCCTAACTCACAGTGCCAGATTCACAGTTCCCACAGGTAATGAATTTGCTGCAGTCCTTACTTATCTTAACCAATGGCGAATGCGTTTGTTTTTGGCCAGCAACATAGCATACCTAATTGCAAAATATACATTTTGTCTGTATATGTCACTGTCCAATGAAATGCGTCGATATGTTATTAATGATAACAGTGATTTTGATTGGATAAGTGAGTATCGATACGTTCGTACTTAGTATTTGCATATCGACACGTTCATGCTTTTTTTTTACTCGCGCAAGTTTCCGATGTCTTTTTTGTAAATAGCAGTTCAAACTTGCAGTGGAGGAAATAAAAAATACTGTTTTTGTTTTTTTCAAAAATATCTCCTGAAAATTTGATTTTTTGAGTGGTAAAACACAGAATAAAAAAAAAGGCCTAAATATCAGATTTAATATATGACTATGAGGATTATTAAATATGGGAGCATCGCTGTGAAAAAGTAGGTATTAATATTATAGCCCTAATTAATGTCTTAATTCTTAAATTGTCGTGAAAATCATAGACTGTAAATCTGTGAAGAAATTTTTATTTTGAAGTATTTAAGTAAGAGAGGTCAGTTCGAATTGTATTCTTGTTCATATATACTTATTCATAGATAATAAAGACACTGTATCTAAAGCTTTCTCGCTTCTCACCGATGCGGGTTCGAATCTCACTGGGAGTTCGACTTGTCAAGTGAGAAATGTTCGTTTTTACGGATGGCAGGATGTATACAGTACTGCATGGTTCTACCCAGGACAGATTGGGGTGGTCTGCTTCTACCACAAAAAAAAATGACAGTCATATATGGCCTAACATGTGCTTAAAATGACATAAAACACCATTTAAACAAACTCTCAAGTCCCTATTTTAAACCACGGATCCTACATCTGTTAAGTGATAAAAAAAATATCAATATAAAAAAATAGTTTGTATGGAAACAAACTTTTTTTGTTGGCCTTTAATAGCTGGGATGAATTTCAGGGCCTGTGTATTGTTTTATGACAATACATCATGTCTGGTTAGAACTCATGCTGATGTTTTTTAACGCTTTCACTGCAGTAGCAGTCATATTATGTGTAAATAATTGTTGCTTATGTTTATGATGTTGAAAGTTGCCAGGCACTTATCACCTCAAGGGCTGTAATAGAGATCTATTTTTTGTATTGAGCCACTGTGCTCTCTCATACACACCATTGCAATGGCTGATGTGACCTTGACCTCTGCTATACATGGCCAATGTGACATTGATCTTCAAAGTGAAGGTTAAGTGTTAAAAATGCCAGGCATTCTTTCCATTACTAAACCTACTACACATAATTAACACGTTATCAGTGGCGGATCTAGGTTGGAGGGATATTTTGGACAAAACTATCAAGCGAAAACAAGCTAAGGCACACACAAAGTGCAGTAATTTGGCCCAGCATTGCTAAAGCACACACAAAGTGCAGTAATTTGGCCCAGTATTAATATAGTACACACAAATTAAAGTGCCACAATTGGCCCAGCATTAATAAAGCACACACAAAGCGCAGTAATTTGGCCCAGCATTGCTAAAGCACACACAAAGTGCAGTAATTTAGCCCAACATTGATATAGTACACACAAATTAAAGTGCAGTAATTTGGACCAGCATTGATATAGTACACACAAATTAAAGTGCAGTAATTTGGACCAGCATTGATATAGTACACACAAATTAAAGTGCAGTAATTTGGACCAGCATTGATATAGTACACACAAATTAAAGTGCAGTAATTTGGTAATTTGGCCCAGCATTGATAACCTGGCACACACAAAGTGCAGTAATTTGGCCCAGCATTAATAAAGCACACACAAAGTCCAATAAATTGGCCCAGTGTTGATACAGCACACATAAAGTGCAATAGTATCTTTTTCATTCATAAAAGAAAAAGATGGACGTTTTTTTTCCTGCTGGCTTGCTGTTATTAAATTTTATCACAAGAAAATTTATCATACCCCTGTGTACTGTTAGATTGTAGTAGGATGCAATTGCTTGATCTGATATTTTCTGGAAATTATCCAAAACTCAGGGAAATTTAAAATTGCTTAACTGACAGCTGCAGGTTCTTCTATTGACAGACATTTTTGTCTGACTTATGACTGACATGTTCCAATTTGTATTAGCTTCTCACTCTGAACATCAACATACAGACCCAGTTGCATTCAAGTACCCCAAATAAATGCGGAACGAACGCTGAACGAATGTTGTACAATCTATATTTTAAAAATGCATTTGCATTCGTTTCGTCATTGCCTTCATTTTCAGCGTTTATCATTTTATAAAATGTGTAAATGGTGTTTTAAAACCGCTGAAGCACGGTTACACGTTTAGTTTATTTTTTACTGATTCAAAATGGGTAATATTTTATTTATTGCATAGCACAATAAAAACACTAAAATAATGCTGATGAAAAACAGCCGGTATATCGTTATATATAGTGTTATTTATGTTACATTTTTCATGAAACTAGCATAAACCCGGAAGAAAACAAAATAATCATCATGTGCACTGCACCACCAAATAATGTCAATTAAAATACCCATTCTTGAATATGATCACACAAACATATTATAAGTCGCCGACTCGTGAAAAAAATCGCAAGGTGAGATATCGCGTAATTTAATCTTTAGAGATGTTGTGATTGGTAAACGCAGAACGAACGAACGCAATTGCATTTTCTCCGTCTGTGCGTTTAAATGCACACATTCTCTTGCCTTTGTTCCGTGCATTTAAATGAAGGCATAGTTTCGTTTGTAAATGCTAATTTTAAAAATGAAATTAAAAAAATGAAATGCAAACGGAGCGCAAACGGAACGCAAACGGAACGCAAACGGAACGCAAAGGAAACGCAAACGGAATGCATTTTTGGGGTACTTGAATGCAACTGGGTCTGTATGTATAAGCATCAGTAGAATGGCATCAGCAGTTTTGCCTGACCTCATAAAACAGTGGGTCTACAAAAGTACCGAGATATTATATTCATAGATAAAATATATATTCTATTTATAGATAAAAGCGGATCTATTTATAAATAAAAGTGTAGAGATTCTATTTATAGATTTAAAAACTATTTTCAGCCATTATATGAAGCACAGAACGTGAAACCTGCCAGATATAATCAGAGATTATCAGGGTCGTCTTCAGGGTCAGGGGATCAGGGATACTACGCTAGGGACCAGGCCCCACCACAGCAGCAGCCTGGGATGTCGATGATCAGCAACAACTTGTCGGAGCTGGACCAGCTGCTTAATGACCTAAACTCCGCTCAGTTTATGGCAGAAGTGGACAAGAAGCAGGCTCCACCAGGTATAACCAAGATACTTTACCATATTCTTACTCCAGACATTTTATCCTACCTTATGTGTTCTCAGGAGCGAGGGTCAGGGGTCTCACGATTAGGCGAAGTTGTTTTAAATTTTGAAATTACCATTAAATAACAACCCGACTCTTTTCTAATCAGGGCAATAGCCTAATTATCGATCATTATCGGCTTGCCTGAGGCGAGATATGAATATAACTGTCATGTTTGCTCGTTAGGCGATCACGTGATTAGATCATATGGGGATCATGTGCGCATTATATTTGAGTAAACCAATCAGAGCCGTCGTATTTTTCCGTTTGGTGAATAATTAGAAATCGTAATACAAAGTAGTTGGTTAACAATTGATTAACTCGATATGTTATCATCTGATTTCAAGTCTCCCTGTTTTGAAAAACTTCTTCCTGTTGTGACTGGAGGGAGAAGTCACTTTTCCCTGTTTAGGGAGGAGTCACTTCTTCCTGTTCTTGGAGTCTGGCTTGACACCTGGAGCGTTAGCGAATGAGTGAAAAAAATAATGAGCTGATTATAGGGTTCATTAAATGCTTACATTGTTAATGAAAACAATTTTTAAATAAACTTTTTATTGTGTTTTGCATTTTAAACCAAGATTTTGCATTTTATTAATCGTTCTCAACAAGCGACGTCGCCATCATCAGTCTTATTGACCTCATGATAAGTTAATTTAGTAATTGGAAATATATTCCAGAGTTGGTTAAAGTATTTGTTATGTTACTGTCCGTGAAAGATCTGGATTCCTCAGTGAAAGAAAATTCATAATCTCTTATATTAATAATTAACTTGGAACACAAAAATGACTGTGACATCGAGTCATGACGTCAATAAAGTCTCAAGGACACCAACGTCATTTGCGGAGATCGTTCAACCTAAAATTTCAAATCAAAATTAGGACACACACCCACTTACGCATCTCAATAAATTGACTTCGGTTCACATTGCAGTTCAGATAATTTCATGTTTTGTTATCCATTATATGTTACACACCATTTTTAATGCACTCAAAAATGCCATCTAAAACCTCTAAAGTTATGAAAATCATGCACTTAAAAGACCATGATAGAATATTTTGTTCCTTTTCTCAAAGGTTTTCCAAAGGGTGCACCTCACAAGAATGAAATACAAACCTAGAATAAAAAGAAATTATTATATTGAATTTTTATTTAACTTTACATTCTAATGCTTACAGGCAAAACCGCCCCACGGGTGGCCCCCAAGCCTAATCGTGGACCAGGTGGGAATGTAAGTGGGACTGTTGATAGTCTGCTGGATCAGCTGGAAAGCTCGGTACCAGCCTCTCCCTCTGCAGGGCCTCACGGGGGATATCCTGTGTAAGTATTAACAGAGGCCACTTTTTAAGAAACCAAAAATTTCAATTTGAAAAAATATAAGAATAAGGAACTAGAAAATGTATCCATGGACATAGAAAATGTATCCATGGACATAGAAAATGTATTCATGGACATAGAAAATGTATCAATGGACATAGAAAATATATCCATGGACATAGAAAATGTATCCATGAACATGGATGCGCTGCATTAAAACTAACGTTGTCAGTTACATAAAAATGGACTTAACAAAAAGATATAATGTAAAACATTTTTCGTACATTTCCCACCCAAAATACATTTCAACTTGAATGAAATATGAATAGGAAGATCTGGTGCATCTTGTATGAGTGCACATTTATTCCTGCACTTCGTCAGAAAATATGTGATGTGACATCTGCCAACAATTTGATAAAACTCACAAAAAAAACCTACCATAAATGTATTTCAACCTGAAGGTATACCTATATTGAACATTATCAATAAAATATGATTGTCTGTCGTCACAGTCAGCAGACGAACACGGTGAACTACTCGTACCAGACGGCGCAGGAGGTGAAACAATCCGAGGCGTACAACTACAACCAACCACAACCGTCGAGTGCCGCTACTCAGGAGTTAGACGATCTCATGTCGACACTCACCGATTTGAAGGTAGGCTGATAAAGTCGATGACTTGTGATGGAATGTAAAAATCGTGCATGTAATTAAATATGAGAAAATGTTGTTGGCCATTTCAAAAAGATGTAAATCTCATTCGCGCTATTTATATAAATGGATATCATTCTCTTCTGCGTGTATTTAATGAACAATAAAACCTGTTCAGACCACTTCCTTTAAGAGTCCACCATTTCTGTTTCCAGTTGTATTGTTTTAAATTAAAATAAACCTGTGCCAGGAGACCACCTGTATTTAGAGACCATCTTTGTCAAGAGACCACCTGTATTAAAGACAGCCTGTATTAATAATATAAAGAGTCCTACTATATTAAGATACCAATTTTGCAATAAAACATATTTTCCTGTACAAGTTGAAAAAAAAAAAAAGCTCTGAAGCATAGTAGAATAAAGGTGAGAGTTTGATTTCGGTGGAATTGAATTGGGGTTTTAAGGCGCACCAACACATGAAAAGGTTATATGGCGCCTAAAAGGCATGAACATGCGAGGCTCATCTTCCATGTACATCGAGATAAAATATGGAAAATGGGCCTAGAACCTTCTCACCCTGAACTGCAGAGTTGCTGCAAATTCTATCGTAGAAACTCCATTTACGCTGGAGCCACGTTATTGTTTTTCTGCCACTGCTCTTTTGATGCGAGCGAGATAGCACCTGAAACAATGCAGGGATCATGATGAAGATCTTTAATGAACATGAACAAAAAATGATAAAATGAACATGAATTTGGGGGGATTCTACCCCTCTGCCTACCCCTCCAAAGGGATCTGCAGTGGCCGTATTCTTTGCCCCGTGACCAAATGGGGCCCCCGGCAACCACACGGGGCCTGATTTAGGTGAAAAGAAGAGACCCCAATGAAAACCCTACATGTGTGATTGTTCATGAACTATACCCGCTGACATATTACATGAAATTGATTACATTCTGCACAAAACGAGAGGTTTTGCATTCATCCTGGTTCGAACCCTCATGGGACCATGAATCTTTATGTGGGCAAGCTATCCAGCTGGCTTGCGGATCAATGGGTGGTTCTACCCAGGTGCACGCCCGTGCACGCAAATTGCCCAGAGGGGCACCTGATGTCTTCCTCCACCTATGGAAGCTTGTCATATGATCTTAGCTGTTGGTGCGACTATAAAATTGAATTCAGTTCTAATTTATCCTTCAGAATAGAAATCTCTTATTGGACTCCCTTTCTGTTTGAATATTTAACTATTCCAGATGAAGGACAAGGGAGTTGGGGTTCAAATAAGCATACCCCCGCCGCCTAGATCTCCGTCCCCGGGGAGTGAACCATCGTACGCCAAACCCCAAAAGAGCAGAAACCTGTCGCAGTCCAGCAGCGCCAACACTAGCATGCAGGTACAATATTAACTGATGCCTGTGTTTATTTCTTTTTTTTATAAGAGGATGTTAGCCAGTAGAGTGTCGACACAGGCTCTTGTGGGCCTCTTGTTTATAGTTTGTCACTTAATGAAGCCAAGACACAGTTTAATTAGGCGATAACTTTGCTAAATTTTCAATCTGGGACGGTATTTGAGTGATTTTAAAGGGACACATGGCAATCTTGAGTGTTAACCAGACACTGAAATTAGTGTCTCGATTTATTTAACGAGCAATGTTTTGACCTTGGGGCTATTCCATTAAATTTTATTGACTTCCGAAAACTAAAATGGCGACGGTGGAACATTCCATTTTTCTAGGGTAGGGTGACTTAAAAAATCAGTTGACCAATAGTGGTGTAAATAATAAAATATAATCGCAGTATACTATTTACCTACCCTTTATTTGCTAGATATAATGTTTTTTCATTCCAAAATAAAAGATAAGTATGATCGATTGCTGGAGGTGCTGAACATTGAACAACAACACCACCCTGCATAACCGTTTGACTTGGTACATTCGAACCCTAGAAACAGACATGCGCAGACGACAATTTCTAAAAATGATGCTGCCATGTTGTTTTCATTTTTACAATGCAAACAAGGGGGTCAAAATGAATGTTACGCTTTGTGAAGCATATCGGACTCTAGGAAGGCACTTTTGAAATTGAACACCCATCCATAGATGCAAAATTGAGATTAAAGAACCAAATTTCTGAAAATGGGTTTCACCCATAGATGTTTAATAAACTGCCTTCCTGTGGTCCCCGGTATGTCTTAATGGAATAGCCGTTAAACCTGCTTGTATATAATTAAATAAAACGTTCATTTGTCATTGTTTGGTCTTACTCTACCATAGATTATATATGTTATTGGTGGAATATAATCAACAGTTATGTTATGCTATTCTTATAATTATTATAAACAGTTGAAAAAATGCAGACTAACGAGATGCAGCGAGTTTTATAAAACATAAGAATTGCCTCGTCTACCTTTCAGTTATTTACTCCTTGTTTTGTTGTGTGTTATACAGTTCTATAAAATACTCTTTTATTCCTTTAAAAGCATTATTTTTTTGAGTGTTTTAAGGATTATGTCCCTTTATCTGCATCTTGATTAAATAATAAATGGCTACCGCGCAGTTTTCAGTTTGTCTACATTATTCTTCCATATGTTCATATATATCTTAGTGCAATATAATTAACACATTTTATTAATAGCTAAAACAATTTGCTTTGGATTATATATTATAAATAATGATTTGTAAATTTTATTTAAATTGATGCAGAAAAACTAACTAGGCATCTAGATTTAAAAATATTCAAGATTGCAGTGTGTCGCTTTAAAGATGCCCTGCATGTAGGTGTACCTTCTACTACTCATACATGTGTGTTCCCCTACAGGGCAGCAGTATAACAGCCAACATGTCGGGCAGTTCGGTACAGGGCGGCCAGCTGGAGTCCATGCTGGGCGATTTACAGTCGGACCTGAGTCGACAGGGCGTCACCACCAAGACCAAGGGGCTGTGTGCCGCCTGTAACCAGCCTGTAGTTGGACAGGTAAACATACGCTTCGTCACTTGTGAACTTGTGAATAAAGATCCCCGTCAGACTGATAATTTTCATGTTCACTTATAGTGAGGTGTCGATGCAAAACTATTGTTTCTTGTTCTTCATTTATTTGTAGTTAGTCTTAGTCCTAAAAAAAAAAGGTTTGTTTCCTGTTACATGCCCAAAAAAACGGGGGTCGTAGGTCGGATTTTTTTTTTTTTGGCAAGACCTCACTACCAGTGTTTCAAATTATATATAACACCAGAAGTGTTGACTGTTGTTTAAAACAAGTCTATTGTTTGTGTTGTGTTTCTTTTTTGGTACACATCATAGAGAGCTGCAGATACAGGTACTCGGTCATCATAAAATATTAAGGATTCCGGGAGAACTCCCAAATTCCTACCGCAGATCATCTTGGTGTAACTGTTGAGTGCATTGCGGTCTACAGTAACTTATGTAAACATGCGATATTCGCAATAGGTCAACCTGCTTCTCGCAAGTGGGCTCAATTTTGATTGGTAGTTTAAAAATAGTGGTATCACATGATATGTATTCCGGAGAAACTCCTTCCAAAAATAGTATATTTTCATCCATTGATATCTTCCGAATAGTAGAACATCCATCATCTATCTTAGTTTAAAAAAAATATTTAACCTTCGAAATTTCAGATAAACATAATATTTGTAAGAATCAAGGTTATGGCTAGACGAAATATGCTTTGGAAAAAAACAACATGATGATATTGAATGCAAATTTCAATTTTGGTGTAGATTGTTTCCTTACATTTGCCATGAAATATCAGCTACCTGATGACAAATATCAGGCTTCATTCAACCTGGAGGGCGAAATCGACGATATCTTTGCTGGCAGTTTACAAACTTCGCTCAAAGCTTCCGAAAGCGATATCCACTTTACCCTCCTTTTCGGCGAGATCAATAAACAAACGCTGCCTATAATAGGTACCTACTCAACATATCAAAAGCTACTGTCATTCGCAATTACCTATTGTTTCACTAAATAGCCTCCGGATGTTTACACAGTGCGCTGATCATTGACACTTGTCTCAACATAAGCGCGTACAGTATTCAGTAAAACCATTAATGGGGTATGTACATAAATTAATATTAACAATAACAGATTGCGCGCTTAAAATATCTTAACTCCCTCACTTCTCCCTATTTTCTGTCACTTCTCCCTATTTTCTTTCCTAAAATCCAGGTCTAGTTTGAACTCTGAACTCTAGCAAAAATTCATGTTGATGTGAAATCCAAGATGGCCGCCAAAGCTAAAAATAGATTTTTAAAATACAAGTTTGTAGCGACTACTTCTTGAAAACTGTAAGTGATATTGATATGGGACTTTTTCTAAAACGATCAGCATGACATGATGTTTGTCCTTGTCAAAAATCGTTTTGATTCGCCGTTAAACATGGCTGCCAGCGACCATCTTTGTTTACATAAGAGTTATATAGTAAAAACTTGTAGCGACTACTCCTCTGAAACTACTTGGCGGATTTTCATGAAACTTTACAGGAATGTTGCTCTTGATGTCTTATTGATCCTAGCAAAATTTCAGATCGGCCAGAAATTCAAGATGGCCGCCACAGCTAAAAGCAGATTTTTAAAAAATAAGCTTGTAGCGACTACTTCTTGAAAACTATAAGTGATATTGATATGGGACTTTTTCTAAAATGATCAGCATGACATGATGTTGATCCGATTCGAACATTATTTTGATTCGACGTTAAACATGGCTGCCAGTGGCCATCTTTGTTTACATAGACTTATATGGTAAAAACTTGTAGCAACTACTCCTCTGAAACTACTTGACGGATGTTCATGAAACTTGACAGGAATGTTGCTCTTGATGTCTTATTGATCCTAGCACAATTTCAGGTCTGCCGGAAATTCAAGATGGCCACCATGGCTAAACATAGATTTTTTAAAACAAGTTTGTAGCGACTTCTTCTTGAAAACTGTAAGTGATATTGATATGGGACATTTTCTAAAATGATTAGCATGACATGATGTTGATCCTTGTCGAAATTTATTTCGATGCGACTTTAAACATAGCCGCTAGTGGCCATCTTTGTTTACATAGAGTTTGTATAGTAGATATTTGTAGCGACTACTCCTCTGAAACTACTTGACGGAATGTTGCTCTTGATGTCTTATTGATCCTAGCACAATTTCAGGTCTGCCGGAAATTCAAGATGGCCACCATGGCTAAACATAGATTTTTTAAAACAAGTTTGTAGCGACTACTTCTTGAAAACTTAAGTGATATTGATATGGGACTTTTTCTGAAATGATCAGCATGACAAGATGTTGATCGTTGTCGAAAAATATTTTGATTCGACATTAAACATGGCTGCCAGTGGCCATCTTTGTTTACCTAGAGTTATATAGTAAAAACTTCAACTTGTAGCGACTACTCCTCTGAAACTACTTGACAGATTTTTATGAAACTTCACAGGAATGCTGATCTAGCTATCTAAATTTATCAGTAGAGCTTCAAGGTCATTGACCTCTTGTTTGTTTTTTCACTCACTCGCATACGCTTGTTTGTGATAAGAACAACACGTTTACCATCTCGTGAAGGATTTCCCTATAATCGATCCCAGCAGTTAAATAATCTCTATAAATTCATAAGATATTCATGAAGAAATAAACCAACCTGAATAAAGCCTTGTTAACTGGGTACACCATACAAAATTGAAGTGGTTATAGCCACCCTGCAGATGATAGTTTTCAATGTTTTTTGAAATAAGAAGTTTGAGGTTGTTAATTTTATTAATTGTGACACACTAAATACCTGCAGGAATCACATGTTCTCACTGTCCTGGTATAGTGTTTTGTCACCAATAGAATGACTTAGTAAAACTAGCTGGTTTTCCTACTGATTTAAGATCTTCACATAAGAAAGCATTTAATTTCAGAAAAATCTTAATTTTAGTTCATAAATTGTCAAATGTATACTCGTCAGGGGCCACTTTCCGTCACTTATGTAAACATAAACTAATTTTTCAGACAAATCTATGTATCCTGACAATTTTTACTCTATTTTCTATTAGGTTACCTCTTCCTGGAAATTTGATACCAAAGAATTTTGTTTTATATAAATTATCGAAGAGGCACGTGACCTGTTTATAAATAGACTAAAACTGAGAAATCATTTTGTTTACAAGCCCAGTTTCCGTCATGTATTTTATCGAGTGATAGATTTAACTAGGTCAAGATACAGTAAACTTTTATGAATTAGAAACTTGTTTGCAAGTTTATTCAACAATTTCATAGTTAAAATGGTATGTTTGCATTGTTCCATCAGTCACCTCGATCGTTATAACAATGCGCCTGGAATCGTCAATGTAAAACAATTTTACACTGTAAAGATGGGTAACTCTATGTAAATCAAACAGATACAGGTTGTACGAGTTGCTTCTCTTTTATTTTAAGTGCGTCCACTGCAGAGTGATAAAAATATGACGTCATTACAATGTTATTTTTTTGATAGTTTATTATTCGGCAGTATGCACGCGCATCCCCAACCCCATATTAAAGGAAGTAAACACATTTTTCGGAGAAATCCCTTTCGTTTTTGTACCGCTTATTTACTTTTTGGTTGTTTTCCTGTTTCCAACCTTCAGTTATAAACGTCTGACAATAAGTGACATCGCGTAAGTAATTTGCAGTGTAAAAACATTTTTTAAATGAGAATGACGGAAACTGGGCTTGGACGGAAACTAGCCTCTGACGAGTAAAAGTGGAGATATTTTTTAGGTGATTTTGACATTTTTTATTTCATTCTCCTTTTTTGTGCAGAAAACAAATTTTACATCGGCCATAACAAGTATCCACTAAATGTTGAATATTTACCACCGAAAATTGTATTGTCTGTAAGGTCATCGTTTCTGACCCATATTTCATCGCCCTGGTTGACTTGTACTAACACTGTTACACTCCCCTGGTCTCTTCCCCCAGCTGTTCCATGGCCATAAATTCTTCCCACAATGTTACCATTTTTGACAATACTTGCATCAATTTTTGTGTGATCTTTATAGTCTGTAAGAAGGCTTGAACTGAACATATAAATCCCTCCCTGTGGGGCAATAAATAGCCCATGCAGATTGTGATACCCACCACCCATATTAAGCGGAACATCATCAAAAGGAATATTCTGGTTGATTCCAACGTTGTTAATGGTGGTAGTTAACCTCGACATAAATGCAATGGGACTCTCACCCGAGTCAACCAAACGTTTCTTACCTACTGAAAAAAACGACAAAAAAATGTAAAAGTTAATGTAAATTTTTCAAAATCTGTAGACATTATATTGTTGTTCGTGAATTTTACTATTCTAGTTTAAAGACAATTGAAGTTTATTCTAAAGCCTGTTATTTCTTGTCTTTCGGTAAGGACAGTTTTGTTAAAGATTTTGAAGGGCCTTCACATGTTTAAAGCGGTTGATGCACTATTTTCAAACAACATTTATTTAAAATGGCTCTGAAAAACTTAAAAAAATGCTGAAAGAATTATCACAATATCATAAAAAATAAAGACGATATGACCTATTGAAAATTTGCAAAGAAACGTAACTGAAGGCGGTATCTTGAAACGATGACGTCAGCACGACTTTTTACCATATACCCTATTTCCCCTATTAGTAGCGCCTTCCCTAATATAAGTGCCCCCACCCGTTTTAAGAAATCTTACCTTCTTCAAAAATCTAAAAGTTCCTAAAAACACCAATTTTTTCATTTTTACCGCTAATGGATTTGATTACGGGAGTTTTCTACTACGACACCAGTATGGTCTATGACATAAACCTTAAAGCGCTATCAGCCTATCATCATCATCAATGTAACAAATTACCACTTTTATTTATCTCCTTTCTTTCAATTTACTATTTAGTTTATCATTTGTTCTTATTTAATTCATACGCAACCAACCCAGTGATGACAGTGATATACTCATTAAACATTTGGGCTTTTGTTAAGTCAATACCGGTTACAGTAAAAGATCGCCGTACAGAAATTCTATAAGGAAACAATCGGGGGGGAAAGGAGGGGAAAGATATTGAAAATTTGAGCCATAATAAGAGCTCCCCCCTTACTATTAGGGGAAATACGGTATGGCATATTGACAAAATATCTTTTAAGGCAAAGAAAATCACTGATTAAAAATAAATAAAAACAAATGTAAAATGTATACATTGTATGCTTATTTTTTTATTTGCAGTGATTTTCTTGGCCCTAAAACATATTTTTTCAATATGCCATATATGGTAAAAAGAAGCGATGAAATCATCGTTTCAAGATGACCGCCTCCATTTATATTTCTTTGCAAATTTTCAATATGTCATATCTCCTTTATTTTTGGTCGCATGACTTGATAATATTTTCAGCCTTTTTCAAGTTTTTCATAGCCCTTTTAAATAAGTGTTATTTGAAAATAGTGCATCAACCCCTTTAAGTAAATTACAATTCTTAGCATGACTGATGAAAGAATATTGTTAATTTTTAGCTTGACTCTGATCAGCAGATCTTATGCCGTGGTGCGGCGTCCGTCGTCTGTCTGTCTGTCTGTCCGTAATTTTTTTTGTAGCGACTACTCCTCTGAAACTACTGAATGGATTTTCATGAAACTTTACAGAAATGTTGCCCATGAAGTCTAGTTGATCCTAGCAAAAAATCATGTTGATGTAAAATCCAAGATGGCCGCCAAATCTAAAAGTAGGTTTTTAAAAAACAAGTTTGTAGCGACTACTTCTTGAAAACTCTAAGTGATATTGATATGGGACTTTTTCTAAAATGATCAGCATGACATGATGTTGATCCTTGTCGGAAATCGTTTTGATTCGACGTTAAACATGGCTAACAGTGGCCATCTTTGTTTACATAGAGTTATATAATGAAAACTTGTAGCGACTACTCCTCTGAAACTACTTGACGGATTTTCATGAAACTTCACAGGTATGTTGCTCTTGATGTCTAATTGATCCTAGCAAAATTTCAGGTCGGCCGGAAATTCAAGATGGCCGCCACGGTTAAAAATAATTTAAAAAAAAAAAAGTTTGTAGCGACTACTTCCTGAAATCAAAATCAATCAGTAGAGCTTCAAGGTCATTGACCTCTTGTTATTGTTATACAATCTGACTTTTAAAAAAAATAGCAAATTTGTGCCATTAAGACAAATAATTACCTAATGTTTTTCTCTCTATCGTTTCTGTCTTATGTTTCTTGATGCTAAGGTCACTTTCCTCGATTGTGGATGTTGGTTCGATACCCTCATTGTGTTCAGCCTCAGCAGCTGGCTTGTAGGGTTCACCCTGTATCGAGTTCTGGTGCATGATTTGCCATAACTTCTGCTCAGTGTTGGATGGCTTGGTCTGAATCAGCACTTTGAATCTTCTCAGTAAGACGGACATCTTCATGGTCTGTTGCTTTATGAAGGTCTGTTGTTTGTTGACAACATCTCTCAGTTCTGCAGTGGCTTCAGCATGGTGCTTCAATTCACGTTGAATGTCGGCGATGATGTGGCCTTGTCGACGGATGGTTTCCTGCTGTTCCAGTAATGTCTTCTGTTGATGAGCATCTGAAGAAAATATAATGCCTGCATTTGAAACGACATGTATAACGGGTATAATGATAGGGTTAACTGTATTGAAATTCTGAATTTTGTGACGGTATCTCAGTTGTTCAGTGGTCTCAGATTTTCTCTAATGGCGAAGTATCAGCGGAGCCTTTAAACACATGTTGCGACTGTTAAACAACTGATATACTGTCGCAAAAGTCGACATTTCAATACTGGTTACTCCATTTCAAACGCAGTTGTGTGTGAGTTTAACAGTTTTACTCACAAATGCTTTGAAATAAAACTAAGGCCAAAAAAAAAAAATAGGTGTGTTTCCTATTGCATGCTCTAAAAAAATAGAGCAGGTCGGTAGGCCCTTTTTCTTTTCTTTTTTTTTTTTTTTTTTTTTTTAGCAACATTTTGTCAGATTCTACATGTATTTATCTCATAAACCCCATACAAGTTGATGATACAGCTGAAAGTTTCTCTGTGATGTCAGTTTACCTCAATATATTGTGATAAATCATTGTTCAGAACAATTTTTTTTTAATTTTTTTCATAAAAAGTTTTAGGGCTGGCCCCTTAAAAATAATGTCGGTCGGGCCACCGGAAACACAGGTTTTGTTTTTTTTGCCTAAATGTCATCACGTTTTTTACGGTTTACCTCACATGACTGGATTTGCGACGGGTTATGCACTATAGTCGCTAATCTTTTAACGTCAACCAATTTGATTGCAGGATTTTTCTCAAATGCGTTAGAATAAAAGATAACCATGCTAAGATTTTCAATCTGGGACGTTGTGTGAGTGCTTTTACCATCTGAGACACAATTCTAATGCGTTTCTATTCAAACGCCAGAAAAATAAACAAAATCATACATACACACTTGTTTTTACGTGAAAACTCAAATCCATGGGTTCCGGCATTTTGTTAACATTCAATGACGACGAATGTTACAACATTTTATGATGTCATACATTTCGGCTTTTTTATGGTCACAAATTTAAGAAGTTAGCCAATGGAGTAACGTATTACATCATAGTTGCATTAGAATAAAGGTTAAGTAGATTTTTAAAAATGAATACAATAAGATCAGTCACAACAGAGTTATGGCCCTTGTTTAATTGAAAAATGCCATATTGTGCCTTGTGAACACTCTAGCACGTCCATTTTTCAATTGATCTTTACCAAACTTACGCAGTAGTTATATATGGTGTAAAGCTATGCAAAACGATTTGTTGACTTTCAATAATTCTACACTTAAAACATTGCATCAGCAGGTCCTTCCATTACGTGGTCCCTCCGTAATTTCATTAAGCGATGGAAAAGCTTATATTTGCAGGATTTTATAATGCATATTTAGACAATAAAACACGTTTAAAACATTATTTTACTGAAAAAAAAGTATTAACCTGTTTAAAATTACCTATTAAATGTTTTAATCTTACAATATGCAAACCTTTTAAGCAGAAATTAAGGTTTTATTGCATACACCTGCCAACCCCGTTTTCGCTTCTTGGAGAAGGGGTTGGATGGGGTATGAAAGTTAATACTCGGACCACATAATGATTACCTCTCGTCTCAAGCGCTGCCATTTTTCTCTCCATGTTCTCCATCTTTCTTTGGAGATCCAATAAGTCCACCTGTGTCGAGGTTTGGGAGACACATGATTGGGCTAAAGTCAGAAATACCACTACCATGCAAATAGAACGTAACCCTGCCATTATAGCAGTGACTACATACAATGTTCAATAAACAGAATAAACTTGTCAAAAGTCTTATCTTCTGGAATAATAGAGACGACCTACATTGAAAACAAGTCAAAAGAGAAACGTGTCATACTTACAATTCCCCTTTTTAGTTCTTATCTCCATTTAAATACATACACTTACTATCAGTTGGACAGTATAATACAAGAAATCCATCAAATTCGCCTGAAACAGTATTTTTGCAAAATGAAATCCTGCCATCAAGGAAGACTGGTTTATCAATTAAATATTCGGTACTGTATACATTAACAGTGCTAAGAAAGATGAATTTCTAGACATTATGTGAATATATAAGGTTATTAAAATCATAATCGTCAACAAACATGGCCACCATTACTAATAATAGAACAATCTTTAAACAACTTTTTCACATGAACTGCTGTGTAGAATTTGACGAAAAAGCATCCATGCATGGTCCTCTCTCAGATTTATACAAATCATCCCGATCCATCAACAAATATGGGGCCGCCATTACTAATACTAGAACGATTTTTAAACAACTTCTTCTCATGAACTGCTGGGTAAAATTTGACGAAACTTCACAAGAAGCATCCATGCATGGTCCTCTCTCAGATTTTTACAAATCATCTCGATCCATCAACAAATATGGCCTCCATTACTAAAGATAGAAAAATCTTTATTTTCTTCTTCTCATGAACTGCAGAATTTGACAAAACATCACAGGAAGCATCCTTACGTGGTCCTCTCTCAGATTTATACTTGTAAATCACTGTTACTAAAAATAGAATTTTTTTTATTCTTCTCATGAACTGGTGGGTAGAATTTGATGAACCTTCACAGGAAGCATCCATGCATTGCCCTCTCTCAGATTTATACAAATTATCCCGATGGCCAACTTGCTGTTTTGTTTTCTCATAAACAAAAAAGACTTAAAAGGTTCAAATACCTTTTTTTTTCTGGAAACTTGTTTCATTAGTTATGTCGAGGGCTGGCCTGGCTGGCTGGCCTGGCGCAGTCGGCAGCGCGGCGGATTTGTAACC
This sequence comes from Cyrtodaria siliqua, assembly GCA_037043455.1. NCBI lineage: Eukaryota > Metazoa > Mollusca > Bivalvia > Adapedonta > Hiatellidae > Cyrtodaria > Cyrtodaria siliqua. The sequence goes on along the minus strand of JAWPHD010000120.1, from coordinate 499,459 downwards.
GGAGGCCCCGGGTTCAATCCTCCATGGTGCCACTGAGTTTCGTCGGTGTGTTCTTGGGCAAGACACTTTCCCTTAGCCTCGTCCGTCGGATGGGGACGTAAACCGGGCGGTCCCGTAAACCGGGCGGTCCCGTGTATAGGTCTATCCTCCGAGCGTTAAAGAACCATAGAAATCTATTTGATAATAACAGTAGGGCACGGTTCCCGGATTCTAATGTATCCTTCCCCTCTCTCTGTGGCGGCTCTAAATAACCTATACTGTGTTGATGAGCCATTAAACAACATTCAATTCAATTCATTGGTTGTGTTGATAATTTTTTGTTTACTTATTTATTTTACTAGTCAGTAGAGCGATACAGGCCCATGCCCTTGTCTTGGTTTCATCCCTTCTTTTATAGGTCATCTATCTAAATCGAAACACTTAACAGGTTCGAACCTCTAGTGGATAGCACAGAAGACCCTGTATGGAGATCAGAGGTTCAAGCCTCACTGGCAAGACCGCGTTTCTGTCCTAAGGCAAGATACTTCCTATTTGCCTTGTCTTTCAGATAGGGATGTAAACAGGGTGGTCCTGCACCCTCAGAGCACGTTGAAGAACCCTAGTTAACTATTTTGTAGAAAAAAATAGGACACTGTTCTGATGCCTCCTCTCTCTTAACTTCAGGTTATGTTATATAATGTGTTGATGAGCCATTAAACAAAAATTCCATTTTCTTTCAGGTGATCACAGCCCTGGGCAAGATTTGGCACATAGAGCACTTTTCGTGTGATCATTGTCACGAGACGCTTGGTACTAAGAACTTCTATGAACGAGATGGGGTGGCGTACTGTGAGAAGGATTATCACTCCTTGTTTGCCCCGAGATGTGGATACTGCAACGGACCTATTATAGACGTAAGTTTCTTGCATTCCAGCTAAAATGTGGAAGTGGCTTTGTTCTAGAGCTTTCGCCTAACGTGTGGGAGGTACGAGGTTCAGTCCCTCGCCAGGTCAATTATGACTTCATAAAAATGGTACAAGCAGTTCCCTTGCTTGATGTTCAGCATACGAAGGGTAGTACTAGCGCTGGTCGGCCTGGTGTCAGGTGATACTGCATGGTTATAATAATAGTTGCAGTGTGGCAGCACTATAAAGTTGAGTATGGAGCTCACTGCTATAAGTAGACACCAGTATTACCGAAAGATTGTTAGAAGTGACAGTCAAGCCCTTAGCCCATGCATACACACAAGAATATATTTGTTTAACATTGTGTGCTGGAATACTGGGCTATTCATTGGACTAAAAAATGTTTACATTGTGTTTTTTTACCCAAAATATTCGCGAAATTCGGCCCCATTTCCCCCTCGAAATAGTATATTTTTTCTCTTTTGAGAATTTTTTTTATTTTTTTTTATTTTTAAATTTTGTTTTTTAGAATGTCCATCAAAGATGTTCTTGATGTAAGTTTAATATTAAATGAAAGATTGCGACTTAATACATATAAAAAAATTACTATCTTTCTTCTTTATTTTAACATTGTCGAAATTCCACCTTTTACCAATTCACATTGAATTTTTTCCCCTCAGAAGGGCCCTGACCCCACTTGCCCCGAAAGTAAAAAAACACTGGTTTAGTCGCAATGGCTAAAATATTTTAGCAACTTAAGCAACATTTATTTATTTAAAAAAAAATATGGGTCTAGCGAAGCTCAAAACTTTAACAGTAATAGGTTGGCAAGCAGTGGTATACATTTTTATAGCAGTTCTTAATAAATATTAAAAGGGTGATCCCTTGGAAGCAACAAACACAAACAAGAGAGAAAAGTAGTAGACTCAGTTTTATTGAGTCTGTTCATGAGAGGTAATTAAGTTGCAACACCTCTCACACCTCCTAGCACCGGCTTAAGCGATATTCTACTTTAAAGCAACACAGAATGGGCTTTATGATCCTAACGGACCAGTAAATAATAACACTACTGATTTGTAGTCGCGGCGACATTTTACGGCCGCCACACAACACTAAACAAACGCTAGTGTGAATGTCAATAAATACTGAAAGGGTGATCCGTTGGAAGAAACAAACACAAACAAGAGAGAACAAAAAGGGAGAAAAAGAAAGGGTAAAAAAAGAAGTTTTATAGTATTAAAATTATAGCAGTTCTTATAATTACACTGGCAACCATTTAAATAAATCATGGTTGCAGGTAAAACAGTTACTTTAACCAGTTTCGCCACTTTGTCAGTGCCAAACGTTCATTTGTTTCAGCCAAAATGACATTAGTCAAATTGGTTAAAACACTTGAAAGAAGTTTAGCCTATGGTGACTAACGAAGGTTAATGAATAGCCCAGGAATACCTGTTACCTTTTATTGCATACCAGATAAGGATGTCCAAACTTTATTCAAATGTTGGAAAATCTGATCTTAACTCATGGGAGCAGATAAAACTCACATGCATCCACAATTACATCAAAACAAGAGGCCCAAGAGGGCCTGTGGACGCTCTACTGGCTCAAGATAAAGTTTAAGTATAAGGGGCCATAAGTCTTTCAAAAATCATTCAACCAGAACATGGCAATGACAGGTGCAACTAGGCTTAGTACTGATCATTCTCGCCAAGATTCGCTGAAATCTGGCAAAAAGTTCAGAAGAGACTAATTTGGACAAAGTTTGTGTATTAAAACATTAAAAGGGTCACAACTCTGCCAAAAATCATTCAACCGAAATATGGCGATGATATGCACAACTAGGCTTGATACTGATCATCCTTGACAAGTTTCGTCTATATCCAGCCAGGGGTTCAGGAGAACTAGCCCGGAAAAAATTGTGGTTATCAAAATTCTTTAAAGGGCCATAACTCTGCCAAATATCTGTAAACTGGAACGTGACGATGACATGCACAACTAGGCTTGGTGCTGATTATCCCTGCAAAGTGTCATTGAAATCTGGCGAGGGGTTCAGGAGAAGTAGATCAGACAAAGTTTGTGTATTAAAACCTTTAAAGGGCCATAATTCTGCCAAAAAAATCATTCAACCAGAATACGGCAATGATTTGCACAACTAGACATGGAATTGATCATCACTAAAAAGCTACGTTTAAATCCGGCCAGGTTCAGGAGAACTAGTCAGAACAAAGTTTGTGTATTAAAACCTTTAAAGGGCTATAACTCCGCCAAAATCATTCAACTGGAACACAGTGACTATGTACAACTAGGCTTAGTACTGATCATCCCTGCAAAGTTTCAATGAAATCCGGCCAAATGAAGGCCTTTTCATCTTAATGAGGCCAAGATAAAGCATATTTCAGAAAATCAAGGGCCATGACTCCGATGCAAATGGTCCAATCTGGATGGTTTTCGAACTTGTCCAAGCTTTCATTGATATTAACAATCTGGTAAAGTTTCTTTAAGATCGGATGAAAGATGAAGGCCCTATCGTCTTAACGAGGCAAACTATAGGATTTTTAACTAAATCAAGGGCCATAACTCCACTGTTACTAGTTCGATCTGGCTGGTTTTCGAACTTGACCGAGCTTTCATTGATATTAACAATCTAGTAAAGTTTCATAAAGATCGCATGAAAAATGAAGGCCCTATCAACTTAACGAGGCAAAATATAGCATTTTTAACTAAATCAAGGGCCATAACTCCGCTGTTACTGGTCCGATCTGGCTGGTCTTCAAAATTGTTCGAGCTTTCATTGATATAAACAATCTGGTAAAGTTTGGTAAAGATTGAATGAAAGATGAATGCCCTATCGTCTTAATGAGGCAAAATATAGCATTTTTAACTAAATCAAGGGCAATAACTCCGCTGTTAATGGTCTGATCTAGCTGGTTTTCAAATTTGTCCGAGCTTTCATTGATATTAACAATCTGTGCAAGTTTGGTAAAGATCAAGTAATAAATAAAGGTGCTAGAGTGTTCATAAGGCCTAATATGGCATTTTTCAGCAAAACAAGGGCCATAACTCAGGTGAAATTATTTCGATCTTGCCGGTTTTCGAACTTGTCCGAGCTTTCATTGATATAAAGACACAGGCAAAGTTAATTAAAGGTCCGATTAATATTGAAGGCCCTAGAGTGTTCACAAGGCAGAAAATAGCATTTTTCAGAAAAAACAAGGGCCATTACTCTGGTGTTACTGATCCGATTTAGCCTGTTTTCGAACTTGTTTGAGCTTTCATTGATATTAACAATCTGTGCAAGTTTGGTAAAGATCAAATAATAAATGAATGTGCTAGTGTGTTCACAAGGCAGAAAATGGCATTTTCCAGGGAAAAAAAGGGCCATAACTCTGGTGTTACTGACCCAATTTAGCTGATTTTCGAACTTGTCCAAGCTATCATTGGTATTAATTAACAATCTATGCAAATTTGGTAACGATCAAATAATAAATGAAGGTGTTAGAGCGTTCACAAGGCAGAAAATAGCAATTTTCAGAAAACATCAAGGGCCATAACTCCGGCGTTACTGATCGGATTTGGCTGGTTTTCGAACTTGTACGAGCTTTCATTGATATTAACAATCTGTGCAAGTTTGGTAAATATCAAATAATGAAGGTGCTAGAGTGTTCACAAGGCTTAATATGGCATTTTTCAGCAAAACAAGGGCCATAACTCCGGTGAAATTTATCCGATCCGGCTGGTTTTCGAACTTGTCCGAGCTTTCATTGATATTAACAACCTGTTATAGATTGGTAAAGATCGGATGAAAAATGAAGGCCCTATCGTGGTAACAAGACAAAAGTTAACGACAGACGACGGACAACTCGCCATCCCATAAGCTCTGCTGGCCCTTGGCCAGTAGAGCTAAAAACGACATCAGTTGCATGATGTCATCTTGGAAGTAAACATACTAGTGTACATACAAGTTGTGGGTATCTCAGGGGTAGATTAATTCTGGGCATATTGTATTTGTTTTTTTGGTTGCCTTGGACGCCGAGGTGAGCTATTGGGATTACTCTTCGTCAGTCATTGTTAACTTTGGCTTTAAACAACTTCTTTTCAGATGAGAAAAACAATTGTTACCCAGTTCAAATGATTTTCTTTCATTAAAAAGCGATAAGGAAAACAGGCTTTTTAAACAGAAAGGTTAGAGTAACAAGAGAAAATGGGGTTATAGATGCTGTTTTTAGCTCTACTGGCCAAGGGCCAGCAGAGCTTATGGGATGGTGTGTTGTCCGTCTTCCGTCGTCCGTCGTCCGTTAACTTTTCTTCAAACGACTTCTCCTCAGAAACCGCTTGGCTAATTTTGACCAAACTTCACATGGATGATCCTTAGATGAATGCTTTTTAGATTTGTTAAAATTATGTCAGCGCTACATCCAAGATGGCTGCCAGTACCATATATGGTCGAAACCTTAAAAAATCTTCTTCTCCAGAACCGCTGGACAGATTTCAACAGTTTTTCTTTTAAAATGATCGCCAACGCCTAGACTATCAAGATTGTTCAAATAAAGTCCCCGGGGTCAAAAATGGCTTTGAGGTTTTGCATGTTTTTCATATAGACATGTAGGAAACAACTTTAAAAAATCTTCTTCTCTGAAACCACAAGGCACAGAGCTCTCATGTATTACATGTAGCATCAGCTTATGGTCCTCTACTAAGTTTATTCAAATGGTGACCCTGGGGTCAAATTTGTCCCCGCCCCGGGGGTCACAGTATAACATAGACTTATATAGGATTTTTTTTTAAAAAATCTTCTTCTCAGAAACTACAACAGCCAGAGGTTTGATATTTTGCATTTACTATAAGCTTATGGTCCATTACCAAGTTTGTTCAAATGGTGACCTTAGGGTCAAATTTGGCCCCGCCCCAAGGGTCACATGTTTTACATAGACATGTATAGGGAATTCTTTAAACGACTTCTCGTAAGAAACCGCATGGCTAATTTTGACCAAACTTCAAATGGATGATCCTTAGATGAATGCTTTTTAGATTTGTTAAAATTAGGTCAGCGCTACATCCAAGATGGCTGCCATTACCATATATGGTCGAAACCTTAAAAAATCTTCTTCTCCAGAACCGCTTGACAGATTTTAACAGTTTTTAGCTCTACTGATCAGAGATCAGCAGAGCTTATGCCGTGGTGCGGCGTCCGTCGTCCGTCTGTCCGTCCGTTAACTTTTTTTTTGTAGCGACTACTTCTCTGAAACTACTGAATAGATTTTCATGAAACTTTACAGAAATGTTGCCCATAAAGTCTAGTTGATCCTAGCAAAAAATCATGTTGATGTGAAATCCAAGATGGCCGCCAAAGCTAAAAATAGATTTTTTAAATTCAAGTTTGTAGCGACTACTTCTTGAAAACTATAAGTGATATTGATATGGGACTTTTTCTAAAATGATCAGCATGACATGATGTTGGTCCTTGTCGAAAATCGTTTTGATTTGACGTTAAACATGGCTGCCGCGGCCATCTTTGTTTACATAGAGTTATATAATGAAAACTTGTAGCGACTACTCCTCTGAAACTATTTGACGGATTTTCATGAAACTTCACAGGAATGTTGCTCTTGATGTCTAATTGATCCTAGCAAAATTTCAGGTCGGCCGGAAATTCAAGATGGCCGCCATCGCTAAAAATAGATTTTTAAAAAATAAGTTTGTAGCGACTACTTCTTGAAAACTATAAGAGATATTGATATGGGACTTTTTCTAAAATGATCAGCATGACATGATGTAGGTCCTTGTTGAAAATCGTTTTGATTCGACGTTAAACATGGCTGCCAGCGGCCATCTTTGTTTACATAGAGTTATATAATGAAAACTTGTAGCGACTACTCCTCTGAAACTACTTGACGGATTTTCATGAAACTTCACAGGAATGTTGCTCTTGATGTCTAATTGATCCTAGCAAAATTTCAGGCTGGCTGGAAATTCAAGATGGCCGCCACGGCTAAAAATAGATTTTTAAAAAATAAGTTTGTAGCGACTACTTCTTGAAAACTATGAGAGATATTGATATGGGACTTTCTCTAAAATTATCAGCATGACATGATGGTTATCCGAGTCGAACATTACTTTGATTCGACGTTAAACGTGGCTGCTAGTGGCCATCTTTGTTTACATAGAGTTATATAATGATAACTTGTAGCGACTACTCCTCTGAAAATACTTGACGGATTTTCATGAAACTTCACACGAATGTTGCTCTTGATGTCTAATTGATCCTTGCAAAATTTCAGGTCGCCCGGAAATTCAAGATGGCCGCCATGGCTAAAAATAGATTTTCAAAATACAAGTTTGTAGCGACTACTTCTTGAAAACTATAAGTGATATTGATATGGGACTTTTTCTAAAATGATCAGCATGACATGATGGTTATTCAAGTCGAACATTATTTTTATTCGACGTTAAACATGGCTGCCAGTGGCCATGTATGTTTACATAAGAGTTATATAATGATAACTTGTAGCGACTACTCCTCTGAAACTACTTGACGGATTTTCATGAAACTTCACACGAATGTTGATCTTGATGTCTTATTGATCTTAGCAAAATTTCAGGTCGGCCGGAAATTCAAGATGGCCACCATGGCTAAAAATAGATTTTTAAAAAATAAGTTTGTAGCGACTACTTCTTGAAAACTATAAGAGATATTGATATGGGACTTTTTCTAAAATGATCAGCATGACATGATGGTTATCCGAGTCAAACATTATTTTGATTCAATGTTAAACATGGCTGTCAGTGGCCATCTTTGTTTACATAGAGTTATATAATGAAAACTTGTAGCGACTACTCCTCTGAAACTACTTGACGGATTTTCATGAAACTTCACAGGAATGTTGCTCTTGATGTCTAATTGATCCTAGCAAAATTTCAGGTCGACCGGAAATTCAAGATGGCCACCACGGCTAAAAATAGATTTTCAAAAAACCTGTTTGTAGCGACTACCGTACTTCCTGAAATCAAAATCAATCAGTAGAGCTTCAAGGTCATTGACCTCTTGTTCTTTTAAAATGATCGTCAACGCCTAGACTATCAAGTTTGTTCAACTAAAGTTCCCGGGGTCAAAAATGGCCGTGCCTCGGGGGTCCAAAGTTTGTATATTGAGGTTTTGCATGTTTTTCATACAGACATATAGGAAAAAAGTTTTAAAAATCTTCTTCTCTGAAATCACAAGGCACAGAGCTCTCATGTATTACATGTAGCATCAGCTTATGGTCCTCTACTAAGTTTGTTCAAATGGTGACCCTGGGGTCAAATTTGTCCCCGCCCCGAGGGTCACAGTTTTACATAGACTTATATAGGATTTTTTTTTTAAAAATCTTCTTCTCAGAAACTACAAGAGCCAGAGGTTTGATATTTTACAATTATTATGAGCTTATGGTCCTTTACCAAGTTTGTTCAAATGGTGACCCTGGGGTCACATTTGGTCACGCCCCAAGGGTCACATTTGGTCACGCCCCAAGGGTCACATGTTTTACATAGCATGTATAGGGAAAAACTTAAAAAATCTTCTTCTCTGAAACTGCAAGAGCCAGAGGTTTAATATTTTGCTGTTGCTATAAGCTTATGGTCCTTTACCAATTTTGTTCAAATGCTGACCCTGGGGTCACATCTGGCCCCGCCCCGGGGGTCACAGTTTTACATCAATGCTTGTTTTAAAAATCTTCTTCTCGGAAACTACAACAGCCAGAGGTTTGATATTTTGCATTAACTATAAGCTTATGGTCTTTTACCAAGTTTGTTCAAATGGTGACCCTGGGGTCACATTTGGCCCCGCCCCAAGGGTCACATGTTTTATATAGACATGTATAGGGAAAAACTTAAAAAATCTTCTTCTCTGAAACTGCAAGAGCCAGAGGTTTAATATTTTGCATTTGCTATAAGCTTGTGGTCCTCTACCAAGTTTGTTCAAATGGTGACCCAGGGGTCACATTTGGCCCCACTCCGGGGTCACAGCTTTACATAGGCTTGTATAGGGAAAAACTGAAAAAAATCTTCTTCTCTGGAACCACAAGGCACAGAGCTCTCATGTATTACATGTAGCATCAGTTTATGGTCCTCTACTAAGTTTGTTCAAATGGTGACCCTGGGGTCAAATTTGTCCCCGCCCGAGGGTCACAGTTTTACATAGACTTATATAGGATTTATTTTTTTAAAATCTTCTTCTCGGAAACTACAAGAGCCAGAGGTTTGATATTTTTCATTTATTATAAGCTTATGGTCCTTTAACAAGTTTGTTCAAATGATGACCCTGGGGTCACATTTGGCCCCGCCCCAAGGGTCACATGTTTTACATAGACATGTATAGGGAAAAACTTAAAAAATCTTCTTCTCTGAAACTGCAAGAGCCAGAGATTAAATATTTTGCTGCTGGTCCTTTACCAGTTTTGTTCAAATGGTGACCCTGGGGTCGCATCTGGCCCCGCAACGGGGGTCACAGTTTTACATCAATGCTTGTTTTAAATTTTTGAATTTTATTTTATTTTTTTATTTGTTTTATATTTTTATTTATTTATTTATTTATTTTTAATTTTTTTTTTTTTTTTTTTTTTTTTTTTTTTAATTTTTAATTTTTTTTTTTTTAATTTTTAATTTTTTAATTAATTTTTTTTTTAATTTTTTTTTTTTTAATTTTTAATTTTTTAATTTTTTTTTTTTAATTGATTTTTTAAATTTTTCATTTTTTTAATTTTTTTAATTTTTATTATCTCTACTGGCCAACTTGGAAAACCAGCCAGATCGGACCAGTAATGGCGGAGTTATGGCTCTTGATTTAGTTAAATATGCTATATTTTGCCTCTTTTAAGACGATAGTCTGTCGCTTCATTGATGTCATGAGAGCCATATTAGCCAGTAGAGCGTCCACAGGCCCTCTTGGGCCTCTTGTTTTGATGTGTGTAAATATATATGTAAAAGTGAGTACCCTTTCTAGCCTGTCACTGTCAGACTGCTTATATTGTATTTCTGATTTTTCAGAAATGTGTGACAGCATTGAACAACACGTGGCATCCAGAACATTTCTTCTGTGCCCAGTGTGGCCGGCCATTCGGAGACGACGGCTTCCATGAGCGAGACGGCAAGGCATACTGCAGGTACACTAGATGGGGATGTTTACTTTATTAATTTAAGAAAGAGATCTCTCTTTGTAAAATTTAAAGCGGTAATGTGTACATATTTAGGCTAACATTTACAAAGTCATGATGTTTACATAATCTGATGAATGTTTCCAAAATGTTATACTATTACCACTTACTACATGTTTACCAAATAATGCAACCATTACCATTTTGGTTTGTTTGTTTGTAGGGTGTTTTTATCATTTTCAACACATGTAAGGTTATATATGACAGTCGAATTTTCCTGGGAGGTGCACAGTACTGGTACTACCCAGGAAAAATGGGTAGTCTACCTCTACCACAAAAAAAATCTACGATAATATATAACCTTACATCTGTGGAAAAGGACTTAAAACACCCTACAAACAAAAAAACAAACAATCAGGAAGCGTGATAAAACAGGTGTGTTCTAATTGCAGTATTAACAGATACGGTAATCAGAATAATTGTACGAGTTGCCAGGGAAATTAAATTAATGTGCCTCCAAAACTGGTATATTATTTGATCAACAGACAAGTAAAGATTGACTGGCAAGACCTTGCCATGGTCAAATTAATTATTTTTTTTAAAAATCATATATTGGAATGTTTAAAGAACATATATATGTAACCCTACACATTAAAATTTAGCCTTGCCATTATGGTTGCATGTTTTATTTATGTTTGCTGGTGTTTTTTGTGTTGCCTGCATAGCATGGCAGACATTTAGGGATCACTTTGTCCGTCTTCTTTCGTCAGTCCCTCCGTCACAATTTAACCTGCAACCTAACCTTGGCCATAACTTGAAAAGTTATCTTCATCTTATTAAATCAAGGAATGTTGTTACATATGTCCAATTTTATTTTAGCAGTTTTTAACCTAACAGCATAACCTAGCTCATAACTTGGCAAAATATTGACCTGTGGTAATGAAACGTTATACAGTACTTCCTTAGCAGATGTATGCCCCTTTTCATAAACTTTAACGCTTTAAAAACAAAGATTGTACTTGCTGAAATAAGCAGACGGCAGGCGACACAAGTGTTCAAGTGTTCCATGGAACACTCTAGTTTTGTTTTGATTTTTCGCTGGGAAAATCAACATTTAAAAGTGAATTGCAAAATCGATATAATCTCTCCACAGTATTATTCTATATTTTTTGAATTTGTTCACAAACTGGTTGGATGATTTTGACTTGGCGCATATAGAGCGGTGAACACAAAACTGTCGTATCTTATTTAGTTACAATTGTTCTGCATTCACCTCTAGATATTATAGGTGTAATATTAACCCTAAACTCACTACATATATATAATGGACTGTTCTTTCTTTTAATTAGACCATTCCATTTATGTGACAAAGGGGTGTTTTGGGTAAAATGACTGATCAGCAGCCAGACATTGTAAACCTTGATTACTCGCAGGCTGAAAGGGGTTTACAATGGACGCAAAGGCTATTAAAGTCGTGCTTAGCCGGTTATGGGTTAAAACTTTTGATTTGTGTTTTGACAGAGCTGATTTCTTCGAGATGTTTGCTCCAAAGTGTGGTGGATGTGGGCGGGCCATTGTTGACAACTACATCTCTGCCCTCAACAGACACTGGCATCCAGAATGCTTCGCATGCTGGGTAAGTAGCTAATGCAGCACTAGTTGAATCTACGTATAATCTACAACTGGTGTCCTTTTCTCTTGGTGGGTCTCAAGTCGTTTTATTGCGTCTTAAAGCACCAGTTAGGTTCTAGCTATAATCTATAATTTGTTATTTTTGCTCTTAGTGTCTCAAAATTACCATGATGTTTTAATTGTGCACCATTTTATCACTTCCATTAGATAAGTTTATGATCAAACATCTTATTACAAAATGATTCCTCTTTACAGCGTTTTTTTTTATGAAAAACACATTTTTAAACCCAAAAATAAAGTAATTTATGTCGTCGTATGCTAAAGGACTTTTTTCTGGCACATCTCTGTACCTTTCTCTGTGCAAAACAGTAAGAAACTAAGTTTTTACAACTCATTTAGTTTTGGTTTTTTAGCTCTACTGATCAGAGATCAGCAGAGCTTATGCCGTGGTGCGGCGTCCGTCGTCCGTCCGTCTGTCCGTCCGTCCGTCTGTCTGTCCGTCTGTCCGTCCGTTAACTTTTTTTTTGTAGCGACTACTCCTCTGAAACTACTTAATAGATTTTCATGAAACTTTACAGAAATGTTGCCCATGGAGTCTAGTTGATCCTAGCAAAAATTCATGTAGATGTGAAATCCAAGATGGCCGCCAAATCTAAAAATAGGTTTTTAAAAAACAAGTTTGTAGCGACTACTTCTTGAAAACTCTAAGGGATATTGCTATGGGACTTTTTCTAAAATGATCAGCATGACATGATGTTGGTCCTTGTCGAAAATCGTTTTGATTCGACGTTTAACATGGCTGCCAACGGCCATCTTTGTTTACATAGAGTTATATAATGAAAACTTGTAGCTACTACTCCTCTGAAACTACTTGACGGATTTTCATGAAACTTCACAGGAATGTTGCTCTTGATGTCTAATTGATCCTAGCAAAATTTCTGGTCGGCCGGAAATTCAAGATGGCCGCCATGGCTAAAAATAGATTTTTAAAAAATAAGTTTGTAGCGACTACTTCTTGAAAACTATAAGAGATATTGATATGGGACTTTTTCTAAAATGATCAGCATGACATGATGTTGGTCCTTGTCGAAAATCGTTTTGATTCGACGTTAAACATGGCTGCCAGCGGCCATCTTTGTTTACATAGAGTTATATAATGAAAACTTGTAGCGACTACTCCTCTGAAACTACCTGACGGATTTTCATGAAACTTCACAGGAATGTTGCTCTTGATGTCTTATTGATCCTAGCAAAATTTCAGGTCGGCCGGAAATTCAAGATGGCCGCCACGGCTAAAAATAGATTTTTAAAAAATAAGTTTGTAGCGACTACTTCTTGAAAACTATAAGAGATATTGATATGGGACTTTTTCTAAAATTATCAGCATGACATGATGGTTATCCGAGTTGAACATTATTTTGATTCGACGTTAAACATGGCTGCCAGTGGCCATCTTTGTTTACATAGAGTTATATAATGATAACTTGTAGCGACTACTCCTCTGAAAATACTTGACGGATTTTCATGAAACTTCACACGAATGTTGCTCTTGATGTCTAATTGATCCTTGCAAAATTTCAGGTCGGCCGGAAATTCAAGATGGCCACCATGGCTAAAAATAGATTTTTTAAAATACAAGTTTGTAGCGACTACTTCTTGAAAACTATAAGTGATATTGATATGGGACTTTTTCTAAAATGATCAGCATGACATGATGGTTATTCAAGTCGAACATTATTTTGATTTGACGTTAACCATGGCTGCCAGCGGCCATGTTTGTTTACATAGAGTTATATAATGATAACTTGTAGCGACTACTCCTCTGAAACTACTTGACGGATTTTCATGAAACTTCACACGAATGTAGCTCTTGATGTCTTATTGATCTTAGCAAAATTTCAGGTCGGCCGGAAATTCAAGATGGCCGCCATGGCTAAAAATAGATTTTCAAAAAAACAGTTTGTAGCGACTACTTCCTGAAATCAAAATCAATCAGTAGAGCTTCAAGGTCATTGACCTCTTGTTTAATTTATAGCCTAGTAACACCAAATGTATTACAGAAATCAACGATTTTATTCATTTTTTACAAGTTTTGCCCCAAAATCTCATTATTATTAACCCAATATCTATCTATAAAACCGTGATTTACTTGAAGATATATTTGGAAGAGCATTTCCGCACTGATTCCGAAAATTCTAATTTGCTCAAATAATTTTTTAATTTTTTATAAAATTATTCCAGTTTCCGGAGATTTTCTCTTAAAAACGCAACTTTTACCCCAAAATTTAGCATTTCCCACCATTTCCCACCATCTTTATCTTGAGGAGTTTTTTTCCGAAACTCATTACATGTCAGTGATTCTAAAAATCCTAAAATACTTTCTGTTGGAATTTGTTTGACCTTAAAACCTATAATTACTAGACTAATTTAGAACAAACGAGATAACGAGTCTATACAATATTTATACAATACAGTACAGTACACAAAACAATACACATTACAACACACTACACAAATCAATACAAAATACAATATAAAATGTAATACACACTAAACTACACAGCACATTTCAAAATGTAATGGAGAATACAAAATAGAAAATAACACGTTTAAATACACAATACAATACATTACACAATACAATATTACAAAATACAATACAAAATAAAAAATAATACAAAATACAATACAATGAATACATTATGGTACAAAATACAATACAAATCTTTATTTACTCTGTTCAGACATAAAATGTAAATTTTAATATCATTTCTATTCTTACAGGACTGTCATCAACCATTTGGCGGTGGAAGTTTCTTTGACTACGAAGGTCTCCCGTACTGTGAAACTCACTACCACGCCAAGAAGGGTTCCCTTTGTGCGGGCTGTCAGGCCCCAATCACTGGACGTTGTATCACCGCCATGTACAAGAAGTTCCACCCGGAACATTTCGTCTGCGCGTTCTGCCTGAAACAGCTGAATAAAGGAACATTTAAGGAACAAAATGATCGGCCATATTGCCACCCTTGTTTTGTTAAACTGTTCGGCTGAGTTGGATTTTTTACAGTAGAACCTGTCCTTATGGAAAACTGGGCTGCCAGAAAGATACATTTTCTTATGTCATGGTATCACTTAGAAGAGGTCAATCTATAATATTGTAACTGGACATTTTATTCTTAAAGGGACAGGACATACAGCAACCTTGATTTTTTTTCAACTCATGGCGTCTGTTTGTTTTTCTACATAAATTGCATATTTGAATTGAATTTAATGCAGACAAATTGAAATTCAATTTTGATTTACAAGCAGTTTTAAAGTCTTTAACTATACCGGAATAAAAATTTGATGTGATCATTTTAATGCTTGATAAATACTTGAAGATTACTTTGTGTCCCTTTAAGTCAGGTTGTCAATTTAGAGAGATCAGTCTTTAATAGCATCACTGAGATTGCCGATTCCAAAGGTCATGTGGTTTCTTGTGGCATGTGGTCTCGAAAGACAGGGTTTGCTGTATCGATTATTATTATTAGGATCTGAACGTTCAAAATTGTTTTCAAAATTAGAGAGAAGTTTATAAATGGAGATAATTTAATACGATTGAACTATATTTGGTCGTTAAAACAAATATTTTTGTATTTAGCTTGTTTAGTCTTTGCACCCCTGTTCATATCTGTATTCATTTATTTCTGTAATTTTTAGCTCGACTTTTTCTAAGAAAAAAAATGAGCTATTGTCATCACTTGATCATCTTGTTAAAGTTTTGTATGTAAGCTTGTATCTGCAAAACTACTTTACATAAGGGATTGAAACTTCACACATGTATTCGGCAACATTAATCATGCAGCCAGGTTCTACAACTCTTGCCGTTATTTTAACAAAAGTATGGCCGCTTTTATACCTAGAAAAAAAATTGGTTACAGTTATGTATGTAAGCTTGTCAACTTTGTGTTTTAAATTTAAAGTTTTCATTATATCTTAGAATCGCCTTAAAGAATTCATTGACACATCACACATTCATTCACTTTCATATGAAGGACTCCGAGACAAGTGCCATAATTCTGTCAAATTAAGATTTCAAAATTATGCCTTTCGACTTAGTTTCCTAATAAATAGACAAGGCCTTGAAAGTCGAGCGTCTGCATCGATGGGCGGTGCTTCATGTTGCATATGGATTGCTAATAATTATTGCATTTCATTGCAAGTCATTTTGAAATTACATAAAATGGATATCTATTAGATATTTATACTCTATGTTTACTTAGTGGCATTATTGTATGTGCTTTCACCGTATCCTTTATATAAATAGTATGACATAAGTGGTTATTGTTAATGAATGAATTAATGGTGGAGTACAACTCTTTAGCAGTTTAGGCCAAAACAAAGAATGTGTGTTCAGCCAGAGTTCTTTTTTTTTTCTGCTCTAGTGATTTGAGCGAGATGGGCTCCAGCTTTAATGGAGTATCTACAATAGAACTTGCAGCAACTCTGCAGTTCAGGGTGAGAAGTTTCTAGGCCCATTTTCCATATTTTATCTCGATGTACATGGAGGATGAGCCTGGCATGTTCATTCCTGTTGGTGCGCCTTAAAACCCCAATCAATTCAATTGTTTAGCCTTTGGTCATTATGAGGTTAGAATGGGGAATGGTGACGAGCAAAACAATAACAGAGATGAAGACGAGTACTGCAAATTAATATCATTTTATTCAGTTAATAAGCATATTTAGATTCCAGTTCACTGCTGGGAATGAAAGTAGGCTGTTTAATATTTATGCCCATGCCACGAAATAGTCACGGGTGTAACATTCATATAACTTAATTTTTACCCAAAATTACTTCGCTTCTTATTGCAGCTTTTATGCACAATATTTATCTACACGTAATTTCACTTTATAATGTATAAACAGCAGATCATTACCATAGCCACTGTGGCAATTTTGAGCTGTGAATTCAAATTTTGAGCTGTGAATTCAGTAAGTTACATTGCGACTTACAGCAGTTTTAAGTAAGTTTTAACTTCTTCAAGACACATAAAAGTAACCTAAATCATCGAGTGTTAAAACTATAAAACAAGATCCAAAACTCTGCAATATCAGATATTTTTGACTACGCCTTGTGTACATACCAGCATATACATTACGAGATTAGGCTTTTGAGAGTTGACCAGTGTTATCTTTGAACTTAAAAACTCATCCTTCATCATTCATTTACGAAAATAACTCAAACCACAAATTCAGCATAAAAAAATCATCCCTTTTTTTCGAAAATAACTCGGACCACAAAACTCAACATGGCTACCTCAAAAAATGCTCCGGCCATACTATGCATAATAGAGTTAACTTGTTTTCTGCAGTAAGCAAGTATAACGACGAGACAATATAAAAAAAACTGGCGTCCATATATAGTCATATACTAAGTCATAATATGTTCAGAGTGTTAATTCCCCCTTCCCTTTCATGTTTTTTATCATTCTTATTCAAGGTTTTCTTCATGACACCGCATATGCAAATGTGGAAATGTGGCTCCATCATAAATGGAGTGTCTACAATAGAACTTACAGCAACTCTGCAGGTGAGAAGGCTCTAGGCCCATTCTCCATATTTTATCTCGATGTACATGGAGGATGAGCCTGGCATATTCATTCCTGTTAGGCGCCATATAATCTTTCATGTGTTGGTGCGCGTTAAAACCCCAATTCAGTTCAATTAACATTATTTCATTGAATAAAACATAACACACAACATTTTTGTAGACGATACATACTTAATGCCTTTTTGGTAATTTTAAACGTTTGCTTCATTTCAAGTCTGATTGATTGAATTGGATTTTATAGTCGCACCAACAGCTAAGGTCATATGGCGACTTTCCAGCTTCCATTGGTGGAGGAAGACCCCAGGTGCCCCTCCGGGCAATTTTCGTGCACGGGCGGGCACCTGGGTAGAACCACCGACGTTCCGCAAGCCAGCTGAATAGCTTCCTCACATAAAGATTCCTAGTCATTTCAAGTCTGACAATATCTGGTTTAATATTGTACTTTCTAAAAAATTAACACTTTGTGTTTTATTTTTGCTAGCAAATAAGACACCAGACCAGAAACTGTTCTTGTAAAATATCAAGAAGACGCCACGTGTTGTGTTATCTGTAAGTTACTAGAAAATATGACATCAAAACAAATATGGTCTGTTATCAGAAGTGGCCGGGTATAATAGTAATTTGGCGAGTTAAAATTAAAAATAATTCAGAACGAGTTTCATAAGTCTTATATGGAATGGGAACGATTTAAGATCCTTTTTATCACGTAACACTGCAATCAAATTTGTAAAAAATAATTCAGATGGACATAGAACCACCACGACGTCGGACACACTTTAGCGCCAAAACTTCATAAAATATGTGACGTTGTAACGTCACGTCTCACACATAACGTTGAGTATAAAAGAGTTTGTGTTTTACCTCTTTTCAAAATAATAGTTTGCGCCAACTTTTTAACAAACCAACAACAATGTTTTGTATAACGTGCATTATTTTTATAAGCTGTCACAAATAATACGCATTTGACTCAGATCTGGGTGAATTTTCAATAAATATAATAGTTTCAGTTAATAAACTTGCGTAGTGTTACAGGTTTAACTCAACCAATCAAAATCGTTCCAGGTTGTATGACTTGTGTGCCATACAATAGAATATTAAATGGGTGTTCGACACTGCTAACAAGGAACGTTATGTGATAAATAGATATTCATGATGGACTTTTGTATCAAAATCCCTCTTAATCTTTCTGCATACATTTATCCTTTTTTACAGAATGTACTTTGGGTTTTTTGAAGGCATGTTTTTTTTGGAGACATGACTTTTACATACATATTTGCTTTTGAATAGTTTCTGTTCGGTTCTTGAGCAAAAAAGGAAAGTTTGATTTTTATAAATCATAGTGAACTTTACGACTTGTTCAGAACAGATACGACTTATTGGAAGTAGCAGTTTTTTTGTTTTGAATATAACAATATGAGTTTTGTATTGTATTTGTATATTTTTGCTGCTAGTCTTAAACAAATTGTGTTGGTCCTGGTAACTTTAGTCATCACGCGGGCTCGTCCTGTTTACTTTAGTCATCACGCGGGCTCGCCTGTTTACTTTAGTCATCATTTGGGCTCGCCTGTTTACTTCAGTCATCAAGTGGGCTCGTCGTTTTTACTTTAGTCATCACGCGGGCTTGATGCAAAGCTATTGTATACTGTTCTTTATTTGTATATAGTTTGATGTTTCACTAGATGCCTATAGCCCCCGAGTTGTTAAGAGCAAACCAGGCACGTGTAGCCTCCAAGTTGTTAAGTACAACTTGATACGTTTAGCCTCCGAGTTGTTAAGAGCAAACCAGGCACGTATAGCCTCAGAGTTGTTAAGTACAACTTGATACGTTTAGCCTCCGAGTTGTTAAGTGCAATCCAGACACGTATAGCCTCAGAGTTGTTAAGTACAACTTGATACGTTTAGCCTCCGAGTTGTTAAGAGCAAACCAGGCACGTATAGCCTCAGAGTTGTTAAGTACAACTTGATACGTTTAGCCTCCGAGTTGTTAAGTGCAATCCAGACACGTATAGCCTCAGAGTTGTTAAGTACAACTTGATACGTTTAGCCTCCGAGTTGTTAAGTGCAAACCAGGCACGTGTAGCCTCCAAGTTGTTAAGTACAACTTGATACGTTTAGCCTCCGAGTTGTTAAGTGCAATCCAGGCACGTGTAGCCTCCAAGTTGTTAAGTACACCTTGATACGTTTAGCCTCCGAGTTGTTAAGTGCAATCCAGGCACGTGTAGCCTCCAAGTTGTTAAGTACACCTTGATACGTTTAGCCTCCGAGTTGTTAAGTGCAATCCAGGCACGTGTAGCCTCCAAGTTGTTAAGTACAACTTGATACGTTTAGCCTCCGAGTTGTTAAGTGCAATCCAGGCACGTGTAGCCTCAGAGTTGTTAAGTACAACTTGATACGTTTAGCCTCCGAGTTGTTAAGTGCAATCCAGACACGTATAGCCTCAGAGTTGTTAAGTACAACTTGATACGTTTAGCCTCCGAGTTGTTAAGTGCAAACCAGGCACGTGTAGCCTCCAAGTTGTTAAGTACAACTTGATACGTTTAGCCTCCGAGTTGTTAAGTGCAATCCAGGCACGTGTAGCCTCCAAGTTGTTAAGTACACCTTGATACGTTTAGCCTCCGAGTTGTTAAGTGCAAACCAGGCACGTGTAGCCTCCAAGTTGTTAAGTACACCTTGATACGTTTAGCCTCCGAGTTGTTAAGTGCAAACCAGGCACGTGTAGCCTCCAAGTTGTTAAGTACAACTTGATACGTTTAGCCTCCGAGTTGTTAAGTGCAATCCAGGCACGTGTAGCCTCCAAGTTGTTAAGTACACCTTGATACGTTTAGCCTCCGAGTTGTTAAGTGCAAACCAGGCACGTGTAGCCTCCAAGTTGTTAAGTACAACTTGATACGTTTAGCCTCCGAGTTGTTAAGTGCAATCCAGACACGTATAGCCTCAGAGTTGTTAAGTACAACTTGATACGTTTAGCCTCCGAGTTGTTAAGTGCAAACCAGGCACGTGTAGCCTCCAAGTTGTTAAGTACAACTTGATACGTTTAGCCTCCGAGTTGTTAAGTGCAATCCAGGCACGTGTAGCCTCCAAGTTGTTAAGTACACCTTGATACGTTTAGCCTCCGAGTTGTTAAGTGCAAACCAGGCACGTGTAGCCTCCAAGTTGTTAAGTACACCTTGATACGTTTAGCCTCCGAGTTGTTAAGTGCAAACCAGGCACGTGTAGCCTCCAAGTTGTTAAGTACAACTTGATACGTTTAGCCTCCGAGTTGTTAAGTGCAATCCAGGCACGTGTAGCCTCCAAGTTGTTAAGTACACCTTGATACGTTTAGCCTCCGAGTTGTTAAGTGCAAACCAGGCACGTGTAGCCTCCAAGTTGTTAAGTACAACTTGATACGTTTAGCCTCCGAGTTGTTAAGTGCAATCCAGGCACGTGTAGCCTCCAAGTTGTTAAGTACAACTTGATACGTTTAGCTCTGAGTTGTTAAGTGCAATCCAGACACGTATAGCCTCAGAGTTGTTAAGTACAAACTAGATGCATATAGCCTCCGAGTTGTTAAGTACAAACTAGACGCATATAGCCTCCGAGTTGTTAAGTACAAACTAGTCGCATATAGCCTCCGAGTTGTTAAGTACAAACTAGACGCTATAGCCTCCTAGTTGTTATAAAGTACAAACTAGACTTTTATAGCCTCGAATTGTTAAGTACAAACTAGACTCGTATAGCCTTCGAGTTGTTTAGTACAAACTAGATGTGTATAGCCTCTGAGTACAAACTAGAAGTGTATAGCCTCCGAGTTGTTAAATACAAACTAGACGCATATAGCCTCCGAGTTGTTAAGTACAAACTAGACGCATATAGCCTCCGAGTTGTTAAGTACAAACTAGTCGCATATAGCCTCCGAGTTGTTAAGTACAAACTAGACGCTATAGCCTCCTAGTTGTTATAAAGTACAAACTAGACTTTTATAGCCTCGAATTGTTAAGTACAAACTAGACTCGTATAGCCTTCGAGTTGTTTAGTACAAACTAGATGTGTATAGCCTCTGAGTACAAACTAGATGTGTATAGCCTCTGAGTACAAACTAGAAGTGTATAGCCTCCGAGTTGTTAAATACAAACTAGTCGTGTATAGCCTCCGAGTTGTTAAGTACAAACTAGACAAGTATAGCCTCCGAGTTGTTAAGTACAAACTAGACAAGTATAGCCTCCGAGTTGTTAAATACGAACTAGATGCCTATAGCCTCTGAGTTGTTAAGTACAAACTAGACTTGTTTAGCCTCCAAGTTCTTAAGTAAAAACTAGATGTGTATAACCTCTGAGTACAAACTAGAATTGTATAGCCTCCGAGTTGTTAAGTACAAACTAGATGCGAATAGCCTCCGACTTGTTAAATACAAACTAAACTTGTATAGCCTCTGAGTTGTTAAGTACAAACCAGACGTGTATAGCCTCCGAGTTGTTAAGTACAAACTAGGCGCATATAACCTCCATGTGGTTAAGTAAAACTTGATGTTTATAGCATCGGAGTTGTTAAGTACATAATAAACACGTTTTGCCTCCCAAGTCGTTAATTACAAACTAGAACTGTACTTCAGCTTTACTTTTTATGTATATAAGCAGTCGTACAGTATAAAATCCAGTTATACCTACAAGTCTTCAACCAGAACAAAAATATCTCTACTTTGCTTGTTAGAAGTTCAGGTAGGTCTGCATTACTATTAAAAGGACACTCTGCGATTTTGATGAATTTGAGTTTTGAAATTAGATTTATTCTTGTTAGTATTTAAATATCTTTTCTTTTTCTTTTTTTTTAATGTAATAGTATGTATTTCTTCATTGTTTTTATCAATGTAATAAATCGTTGATGCATCAAAACTCAAAACTAATCAGCTAGAAATATTCCAAAATTATTTATTTTTGACTAGTGTAGAAAATAGATCTCTAAGTGTTCCTTTAAATGAAATTAACACCGCTACATGTTTATATCATAAACACCAATTGTTAAGTTACCATGACGATAAAGAGCATGCTTCCTTTATAACTACTTCCCTTAATAATAATCAGACAGTTTTCTCTGCATTGGCAGTACTAGCTTTTCATTATTTTCTATTATTTGCTTTTGTTTGGGATTTATTAGTTCGATTTATAAACCTTTTTTTTTATATAAATATATTCCTTAATCTACCTTGTAATAATTGCTATATTAAAATATATATTGGCCTTTTTATGTTAAAGTTTATTGTACATTATATATTCTTCTTGGACAAGTATTCAGCAAAGATTTGAACAAATAAATAGAGGAGCTTACATGCATGCCTTTTTTTATATAAAATTTATTAAATGAGTTGGACAAAATTACATATTGCTGTGCCGAGCATCATGTCAGAGTTTTTTTCCAACGAGTTTTGATTAAATATTAAATAGGTTGAAATGTGAGATTCTATTTATCTCATAAATCCGAAAAAAGCCTCATCAGGAACATTTCTTATCATAGCTGCCTGTATATAACGTTGTTGTACAAGGACGTCATATGTTTGTGTGATGACTTCGTGCGTTGACTTGGTTTTCTCCGTACGACACCAAACAACGTAACTACCTTGTCAGTTTATGTAATCCGATATTTTAAATGGTTACGAAAATCAACGAGGCAATTTCCATGCACACCGAGATGAACGGAAAAGACTGAAAGGTGATTCGTCCTTCATTTACATACTAAGATAGTTTAATATGATAATTAGATCGTGGCTTTATTACACTCAATTTACATGCACACCGAGATGAACGGAAAGACTGAAAGGGGATTTGTCCTTCA
Source organism: Cyrtodaria siliqua (assembly GCA_037043455.1). NCBI lineage: Eukaryota > Metazoa > Mollusca > Bivalvia > Adapedonta > Hiatellidae > Cyrtodaria > Cyrtodaria siliqua. The sequence continues at coordinate 476,420 of JAWPHD010000120.1, read as the reverse complement.
TTTACATATTTACTACACTAGTGTAATATGATAAATAGATCGTGGCTTTATTACACTCAATTTCCATGCACACCGAGATGAACGGAAAGACTGAAAGGGGATTTGTCCTTCATTTACATATTTACTACACTAGTGTAATATGATAAATATATCATGGCTTTATTACACTCAATTTCCATGCACACCGAGATGAACGGAAAAGACTGAAAGGTGATTTGTCCTTCATTTACATATTTACTACACTAGTGTAATATGATAAATAGATCGTGGCTTTATTACACTCAATTTCCATGCACACTGAGATGAACGGAAAGACTGAAAGGGGATTTGTCCTTCATTTACATATTTACTACACTAGTGTAATATGATAAATAGATCATGGCTTTATTACACTCACACTGCAAGTTATGCGATAATAACTCTTACCCTCACCACATTTATTGGTAGAAGTTATTTGTCCCCACCACATATTGGAGGGGGCATAGGCCTACAGTGTTACTTTTCTCTGTCTGTCATCACACTTGCATTTCCAGCTCATCTAAACAATTTCATCACATTGAGATGAAATCACATTGAGATCAAACTTACAGAGGGCATCAGGGAAGAAAAGTTGTTAAAACTAAACTATGTTATTTAAATTAATTGAGATGAAAGTTAGCACATAAGAAGAACATGGAGTGGGTTTGCACATAATTGTTTTGGTAGAAATATTTTTGGTAAGGATTTTCCTATATTTTTATTATTACAAGCATTTGGTATATTTTGCAGACAGGTATGGTTAGCCATCAGGGTCATAACTCTAAATTGATGTTAAGTTATACCCACTGGTATATTATGTATGTCTTGACGTTATTGCTCTCTTGGCTTTATTGCCATTTTATGTGGACAATGTGGGTTGATAGTATCCCCCGTCGCCACCCACCCCATACCCCCATCCCTTTTTGTGTCACATTCAACTCCCAGGTTACTGTCACCAAGGCTAGGTCACACATACTTTAAACTGTCAAAGTTATGTGTCTTTTGTCTTCATATCTCCAAATCCAGTGGGTTGTTTTGGCTTTCCTTTTGCTTAAATGCTCATTACATCATGACGAGGTGTCGCGATCAATTCCCAGGTTCCTGTTACTAAGGAAAAAATTTCCCATCGGGGAGCATTTTTCAGTTTTTGTCACTTGTTATTTCACCCATTGAATGTCATCAAGTTTGAATTTTTGACAGTTTTAGATATAACTTGAATATTAGGTTATTATTAGGTTATTATTTAAATTTAAGAATTATATAATTATATTTATAAAATTATGTATGCAAGTCAGTAATCGTCAAAATATTGGTATGACACTGCTATTTAAAATTATACTTGAAATTATAATACAGAATGTTGTCCATACGTCTATGTTATACCAGATACTATTTTGATATTGTAATGTGTATATGTTCCAAATATGTTATAGACTCAATCTTATCTGCTTGACACTATGAACTATTACAGCATTATATATCATGTTATTGACAAATGTTGTTTTTATTCTTTGTCTTCCCCATACATCATGTTATTGACAGCCCCTGTTAGGCGCCATATAACCTTTCATGTGTTGATGCGCCTTAAAACCCCAATTCAATTATTGACAGCCCAAGTATTTGCACGTACACATTATTGACAACCCAAATAATTAAATCTTGTTATTGACAACTCAAGTATTTCGTTGCGGGTGAAAAATAACAAGAAAGGAAGTGCAAAACCAGCAACAAGATTTTTTTTTAAAAAATATAATTAACAAATTTATTTGAATAATGCAATGAAAAATATTCACTTACAGAATACACATAAATTAGATCCAGTATTTCTTTAAAATCCAATTTTAGAATAAAATCCAAATAACAATGTCAAGCATCCCTTTAACAAAATGTTCATGTGTCCCTTTAATCCAGTTTAATTTTAAGTCTTTCCTGGTTTAATTATTCACAATAGTCAAAATAATCCAATGTCACATTTAATACAGATGAGCACAATAATTGTTTACCCTCTGGCAATATATGTTCAATAAATAGCATCTAATTACTTCACAATGTTTCTTGTAACTTTATTCTCAACTCTGAAGTAAGTATCGAACCTAAATACTGAAAAATAACAACCTCAAAAGACTGCCTTTATACTGTCATAGAATCATTCTTACAAACACGCATAGGTAACACCTTAAAGAAAAAGATAATTTATTTAATAATGCATTCTTTTGAACAATATGTAATAAGCAATATAATAATGTTTCAGGTTTAGTACTTATGTCAAAGCATGTATTACAACAAAAGATATTGTTTTTTAATTAACAGTAGTAAAAAAAATAATATTATACTACAATGATTTATGTTTAAATAGACAAACGTAATTTATACACGAGATAATGCGTCGGCAATCAAATTATCTTTTCCACTATGTAATTTCTATGTCGTACTCCTGCAACATCGAACTCCACCTCATTCCTATTTGATTTTTTTTTTCATTTTATTTATGAACATGAGGGGATTGTGATCACTGAATACCACCATTGGTGAACTAGATTGAGGTACATATACTTTAAAATACTGTAGTGCCAAAGTGAGAGAAAGACACTCTTTTTCAATAGTTGAATAATTTTCTGTGTTTGTTGAACTTTGTAATGCACACCATTGATGTCTTCTTGCAAAAGTACTCTACCAGCACCATTATCGCTTGCATCAACAGCTAACTTAAATTGAAAGTAAAAAAATTGGAAATTTGGTGCTGAAAACGCTAGTGAACTCCAAGTATGGATTTTAATTTGTTAAATGACTGTAAGCATTTTTCAGTCCAAATAAATTTCTTTTACAAAAATAAGTTTGTCAAAGGTTCAGCAATGACTGAATATCGCAGGATGACCCTAGTGGTTGGGGCTAACTCAGGAAAGAATCAATGACGGTGAATGCATTTACATAAGTTTAATGCAACTTTTAAAATATGTTTAATATATATACAATGATCAAAAAAAAGACAAGCGAATACACAGATGAAAAATGAAAAGAATGTTCTCATGAACGTTTAAGACGTTCTTAGTATTATTACAAATACTGAATGTGTCGACTGATTATATACGACACTAACAGGTTGTTAAAGTTATAACAATGTTGATATATGATATAGCGCGATAACTGTGATGCGCGAGAGCTCATGAATATGATGATGCGCAAATCCAATGAGTGATTGTCACCAAATGCCTTCTATAAGGGTTGATGACGCGATATGTATGATGATTAACCTCCACTGAGGTTGTGGGTGATGTTCCACCAGTGAGGACTGATAACGGACCCACCTCGTGTCCCGGGAGTTGTCGCTACTAGAACCTGGCCATGTTGCGCAGGTACGGGGACCGTCTCCACTGCTCTTAACGTTATGCGTGGAAGCTTAGCTCCACTCCGGAAGGCTTATATCCAAACCTCGATGGCTTATATCCAACCCTGGATGGCTTAGGCTGTAATCATACATACGTTTTAGATGTAGGTTGATAAACATAACAATCTTGCATAATTATCATTACCCAAACAAATCATTATTAAATATATGTAAGCTGTACTAATGATGAGTAGCAATGTAGACATATTCTACAACGCCATGTATACGACATGTACGTCGCTGTTAACCAATGCCCCTAATACAGGTAATGTACAACGCGTATATTACACTCACTGAGTTATGCATGCACACAAGTATGTCAACTAATGCCCATATTATACAACGCTATGTATACGCGTCGAACATTTATACTATTCACTCATCTCATTGTTAACTAATGCACCAAATATACAATGTTATCAAATTAATACTGTTTTACAATTAATGATCAATTACAATAATTACATCTAATAAAGTAATTTCAAAATCATATGCTAGTGTCAAGTTACTGTTTGAGAAACATCAAAGCTCACCGGATGTCGTAACCGCCAACCAAGCGGTCCGTCGAATCACCGCAAAACACAGCAAAACACTGCCAAACACCGCAAATCACCGAAAAACACCGCAAAACTCTGCAAAACACCGCAAAAATCCCTTTTTTGTATTAAAATATGTTGGTTTTGCATTTAATCTTAATTCATTATATAGTTTAAGCATTACTATTAGCAGTTTTATTATGAATTTATATCTCGAACACTAAAAACACGTTAGATGGCAGTGCATTATTTTCACACAATTATGATAATTACACCACCGCAAAACACTCAGAATCATATAGTTCTAAAATATCTTTCATATTAATTAATATTAATTAATTAATATAATAGTATTATTAGATATATACCACAAAACTGTTAACAATATGCACAGTAAATCGTAGATTTTAAATACATTTTATATAAAAAATGAGAATAGATTTCACGCATATAGGCCCATCTCAGTTATTTTGAAACAATTAAAAAATTAAATCAAGAAAACCATGATATTGTATCTAGTATGCATATGTGTCGGCATATGTTTTATTGCATACAATTATATCTCCGTGATGGCCGGGAAAACTTCCACAATCTCAAAATTGTGTCATATTTGCAACTCGAAATAAAAATATCTCCTTAATAAACTGTGATGTATATACACTCGTACCTGAATACAAAAACATAAATATATTATTGATACAATAAACCACGTTTTATTTGGTAGAACTAACGTTATCACGAAAAACTGTTTCTACAAGATACACCAATCATCCCGAACCCCCCGTGTTTTCACACATACGCGCAACTCACCCGGGTAATCGTGTCACGCCGACATTGATAATTTAATCAGTACTCTACACCTAGGCGTCATAATTAGATCACGCTTACAATTAGCCACGTGTCACTTAATATCGTGTATTCGGGAAATCTATTGTTTCCGTGTATTGTATATTTCCTTTTTAAAGCCAGTCACGTGCCATAGAAGTAGTCAAGATGTATATTTCCCGAAATTAAGACATTTATCATCATAATGTTGCAAATTAGAGTTTGATATATATATATATTGTTTATTTCCCTAAAAGTTAGATAGATGCCATATTTATGTGGCAATTATAAGAGTATACAGAAAAATTGTTGAATTTGTCACATGCCATCATTATTTATCGTTTACTAGTATATACCATCGTAACGTATGTTCACACACATCATTGTTATTAGTTCAGTTCTGTGGTGTCTTTTGATTTCACAAAAGCTACTAGTATGCAATTCAATATGCCTCCAAAACGTAAAATTACTGTTTCTAAAAGAACTGCATTCTGGCCTTGTGTTGCCTGTCGTTTGAACTGCAAGTCGGACTCTATATCTTGTGATTCTTGCAAGCAATGGTTTCATGCTGATTGTGAACGTTTATCGCCAGAAGATGTTAATTTCTTTCGGAATGCAAAATTGTCGTATACCTGTTGTAATTGTTTCGCGTATGAGCTTACAGGAGAATACAATTATTCACAAGGATTGTGTCGTTTAGTACAGGTAAGAACGCACTTTTTTATATTATACATCTCTGAGTTTGTTTTAGTGTCTCGGCAAGTAGGTATGGCATGACGGAGCTCAGGCTTACACAGATACATGTTACCGTATAGTCGTACAGTCACTTACGAAATATTGTCTATCATACTGCATGTACTCGGTTTTATAATTCTTTTTTTTTAATAATTAATTTTACTTTTATAAAGATATATCTCTGTCTTAAAGGGACACACGGCAATATTGATTTTTACTCGCGGCGTTCGTACTGAGAGTTTTTCTATATAACTTGCAATTATAAAATACTATTATTTAAAGATATAACAGATTACATTTTATTTTACCTTAAATTGCAGCATTATATCTGTAATACGGGTATCCCTTAAGTTCTTGTTATCTTTATTTTAAGTTGAGTTTCACAATTGAAACATACAGCAGTTATCATTATCTTCCTTTGACATAGTTATTATTAAATCTTTCCCTTCAAATGAGAACTAATTTGACTTTTCTTTTTTTTATGCGAAACTATTGCAAGTCAATATTATTTGTAAGTCAATATTATTTTAAATAACTGATTTTTAAACAAACGATACATCGAAATATGCTGTAGACAATAATTGTTATATTAAAAGATCATTCCAAATATCTTGCATGTTTTAAATAATTTTATAATTGTTTCAATAATTTACAGATAGAAATACTTAAATTGAGTTGGGAAACAAAATGAATAAAAACCAACGTTACATACTTTCATTACCGCGTTTTTAATACATTATAACCTTATATGAAGATTTAATCAAAAACAAATGCAAAACAATTTTAAATGATTTAAAGCTGAGTTACAATAGTTTCGCATTAAAAAAAAAAGATGTATGAGATACAATAGTATGACACATTTTATTTTCTCCATCAAATTTTAGAATCTAGTTCTAATATTTTGTGACATTATAAAGGGTCAGTATCTGATAAGGATTATGTAAAAAAAACTTTTTCAGAAAAAAGTGAGTTACAGTAGTTTGGCGTTAAACCCTCGACATAAGCTTGTCTAAAACAATTACTTTGTCTAGTCTATAAACATAGGTTTTATAATTCACAGTCACTGCAACACGGAATGGACAGTTTGAGATTCGCAGCGAAGCGCGAAAGCAGTTATCTCGAAGACTTCGAGTTCTACAGAAAACCTGTCATCTCGTCCGACTTCATTGAGATCGACAGAAACGCACTAGCCATCATGGAAAAATGTGATCTGGCGTCATACGGGGTTCCATCGTCGGTAACAGGAGATGGGAACTGTCTGTTTAATGCCTTATCAATCGCACTTACCGGAATGAAGACATGGCTTTAGAACTGAGGTTAAGGACAGCAATAGATATGGCCTTGAATGGGGACATTTACAAATCCCGCCGGGATTACGACGAGCTGATGCTCTTCTCGCCGACATATGAAGACTCTATTGAATCCTGCTGTACCGATGGTGCATATTCTTCTATATGGACAATGATTTCAGCATCAGTTGTGGTTGGTAAACCAATACAGTCTCTCTATCCGCGAATGAATGGCCATTTCGATAGAACCCACCAGACTATGACTAAGACATTTTTCAGTCAAGGTAAAGGTGAAGAATGCTTGACCATATTATGGAGCAGAATGGGCCCGGTGCGTCAGCAAACTTGGACAGCTAACCATTTTGTCGCAGTGATTCTCTCATCAAAAGCCAGCACCATCAATATCAGCGACACCCCCTCAGTAAGTCATACATCAAAAGCCAGCACCGTTAATATCAGCGACACCCCCTCAGTAAGTCAGCACCAACAATATCAGCAACAGTACACCGTTAGTACCTAACAGAAAGAGAAAAGCTGAATTTTCAATGACTGATTAGGACGGAAATGAATTTAAAATATACAAAGCAGAGTGTTCAAACTTTCCAAATCCCCAACTTATCAATGAAGCCAGTACATTAGAGGCTGAAATTCCAGATGAAACACATACACACGAGTTTTCTGATGATACAGCGCATTTCATCCTTAATGAAAGCGAAAATGCATGCGAGAAATCAAGCACTACAGGTACCCAATGTGATGAAGACTCCACACTAGAATCACTTAACAGCTCACAAACACTGCCAACCCCAAAGACCGTCACAACGCTCCCTGCTGGAAAATGGCATTTTGCAGAGGACGCCTACAACCTTATTCTTAAACGGGAAAATGTAAAATGTGGTTCAACTAAACAATGAATTAGGGTGTAACTAACAGGTGCTTACAAGTGCTATGTACGACCAATACGCTCTACCCGTGACATTTTGTGACACTGAATAATTATAACAAAATGTTGTATAATAACCAGCCCTACAAAGAAAACGCATCAGTTATATTTTACAAGTCGGTACAGGAAATTCGAAAATAGCCTTGACCTTAGCTTCTATCTGAGGTTTAATCTAACCCTGTCCCAAAATGTGACGATAGTACGACAAAATTCATGTTTATTGAGGTTGTCTTAAGTTGGCAACTGTAAGACGGTCAAAGGATCTTCTTTTAATTCGTCAATGGTCTTCCCAGGTTTTGTTGTATGATGGCATCATTAATGTATGCGTCATATCCATCTAAATCAGAGATTAACAGTTGAAATGTTGCTGGTGCTTTTTTTATTCCAAATCGCATAACTTTATATTGAAACAGTACATATGGAGTTACAAGTGATGAAACATCTTTTGCTCTGTCTGTGAGAGGTACTTGCCAAAATCCTTTTAGGATATCACATTTTGTAGCGTATTTTGCATCTCCAGTTTTATCTATACAATCGTCAATTCATGGAATTGGAAATAAATCAGTTTTTGTCACACTGTTGACTTTTCTATATGTAACAATTGCGCTAAAGGTAACAATTTCAACGCTAAGGTAACAACCTCCGCTAAAGGTAACAATCACCTCTTCCCTCTTTCGCTAAAGGTAACACATCTAACGCTAGCGTTGTTAGGTATGTATTATCTGGTTTTGGTACAAGAATACACGGTAAACTCCAGTCACTTTTACTTGGTTCTATGAAATCATTGTCCAGTAAGTTTCTTCTTTGGGGTACTGTTGTTTAGAAGGATTCATTCTATATGGATGCTGTATTATCAATAATGTCTCCCTGGCTAGCAGGTAACAAGCTCAACTTACAGTCCCATTCAAAACAGTATAAAGCAAATCAGAAAAGTGGTACACATTTAGGAGCCATAGGAATACCAACAAGCTGGCGGTAAACTGGTTTACCGTATTTAATCAAGATGTTATGAAAAAGAAAAGATTACTATCTGCAAACAGAGCAAGTCCACATACAATATACAGCAGAGTACATAGCGCAAATTCCCGAGTTGCGTTTCTTTTTCGTTTCAGCATATATGTTGCCTACTACAGTGGGTGATTTTGTTGAGTGCCGTGCTTATATCGCCAAATACATTGAGAATTTTAGTATAAAATGGCGTTGTAGAGAACATGAAGACCCGAACACCCTTTCCACTTCGAACAAAAAGTATTTTCGGATCAAATTTGCAATAAACTTCAAGTTACATATTAAGTATTTATGATTTTTCCACACAACAATCATATAGCCTTATCACACAATCTTATCAGTATGAAAGGAGTAATTTGGAAATGGCCGAAATCGAAAAAAAATATTGCAGTCTCGGTCTGACCGAGATCATGAACGGTATACAGTGAATTATTCTAGCTACCGTTCACGCCCTCTAGCCCCAGGTTGAGCAGAACGCAATATTTAAAATGTCAATAGAACGAAATTTTGAGTCATCCCGCGAAGGTATAAACAAGATTTTTGCACTTCTTCAAAATACTTTTACTAAAGAGAAATATACATTTTTGTTCTGTAACAATACAGAATCATATTTTACTAACGACGGTTTAGACATTAACACTATATGGTATTGCACAAAGGATTGTGAAGCACTTATATTCTTCATAGGTAATGCTTGGTGATGGACCCATTTACAGTTCACCACTATGCTTTACTCTTTAATTGTGCGATGACGGGACCCTATGAAGACGTCTACCTAAAGTCCAAAAGGACTTTGATGACGTTTGATGTTTGTCTGCACTAGTGTCTTGTCGTTCCCTCAATGATTTATTCTCTTGTTGCTCTGGCTTCTGCCAAGTCATTTCTAGGCTATTGAAATATTATTAATTATATACACACGAGCATCTTTGTGTTTTGCTTATATTGCCTATTAATGCTGCCTTGTTGGTTAGAGAATAGTTCATGGCGGGGATTCCGTTTTATTGGGATGAAGTAGGGTAAGTGTGAGGTTTGGTGCACCCTAGAACTTCTTTGTCACTGACCGTTCCAAGGCGGTAGCCCTATTGTCAACCTTTTCTGGTTTGTGACGTTTATGCCTTTATTCTTTGTTAACATTGCCATCCATGTTTGTCCTTTTGCATGTTTTTGGGTTTACCTTGTTCTGTGAAAGCTGCATTTCCTGTTCGACTTTTAGACTTTTTTTTCTTTCGTCAAGTATGTAACTAATGTTTTTAGACACATTGTTGGTATCCCAATGGGGTAGCAGATTTAAGTTTGTATTTCTGTGAACGAGATTTCATGTCGAGTCTTCTACCAGATACTCAGGCGGATGTGTGAAGCCTTTAATAACACATCTCTGTATCTGCCCCTCGAAACCTGGATGATATATCGAACATTGTTAGTATTTTCTCTTCTACTATTGTTAATAACACTCATACTAAAGAACTTTTCTCGATTTACCAGAATGTATACCCTGCTTTGCACCGTTAAAGGTCAAACATATCGTGGTGTAATGTGTAGACTTTCATCCTATGCGTTAAAGGTACTACGATGTTAATACAATGAAAGAGTTATTTGAAAACATAGATTTTAGTCTTGTTTTAGACTTCCTGAAAGATATCAGACTATATAAATCATTATAATATGCTCTTATATATATATTTACTTATTTATATACCCGTTGACGGGCATTTGTTGATTTACATATATAGTTTATATTACTACCATATTTGTAAATAGTTTCATCTTTATCATGTTTATATATTTACATTAATTTTTAATTACTACCTCATTTCTTCATCTTTCATCAGCTTTTGCGCACAATATGACCTATTTATGTGTCGACGTGCCGTAAAACACCATTCATTCATTCATTCACTTAATCCTGAAAGGATGGTAACATTTAATGTTAATCTTCAATCGTGTCTTGTCGCCCCCATAACGCTTTATTCTCCTGTTGCTCTGCCTTTTGCCAAGTCATTGAGTACTTGCTTTGTGATCATCTTGGTGTTATACTTATATTGCCTTTAAATGCTTCCTAGTTGGTTAGAGGATATTGCCTGAAGGGAATTTCTTTATTTACACTGTCCCGTTTGAATAAAAAGAAATAGGATATAACTGAGGTTTGGTGTACACTAGAATCTGGTTTCCACCGGCTATTTGTCACGATTTAGTAACTAGATAAAGTTACCTCGAGGGCCCCGCCAAAAGCAATTATTGGCACATATGTTGTAAACCAATAATAATGAGATCTGGGGCGTTCATGATCGGGTAATGGTGACCTTGACTTTTGACCTACTAACCTGACATATCCGTTGAAGAGTTATTATGCGGACAAAGTTTTATGACCTTTGACCTACGTTATCCGAAAATAAATAAGGGTAACCAACTCACAGTGCACAGTCTACCAGAGGTTGAATAATGTTCGTTGAGATAAAGTTTTCCTTAATCGGGTCATGGAGACCTTTGAATATTGACTCCAAAATAACGTCATGAAGTATTCAGTATTTTTACAATTCTCCTTAAATTATTATTCTTATATTGGCATTAATATAGGACTGATAGCCTCTTAGAATAACATCATACAAAGGGGAAACAGTAAATATAAACGTCGAACAGGAAATGTAGCATTCAAGGACCACAGTCAACCACAAACACTCACAGAAACAAACAACTACAAAGTCGAATAAAAGGTAAGATATGACATCACACACATAAAAGGGTTGACAGTATGGCTACCGCCATGGAACGGTCACTGGCCAAAAAAAAGGCCGTTGGGGGTGGGTCGGGGGGGGGGGGGGGGGTTAAACCAGGTTATAGGGTGCACCCTTGGAACCCATGGAACCAACATACAAAAACAAGAGAGAAAGTTACAGACTCGGGTTTTATTGAGTCTATGCATAATACCTAAATTAACGCGAAACACCTCTCACGCCCCCTAACACCGACTTAAGCGATATTCTACGTCAAAGCCACAAAGACTGTTATCGTTGATACCAAAGGACCAGTAAGTAATATTATTATAACTCACATAAAATTCCCATAGCCAACAATGTGTAATTTCTTACTTAGGGTGATAGTAGTAAATCGCAGGGTGATAGTAAAAAAAGTTATGCGTAGCTTTGATGCGCGTTGGAGCGCGTACTGTTTCGGTGACGTCATCGGCTCAGTATGGTGAAATGCTATTTTTAATTCATCATAATTTTAAAAGTATTTCGATTTTAATAAACTACCACTCATTTTCTAAGTTATGCTATTTCAATTCCAACGCTATAGACACACTTTTCGGGGAAAAAAATCGAAAAAAATCTGGCAAAGTAAAATCTGTACTGCAAATAAATCTTATTTTGGCCCGAGAGGATTTCTGTATAACAAAATAAATATCCTCAGGGTGAAAATTCTTACTATCACCCTCTCATGAATGTGATATTTATATAATACTACCAATGTGTTGGTTATTTGGATATATAAAATATCAAATCACAAACACACAATTGTCGAAAATAAAACTTTATTGCAGTGTACTCATTTATATACACTGTCAGCTTACAGCAGTTGTTTATAACACGGTTTCAGCAAAGGTGAATGATTATTTATATCGATATATCAATGAATTTTATATTGTTCTTACTAATGTTTGGACAGTGAAATACATTTAAATAGTTATGTATATGTATAATATATCAATAGATGGTACATGATAATTATATTCTCTACATGATAACTTCACAGTTTCTGGAGCACAACCAGTACATAACAAATGCAATAACAGTTTTCTGACGTTGAGCTTGGGTTAGGTCTTTAATATTGATTGAATAATCTGTTGTATCAGTTAATGTTAGTTTACCCATAACTAAATATTATTTTTGTCTTCTACTGATAAGTACTACTGGATTTGGAGTACTTTTTCAAATTGCTTAACAATAGACTTGAACCCAGGCTACTGACGTTGAACTCATATTTCAAGCGCTTTATATACTAATACATTAATTTTCAAAGTGCATAACGAGTAATAAAAAACACACCACTCGCTGTGTAACATATGTGTATAACTTTAAACAAAACATTATAAAAAAATATGTCTCCATATCTACAAAAGCCATACGGTCAATTGTTTCCGGATGCGTGTCTGTACAAATGCATTACTTCGTTCCTATTATGTGTATAATGTTTATATGGATGTGGCGATGTGAATATTTAACTGAGGCATTACCATTGATAAATATACACATTTTATTTCTGTTATTTTGAGATTGCTAATAATTTTGTATGCATGCTAGTTTAGGACATGTCACCTTTCGGAGTCTTAATATTAATATTATTTAACTCGCTAACCCACCCTACAGACAATCCTCAGCGTAACATGAATAGTTCATAAATATAACGCACTTTACTAGAAACAAACTTACGTTTTACAATAGTGCTGTCCGATAACAAACATAAAATACTAGCGGAAAAACAGGAATTTCCGCTACTAGTATATATTGTATGTATAGTATGCTACTGTTAATCGAATGGTACATGCCTACATTAGGTCTTTCCTTTAGGAAAAAATATTTAAACAACACAAACGCACCAAATGTTATCCCTTCACAGTTTCATTGTTGATAGAATATGCGTTTGGCTCAAACAAACTTAGGATGTCAAATTTTACAATCTCTTACATTAAATACAATATTGAAAGGGCTAAACATTTTAATGTGTGAACTTCAACATTTCCGAATTTCGTGTTACAAAATGTACTGTGATTAAAAGATCTACAACAGCACAGTTTGTGTCCTGTCTTGAACTAGCTGCAACGCCTTTGTTACAAAACGTCTTGAGATTTTTCCGGAATATTACATGGAATGAAGAGTGCAGCATATAAATTATATACGACTAGCGGAGATTCCCGAGTTGCGTTTCTTTCTTTTTTACTATAGCATAGTAGTGTGTACTTATCTTATAGTTAAGAGATAACTATGAGTCATTTAGTGGTGTCAAGTTTTGAAAACGTGTTTTATGGCGATGTGGTTCTAGTGACACAGAACGTAACTTTAGACCGAAAACCATTGTAAATTTAAGTATACGAAAGTAAAACTCGAACAGGAAAATTAGCATTCAAGGACGACAGTCAACCACAAACACACACAGAAACAAAGAACAACTTAAAGATCGCACATATCTTTCTCAGATTATAACAGTAGCTAGCATGACTTTAATCCAATTATAGTCATGCAAAATATGGTTTTCCTAATGTCTAGCCATATACAGTATGGTTTTCCTAATTTCTAGCCAACTTTTTAAGCCGAACTTAAGGTTTTACTTCATACCCCAGCCAACCCGTTTTCGTTTCTTGGAGAAGGGATTGGATAGGGTATGAAAGTTAATACTCGGACCACGTAATGTTGAATATGTTTTTCTCAATTTCGGGCCGTTTAACATATGTTTTTCTTACTTTCTAGCCATGTAAAATATGGTTCTCATAATTTCTAGCCAGGTAAAATAGTTTTTTCTCAAGTGTCTAGCCATGTTAAATAGGGATTTCTAACTAATTAAACCATTTTTTCAAACTTTTTCTTAAAAACTGATAAATGTTATGATAATAAAACATATATTGTATATAATTGACCATATATTAATTAATACAGGTAAACTATGATGAGAATATCAATTTATATTTAAGACTTCAGAGCCTTTTCTCTGCTTGTCGACCTCTAGGGTAAGCTTTTGTCTTTATAACACATATACTTTAGTAACAATTACATATCCGCATACACATATACAGATACCGCGGACATCAACAAATCATATTATATAGTAATACATACAGACATAATCAACAACTTAATACTCACCCTAACCCTAACATATGTTTTGTAAATATTAATATATTTTTAACTTCATCACATCAATCCAATGGCTGAAATTCACATAGCATATAGGAACAACATAACACTACTTTAACAATAAAATATAAGCCCGGGTTCAGTCGTTAATATTCATGAAATATCCTACTTTTATAGTTAAAGGGGATGTAGGTCAGACAATCTTTATTATTGAAAGTTCTGAAAAAACTTGGAAAAGAGTGAAAGAAATATCAAAATCGGATGATAAACAAAGAATATATGATTATTTGAATGTTCTGTTGAAACTGATATGGAAGCGGCCATTTTGGGAGCTACGACATCAACGTTCTAAATGGCCATATACGGAATATTTACCGATTTATAGGAACAAATCAATATGCCACATCACAGACATATTAATAAATGTTATAAGGTCTGTGGCCACATATAATAATTTAAAACTATGACGTCATAGTTCTCAAAATGGCGACTCAAATACCCGTTAAAGAACAACCTTCAAATGATCATATCTTTTTTGTTTATCATCCGATTTTGAGAATTAGTTCATCTTTTTCCAAGCGGAATGCCTACATTTCCTATAAGTGTTCATAACTATGCGTATGGTTATTTTTTCGAAAGAAGGAAATACAGCCTGGAACTCAGAAAAAAAATCGACTGGAACACAGAATAATCGAATACTAAACTGGAACCCAGAATATTCGAATATAAAACTGGGACCCAGCATAATTGTATATAAAACTAGGACCCAGGATAATCCAATATATAAGACTTGAACCCAGACTTATCAAATAAATACAATTGATCAACATAATGATCACAGTTCTTGGACGAAACATTAGTGTGCGCCTACTTGAGACACTTGATACGTGTTTATATAATGGGGATCAGCTAACAGTACTGTCGAATTGTAGTGAGAACACTCATCAAATACGTTCAACTTCTAGTGTTATTCCTCTTGAAAATAAATGTTGCTGATCAAAAGAATATAAGCTATACACAGCAAAGTTAAACAAACTATACACGAACAGTACACACTGTATTTATTCTAACAGACGCCTAGTTTATTCAAATTACTGGTATTCATTAAAGAAACTAAACCCTCCAAATAACGACAAAATTAAACTACCAAACCGTTTATCAATAAGTATAAAAGTCGAACAGGAAATGCATCTTTCATCTTTTACAGAACACAGAAACCCCAAACACGCAAAACGACAAACATGAATGGCAATGTTAATAAGGAATAAAGGCAAATGAAGTCACAAACACAAACAGGGTTGACAATAGGGCTATCACCTTGGAACGGTCAGTGGCAAAAATGACCGCTGGGGGTTTAAACCAGGTTCTAGGGTGCACCAAACCTCACATGTACCCTACTGTCATCCCAATACAACGGGATAGTGTAAATGAAGAAATCCCTGCCATGAACTATTCTCTAACCAACAAGGCAGCATTAATAGGCAATATAAGTCAAACACAAAGATGCTCGTGTATATATAAATACAAAAAACAACAACAATAGCCTAGAAAGAAACACTATCCAGGTGCTTAGGTCATATAATAATGTATTATGCCCATTAAAAGTATAGGATGGTTCATGTTTTCTTAAATATTGAATTGGATTGAATATGTGTAAAATGAATTATGAGTTGTGAGTTTGGATTTTAAAAATATGCAAGTTAATACACCTTGTCGTCGGTAGGTTTATAAACGGTGTACGTATAAACGGTGTACGTATGCTGTAAAATGTGGCTGTTGTTGGCGGGATAGCTACTTTAAGCTTCAAGGGAGAAACACACATATACGTTCACATAAACAAACATATACGTTCACATAAACACACATATACGTTCACATAAACACACATATACGTTCACATAAACAAACATATACGTTCACATAAACACACATATACGTTCACATAAACACACATATACGTTCACATAAACAAACATATACGTTCACATAAACACACATATACGTTCACATAAACAAACATATACGTTCACATAAACACACATATACGTTCACATAAACAAACATATACGTTCACATAAACTAACACATACGTTCATATAAACACACATGTACGTTCACATAAACACACACGTACGTTCACATAAACATGATAAACAAACACATACGTTCACATAAACACACATGTACGTTCACATAAACAAACATGTACGTTCACATAAACACACATATACGTTCACATAAACAAACATATACGTTCACATAAACAAACACATACGTTCACATAAACACACATGTACGTTCACATAAACACACATATACGTTCACATAAACACACATATACGTTCACATACACACACATGTACGTTCACATAAGCACACATGTACGTTCACATAAACACACATATACGTTCACATAAACACACATGTACGTTCACATAAACACACATATACGTTCACATAAACACACATGTACGTTCACATAAACATACATATACGTTCACATAAACACACATGTCAACTGTTACAAGAATTACAAGAACTTAACAAATCCCATGTATAATCAAACCAATAATATTTCTTGTATTAGAATGTTTTGACTTTTTACAACGATTGTGAACATAGACCATGTAGTTATCAACGCGTATAACTAACTCTCTCAATATAGACCATGTAGTTATCAATGCGTATAACTAACTCTCACAATAGATTGAGTTGTTTGCTTTCAATTTATTTCAAAGCAGTTTCAAAAACGATTCAGCAAACATGTGTATTTTGTCATAATGTATACCATTGTTGCGAAAACTATGTTATTTATATGGCCAAAAGTATCAAAGAATCAATAACTTTTAGTGTTATTCTAGTTGACATTTGACGTTTTTTATTTATCGAAAGTTCATATGGTCGGCAATTAATCCGTGTCGTTTTTAACAAGAAAACCTTTTTGACGACGGCCAGACTCCATTTCATTTGTAGGCACTGATCAATCTGAAATATAGACATTAATAGTTTAGTCACTCCATTCTCATTACATAACTTTCAGTTGTATTATGTATACACGTTCAATTTCAGTGTACACCGCTGAGTGAACATCTCAAACAATTTAAAACAATATAGTGATAGTTTTTGAAATGAAATGTTTATACATACATTTCATTACTGGTAATGTTTATCACAGCAGAAGGTAATTATGTTACGTTATCTGAGCTCGGGCGCAACAGGGATTAATTAGTAGGCTATGAGGTGAATCATCTACATTCCGGGGGGAATTTTGTAGATCCTATTTTTCTGAAAGCCCATTATGTATGAAGTCTTTTGCAATTTGAAGTCTTTTGCAATTTGTCTTCCATCTAAGAGCTGAGGCGTTATTGTGTTAAAGGTGTAGAATACGCGACCTATACAAAAATAAATAATTTTGCCGCATTTTGGAGACTATAAAGGTTTTGAAGAAATAATTTGTCTTCTAAATTTCTTCCGTAATTTACGTGGTGTTGACTTCAAGAAATTAAGAACATTACATATGTTATATCCACAACCTCATATATATATCACAGACACACGCATCCATGATGTGAACAATGTTTGGTTCTTGTATTGTTCCTTATATTGTGTATGTTGTTTTAAAATAATTTATATTTTTCGTGTGTTACCAGAAATCTGGAAAAAAACAACCTTTATACATCAATGACGGTACACAGTTTAAACTGACATGAACTTATGCTAATATGTTTTATCTGATGTATTATACGTTACTTACGTTACCAATTAAGTTTATATGATTTTATTTAAATACGACATCTAAGTATCAAATACAAACATGGATGTGAATAATCATGTCCTTTTATATATGAGCCACAACACACGAAAACGTCCCTTCGGACGTTCAGACGACAACGTCATAAAGTAACAATTTATGACGTCGGCCGGTAATCAGTTACTTACTAATCAAATTTCTCATCACTTCCGTGTTTTACCTAGTTATTATATCATAGGGAATATGTTTTCTTAATATAAATAGAAAATGGTAACTGTTTATATTTGTTGGTATTATTTAATCAACGACGTCGTCCAAGACGCTAACGTCAACGTCAAAATTAATGGCGAGTACAATCTTTAAGTTTCAAATTGAGATAAAATCATTTTTAATTAAGATATCAACACGAAATAAAGAGTATTTTAAAGAGAAAAACACCGAGATTCATAATCATCAAAAAACATAAAATGTCACAATTTTGTCTGAAGGGACGTTTTCGCGTGTTTCGGCTCATATTGTTTACGTTTAGGCACACATTGAACAAAATGAAGTTTGTATATACTCTACTCGACTCTTCAGTATTTATTTACGTTACCAAATTTAAAAAAAAGCAAATTATATGCAAAAACTAAACTGCTACATGTTCAGTAATGCAAACATGTTGACAACATGTATTCAACGTTACTTAGATACTAACAAATACAAATGCATATGTTTTTGAGATAGATAGATACATTTTATTTCCTTCGCATACAACAGCATTTTGAATAAGGTCAACAAGGCCCGTGATCAACATATTTTATATCTACAACAGTTCAATAATTGTTCAATAAGAACCGATGGCGAAGTCAATTAGACATTTTTTACATAAATTTAACTTTGATTCCATATACCGAGCATGAAACCAATTGTGTCTGCACACTTCCTGTGTTGTGCTTTGCGTCGGCGATTCATTGTTTCTTATTGAATCAATATCTCATTATCGATATTCTGCAGATAACAGGTAAATATTGACATTGCTGTGTATTAAACAATATAGTATGTTCGTCAGTTGACCTCACGATTCCTCTTTTCATCGTCATTACTGTCTTCAAAACACAATATTTATACTTTTGTTGGCTTCCATATCTTCCCCTCATCATCGCTTCCTTCTTTAGTGTCGGGCTCGTTGCAGCGGATCTTAACCAACTGTTGCGACGCAGTATTACCAACGTTCAAGCCAAATTCAATCATTTGGTATTCTCCCATTTGTAACTGCCTCTGGTAGGTCTGGATATTGTCTGTCATTATGGAGCCACACCAACACGTGTAAGTTTACATATGGACATGCACGATTACTGAATCGACACAGCCGCAAAAACGTCATATCAGTTAAAAATAGCAGGGCCTTTGAACAGATTTACTGACATTCGTGTACTGAGGATTGCCACATAGGCAGCACACTAACCTCTCCGTGCTTTTTTGAAGATTATCCGAACATTCATGTTGCTGTTCAAGCAATCCAAATCTGTCACATATGCTTATTGCTGTTCAATCTTTTGGGGTCACTAGGTCAAAGGTCAAGGTCACCAGTACATATTCCAAGTGATAACTCCAGCAGAAGTATAATAGGGTTACGGTTAGTGGTTTTCTCGTTAACAGTCCAGACTCTATTGTACCTATATCTTTAGGACGTCCTATTGGTTTTATGGCGGAGGGATTATAAACCTTAGCACTACACACAGGTTTTCTCGCTATAACTCAGCCGAAAGTCAGAACAGCTCCGCCAAACTTTGCCTACCTCTGCACCTTCAGTGGTACTACATTGCCTCTCAGTACAAAGGTTTTTGTCATATCCAGTGAAGCAATGTAGTGAGGGTAGTACAGAATACATATCAGACCATTAACCTCAACAATTTGTTTCACATTCAACGTTCTCCTTTATTACTCATCCCCGTGCCAAACAGGACACATCTTTGTAATCCTGAATTAAATTTTGCAAGCATGACTAATACGTGTGTGTAAGGAGAACGTACAAGAGGTGTTCAACTTACAACGTAACACTTTCATTTTGTAACCGAATTAACCCTTTCGCCGCCATAGTCAGAAACTTTGATTTTACGACCAGCGTAGGCCCTGAACATGATGCATACTATTTGCAGGATGATCAGGGATTACATTGTTCTTTACCCAGTTAGAATGTTTCCATAACACTTTATATATAAAATATTACCGTAAGGGTTAAATTTAACTTTTAGCAGACGACATTTGAAATTTGGCGGTAACTGAATTACACATCTTTACATTATCCTCTAATATGTTCATTTTAATGGCAGGTCTAATTCCTTCGATATAAAACAGTATGACATGAACTATTATGTGCTTCCTAATTGTGTTGCATCCGTATTTGTCCAAAAAATGGTAGAAAATGATATTTGAAGTAAATAACTTCAATAATTTTTGTATGGTGATATACAGCAACAATAAATATTCGGTTTTGTTTTTGTCTTATAAAATATTAATAAAATCCTTATTTTGGTTAATTTATAAATGCTTTACAAAATCGTAGCTTAAAATACGAGCAAAATTGCTTTATTGTCTGCCAATTTCTTAATATTTTGATACAATTCACATTTTATTTCAACACTTATATTGTTGTCTTTAAATGAAACGATCATATTTAAATTGCAAACAGTTTTAAAGTCAGAATATGCTTATTAACACATAAACTGAAACAGTTGACGAAGCACTCGGAAGCTTTACAGAATTACGCTACAAATGAACTGAATAAAATTAAACTGTACACACTATGCCAAATAAATATTTGTGTACTAATTACGCTGCTGCGCCGACGCTATGCACAACACAGGCGTGTGCAGACACAATTGGTTTATTTATAGCACAGGTAATGTTTATGTAAACACAAGAGTTAAAAAGTCAGCGTGCCTTTTTAACGAAGTGTACGTTTCTAATCAGTTGTTTCTATTAACGGCTGGGCACATCGGTAGATTTAGTGCACATTTCACGGTAATATTATACACACATACTTGACACAAAGTCTCTATCATCTCCGTTAAGGTTAACATTAGCGTATTCTGACTTTAAACAAGCATGCTATGCATTAAGTGGAATTATTTGGTTTAAGGTAAAACTCTTCGGCAATAGAAACATATAGGTTTAAAAATGGAACATAGTATGCAAGTAATTCAAAATGTAATTTAAAGCGAACCGCGTGAAAATGGAACTTATTTTTAAATGCATAATTACGTTCTAAATGACAGTTTCACATCATTAAATCGCGCATCTTTTATGATGATAGTCTCTTCCGTTGAAAAAATAAACACTTAAGCAAAAGTGTTACGTTATAAGTTCAACACCTCTTGTACCACGCTTGTTTCTGATGTTGGTGAGGACTGACAGCGTAGAATCATTTTTGTTTCCTCCTATGATGAAATCAGATCTTCCTGATCATCAGTCATGACAGTTATGTCATCATTAATGGTAAGCCGGGGCCACCTTTTGTCATGGACATATCATATTTCACGGCCTTGGAGCTTTGCAGAGTACTCAAGTGCCAAATTGTCGGAACCAATCAGATTGATTCCGTAGTAGTTCCGTATAATATTTTTTGAAATATCTTAACCATGTATTGTTTAAAAAATGTTGCCTTATATAACGTTTGAACCCTGAACCTTCTTTTTAATTTAGTCTTTTGATTGTTACTTGTGATATGCAGGCTTCATAACCGCTGCTCCCACTAAATTCCATTATGTTTATTTCGCTCTTCGGGGCATTTAATTTTATTAGATACTGGGACCATACGCCGTACGACATGGGGAAGCATTAAACTCCATGTCCACCGCCATATGCATGCCATCTTCGGGATGGTTAAAATTGTGTAATATTGATTTTATTAATATTGAGTTCTGCTCAATCCGGGCCTAGAGGGCGTGAGCGGTAGCTAGCATATTTCACTACCGCTCATGAACAGTCTCAATCAAACCGAGACTGCAATATTTCGTATATGTCGTTTTCGGCCGTTTGCAAAGGTCCATTATCATACTCTTTTTTCGGTTAAGTAGACACATAGTAAATGTCGTTCTAACCGACTGCGCTAAAGGCGCAGTTGGTTTGTTGCGGTATTAAATAGTATATAACAAATGCCACAATCTGCAATCTGATTGGTTCCGATAATTAGGCACGTGAGCGATCTCTTTGGTGCATATTTGTCGGAATTTCACTGGTCGCAAATGAGATTTATGAGCTGGGTTTACTCATGAAACTCTTCCGATCACGATGGGTCCTCGTTTTCGCCTGACAACAGGAAGGTTGTTGGGGTTTCCCCTCTCCTCTTACACTCAACTACATTAAGTGTCAGTAACAAAGTCGACTAAAAGTGCTTCGGTAAGTAGGTAAAATACCAACTCTGTCAGGTCCATGAACTGAAGGTGGCTCTGAGATGTTGCATTACCTTCAAACAAATATCTTCAATAGGTCGCTGTGTAGTTGATTCCTCTAAGCAGTGGCGTAATTTGGCTTTGTTTGACATCAGTTGTTTCAAGGAACCCAGGGGCTTTGCATGTCGATTGATAGTTTGCTCAAAGGTTCTGTCCATTGAGTCATATTCCTTACATCCTATACCATTTTGGTCGAAAGTTTACATTAGAAAGAGATGATATTATATGTCAAAGTGATAAATCCCATGGGATTTATCATTAATCCCGCGGGATTTTGGCTTTCCCATGGTATTTTTGTATAAATTTCCTACGGGATTTTTACCCTTGGGAAATTTGAAAATCCCATGTTTTTTTTTAACCCACGTCAGAAAAAATAGAAAAATAAAACAGAGGTTTCTTTTTAGTTCTGAGGTGCAATTACAATTTTATCATTTAAAAAATGTATGTAATATTATATATATAACACGATAATGGTAACGTATTTCGAAGAGAGGTCACTTCCTTATGCACCCACTCTCATTTGGCAAATATACTTCATTTTGTAGCAAATGCCATACCCTTTCAGGAAATTATACCCTTCAAAATGGGATATTTTGGTAAGTTAATATCTAATTATTTTTAACTTATTTGGTAACGAACGAGATGTAACGTAAAATAATGTATAAACAAT
Source organism: Cyrtodaria siliqua (assembly GCA_037043455.1). NCBI lineage: Eukaryota > Metazoa > Mollusca > Bivalvia > Adapedonta > Hiatellidae > Cyrtodaria > Cyrtodaria siliqua. Next base: position 452,978 of record JAWPHD010000120.1, on the reverse strand, counting down.
AATTTCATTATGTTGGAAAGGTTTTCTAAATAAACATTTCATAAACAGCATAAATATAGGTAGTATGTGTTGGTTACATGTACCTGTTGTACTCATATTCAATTTTACTAAACGTGCATTGGAATACGTAATTTGCTCTTGCGTTACACACGAATGCCCCATAGCTCAGATGGCAGACAAGTCAGATTTCGATTATTATGTTTGAACTTTCAGATAAATCATACCCTACACAATTCCCAAATGGTGTGGAGAGTGGTCTATAGCTGCACATGCGGGTTTTGAGTATGAACGGGTGCGAGAAAGATATAGAAAACTTACATGAGTAACTGTTTATTATTGTCTTTAATAAACGAGTTGGATAAATGATACGATACGAGGCTTTGCCGAAAAACCTTGTTGTACAGCTTGTGTATTAAAAAGTAACCTAGAAATGTGTCAATAGGATAGGTGGCCACTAATATCACTATGCCATAGCATTTTGATAATGAGCATAGACACTGATAAACACGTTAAACTTTTTAATAAAAGCATTGTATACAATAGAATGATGTAATACAAAATAAAATGTACCTTAACAAATGGAATATGTGCATCTCCAAGTTAGCTAGCGGACATTTTAATAAGGTATGTTGACTGTCGACGAAATGGTAATGTGTACAACAGTGGAGTTATGAAGGAGCGCTCGTTTTTATGCTCCTAGTTTGACTAAGTCAAGGGCCATAACTCTGTGATTCTTGGTAAAAAAACAAGCTCAGGTGTGCATCCTCACGTGCTGGTCAACATTCCTGTAAAGTTTGGTGACCGTGGGTTAAATAGTTATGGAGGATTGACACAAGATGTACATCCCCTATTCTGACTAAGTCAAGGCCATAACTATGGGTTCATGATCCAAAATAAAAATGAAAACCCAGGTGCGCATCTTAACTTGCTTGTCAACATTCCTGTAAAGTTTGGTGACCGCGGGTTAAATAGTTTTGGAGGATCACGCGGCACAAGGTTTTTATCTCCTGTTTTTACTAAATCAAGGGCCATAACTCTGTGGTTCTTGGTCCAAAATGAAAATGAAAACCCAGGTGTGCATCTTCACTTGCTGGTCAACATTCATGTAAAGTTTAGCGACCGTGGGTTAAATAGTAATAGAGAAGGGTGCGACACGAGTTTTTCAGCCCCTATTTTGACTAAGTCAAGGGCCGTAACTCTGTGGTTCTTGGTCCAAAATAGAAACAAAACCCAGGTGCGCATCTTCACTTGCTAGTCAACATTCCTGTAAAGTTTCGCGACCATGGGTTATATAGTTATGGAGGATCGCGCCACACGAGTTTTTGGGACGTACGGAATTACGTACGGACAGACGGACAAGTGCAAATCTAAGTGTGCACACCCACACCTAAGTGAGGACAAAAAAAATACACAGTCACGAATGTTAGATTCCATTTATCATATAACACCCTTACGACGTGAACATGTTGCGTTAATGTAAATTATTTGCTTTATTTCACTCCCAGAAGCCACGTTATGTGACACATGTTAATGTTTAAAAGTTATGTGTTATGTAACATATTATATTACCTTTCCGTTTACAATTGGTGGCCTTGTCGAACGCCATTCGTATATCTTCCAAAGCTGTTTTAGTGGTGAATACTTCTGGTTGTACTGAAGTATTAAATACAATTTTATAAAAAAAAGAAGAAAAAAAAAGGAAAAAAGAAAAGGAAAACGACTATACTTTTTTTTGAAATATGAAGCAATAACAGATGTTTATCTGTATGATTGTAAACTTAAAAACGTTATGCATCAATAGTATTTATATCTGAACATACATATCTATTCACTATCACATTCGATCGCGTTCGTCCACTTTTTTCTTTCGCTAACCGTTTTTAAGACCTGACAGCTATACTGATTACATTATCTTTCTATTTCAGTATAAATGGGCATACATTCATTATACAGGTTTCCAGTAACTCAATTACATTTCGCCATTTGCCTTCAGCTTCGGGCGAAGCCAAACATGTTTTTGCATTTATCCATTTACGAACTGTCAAACACTCAACAACCACTCGCTAAAATTATCTTCAGTATCACGCAGGATCTCGAGAATGTATAAACTTTATTGTTATCTACAGTACTCTATATTGAGCGTATTTTCAATTATGCGACAGACAAAACAATACCAACATGTTGCATAGCCATTTACTTTAAAACTGTTCTGTTGATGACTCACCTGAACAATTTATTCTCGATTTGCCGCCACCGATATGTGCCAGTATTCCTGAAAGCCGTTGCAGCATATGATCGACCATTTCGGCTCCTTTGTTGGTCTTCATGTTCCGGTGAACTTTGTCAATTGCCTTCGACAAAATAGCCAAAAACATCGTCAAGATCATATAGACGACAAAGAAGGTAAAGCTGAGGAAATATACTTTGGACATTGCAGGATCGGTTTCTTCTATTTCCGTAAAACGGCTTTTTCCAATTATACTTATAAACAGTGTTCCCATGGCTTTGTAAACGCTTGCGTAATATGGTAATTTGGAGCCGAACACAAGGTATCCGAAAACGGCATAACACGTGAGTACATTCACGAAGAAAATACCGAACCATATCAGTTCACTACCAACGCTGGTGAAAACACGTGCGATCGCACCTATCCGTCTGTTGTATCCAAGGGTGTTCAGAAGTCGAAGCGTCGCCAAGAAAACCAAAATTCCATTTAACTCGACAAACATAATATCCCATATGGCTATGTGATAAAAATTGACAAACTCTTTTTTGTCATCTTTAAAGACTTGCATGGCTTTATTTGTCATAAGAAGCCGACCGGAGTACATGACAACTGCAACGTAAGACAAGATGAGGAACACGAAGTCGTATAACTGCCAACCTCTGAAGTAGGACCTTCTCTGTTGGAATACACCGACACATGCCATCACCGTACAAACACACACATATATCGCAAATATTATTTCACACGCTAATGTGTAGTAACCCAAACTTCCGATATGCTGGTAGACCCGTAATGGTAGAATGGAATAGAACGGGATCGCGCCTCCGGTCTCTGGGAACTCTACCATGAACATATTATATGTGAAGATATTAGCATTCAGACAGTAAAGTGTAAACTCGAAAAGAACAGATCTTGTTTGTCTGTCCACCCATGAATTTATGTAAAGTTCATCAATGATAAGTTGGCTCACTTCGCGGTTAACACTGAGTTTTGCAATGAAACCGCCGCCGCCGTACGTCGTGTAAAGGCCACCGATGGGCATACCCCAGATGTCCAGTGCGGGTGTGAACTCCCATGCGTCAGCGGATAGCTGATACACCTTCTCTTTAGGATCACATTCAGACCTGTTCCAGCCGATGCAATAGGAGTTCGTATCTTCTGTTGGCATGCTATATTGCTTAACGCAGTATCGTCTGTTCGACTTCATGTAGGGGTTTGCACACGACTCTGTAGATGACAAAACATGAGGTTTTATATATATAGATATTATTTAACTGCTGGGGTTGGTTAAAGGGATTTCCTTTACGAGATGGTAGACGTGTGGTTCTTTTCATGAACGGGCGAATGAGAGTAAGTGAAAAATACAACACGGCTACCATCGAGTGAAGGATTTCACAGTTATTTATTTTGTGTTCGGAGTTAGTTATTAATATTTAGCGATAAGGAATATTCTTTCACTGAGAAATCCCAAACTTTCACCCATAGAAATGTAAGAAATATCGAATTATGCTCTTAATAGTTAAGCAGATAAACTTTATGAATTAGCATTACTTCTGACTGTTGACGGTTGATACATTCCAATATTCTACATTATAGGGTATCGCTGAGAACAATTGCAGGCTTTAGTGTAGATGTTCAGGATTGAAACCCGATTTTAGAAAGAACAACTTTTATTTAATAATTGTTACTCATGTTTACATAGAAGTGGTGTTTGTCATGGAATTAACTGCTTTCACTGAACGTTCTTAATGTGCCTCTTTGGTAGAAACTACCGAAATGGGAGGGGTAAATATTTCATTGCTTGAAGTAATGTACCACCTAATTATTCCTAACAATCAAAGAACAACTTAAAAGTATCGAGTGACAGTAAAAGTGTAAAGAAAGGAATGGCGGATAAAGGAACACGAACAAATCGGCGAACTGCGAACGAACTACACTGCTTATAACTCAATAAAAGTAAACACAAAATAATGCCGTCAGAACGGACATTCATTTATTCATGAAAGTTAGAATAAATACCAGGATTCTATCATAATGAAAGAAGATATAATTTGAGTTATTACAAAATGTTTTGTATTTAGAAAGACATACTATTATTTACAAAAGTTGACCTTGATATTTACAATTCTATCACATCGCTGATTTATAAATGTATTCCAGCAATAAGAATGTAGTTAAATTTAAGTATACATTCACTGACCTTTAGGGGCACGCATCTGCCGCAACCTCGGTGGCCCAACTCGGAATTTTGTCCCACCAGCTGCAAACTGACGCTGTCTCCAGTGAAGCCTATCGCCATTGATGTCAGTTTCGGGAAACAAGTTTATGATCGCCGTTCTGTTCAACCATTCGAAGTAGTCGCTTGTCGTATTTATCTGTACGATTTATAAAACAAATTAGTTCAATGAATCAAGCAAAGGGATTATGATCTGCATGGCACCAGCCGTTTGCTAACTCAATGGACTGGTTTCAGAATTAATACAACAACACAACTAATAGGCCATACAAGATGAAATGTTAGTCTTTCAGTAATGATAGAACTATAAAAGAGAGTGGGCAAGAAGAGCTGAAAACATCTTCAATCTGAGCTTATTATACCGTCAATGGTGTGTTGTCGTGTTGTTAGTCCATGATCTTTCTTGTCGTCCCCTAATGGTTTATTCTCTTACTGCTCTGGCTTCTGCCAAGTCATTGAGTACCTTCATTTTGGCTTTCTAGGCTATTGTTTTTTGTATTATATTTACACGGGCATATTTGTGTTTTACTTATATTGCCTATTGATGCTGCCTTGTTGGTTAGAGATTAGATCATGGCGGGGATTTCTTTATTTACACTGTCCTGTTTTAATGGGATGAAGTAGGGTAAGTGTGAGGTTTGGTGCACCCTAGAACCGGTTTAAACCCCCAGTGGCCTACTTTGCTACTGACCGTTCCAAGGCGGTAGCCCTATTGTCAACACTTTTGTGTTTGTGATGTCGTTTACTTTTATTATTACTTTTGCCTTCTTGTTTGTCTGTTTCCATGTTTGTTTCTGTGTTTTGTGGTTGACTGTCCTCCTTGAATACTACTTTCCCTGTCCGATCTTTTTACATTTCTTGATCTGGCTTCCGCCAAGTCACTGTTTACTTGTATGTGGTTTTCTAAGCTTTTGTTTTTTAAATTCATATATACATGCTCATCTATGTATTATATTTATATTGCATATAACTGCTGCCTTGTTTATTAGAGTATGTAGCCTGGTGGGGATTTCTTTTTTTACACTGTCCCGTCTTATTGGGATGACAATTAATACGGCAAAATTGAGGTTTGGTGTATCTTATAATCTGGTTTAAAACCCCAGCGGCCTTTTTTCCACTGACCGTTCGAAGGCGGTATTGTCAACCCTTTTGTGTTTGTAATGTCACATGCCTTGCTTCTTATTAACATTGTAATTATTGTTTGTTATAATGCGTGTTTTTGGTTGACTGTTTTCTGTGAAAGTTACCTGTTCAACTGTTATGCCTACCTTTCTAAATGTTAACACTTTCGTTACCTGTTATAATAGCAGTGTCATTTTCTATGTCCCAGGTAGTACCCATTCTCTATTCTCCAAAGACTTAACTTACCTTGTCTAGCAACCTACTTTAACCTTAAACCCCAGCGTCTTTCTTGTCACTGACCGTTCCAAGGCGGTAGCCCTATTGTCATCAACCCTTTTGTGTTTGTGATGTCTTATCTTGCCTTTTATTCATCTTTAAAGTTGTTCTTTGTTTCTGTGTGTGTTTATGGTCGACTGTCGTCGTTGAATGCTACTTTTTCTGTGTGTGTTTATGGTCGACTGTCGTCCTTGAATGCTACTTTTCCTGTTCGATTTTTATATCTACTTTTTATTGACTTACGGCTGAGAATATTTGTTGATTCATAGGTTCCAGTATTGTATCCATAATGTCTTGGCGCATATAGTTCGACATGACATCCCTGTTGCTGTAACTGATGCTGAATAAGATCCACATAATAACAAGATTCACGAACGTGTCCTTCAACGCCGTCTGCATTTGCATTTCCATCGCTCGTACAGCTCTGGCTTTATTCAGCTCTCTCTTGTCCAATGGAGGTGCGGGAAGACGAGTTACACCTAATTAAATATACCATATTATATCTTGAGGTGTGCGAGACGAATTTTAACACAATCAGTAACTGAAACAGAATACGTACAGCAAAACCAAATACATGCACTTTAAGTTTTGTTGGCGTATGTTGAATACATTTGGACACACATTTGTGTGAAATATAGCAATGCATCCGTACCAAATGTGTGGCTAGCTGTGATAGTAAAACAGTAAAGAGAAACTGATACTCTGCAAAAATCCCACTGCAGATGTTTGTATGAAGATTAATATTGTGGATAAAAATAAAAAGCTTATATAAACGTCTTTGACGTAATAAAAGTATACTCAAGTACTTTAATTACGTATTCAATTCTATAAGAATTCCAACTATCTTCAATCTACCACGAGCTATTATTTTCTTATAGAAAGCGCATAGATATCATGTTATTATTTTATATTGTGCAATTTACTCTGACCGATATTAATGGGGTTCAAAGACACGTATTTTCCTAAGTATGACCCGTACGCCGATTCTATTATTACATATATAAATACAGAAATGGGGATCCATTTGGAAGCATCCAACACATGCAAGATAGAAATTACGGCTTTTTCACCGATATACACAGTATGTATTTTATTATATGTAAATATGTACTTATTATAGGTTTTATGTAGAATACCAGTTAAGCCGGTTCTGGGGGACGTACGATGTGTTGCACCTCATATTATCTCTCACGAACAGACTCAGTTAGAACCAGTCTTCATCTTTTCTCTCTTGTTTGCGTTCCTTGCCTCAAAGGGATCCCCTTTTCAGTATTTGTTTTAAAATGGTGTTAACCTATTTATTTAAAAAATAATAAATACAGGTATACCAAAATAATAAATACAGGTATACCAAAATGTTTATTTACTTTCGTTCCGTTACGTTAACGGTTTAAAAGTGACGTTATGTAACGTGGCGTTTCCTACGCGGGGAATTAATGGTACAGCCGTATGTTACCGTAAAATAACATACATTTGTCTCTCTTTTTTGCATATATAAAAGACTGCGCAGGTCGTGTTAGAAATTGAACAATGTGAGATTTTATCAGGAAATTCGGGTCTAATTAGAAAATTCGATGTTCATCCTTCACAGTCATGTCATATACCTTACCTAAAAGAAAAACATGTAATAAACATTATAGTGCATAGAATGATACACATATCACTAGAAACTTGTTTTGCATTATTCTACCAAACACGTTTTATATAATCAATATAAAACATAATATAGTTTACGATCAGATATTTATGAATTATTTAACTAGCACGAATTCGCATAATAAGTTCAATTAGTCATTTTACTAACGTATGATAAGTTCTTTGAACAGTGTTTTACGTCATTTTTATCGCGAGTTAGGCCATATATGACGGTCGATTGTTTTGTGTTAGAGGCAGACAACCCCATTTAACATACAGTCATTAGGGGCGCCGCTGAATCATTTCACGTGCCTAGACCGTATAACTCAAACATAAATAATTAGTGATGACAGGCAACGTAGTTCCCATTTTGCAAGCACGTGCAGTTGCGCGGATTTATAGTACTCTTTTTAAAAAAAACTAGTTTAAAGCTTATACCAGATAACAGAGAAAACAAATCATATCAGAAGTAAGTTATTATGTCGGAGATTAATCAAATCAAATTAAACAATCGTGTTAACAGGTTTTATAGAGATATCATAGCCGGAAATCGCGGTATAAATGCGAAGATCGAAAAAAAAAGTTTTTGTTTTCTTCGAAATTGCCAATGCCTCAAAACGGGTACAAAAAATGTATATTCTTAAGGGCATTTTCGGTAGTTTTCCATGCGCAGCAATTTTGGGCGACTTCTCTTCTAAAACTATTGGATGGATTTTACTAAAGATTTACAGGAATGTTGATTTTGATGTCTCGTTGTATTTATTGAATTTTTTTTTTTTTTTATATATTTTTTTTTTTTATTTTTTTTTTTTATTGTCTTTATTTAAATAAATCCCTATTATTAGATACAGTCCACTCTCAGTAACTCAAACTCGCTTACTTCGAATTTCCGGTTAAGTCGTATTTTTGTCTCGGTCCCAATTTTATTCCTTCTGTTTTTATGTAATTTGACTTCTTTTAAGTCAAATTTCAACAAGTCGAATTATTCGCTAATTCAAACTATATTTCTGGTCCCAAACAGGAATCTGTACAGTAATTTACACTCGCTAATTCGAAGTTCAATTGAAGTGTCGAATGCAAGTTTGATCAAACACAAGCCCCATCGAAGTTGATTGTGAAGAAAACAAAAGGTGATAATTGCTGAGATGATTTGACCTGTGACACAAATAATTAAATCATGATGATATGTTTGTTTATTTATGTTCTTGTCTCTGATTGTTCATGGTAAATAAGGTTTGTTAACGAGGAAGTCTGTTTACGCTAATTGAAAACAATGGCCATCGCGTGGGTTAAAACAATTATAAGAATTATACTTATTTGACATGGACGAAACGTATAAATATTGTGTCATTGTATACATGTCTTTCTATGTTTTTAATAAAATATGAAATCATTATTATTTTGCTGATTTACGAGTATTTCATTATCAAAGGTTTTCTTATATTGCTTTAACATGAAATGCCCGAATATGCAAACTGACAAAACGAAAGTAGCATGCTGCAATACAGGTCAGTCTCAAATTTGAGCGTGGTAATAACAATCAGTAATTAATGTAATTGCATTTTCCTGTACGATCTGAATGCAATTATAACAGTAAAGAAACATATTCATAAACATATATGAAGGAAGAAAAATGTATTCCATTAAAAGTCGGCTAATATCGGTAATCTATATGTATAGTGTAAAACTGGTGGGTAGGGTAATACAATTCAAGACAAGTCTGCCAAAATCGATTAATTCGAACTTCTGATAACTCGAAATTTTCTCCCGGTTCCTTGAAATTCGAGATACTGAGTGTGGACTGTATATAAAATAGGAAAATTATAGCATTTTGTAAAACTTCCAACAAAATTAAAAAAAATAAGCATAATGGTAGGGTTCCAAAAAACAATATTAAATCACAATATTCATGGTGACCTATAATTTTAATTTCAAATATTGTCTAAATATATGTTCAAATAAGTGCCTAGGAAGTTTGAACAAATTATGTTATTAGGAACATAACAAAAAAGGAAAATATACCATTTTTATATAATTCATTACAAAACTTGGCCTTTTAGCATAGGGGTAGGGTTTCAAAAAAAATAATCTAAACAAGCATGGGGACCTAACATTTTTATTGCACATTTTGTTTTTATATATGTTAAACTATGTGCTTAGAAAGTTTAAAAAAATTCTATTATTGGGAACATACAAAAAAAAAGGAATTGTATCATTATGGGCTAATTTGTGCATAAATTGTGGTAATAGTCTCAACAGATTTTGTAAAAAAATATAGGATTTACATAAAGATGAGCTTGAGTTCTGCTCAACCCGGGGCTAGAGGGCGTGAGCGGTAGCTAGCATATTTCACTACCGCTCATGAACAGTCTCAATCAAACCGAGACTGCAATATTTCGTATGTGTCGTTGTCGGCCGTTTCCAAAGGTCCATTATCATACTCTTTTTTAAATGTTATTGTAATTAAATGTTCTTTACTTTAATACAATCTTAGCAGAATTGTGACCAACGAATAAATGATTAGACTTCAAAAATGTCTTATTTAGCTATTTCATGGACTTGTTCAACTTTTTGGACAGATTGACGTGACGATGGCATTACAAATTATGTTTTAAAATTTTAACAATCATGGTGATCTACCATTTTTTTTACCTTTTCTGTCTATATATATAACAGACTTACTGTACAAAAAGTTTAAAGAAAATCTGTTATGCAGAAAAAAATACAGAAAATGTCTTTAAATATTGTTGAAATTGTCAGGAGTCGAGGATCATTACCTGGTCTACCTTTTCTGAATTGAATATTTTTTTTTTTTTTTTTTTTTTTTAACACATTCATTTTTACATAATCACAAAGCCAATCAAATGTGTCTTTACATGCTTCATTTTAAGCCACATACATAATACAAACAAAAAATTGACATACGTTTATTTTGTTATTATTTCTTTTTGCCATAGTCAATGACCCGCTTATTTCATTCATTCATTCATTCATTCATTCATTCATTCATTCATTCATTCATTCATTCATTCACTTCACTTCATTCAATTCAATTCAATTCAATTCAATTCAATTCAATTCAATTCAATTCAATTCAATTCATTCATTCATTCATTCATTCCTCAGGTTCACCCATTTATATAAAAATACATGCGTTTGCATACACACGTACATACTTATATACATACACATTATATGTGTATATACATATACATATACTCCGTACATAAATATACACATATACATATTTATGATTCACTGATTATTATAATCACTCAATTATATTCATTCTCATCATATTAAATTAATAAATTGTGATTATCCAGCCGTTGCCGATTTTCTATCCCTTGACAAAACGAAATTCAAGGAATAGAACAGCAAGTGCTTCAGTACCATATCTTTCAATTCATTGCGTAACGCCTTTTCTCTCAACGAGAAAAGCAGTTGAATAAAAAGAATAGAAAAATAATTGAATTTTTCATTCCTTGAAATCAATCCGAAAAGAAAGGAAACAAAAAAACACAAAAAAAACAACAAAAAAACAAAAACAAACTACAGCAAGCGTATATATTCAATTGCTGCATTATTTTCCTTTCTTGAATTTTGCCATTTGATTTGTTCCTTCACAGAATGTATTATATTTGAAAAAAGAGTGTCAGTGGATATCACCCTTTCGTCGTTTTTATAACTATTTCTAAATTTCCAGACATTCCACTTGGTTTCATATATTATTGTATTCACTATGTAATACTTAATCGGAACGTGATAAAATCCAAGAGCTATGTCTGGGAAATTTAAATTGATTTCGGAATTAAAATCAAGTAATTCTAGTATATCTCTAATAATAATTTCTATGTTTTCCCATACCCGTTTTATTATTTTACAGTCAAAAAATAGGTGACATAAAGTCTCCCTATCTTTTTTGCATATATTGCACAAACCGTTAGACAGATGCATAATGTTTAACCTGTGTTCGGTGAAAATAGCATTATGTAAGAACTGCCACTGGTATTGTTTGGCCTTCCTAGAGCTTAATGAGTGCTTAATATTTGCCCAAACATTATTCCATTTGACATTATTTAAAAAAAGCTTTTGCTCCCAATTTGTTTCAGTATTAAGTTTCGCATTATTCAAGTTAATGACCTTTAAAATATGCTTGGTCTTTAATTTGTTTGGTGGTATAATTTCGTTTTTGAAATTAAGGATGTGTATATCCGCTATATTAAGAATCGGAGGTACTTCTGGAACAAACTCCCGGATAATCATGGCATTTATATACTTTCTCGGAATTGCTTTTTTGAGTTTCGACCATTCTGATATCCAGTTTTGCTTAAATTTAAGCTTTTGTACAATTTTATTTTCTGAGACAAAGGAAGAGTTTGCGTCATCCCAAATATCCTGAAATAAAACTATATTGCTTCTTGTAAAAGTATTAAAGAACAGAGGTTTATTTAAAAACGTTATCTCATGATTTCCAAATAGTGGAAGCATACGAACTTGTTCAATGTTTTTCGGCGTGTGTAACTTTCGATACGCTACCCAAGCATTTAATGATTTTTTGTAGAACTGAGATATTTTTCTTTTAATACACAAACCCTCTATGGAAGAACATTTGCACAGAAAATATGTTTGTGTGAATTGTCGATCAACCGATCTGAGATAGTATTTTCCAATGGCATTCCAGTGGTCCGTTTTAGCATTTATTATTTTATAGATTGTTTTTATTTTCATGCTTAAAATGACCTTATAAATGCCTATCATATCAAGACCTCCGTGTTCTTTATCACGACACATTGTTACTTTTGATACAAGTGGTTTCTTATCATTCCACACAAAATTTAGCATAATTTTTTCCAACTCTTTTGCATATATGTCTGGGATTCCTCGCATTTCTAATTCAAAATTTATTTTTGACAGCACAAACGTTTTAAGTATTATAATTTTTCCTTCAAGTGTCAGGTCTCTTGATTTCCAGATATGTAGGCAGTTTTTAATTATATTTATTTTGTCTAACCAAATCGCATTATCGTCAATATCGTACCCATGGCATACACCCAGCGTTTTAACATAGGAACTTGTCCAGTTAATCTTATTGAATGTAGGCGTTTTATTTTTAAGACTGCCGATAAAAAGACCCGTTGTTTTCTCTGTATTCATTTTTGCACCGGAAGCCTGTTCATATGTGTTTAGCTGGTGAAATATGCGTGGTAATGAATTTTCGTTTTTCGCAAATAACTGTGTGTCGTCAACATATTGGTTTAGTTTGGCTTCAAGCTGGTTATTATCGTGCGATGGCAGATGGATGCCTTTAATGTATTTGTCATTTCTTATGGCACATGCCATAGCTTCTGATTGAATGATATACAATAACGGCGCGACCGGACATCCTTGTTTTATAGATCTTGTAATATCAAAGTATTCGGAAACAAATCCGTTTGTTTGAATAGCTGTCTTTGAAGATTTTAACATCATATAAATCCAGTTAATAAAATTGACCCCAAATCCGAATTTAACCAAGCGTTCTTTAATCCATTCCAACTCTACTCTATCAAAAGACTTTGTTTGGTCTAGAAAAATTATAATCCCTTCAATATTTTCGGAGTCCGCATAATCTATTAAATCCTGAATGAATCGATTTGCCTCGCTGATGTAGCGACCGTTAACATAACCTTTTTGATTAGTATGAATAATATACGGTAAAATGGGTTTAAGTTTTTCCGCAAAGCATTTTGCAATAATTTTGTAGTCGACGTTTAGCAAAGTTAAAGGTCGCCAATTTTTTAAGTTTTCTCGTTCCCCATTTTTGTATATGAGTGAGAGGATTCCTTTGCACTGCGAATTAGATAACAAACAGTCATCTAATATTTCATTTATTACTTCCATAAATTCATTTTTAATTGTGTGCCAAAATGTTTGGTACCATTCTCAGACTATTCCATCTTCTCCTGGAAATTTGTTTAATTTACATTTAAAAACTGCAATCTCCACTTCGTCTAATTTGAGTTTTTGTTCAAGTTTGTCAACATCCTCAATTTGTAGTGTTTTTTCAACATTTGATGAAAGTGTTCGTGCCGAATTAATATCGATGCCTTCTGAGGTAAAAAGGGTTTTGTAAAAGTTTGTTTGCTCCTTTAAGATTGAAGTGATGTCACGTTTGATTTCACCGTTTTCACATTTTATTTTTGACCAAAGCTTTTGTTTACCCCTTTTTTTCTCTAGATTAAAGAAATATTTTGTTGATTTTTCATTTTTTTCGATATAATTTGCTTTAGATCTTATTTTGGCAGCATGTGTTTGAATTTCATAATAATTATAAATTTCATTCGATAATGAATTAAATTGTTCTCTATGTTCGATATCATTTTTTGATTTTAAAAGTTGTAATTGTTCTTCAAGTATTTTAATTCGTGTGTATTTGAATGCTTGTTCTTTGCAATAATTCATTGAAATAGTTTTTATTTAATGTTTTGTCATGTCCCACCATTGCTTTTTAGAGCTAAATGTATTCATTTCATTTTACCAATACTTCCAAAAGGTTTCTATTATTTCTTTATATTCATTTTGTGATAAAATACTAGCATTCATTTTCCATATACCAGGGCCTCGCTCCACATTTTCCGTGTTGATTCTTAGTGAAACAACGTCATGGTCAGAATACAGAAAATGGCGAATTTTAACTTGATCGATCTCATTGTCAATTGATTTGCTACATAAAAAATAATCTATTCGTGACTTCGACGATCCATGAGAATAAGTATATTCTGACTTTTTTGGATATCTCCTTCGCCATACATCCTCTAAATCGAGGTCAGAGATCATACTAGTTAATTCCGTTAATCCCTCCTCGCTACCATATTTACCTGATCTAGTTTTCCTATCGATTTTTCTGTTTATTACACAGTTATAATCCCCACCTATGATATTGGGTGAATTTTGCTCATTCAATATTTCGTTAATTTTTTTAAAGAACAATTTCCTTGTTATACCTTTATTAGGGAATATATGTTTGTGACTCTATACGCACAGCTATGGCCGGTTCCGACAGATATGGATAAAAAACGTCCATTGTCGTCTTGTAAAATATCAGCGATAGTGAGCTGTAACTGTTTTTTAATCAATATTGCGACACCTTTTGATGAGCTAGTACCGTTATTCCAAATATTTGTTCCGCCCCATTGGTTACCCCATATTTTAGACTCGAAGTCGTCTTTGCAGTGCGTTTCTTGGATTAAAATGATGTCAAATTGCTTCTTATCTAACCAGTTAAATATTCGCCTGCGCTTATTATTATCTCTTAATCCGTTAACGTTTATTGAAGCGATGGACAGAGTCATTGCGTGTGTTAATTTATTATTATTATTATTATTTTTTTTTTTTTGAGTCGCTATTAAATTGCTCAACATGTTTTACTCTGTTTGGCGGTTCGTGTCGCTGACGGGGGTGTTGAGGCAGAGTTATCACTTCTTGACCGCTTTTTCATTGGAGTAGTCATTTCGAACTCGTCCGAAATTCCGTCCAATAAAAAGGCAGTAAAGTTGTTGTACAAACTTCGCGCACCCTCTTCCGAGACATGAACACCTTTGGGATCGCCTGCATTGAACAATTGATTTACGATTTTGCCATTGTTTATAAAAACATCATCATTGTCAATATAGTGCATGTATGTTTTGTCTGTGCAATATTCCAAAATGTGATTGTTGACAAATTTCGCATCCTCGTTAAACTTTTTTTACAACAACACTCTTACCAAGTCTTGGCATTATGCTTGAAAATGCAACTGGCGTCCTCGGCCATTTGTTTGCTATTTTTTCAAGAGCCAACTGGCAATGTTTAGCAACCTCATGCTTTTTTGCTTTTGGAATGTCATTAGTTCCAAGGTGCATGGCAATGGCTGAAATGTTATCAAAATTGGAACATACTGCTTGGTCAATGATAGAGTCAACGTTCTTTGCTGTTTGACCAGAAATAGACACATTCTTTTTCTTTTAATTTCGCGACTATTCAATTTTCGTGACCGTTTTGAATGTCGGTATCTGCATTCACAGACCTAATAACAAATTTATTAAGATGTCTATGCTGCATTGAACACTCTTTCAGAGGCTACTCAAAAGGCGGCAACACAAAAAAACACCCAGCCTAGGGCCAGTCAGCCGCACGCCATAAACCCCACTTCTCCCTGGACAAATTAAAATAGCATAATGACAAACAGGTTCACACTCTCACAGAAACTGAATTCAAACGATGTGCTAAAAATAGCTGACACACGTTGTGTATTCAAAGGTCAAATTATGCTGACACAAGATATGTAGACTACAGTACACACATAGATCGATGGATTATTTACAGGAGTGGAATTAAATATGTAAGCCTGTATCGAAACAGTGTTACAATCATCATGATCGTAAATAATTCCAAGTTGTACATGACTCACTTGAGGGAGTGCGTAATTTACAAACTACAAACAAATAAATCTATGACTATACATTTAAGTGTAAGAGGGGTACAGGGCCTCAATCTTAACTGAATTCATACCCGTGAAAATGCTCCAGATTCGCTTATTTTGAGTCTCTATTTTAAAATGTCTACCCTCCCACACCCTTTTTTACTGAGTAACATTGAAATTGGTCACGCTACGCGCCTGATGTCGGAGAATTAAAACTGAAATGTGAAACACACCAAGCAATTGAGTCATGGCATGTGGTTTGTGTAAGTAAATGGATTTTTAATTACAGTAGGACAAGAGTTTAACGTTGAAACATATGAAATAGTGGTGGTTCATATATATTAACTTAATTCAGTGATCATTTTTAGAAAACATGAGTGATGACTCATTGATATCAATGATGCAAATGTAAGCCTTGAAAGTTCTATTTGTTCATGAATGCCACCTGTGTCTGGGACTTACATTTTGAACAGTAGTCTACAGTATCCAGAAAGTACCACTTTCAATTCCATTTGTTAAGTAAAATAGTATGGAAAGCTGGCATTGAAAGCATTGAGAAGTTGAACATAGTCATTAATATGAACAAGGATTTATCCATTTATGGACAAATCCTTGATATTAAAAATAAATGGAACAATATGTTACTTTTTTCAGGTCTGCTTAGAGAAGTTAGAGGCAGTGTGCAGTGTGTTACCACAGCCTGACTGTTTTCACTAAAGTCATGTTTCCCAGTCTCATAGTAGAACTACATCAAGAGCCTTGTGCAAGCCAGCGTGTAGGTAAGCTCAGGTTAAAACAAATATGAATTTATCTACGTATATTCTTTGCGAAATATGTGGCATTGTGCCCATTGTGCACCTGCACTTGTCTCAGACTTTTCATACTAAAAATAAAAATGAATGAATGGTGTTTTACAGCACGTCGACACATACATTAAGTCATATTGTGCATAGTACTTATGTAAAATGAAACAAACAAAATAAAAAGGTCCTTGTATTACATCTTAAAAATATGACACTTAACCAGGACCCTGACTTAACAAAATGTGCTGGCATGGCCCGGCGATAGCACGGTGGACGATAGCAATCGTTCAAGTCACTGCGCAAAAACTGATGAAAGATGAACAAATGAAGTAGTAATTAAAAATTAATGTAAATACGATAAAGAACCATATAAATATAATCATTAGTAAGAGTAAGGCAGGTTCGCTAATTCCTATGTGTCCTTTCCCTCTCTCTGGGGTGGCTCTAAATAATGTATATAGGTAATGTGTTGATGAGCTGAAAACAATTATTTTCAATTCATCGTACATGTAAAAAAGGTTCTATCATCACTATTCATCTATTTCAACACTACAACTTGTTAACTATTTAAGTTGAAACGAAATCTGGTTAAACAAAATATGTATATTTTTTTTAATTTTCCTATGTGCACTTCCCCTCTCTCAAGGGCGGCTCTAAATAACATATATTGTGTTATTGAGCCAAATTAGGCCAGAGTGTTTTTGTTTTTGTTATCGGTTCAGAAAAGTAACCGGCGGTACCCGTATTTTGGTCCCGCATTTCAAACCACCAGTGATCATGTTTAAAAATTAAAATAAAAGTAGAAGGTCATTTTATATAAAAAAATTCTGGTCAATGTTCCCACCATGTTCTGTTCAATTCATATTCTTATAAAAAGGTTCTGTTGTCACTACTTATTCATGTATTAAAACTCACCAACTATTTACCTATTTAAGTTGAAACAAAAACATGTATGGTTAAACAGAATCTGTATCATTTTTATTTTCAGAGTCCCTTGTGTTCTGAGACGCTGGGAGTTAGCTGTAAAATGTTACTGAAGTCAAAGAATATATGGGAGGATTTTATTGAAACAAGTGTCTAGTCACTCATATAATAACTTTTTATAACATAAACAACAGAATCCGAAATACTTAAACGAACAAGAATAGAATAATGCTACGGTGTACAATCTTTTTTTCTTTTTTTTTTTATGAATCATAAATCAGCAGTACCTCATACGGACAGTAGTAGCATAAACTTCAAGAAAAATATGTCTAGTAACATTTGTGACTTTAGGGAATAAGGTTATTTGGACCCTCTAATTCCGAAATTCCCAGGATCACTAGTTCAGCACAATATCATATCAACATGCATGTCTGACTGTTGACAGAGGTGGATCGATGGAGACATTAACTGGACAGTTCATTGGAGTGGCTACAAATAAGGGCTAATGCGAAAATATAGCTCAGATGCGCCCCTCCCCACTCCCTCCACCCCCACCCACAACTCCCACCTTGAACAGTGGCGATTGTTAGAGGGCCATGTGAGAGGGCGCCCAATACTATCCGCTCCAACGAATACGCGCCTGTAGATCTTGCGAGGACAGTCGATCAAAAATACAGTCGAGTCAAACAACTCGTTTTTGCGTGTACTCTTGATGAAGAAATAACATGCTTTACGTGACATGCAGCAAAATTCATGTAATCTGTGAGCTAAAACAACATAATTCAAGTATCTCCTCGTATTTTATTAAACAAAACACACGATTGTTGTCATTTTAAACGTATTATAAAAATGGCATCTCTTAGATTATTGCCCCTCGCTTCGAAATTTTACATGGGCGGATATGCATTTCTAATGCAGTAAAGCTTCTAAAAAAGTCGGTATAGCCGAAAATTCCGAAACTTAAAGGGGAACTGAAATTTCATCATCGAAAATTGTCACAATCTTCCAAATTATGTGTTTTAAAAAATCCAAAATGGCGGGCAATTTTTTTTGACGTTGCCGAAAGATGACCTTCTACTTTTCGTTGTATTGCGTTACCAAATATTTAAGAGATGCTGGAAAATATAAAGGCTGCGCCTCTACCGAGTATACCTCCTGCCATCCATAAGAATCGACACTTTCTCTCTTGAAAACCCGAGCTCCCAGTGGTGAGAGGCGAGACAGTTTTAAACTCAGGGCTGGGAGCTTATAAGTACTTACCCGAATGTCTACGGCAGCATGAGGCATATTTCTTCATGACTGTCTGTCTGTCGATAACTGCTGACGAGTCTCTCACAGACCGGAAGAGTAAGGCAAACATTAGGGCCATGATGCCAATCTGAATTCAATGCAATGAAAGTTTATGTCATTGTTTTAGTTTTTAATGTCAGCCATATTATTGTATTTCAGTCATGAAAACATCTAAAACATGGCGTTCATTTACGGAATGGAACCAACTCACAGAATGAAACGCAAGACGTGAAGCTGATAGAGATTAAGCAGTCAAATCAAGACATCTTATATTGACATTTACACTAGCGTTTGTTCAGAGCTGTGTGGCGGCTGTATAAAGTCGCCCCGACTACAAATCAGCAGTTGTATTACTTACTGGTCCTTTGGGATCATCGAATCCAATCTTTGTGGCTTTAAAGTAGAATATCGCTTAGGCCGGTGTTAAGAGGCGTGAGAGGTGTTGCACTTTAAATTACCTCTCGTGAACAGACTCAATAAAACCGAGTCTGCTACTTTTATCTCTTGTTTGCGTTTGTTGCTTACAATGGATCCCCTTTTCATTATTTGTTGGATCCAAACACAATTTACTGAAGATAACCCCGGGGCTTAACAAACATAAATCCCCATACCTTCAATAGATCCAAGCAAAACACGGACTCGAAGAAGGACATTAAGAATGTGGTTAGCCATTCCTCCGACTTCTGCTTGCCCCATTCCATACTGTATAGAACAATGAAAAAGGCACTACACACTGTGGCTGCAACCACCAGCAGCCATGCTACATACACACACCAGTATGGCAGGAAGAAACCCTGTAGAAAAACAAGAATTTAGTTGTCAAACGTAATTAGTTATCAATGCAATTGTTGTTTGTTTTGAGTGCGTGTTTTTGGTCAACTGCGCTTTGTGTTCGATTGCTGTACCTACTATGATTATATAGTATCGCCAGTGTCATTATTTTTATCCCTTAACCCGCTAAATATATATAATGGATTGCTCTTTCTTTCCATATATGTGACAAAGGGTTGTTTTTTATTTAGGGTAGAATGACTGATCAGCAGCCAGACATTTTAAACCATCAACAGCCTGCGAATTACTCGCATGCTGATCTGGGTTTACAATGGACGCAAAGGCTATTATAGTCGTGCTTAGCGGATTAAGGATTATATATGTTTACTTATACAAAATCTATTAAATCATATAATATTTTATATGTATTTATCATAGTATACAGATATGTACTAACCCACTAATCCTGAAAATATAAATAGCTTATAAAATAGAACTCCCTTTCTCATATAAAAAAGGCCCAATATTTAATTATGTTAATGCATTATAGTTGAAGTGAATTAAACAACCGATATGTTAGTAAGTCGTGCAACTCTAATTGAAACTACTTAAATATCATTACTGAATATACTAAAAATCACTCCAAATGTGTGTGTGTGTGTGTGTATATATATATATATATATATATAGATGGGGAAAAAAACATTTATACAGTGCTACAGTTTATAAAAACCCAAGCGCTTTCGGCTTTACGCTTTCATCAGGGGTACACAAACACGAAAATAACAAATACGAAACAAAAAAACACTAAAATACACGGCAGTTTAAATAAAACTCTTTAAAAAAACAAACTTATCGTTTGGCAGTCGTGGCAGTTTAAATAAAACTCTTTTGAAAAAACAACTTATCGTTTGGCAGCGTTCTACAACACTGCCAAACGATAAGTTTTTTTTTTAAAGAGTTTTATTTAAACTGCCACGACTGCCAAACGATAAGTTGTTTTTTTAAAAGAGTAATATATGGGGAAAAAAACATTTATACAGTGCTACACTTTATAAAAAAGAGTTTTATTTAACTGTTTTAAAAAGTTTTATTTAAACTGCCTTGTATTTTAGTGTTTTTTTTGTTTCGTATTTTTTATTTTTGTGTTTGTGTACCCCTGATGAAGGCGTAAAGCCGAAAGCGCTTAGGTTTTTATAAACTGTAGCACTGTATAAATGTTTTTTTCCCCATCTATTAATTCTTTCCAACATTTTCTTATCCCCTCGGGGATCCAGTGCTTTTTGAAAGATATTTTGTAGATGTATGTATTTTCTCACCCATATATATATGGGTTGTTTATAAATACGCCACTGAGGAAGGCCGCAAGGCCGAAAGCTACGGCATAAATATAATTGCTAGAGTTTTTATATATATATATATATATATATATATATATATATATGTCTGTCCTTGGTAGTTCACAAATATTTCTCCCTTTATATAATTCTGCTTGTAAACGTGAATCTCTTACGAGATCCCAAATTCAGAAAGTTGCCGTAGTGAGTTCAAATTATCTCCATTTAATATATTTACTTAATGCAAGTATCCCCAAGATCAGGCACCTTTCATTGTCACTGTCTCAATATAGCTGTGTGTAGTTGAATGCTTAACTGTGGCCCACTCACATGAGCTATAATGGTATGTATGTATGCGCCTATATGTTAATTTCCCTCCAGACGAATGGGCTATGATATAGTTCATCAGCGTGTGTTGCAGCTACCTTTTTAACGAAATGAATGCATACGCTTGATTTCTGTGTATCTCGTCATAGCTAGGCGCCCTGCCGTAGTTCGTCCAAAGGTTGTGTTCACAAATATTTCTCCCTATATATATATATATATATATATACATGTTGTGTGCGTGTATGTGTTGACATGTTTCAAATGCGTTCTATAGTTACAAAAGTTACCTGAGACTGCGGGTATCCTGCTTGTATTAAGTGTTTTTCCAGTTTAACGCTTTTCATTTGTTCCTTTTCGAGCCAGGATCTTACAAAAGGTAACTTGTAGTGACTCTCATTCGACTGAAACACTGTTTGTGCTGTAACTGGTTTAGCTCGCGCCATTTTGAATAAATAGATGATCATTATCGTGGCAGGTGTTGTAATGAGAGCACAGATTAGCGATATGTAAATCTGAAAGGTAGATGAAAAATGTATCTTTACGCAACCAATCTTTACGAAACCATGTTTGTAACGATATATATACTTAACGCCATTAAAAGTGCATTTTTTTGTATTTTGTGTTTATTTTTAATTAAAATGTCTCCAAAATCGATTGCATAATTCCGATTTTACTTCTTTCAATAAATTATATGGATTTGATCGGTCACCATATTTATAGAGAATGTGGATAATTTCTTACATGTACAACACAATAATCGATCTTGGAAATAAACATTAAATAAAAAAACTTGCACTTTTAATGGCGTAAAGTATATATAGATATTAAATTTGAATGCTCTAATGTATTGATGTAGTTAAACGGGATTTTGATCTAACACGAATGGTTTGTTATATCTGCTTATCTTTGACTTATTGTTTTGGGCTTGTTTCAGCCAATATTTTTTTTGACTTTTAAGATAAAATTAATCTACTACCTAAATAAGTTCTATATCAGTGAAACAGCCATTTTTAGTAGTAAATAAAAATACCTTATTTTTCAAAATCGGTGGAGAAATAAAAATTTCATGCGCGAAAGCTGTTTTTGATGGATCATTTTCAATGCAAAACTCTGCTGCATGAAAAATTTGATTTTTTTTATTTTAGAAATGTTATCCAAAAATGGTTTTAAATTGTTGGATATCACTAAATTAAGACACCCTGAAAGTTTTATAGCAAACTATGAAGGATTACTGAAGTTATTTGAAATTTCGTAATTTTCTGCTGTCCCACCACCAAGGAATTTACATCGGAAAAGCCCCATCAAAAACTCGTTTTGGTTGAAAAATATTTATTTCTCAACCGATTTTCAAAACTAAAGTAGTTTTATTTACCACTGAAAACACCAGTTCTAATGATATATAACTGATGTACGTATTATTTAAATTGATAAAGTTTCTTCAGAAAAACATTTGGCTGAAACAAGCGCCCCTAACAATAGGTCAAATTCCATACGATCTGTGTTATTTTTAATCATGTTGTTTCTCGTTCCTTGTGAACTTGACCCATATTATCTGTTCTTGAATCGTGTTATATTATTTTGTTGCCATTTCGTTTACCTTCGAAATAACTATAACGCGATTGGTTAAAACAGTCTTTATTTGGTTACATGTTCTTAGAGTATAGTATATTATATACACATGATAAATGTCCACATACTATGTATGACATTTATGGACAGAATTTTTGTATATACATGAAACATAAGCACTGACTATATTGCATATGACACATATGACAGATGCTAAATGAGTTTAAACGCTTAAAATAATTAACATTAACCTACTGTGCATTTCAGGGTGCCTGTGCGTCAAATATGAATCGATATTTTTTTTTATTACTTATTATATGTTTTATTCCTGATATGGTTAGACAGAATGAAAATAGACGCTCCTGGATCTGTTTACAATCTTGCCATAGCCATCCGGTATGCTTCACAAAGCCTAAAATTCATTTTGACACCATTGTTTACATTGTGAAAATTAAAACAACATGGCGGCCTTATTTTTAGAAATTGTCGTCTGCGCATGTCTGTTTCTAGGGTTTGGATGTACCAAGTAAAAGGTAGGTTATGCGGGGTGGTGTTGTTGCTCAATGTTCAGCACATCCGGCAATCAGTCATACTTATCCTTTATTTTGGAATGGAAACCATTATATCTAGCAAATAAAGTGTAGGTAAATAGTATACTGCGTTTATATTTCGTTATTTACAGTACTGTTGGTCAACTGATTTTTTAAGTCACCCTACCTTAGAAAAATGGAATGTTCCGCCGTCGCCATTTTGGTTTTCGGCTGTCAATAAAATTACATGTAATCAGTAATCAGGGGTTCAAAATGATTTGTTGGCTTTGCGAAGCTTAGAGGATGGCTACGCGAAGATTGAAAACAGATTCAGGAGCGTCCGTTTTCATTCTATTCAATCACGTCAGTTATGAAAACAAATAGGAAGTCTCGATTCATATTCGACGCATAGGTACTCTGAAATGCACAGTAAACTTTTTTTCTCATATATAAATATAGAAAACAAAATATGTTTTTTTTTTAAAAATGATATAAACGCGAAAAGTTTTATTAGGAGGAATTGTTTTTGAAATTGCTATGTCAGATAAAAAATGATAGGAATGAATGATTAATATACAAATAAATCCGAACATTTTTCACAAATTTCCTGTGTTTTTTTAAAGTGTAGAATATGTCAATTATTTTATTTTTTACATATTTATCACATAACTTACGGTGTGGGAGTGGAATACCAACATTCTATATTTTTGATATACCACTAGTTATATAAGTATGCAAATAAGCCTAGTATGCACTGTCAAAAAAAACGCTAATGACTATGATCCAATTCCCACGGTTTATGTCGGTTTTGCGTGTTAAAATGTAATGAAATTCGATATGTGAGTTATGTGATAAATAGAATCTAACATTCGTTCTCCTTCATTATTGAATTTATTAAACTCGTTAGCAAAAATGATATAATGCTCGGCAAGAGCCTCGCATTATATCATTTTGCCAACTCGTTTAATACATTCAATATTGAATGAGTACTCTATATATTTAATGAAACGAACTCTAAAATAAGTTTAATATCCAGGGTCCGTATTCATAAAGTCAAAATCTATTAATTTTTAAACGCATTTTTCTATCGTTTGAAGACATCTTTTTTTATATTTTTAATAATGCTATCGATTATTAAAACCGACAGCTACAAATTTCTCTCAAAATAGATGGTCTTTAGTGTCGGTGAGAGTTTAAAAAGGATATTTGAAACTATAAATTTGTCTTTGACTTAAGTTATAGACTAAGTTTATACTTAAGTTGCTTTATGAATACGGGCCCAGAAAATTTCGTCAACCGTGGACAGAAATAACGATGACACCAACACGCTATATTGCTACCTGTCGCGTAGAAAATCTGAAGGGTCCGACTTGTAGTTCGGACGGTGTTTCGTAGTTTTCCGTGTCTGATGTCTTGAAGAACATGGCGTTAGCTATCATTGTCAGCATGACGAATACAAGGGCACATGATGCACGTTGAGCACGTGTAAAATTACTTGATTGAGGACGGTATACCACAGAGATCCACATGTGACTCTCTGAAATGTATTTATATATATAATAAATGGTGTTTAGACTGGGGTTTGTTTATAAAAAAACAAACAACATGACATCCTAGTAATCAGTCTAAAAAACAAATGTTATATCATTGGCATTGGCAATAATTAAAGCTGTTGGATACGCCGAAGATATTCTATAGTGTAATTTATAATACATGCATACAGTAATTAACGTAAAGTGTGCATACCCGCTAGATTTTCTTTGGCGTTGATGAGGAACCTGTTTTTGAAGACGTTAATGTTTGTTGTTGTGCTAACAGGAATGACACCTGTCAGAGAACCGTTTCCTTTCTCCACAGCAAGCCATCTGTCAGCCATGAACACGAATCTAAAGTAGTTAAGAAATAGAACATCGTTTACTGTGAATTATCGTTTAATATATCACGGTTTAGAGTTCAATTGTAAACAATAATTTCACTCGCACACATCTGAAATCTTTCGCATTGCTTTGCTTGCTCTCCTAACGTTACGTATACGTTACAATGCGGAATGCGCAATGCGCAATGCTTATTCTCGAGATATTTTAAACTAGGCTATATAGCGCGGGTGTATTAGAATATTAAGTATATGTATTTATATAGCAGCTTAATATCTATATGGAACTGTTTTGTTAAATATTGCAAGCTTCTTGAAAAAAGACAATAATAATATTATTAGCTATGTAGAGTTACTTACCAAGATGTCATTTATTATATGAAATGGTTTGTGTTTTATATATTTGTTCATGCTGATTACAATATTACTGTTGTAGTTATTAATATAATAAAGTTTTTTTTGCATTTCTAGCTATGCTTGATAGGGTTTCCACTATGTGATTACATAGGGTTTGACATTAAACCGACCAATAAGGATTTTAAAAATTGACCAACAAGTTTTAAACTCATGAATTTAGAGTCAATCATTCGAGATGGGAGAAACTAGTGTATGGTGAAACTTTATCCATGTGGGATGAATACATTTCGAGGTAGAATTATCATGGCTATAATCTTAAATTTGTATACGTACATCCAGGTGTAAACAAAGCGTATATTGAAAAGAGCATAAAGGAGTATAAAGGAGAAATATGGAAATCTCCGAACACGATAAATATTACCATTTTGCAATCTGAAATTGATTGAGACCGTTCATGAATGGTAGTTCACGTTATCTAGCTCTGGGCTGAGCAGAACTCAATATTTAAAATGTCAATAGTACAAACATTTGAGACATCCGAAAATGGTTTGCATTTGACAGTGAACATGGAATCTTCAATTTGGTACTTATACCATTCTATGGCCAGCGACGTATGGTCCCAGTTTCTAACAAAATGCTTTGCTTTGTAGCATATTTGATTTTAGAAATATCACTGTTATGCAAAATTCTATACACTATCATGTTAACAAATAATACAATAAAAATGAGATTTATGACTAATCGTACGTAAATAAAACATAGCATACAATAACGTTACACTAACTGCTGCAAATTTTCCACTTCATGTCATGAGTTTAGAGCTTACATTTCATTGCGTTGTATGTCCTGCACCTCAATTTTGCTGAGGTACCATGATGCATCGTTACCTCCGCCAGAATTGTCGTGCCATATACTGATGTAGTCTAGATCTCCTAGATACTCGCTTGTCGACATCAGGAAATTCATTACACTCCCAGTTTTAAACGTCTGAAATAATATAATTTGATTGGTGAATATATGTCGGTAAATGTTCGATTTATTGTCAAATTGGTCAACACGAATTTCTATATTCGATTTACAGTGCTCATATTAACTATACTGTAGATTTTAAACATATCAGTGATTATCATGGTTGTGCGAATCGCACAGCACATGTATTATGCGTCCTTTGCTCCAGAGATTCTAACTAAAAGTGTAAAGTTCAATCACCAATATTTCAAAACAATTCTAAAAATAAAACCGCTGATTCGTTCATTTCACAAAATAAGTGTTTGAATCAATGTTATTCTTTTTATTTTCATGATACTTTTTTGAAACAGACGATTGACTTCATCTGATTGAATACTATTTTGATGTACATTTTAAATATACACATAAAATAATCGAACCGTTTAACTATTTGAATATTAAATCATCTTATGCATTTAACTCTAATTTGTATCACAATAATTGTTAATGTAATGCACGTTGTAGTCATTTGAAACAGTAACTTTGTCTTCATTTTTGTTTAAACAAGTGCAGAAATACTTGTCTTTGAAATAAGTATTTATAAAATGAATATAAAATATCTCATCAGCAAGGATCGTTACCTTTCTAACGCCGTCAGCAAGCTCTCTGACTTCAGTATCCATCTTATCTCCCGCAATGACAAAACTCGGCCTTGATTTGGTACCGGCTCCTGGGCGTATACCAGTGTACACTCTGACGACGTAGAAGTATTGATCTTGCACAAAGTTGTCGGAAAGTGGTGTTATTCCCCACTGTTCAAAGATGATAGCAAATGTAAACCATAAAGTAGATACAAAAGACGAACAGGGCATTATCATTCACAGAATGCCGTCCACCACTATCACGAATTCAAAGCAACATGTACAAGGAATAAATAAATGCAAAATATGCAACACAACAAATATAAAACAGGGGTACCGTACACATTTTCTGCGACTAGCAATATAACAACATTTATTCCATAGGGATGTAATCTATAAACTTTGGCAATTAAAGAGGTCTGACGGATTTCCTGGCCACTATACAAAATTAATCAAACGACCCTTTAGTATTACAACGCACTTCATGCTTGGCGATTGACCCCTCTACAGTCAGTCACTACGTTCGTCACTCGGGTTTTCTGATTGTACCCTAGATTGGTTTTCTCTTTGGCTGCAACTGCTGTGGTTGTTCAATACACTACTGGATACGTAATGGGGTGTTTCTAATCATGTTTATATATACACATATATATATATATATATAGGGAGAAGTATTTTCGATCAACCAAGGACAGACAAACTTTGGAACAACTACGGCAGGGCGCATAGCTATGATGAAAGACACTGAAATCAAACGTATGCATTCACTTCCTAAAAAGGATAGCTGCAACACACGCTGATAAACTGTATCTCTGCATCATAACCTACTCGTCTGGAGGCACAATTAACATAAACACGCATACATACATACAATTATAGCTATTATGAGTGGGATCATATTTAAGGATTCAATCACACACACATGCTATATTTTTAGACAGTGACAATGAAAGGTGCCGGATCACTAGGATACTCTGAAAACAGTAAATGGTATATATTAAAGGGAGATAATTGGAACTCACAACGGCAACTTTCGAAATTTGGGATCTAAGAGATTCACGTTCACAAAGCAGAATTATATTTAGGGAAAAATATTTGCGAACAACCAAGGACAGACAACCTTCGGACGAACTACGGCAGGGCGCCTAGCTATGATGAAAGACACAGAAATCAAACGTATGCATTCACTTCCTAAAAAGGATAGCTGCAACACACGCTGATAAACTGTATCTCTACACCACTCGTCTGGAGGCACACTTAACATATACACGCATACACACAATTATAGCTATTATGAGTGGGATCACATTTAAGGATTCAACCACACACATGCTATATTAAGACGGTGACAATGAAAGGTGCCGGATCACTAGGATACTGTGAATTCAGTAAATGGTATATATTAAAGGGAGATAATTGGAACTCACAACGATAACTTTCGAAATTTGGGATCTAAGAGATTCACGTTCATAAAGCAGAATTATATATAGGGAGAAGTATTTGCGAACAACCAAGGACAGACAACCTTCGTACGAACTACGACAGGGCGTATAGCTATGAGAAAAGACACAGAAATCAAACGTATGCATTCACTTCCTAAAAAGGATAGCTGCAACACACGCTGATAAACAGTATCTCTACATCATAACCCACTCATCATAACCCACTCAATATATATATTGTTTAACAATAGCATATACGTGTACCGTATCCTAATTTCACCGGAAGTGCTAATATTTCTGATATTAATGCTTCTTTTCTCGATTAATATGTCTCTATTAAAAATGGTGAAATAATTAGCAAAATCTATGACAAGAGAGATGATTTTAATTTTGATATTGTTAATTATCCCCATTTAGATGGGGATGTTCCCCGAGCAATTTATGGGGTCTATGTGTCTCAACTTGTTCGTTTTTCTAGAGCTTGTACTCGAGTTGAGGACTTCCATATTCGTAATCTTTGTATAACTAAAAAGCTACTCCATCAGGGCTACCGTTACCATAAACTTCGTAAAACCTTTGCAACATTGTATTATCGTAACCCTGATCATCTTTTCAAATATAAAAGTAATCTAAGAACTCTTCTGCGACAAGGACTATCACAACATGACTTCTATGGTGATGTGATTTACAAACTTCGTAAGATCCTTGGTCATGGTCACTTTCATACTATCGTTGTTAAACTTGTTAAAAGGTTTATCAAAAGAGGTTATGACCCTATCATTTTGCAACGCACTGCATGCTTGGTGGTGGACCCATTTACAGTTCGCCACTATGCTTTCCTCTTTAATTGTGCGTATGACCGGACAGGCTGTGATGACGTCTACCTAAAGCCCAAAAGGACGGTGACGTTTGATATTTGTCTGCAATCCTGTCTTGCCGTGCCCTCAATGCTTTATTCTCTTGTTGCTCTGGCTTCTGCCAAGTCATTGAGTACTTTCCTTGTGGCTTTCTAGGCTATTGTTTTTTTTGTATTGATATATACACGAGCATCTTTGTGTTTTACTTATATTGCCTATTATTGCTGCCTTGTTGGTTAGAAAATAGTTCATCGCGGCGATTTCTTTATTTACACTGTCCCGTTTTATTGGGATGACAGTAGGGTAAGTGTGAGGTTTGGTGCACCCTAGAACGTGGTTTAAACCCCCTGCGGCCTTTTTTGCCACTGACCGTTCCAAGGCGGTAGCCCTATTGTCAACCCTTTTTGTGTTTGTGACGTAATACGCCTTTATTCTTTGTTGCCATTCATGTTTGTCCTTTTGCGTGTGTTTGGGTTTACTGTGTTCTGTGAAAGCGGCATTTCCTGTTCGACTTTTATACTTATTTTTATTGTTAGAGATTTCCTTTTGATGGGATGTACTTTTATTTACACTTTTTTTGTCAATTTGAACGCTGAAGACAGGCTAATAAGGAGGTTGTGTACACTTAAATCGAATTAAGTTAACCAGTGGGCCATATTGCCTAATGACCGTTCCAAGTCGGTTACACTGCCTTCACCACTCTTTGTGTTGTGTATTGTCCTTTTCATTATATAGTTAAATTGCTCTTTATTTGTGGTACAGTGCGGATCTACGGTCCCACTGCGTTTGGGTGCTGTGATTTCTTCTCATTTTTGGAACGGTCAATGGCATAAAGGCCGCTGGCGGTTTAAACCAGGTTCTAGGGTGAACCAAATTTAACTATTACTCTTAATACTGTCATCCCAGTAAAACGGGACAGTGTCAATAAATCCCCGCCTGGCTACATCCTCTTACAAACTAGGCAGCATTAATAGGCAATATAAGTATAACACAAATAACACAAATAGTATGATGTATATATGATATAATAGCACAAACCAAGAAATCCGCAGAGTAAGTTCCCAATGACTTGCCAAAACCCTGAGCAATAATAAACCGTTAACTACGCGTATACTTTAAGATATCATTTAGATGGACACCTTTATGCCAAGCAATGAAATAATGAACTTTACAATACGTTTATACAACTTCAAAAACAAAATTTTGAAGAAAATAAGTGTAATACCTATATCATTGTCTTGATAATAATGTAAGAAAATTGGAAAGTATTTTAGGAATTATAAAAGAGAAACAAAGCATGGATCACGCTCAGATTAGGAGTTTTAAGTTCTTCTGACCTACTTCTTTTTTCCCTCTTGAATTTGTATTGAAGTATTGAAGTTGTTATTATAACAGAAATAACTAAGTTTTAGAAATCGGTCAAGTATTCAAAAAAGTAATAGTCAATTATACAATGTTACTATTGGCGCCGATGACGTCGGCGAAATTGTAATAGTCGCCATGTTGTAGGCAGGAGCCATGAGGTAACTTCCATATTTCTTACATGTAGTTGCAAGTAAACCTAAAAGTATGATCCTGTTTAATACGATTATTGTTTTAGATAATTTACATAAGCGTTTAATTGCGCTAACCTCAAGTCGGTAGCGCGGCGGATTTGTAACCGGAGGCCCCGGGTTCAATCCTCCGTGGTGCCACTGAGTTCCGTTGGTGTGTTCTTGGGCAAGAAACTTTCCCTTAGCCTCGTCCGTCGGATGGGGACGTAAACCGGGCGGTCCCGTGTATCGGTCTATCCTCCGAGCACGTTAAACAACCATAGGAATCTATTCGATAATAAGAGTAGGGCAGGTTCCCGGATTCCTATGTATCCTTCTCCTCTCTCTGGGGCGGCTCTAAATAACCTATACTGTGTTGATGAGCCGTTAAACAACATTCAAATCAATTAAATCTGATACCAAAAGTAGATATAAAGATCTAACCAACTGTATTTCATTACTAAAAGAAAGTAATTCCTTTGATGGCATATCCATAAATAACATTATATAAAAAGTAACCGATTTCCCCGGGGAGAAATGAATGAAATTAATACAACCTTCAGCAAGTCCTTTTTGTCCTGGTGTCTAGCCCATAATATCACGAGAGAATACACCACAGCTATCAACGAGATCGTCGCCAATACAGCCGCCTGGTTCAATGGCGAGAACTTGAGAAACACGGAGCTGAAGTCTATGGTATTTGGTGGAACATAGAAAGAGTTTGCAAATGTCATCTCTTTTTGTGGAAAACAATCGCAAAGTAAACTACCATTGTTTGCCAGCCATTTACCCTGTAAAACATAAACACACATGCAATTAAATATACATATAAGGCATATTAACATATAAGGAATATACAAATAAACACGTGATACAGTTGTACTTAATCACTAAGCACTAAGCAAAAAATTACATTTGGTCAAGCGTTAGAGGAAAACAATATTAAATAGAGCACACAAAGCACGGTTTAAACCCTGAACGGTGAGGTTGGTGCATGAACCGTCAGTTTTCTGGTCGTACCCTAGGTTGGTTTTCTCTTTCGCTGCAACTGCTGTTTAGTACAATTCTGGATGTGTCTTGAGCTGTTTCTAATTATGCTTTTTTTTTTTTTTTTAAATATTTATCTTTACAATAACATATACGTGTATCGTTTCCTAATTTCTCTGGATGTGGATGTGTAGATAATATTTTCGTCAGGTATGGAACTACCGTTTATGGACAAATTGTTGGTATTCCTATGGGTACGAACTGTGCACCACTTGTCGCAGATTTGTTTTATATTTCTATGAAAGAGATTTCATGTTGAGTATTTCACCAGATACCCAGGCAGATGTTATTGAAGCCTTTTATGACACCTCTCGGTATCTGGATGACATATTGAACATTGACAACCCTTTCTATTCTACTATGGTTAATAATATATATCCTAAGGAACTTCAGCTCTTTCTTGTCGTGCCCTTAATGGTTTATTCTCTTGCTGCTCTGCTTGTGGCTTTCTAGGCTATTGTTTTTTTGTATTATATTTACACGAGCATATTTGTGTTTTACTTATATTGCCTATTGATACTGCCTTGTTAGTTAGAGATTAGATCATGGCGGGGATTTATTTATTTACACTGTCCTGTTTTAATGGGATGACAGTAGGGTAAGTGTGAGGTTTGGAGCACCCGAGAACCGGTTTAAACCCACCAGTGGCCTACTTTGCCGTTCCAAGGCGCTAGACCTATTGTAAACCCTTGTTTGTGTTTGTGACGTCAGATGCCTGTATTCTTTATTACTATTGTCATTCATGTTGTCTTTTTGCGTGTTTTTGGGTTTACTGTGTTCTGTGAAAGCTGCATTTCCTGTTCGACTTTTATACTTATTTTTATTGTTAGAGTTTTCCTTTTGATGGGATGTATTTTTATTTACACTGCCTCTTCAATATGGGTGCTGAAGACAAGATTATAGCGAAGTTGTGTACAGTTAAAATCGATTTAAAGCTAACTAGTGGCCATATTGCTTACTGACTGTTCCATGTCGGCGACCCTGTCTTCACTGCTCTTTCTGTTGTGTATTGTTTGTTTCATGGTAGAGTTAATTTGCTCTTTGTTTGTGGTTCAGTGCGGATCTACGGTGGCATTGCATCTGGGTGCTGTGATTTCTATAGGATTATCTTCTCATTTTAAAGCTCAGATTAGCAGTTTTAAATTGATTATCCTAATGACGTTCTATTGTCGCCACTTCTTAGCTATGTTATATATGTTCATCTATTTTAATGCCATCTATAGTACTTGCAGTAATTTATATTATACAGTCTGCTATTTGCAACATGTATACTAATAGGAACTTCTAAGGTCCCGAAGTATAACACTTAAAATTACAATCGATTATCGTAATCATCGGGCATTTGAATGACAAAATCGAGTTGTACGTGCAACAAGCTAGAAAATACCTCATTCAAAAATAAATCGAACACAAATGTTGGAATACGGTTCAAATGTACCCATACGGAATTTCATTACAAGAAAAATATATTTATATACGTATATTCAAAGTATGGGGCGTTAGAAGTTCCGTATAGTATAGACTACTTGTATAGCAATAAATCATAACAGTGATGCACCAATCAAACTGGAAGACAGCATTATATCACCTAGATATCCTGAAAATATTATTTGTTTTATTTGGTGCATGACTGACGGGAAAACGTGACGTATAAAGCAACGTTAAGGAATATATGGCCCCTTTTGTGTAATCCATTTGAGATTGCATTCGAAAAAGATAAAAATAAGAACTCGAATAGTTTTGAATATGTTTACATGCAACTTCCAGTTTATTATGTTTACACATTTGTCTAGACGGTGCTACCACTGAATTGTAAATACATACTTGACAAATATGTGAATTAGTAAAAATACTGATGACCTTGAGTATGACATACGCTGAGTTTATCAAGTTTGTATTTATAAGTCAAGTACAGCACTGTCTAGATAAAAGTGTAAACATATTAAAATGCAAGTTACTTGTAAAACTATTCAGGATAATTTGAGTTTTCCTTTTTTTCCTTTGTTAATGTTCTTTCAATGAGATTCCAAAAAAGGGGACGTAATCCTTAAGAGACTTGGTATGGAGTATAATATAATTGAAGAATCCGTACGTCACAGCGATCACTTGTCCACTTTGATTCGTCTGTGTCCCAGATCATGCAAGCCATCGTAGCTATCGCCAAATTAAAGGTGATGTCACCGCTCGTATCGTTGGTGGCTGCTCTACGTTTCCTTGAGTTGGCGGCATTATCTTATGGAAGATATATATATTTTTTATGTAGTTGCTTATAAGTTTTTCCTAAGACTTGAATGTCACTGAACCGACTGAATTCTGAATGTGCATACACAACATTATATTCCTTTAATGGCGGAAATGCATACATATAAACGTTTCGTCGACATATTCATAACTGTTTAATTAATTTCTTGCTTTTCGAAAAACATGCAAAACAAAACGATCGCCAAGTTTTCAAGGTCCCTTGTCACATGGAAATTATATTATTTTAAACGAAACTAACAGCGTTGTGCAGTTTTTTATGTATGTATGGCAAATGCAAAAAACTAATGACGGAAATACGTATGTCACGACAAAAAAAGTTTTATTCTGATTGATTTAATGTACCTTTGATAATGGGCTCAAAACCAACGCTCCATACACCTGCTTCCTTTCCCGGCCTTTGTTGGGGTGAGAAACATTCTGTATAATCATTGGCGACTGAAGCTTCTTTCTGAGAGATGACATTTATCTTGGAGACAACACCAGATTTCTGTCAGAAGGAGATAAAGAAGAAAATAATAAACAAGCCGCATACTGGTTAAATACATATACAATTTTGTGATGGTGAAGCTCTAAGAAATATGAACAAAACTAATTTAACATATAAAAAGATATGCGAAAACGCTGGTGAGGCAAACACGAAATTATGTTGACACTGCTTGGTTTTAATCTAATTAAAATAATTCACTTCTACGAAGCTGTTTATGTATACGATAGAGGCTATTCACCATTAAGAAATCGAAAGGGAGGGAGCTTTGCGACCGACCGCAGTTTCTTAGTGGTGAAGATTTCTCTTCATAGACTATCCGGCTTAGTGTTTAGTATAGGTTTTATCGATAGTCTCTATATAGGTCACACTCTAAACCATGAAGAGAGCTGGTAGTAAAATCTTCATGAATAAATGGTGCAAGTATTTGAAATTCTGAGCCATCTCATTGGTTTAAAATGTAGAGTAAACACTAAGGCAGAATATGAAAGTTTAATTTTGGACGCCTATGTGTGAACGTAAAATATAGTGTTTACATTTAATGACCACTAAAAGGGTGATTCCTGGGTAAACAAAACATACATAATCTGAAATCCAAATTTTTATTCTCTCAATATTCTCCGATGTGGGCGGTATGGAAAGGCACAGCATATCATTGGCACTTTTAACATAAACCAGGTGGTATGAGAAGCCTGATGCATCTTCAGGGTCTATTGCAGCTTTGATCGACGTATAGGTGGCAACTGGTACCTGAAATACCACCGGTTCAACATGTATTTAATTCAGTGAATGACATGGTCCGGACGCTTGCGAGATTCAAACATTCTACAAGGTTGACATTGTGTATCGATGATATTAAAATAAGTATAAAACCAAATAAGCAAAATGTTTACATTTCTATTGATGCAGGTTATTACAGAGGCACGAGCAAATAGCGTCACTGACAACATTCCTTTTTAAAGGATGGCATATGTGTTTTTATATTTGAAAAAGGAACATGTCATGAAGATTTTGACGTATCTCTTGAACAACTACTTTTAAAAAACTACGTAGATGTTACACTAATGCACATTTTCATTCCTGTATATGTAGTGTCCTACATATTAAGACCATAAAAACTGATAATGTGTACATAGTAATGCTGAACTTGGTGTAAACCGTCAGTTGTTGTGGGAATATCTGGAATATATTTGGTTTAAACATATTTTATTTTTCAAAAGTTTACAACATTACATATGTAATTGTACAAAACATATAATAGGATTAGAATGAAAGCAAAACTGCTTATAGAATTATTGTCCTATTCCTTTCCTTATGGAATATATTTGACATTATCATTTTATAGTTATAGATATTTTAGAACTGTTGCAATTGTTTTTTAAATTGTAATATCCAGTTCCAACCGGTAAATCAACTCCAAATAGCAGGTATTTATCATAAATATTGATGCAATAGTTTTTTTCTGTACTTGTCTTCTCTGAGTTGTTGATTATATGACTCAGTAAAGTATGTTTGAAATAAAGGCATGTTATATATGTATAGAGGAGTATTGGTGTTTTTTTTTCAAATGTGAGGGAATGTTTTAATTCATAATCGTAATGGAACTATACTGCTTTAATATTGATTTTAATCATACAGGCAATTAAAATAATACATAAAAGTAGGCGGAGCTAAAAGCAATACACACAATGATGTGTATTTTTCGAGTAAATGAGCATAAGTTGGTAACAAGACATATAATCACCTTGTGTTTGATTTTTATTCTTCCTGTAATCTCCTCTCTCGTGTTTAGTTTAAGTACTTTATAACTAGATGTTATCCGTGATGCTCCTTCGTCCAGAGGGTGAACATTGTGTGCCTCACCAAGCTGTATAATAATAATAATAATAATAATAATAATAATTATAATACTAATATATAATTTATCACATAACAAGGCTTCTGGGAGTGTAATTGCAAATGAAGACCGAATCACTGTATTTGTGTACAGTACACTATCTAATCCCAATTGTTTGCATGATATATCATGCGATAAGTTCAGACACCTTAAATAGGTATCCTTATTTGAAATCTTACTTAATAACATTTGGTTTAAGGTGTCGCATTATTTGTCGGGCGAACGTGTTACAGTCGTAGCTGAAAACAACAACATGACGTCATGATATCTCTTACAATTTGCCGTATTTAAGGTAAATTGACAACATTAAATCGAAACTATCACGTCGTAGGTGTGTTATGGGATATATAGAATCTTATAATCTTGACTGTGTATTATTGACTTAAATAAACTCGTTGGATAAAAATATAGAGCCTCGTATCATATCATTTAATACAACTTGTTTATTAAAATCAATAATACACAGTCACTTATGCAAGATTCTCTCTCTCTATATATATGATAGAAATTAATTTAAAAAACAACAATCTTCTACTCTTTTCTAAACAATACATACCGCTACTGCCATTATTTTCTGACCCAACGATGCAAGCCCAGGAACGCTAATTGTTGTAGTCTTTGTTCTAAAAGATGCTTTTTCTAAGTTCGTTGCTATGTCTTTCCTGATGACAATTTCGGCTGAAGAATTGTCATAGTCTCCAAGTTTTGTCGATGCGCCGTTACTCAATTTCAGATTTGATGACATGCCAACAAATGTATCGAAATTGTCACAAGCCGTCCGAGCCTTTTCAAAACAGTAATTACTCATATATATAGTACGTTGTTAATTATTGGTCAAATATAATACCATTGCTTGTTTTAAAACAAAATAATGTGATAATACTATATGTAAATTTAGTATGCCTTTGAAGTGAACCTTTTTGTTTGATGGTTCATCATCACATTATAGATTATTTAGAGCCGCTTCAGAGAGAGGGGAGGAAACATAGGAATCCGGGAACCTGTCCTACTCTTACTAACAATTATATTTCTGTGAGGCCTGAAACCGAGTCCTCCGGCTTTCAAGTCCACCGCACTGTTCATTGGACATAGTCCGCATTCTTTGTAAGTATTATATATATACTTATATATATATATCAGTAGGTTTAATTCACATTTAATATTAATATGAGAAATAAAGAAAACATACTAATGTATGCTAGTTCTAAAACTATTTATAATGCATACTGAATAGAACATGTTTAAGATACATAGTTTCTCCACACCTAGTGAAGCTTTCGTATATACAGTTCCTAAGAAGTTTTTCTAAATCTGCAAACTATTGACAAACAAACAACCTCTTTGACCAAACACCATTTGACCCTGAATGCAAATAAACACACATATATATATAATGGTGTTTGGTCAAAGAGGTTGTTTGTTTGTCAATAGTTTACACACGAGTGAGTTGAAAAATGTTCTGTTAGAAAAGTAGTTTGCAGATTTAGAAAAACTTCTTCTTAGGAACTGTATATACGAAATTAGATATAGTAAACAGTTTTAGTTATCTAGGTATTGTATTTACAACTGGTGGCTCTTTTTCTGATGCTCAGGCTTTGAAAGCAATTTTTAAAATGAATAAATGTCTTTACAAATTTACGGTGTTATCGGTTGAACATAGGCTAGATTTGTTTGATAAGCTGATTACACCCATTTTGAACTATGGATCTGAAGTTTGGGGGTTTCTACAGGCGAATGCCATTGAAAGAGTACATATGCAATTTTGTAAAAGGTTATTGGGAGTAAAGAAGTCAACACAAAACGATTTTATATATGGAGAACTGGGTAGAAAGTCTATATTATGTCACCGTCATTTTAATATTATATAATACTGGATTAAGATATTACAAAGTAATGAAAATAAATATGTAAAACAAATATATGTTTTGATGTTAAATGATATAAATGCTCAACCCAACATAAAACATTGGGCATCTTTAATTAGAGATATATTAGGCATTATGGGTTTCAATGATGCGTGGTTAGCCCAAACGGTGGGTAATCCTAAATTGTTTCTGTATGTTGTTAAACAGAGATTACATGACAACTTTATCCAAACTTGGAATAGTATACTAGCTGATTCAAGCAGAGCACGCTTTTATAAATGTATATGTGTTTTCAAGTTTCAACCTTATCTTAATATTTGTAATATATCAAAATTTAGAATTGCCATTACAAAATTAAGAGTATCCTCGCACAGACTAGTATTAGAAGCAGGACGTTGGAATAAACCTAATAGAATTCCGGTAAATGAGAGAAAATGTAAATTTTGTAATATCCTAGAAGACGAGTTTCATTTTATGTTAGAATGTCCTATATACTCGGAGTTTAGAAAACAATATATCAAAAAATATTATTGGGATAGGCCAAATATGCAGAAACTTATTTTGTTAATTAACTCAGAATGTCAAAAATAAATTAGAAACGTGGCTAGTTTTGTTTACAAATCTTTTAATAAACGAAATGAATGTTTGTTTGCAAATAATTGAATTAATTAACAAACTTGTCTGTTGGTAGTAACTACATGTTTAAATTAAGCAAATCTGACCTGTATATTGTGTACAACTGTAATGGCTAAAAGCCTTCTCCACACAAATGAAAGGAATTATTATTAACAAAATATATATATGATGTTATCATAACAAATAATGATATAGTGCATTTGTAAAATTAATTAGTTGTGAATATGGTATATTTTGACTGTCAGTCATATGTGTTGTAAAAAAAAAAGTATATCCTCATGGAATTTTTATAATAAACTTGTTCAAACTTGTTCTTCGAAAGCTTCACTGGATGTGGAGAAAATATGTATTTAGTCCAGTAACTAACTTGTAGCTATTATATTGTTTTATAAGTCGACATCAGTTGATGGCAGTACCGAGCATTAATAGACTTTTAGGCAAGTTAACTAATTACTAATGTCTATGGAATTTTTAATGTACCCCCAGATGATGTGATGTTTATGACCATAAATATAACGACATGTCACGATATATAATCCTACGTTGACATAGTCTATGTTGATATACTACAATATATCTAGCCATGACGACTTAATAAAAAGAGACATAGCATACATTAGAATGTTTTCTTTATTTATCATATTAAATGTGTTTGTGCATCTATCTTGTTGATTATTCATTATTATTATTTTGTTTTGGTGTTAAACAGATGTTAATACATAAAGTGAGTGTATGTAATGTATATGTTGTGTAGAAGGAAGTTAACAATGTAATAAAATGTATTGACATGTGTTATGAATTGCATATGTAACAAACTATTTAATGGAGGAAAGTGTATTTACTTTGGAAACATGTTTGTTTCTTTGTTTGTTTGTATGGTGTTTTACATCATGTTCAACACATGTAAGGTTATACTTTGGAAAAAGTATAAACACTATATAATAAACGTTACACTTACCACGTTTCTGTTTGTTTCCACCTTCAGTTTTAACTCTTTATCAGTGTGCAAGCTAAAGAAAGTCAATTCTGATTCAGACATTTCACGATTCTCACGATCTTCTTTTTCTTCTGCATTGTCGAATAAACTCATGTCTTTATGTCGCTTCCGAGCCTGTTGCATATTAGATATATCTAGCAGGTTTTCAACGCCGTCTGGTGATGCAGCTTTTATACAGCTGACTAACATATACAAGGAATCTACGGAGAAAAAACACACCAATGCCAGACACGTATTTTACATGCATGTACATAATAAAACGATCACTTGGAAGCACTGAACACAAACAAGAGAGAAACGTAGAACACTCGGGTTGTTCGACTTGTATGCCTATTTGTATTGAGTATGTTCAAGTTAGGCAATATAAAGAGTATACGGTGTAACAGCTCTCATTATTAAGGCCCATTACGTGGTCCCGCCTTAATTCCATTAAGCGGTGGAAAAATAATTTGATAACGTATATTTCGACAAAAAACACGTTTAAAAACTTTTTTTTTTACTGACAAAATTCGATAACCTGTTTAAAATTACTTATTAAATGTTTTAATCATACAATATGCAAACTGTTTAAGCCCTAAGGTTTTATTTCATACACCAGCCTTCCCCATTTTCCCTTCTTGGAGAAGGGGTTTGATGGGGTATGAAAGATAATTCTCGGACCACGTAATGCATAATGATTTGGCTCGGAGATCCCTAAGGAACAGTAAGTAACAACACTACTTATGCACTCAGTACATCTGAAAACACAACACTTGGTATTTTTTGAATTTTACAGTGGAATAGTAGTTCCTCGTGCAAAATGTGTTTTAACTGAAAGAAGTAGAGCAAATCTTATGCAACTGTTTATCGCCATATGTTAACCTTTGGGATAAAGAGACTTGTGTACTATTGTATTTATCTTGATTTGAACGAAACAACAGCGGACTAAAAATAATCAAAAATAAAAAGATGTTGTGCTTTGTGCTTTTCAATGTACTGCGTACATTGGTTAGGCCTAGATTAAGCTTATATTTCCACACATAAATGTATTTATAAAATTCAGAATTAACATGTTTGGTTAAAAGTCGAAAATAAAAATCACTAAATTATGTAGCAAGCTAGCATGTTGTAAAACTGCACTTATATTTTGATCTATTTCGGTCTTAATTGTCTTTATGTTGTGTATAGTGTATAGTGTAAAACACAAAAGTTTATATAAAAGCCGAGCAGGAAAGGGTTGACAATAGGGGTACCGCCGTGATTCTAGTACAATACGATTTTAAAGAAACTATCCCGCCAAGTAACGGCAAAATACACAACAAAACCGTTAATCAAAACTCTACCCAGGTATTCAGGTCATATAATATTGCATATGTGCCAATTAAAAGTATATGCTTATTTACGTGGTCTTAAAATGCACGTAAAACCTTAATTATTGATCGACTCAATTTGACTCTGCAGTGTTGGGCTTTGGCCAGTACCGTTAAAGTCGTTTATTCTAAATCTATCGCGGTTGTATTCTCAAAATAAGTTATCTTCGTCAGTAGGTTAAGAAAGGGCGTACATCTGTTGAAAAAATTGGCTGTTATTGGCGGGATAGCCACTTCAAAAATGTTAAATTAACATATAAGGAGAACTGAATGTATTTAATGTATATATTCAAGCATCGACTTACCTTCCAAGAGATCAGGCACGGAAGGATCGCTGCTTTCTGATACAATGGTTGTCAAATCTGCATTTATGTGTGAAGAAACCTCATTCAAGATGTTCTGGAAATACACAACACATTTTATATTAACCAACATTAGGACGTTTGCTAGGACGTAACTATTTGAGTTTTAGTATGTTATACTTAACTCTGTAAAACTAGGGTTTGAACCACTTGGTTCAATGTAAAATATTTCAATTTTTTTTTTGGATATTTTCATTCATCCTATATATGAAATACAACTATAAGCATATTGTATTAGTTCAGTGACGAATCGGTGCACTTATCTGAAGCGTGCATGCGGAACTGGTAATAAAATAAGCTACATTATATAACCGTATATACTTATATTATGAAACATTTTGGACACTGTTGTATTACCCCAAAGTAGGCCAACATTTTGCTACAGACTTAAACTTTTGATATTTTAATGAAAAACAGTATATCATAGTTATCAAAATGTTTGCATTATTGAGCGAATATTTATATAAACAATACATGCTATCATAGTTAACAAAACGTTTGTATTATTGAATGAATATTTATATAAACAATACATGTATTCATAGATAACAAAACGTTTGCTTTTTTTGAATGAATATTTACATAAACAATACATTTATTCATAATACATGCATTCATAGATAACAAAACGTTTGCTTTTTTGAATGAATATTTATATAAACAATACATGTATTCATAGTAAACAAAACGTTTGCATTATATAAGTGAATATTGATATAACAATGTATTGAATCATAGTTACCAAAATGTTTGCGTCAAGATTTTGCTTCGGATTTTGGCACATCAAAGCAACTGCCGATACAACTGATCCGATGAATTCCGAGCTAAGCATCTTGTCTCCAGTACTCACAAGAACACTATTGGCGAAACTGACATTTTTTAATATCGATGCCAGTTTCACATTTGTCTGTATACAAATAAAAAAGAAAGAAGAATGTGTAGCAATCATATCCATATAAAACTATCATTAAAGTTCGGTTTGTTTTAGTAAATGATATCTTCTACAGTAGTGATAATAATCAAATTCAAACGCATTTTTGGCACTGAACGTTCCAAGACGGTAGCGCTATTGAGAACCATCTTATGTTTGTGATGTCATTTAACTTGCATCCTTGTAATTGTGTTTTGTTTCTATGCGTGTTTTTGGTTGACTGTATGCTCTACTAGATATGATACTCATACTTACTGCCGAGTTTCATAAAAATCAGTTAAAAATGTAGGAATTGAGGAAAACTCACTACCCTTGAAAGCTTCAAAGTCCGGTAACTCTGCCAAAAATAATTCAGCAAGAATGCCCTGAAAATATGCGTTAATTAATAGACATTATACAGATACTCCCTACCATATTTCCTCGTTTCCGACAAGGGATACACATGC
This sequence comes from Cyrtodaria siliqua, assembly GCA_037043455.1. Taxonomy (NCBI): domain Eukaryota; kingdom Metazoa; phylum Mollusca; class Bivalvia; order Adapedonta; family Hiatellidae; genus Cyrtodaria; species Cyrtodaria siliqua. Next base: position 409,562 of record JAWPHD010000120.1, on the reverse strand, counting down.
ACGTTAAAAGTAGTTAAAGTATTCAAAAGATAACTACATTGATCGATGCTACTGTCACAGGATCTTTTACGGGTTCAGCAAATTCATCCATCGCTGTCTCGGCTGACAGGAAGGAGCCATCTGGTAACTTGTCGCCGGTCTGTGAGTTAAACGCTTTCTCTGCTACTGGAACCTGAAAGAAACTATGTACATATACACGTGCATACAACTGTAAAACACAATGTTGTGCCAGGAGATTCATTGGTATCCGTTATATATGTCTACAGTCATTTGATTTATTGTGTGCGAAAATGTCTTTTGGCCAGGGTTGAGTATGAAAAACCCAAAATGGCCCCAGATAAAGTTTTCTTATCATTTTATACATTATGCTGCTCAGAGAGGTTTAATCACACATTTCGAAATAATAAAGCATTTTTAAACCATACAATTTGGCAAGTAAATACACTAAACATTACTCTATACAGATATATCAAATAATTATATAATGTATTTATTTTCTATACTTTCCAGAACAAAACTATTATTCCTAACTGTCAAATATTGAATCCTGGTGCATCTATTAATAGCTGTACCTGTAAAAATAAGATCAGTGATTGGTCAGAATGTTGAAACCCTTATCTTGAAGCAGACGAAATACTAACGGCTAATGACGACTCTACCTAACGTTGGGGTTTAATAAAGAAATAAATGCCTTTAGGGTAAAACTAAATAGACATGCGCTTAAACTGCTGAGCCAATGGGACTTGTTGAGACAAAAAGTACTATGTATTACAAAGTGTAGTAATATCTCAGAAAAATATACCATATCTAGCGATTTACGAGTATATAGTCCATCATATCTCACATGTGCATCAAAGATGCATGATGTTAACTTCTGTCTTATCAAATTGCACCATGGATCCAAAGTGAATAATTATGCCATTTAAATACATTATTTATTTGTTCATACGTGAAAGTATGTGAGCTATTGAAAATGGTACTGTTGCTAGGTCAAATTCCGTGATTCCTTTATGAAATAAAATCAAAAGAGTATTCATTGATGTTACCTTTACAAAAGATAGACAAAACACTGTTATTTTAAGGACCTATTTGCAACCTTTTTTGTGTGGGGTGGGGTGGGGGTGGGGGCGTGGGGGGGGGGGGGGGGTAGCCGTAGCCGGTAGCCGGGTGAGGGGTGGTGGGGGAAAAGAGAGTTTGTATTGGTGACTGTAAATCACTGAAAGTCATACAATTGCATGAGAAAACAGACAAACAAGAAGGCAAAAGTAATAATAAATGCAAACAACATCACAAACACAAACGGGTTGACAACAGGGCTACCGCCTTGGAACGGTCAGTGGCAAAGTAGGCCACTGGGGGTTTAAACCGGTTCTAGAGTGCACCAAACCTCACACTTACCCTTATGGCATCCCATTAAAACAGGACAGTGTAAATAAAGAAATCCCCGCCATGATCTAATATCTAACCAACAAGGCAGAATCAATAGGCAATATAAGTAAAACACAAATATGCTCGTGTAAATATAATACAAAAAAACAATAGCCTAGAAAGCCATAATGAAGGTACTCAGTGACTTGGCAGAAGCCAGAGCAACAAAAGAATAAACCATTAAGGGCACGACAAGAAAGATCATAGACAAACATCAAACGCCACCGTCCCAATGGGCTTTAGGTAGGCGTCATCATAGGGTCCATAGCCTGTACTAATAAAGTTGTGTACAGCTTACTTGTTCAATCGATCTCATTTTATTTTCTTCATAAAAGTAACGTTTGAAATATTATATACCGCTATACCCTAGATACTGTCAATATACCAATTCTTTTCAAAGAGAAGTCTTTACTCGGCCTCAGTTTATATACCTGAACTAATCGGTCGTGTAGCACGTTAACTGAAAAAAGAAAGCTTTTCATGCTTTCAAATGATCAATTGGGGTTAAGAAATAGGTCCTTACAGCTTCAAACGCTATACTTAAACTGATACTAACTCATGAAAATGAATAAGTCTCGGGTGAAGGAGTTCAAATCGAAGAACGGTCGAAAAGGCGGTATATAAGCCAGAATTCATGAATAAAACATAACGTCTTTCCCAGCCTTCGTACAGGTGTTACCTATATGTTTATATGTAGTATTGTTACATGTGGCTCAGAGTGTACATGCATTGTTGCAGTTTTATTACTGATTTGGCCTTGAAAAAAGTTAAAAATAGTATATACGTAAATATGTTTACAATGTACAGGTATATTCAAAAAACATTATGCAAATTCATTCATGGTGATGTGGACTGTTCTCATTCGATGATTTTATGCAAATTCATTCATGATGAAATTTGGACTATTATCATTGGGCGGTTTATGTGGGGAACCCTTCAGGAAGAGTCTGTGACAGTATATAAACTCTGTGAGCAGCTTTCAGTATTCTCCAATAAAGTTAATTTTGATTTTGATTTTTTATCAAATCTAGTTGTGAGAGGATTTACTTATTATTGTGCTCATTCATAATAACAGTGAAATTGGATATTTGAACTAAACTGGAAATATTGGGAATTAATTTAGACTGTAATTGAATATTTTATGTAAATACATTTGCTAATTATAATTTTGTGTGGCTGATTTTGCTTCCTTTCTTGTTATATTTTACTCGTAACACAGAACATCGATAATATACGGCTTCCGAATATAGTTCATAAAACAGAATTGCCAGGAAAGGGATTATAAAAGTGGACATGTATATTTCACAGAATACAGTCATCCAAAACCACGCATTAAAACAAACAACAATACAGTCAACCAAAAACACGCATTAAAACAAACAACAATACAGTCGACCAAAAACACGCATTAAAACAAACAACAATACAGTCAACCAAAATCACGCATAAAAACAAACAACACTTTCAATGTTGAGCAGAGGCGAGGCATGTGACATCACAAACACTAACGGGTTGACAATTGTTTGAAAAACTGTGAAATTATTTACCTTAAAGTCAAAAAGTGATATGGTTTCCGCCTCATAACATACTGCCTTTTCAAGATAACCAATGTTTAATAGGTGTTCGATGACAGGTAATTTACTGCTTGCAAATTTGTCCACGGTTAACCCACCCGTAATTCCAGAAAGGTTGTCGTCTAATGGTGCTTTTACCTAAATAAAAAAATACACTTTTATTTTTCAATATCTTCTTCTTGCAAAACAAAGGCAGTCAGGTTGACCCATTCGTCGTCCAAGATAATTTATATAGGAAACATCTTCGTCAGCGGTGTAAAAAACCTTTAGATTCCATTCTCCGTCTCTACCAGTGTGAGATGTTAACTGCAATATCTTTTTTTTTGTGTTTTTACAAAAGGTATGTTACATTATGTGTCGGTTGGCCTGATTTGAACCTGTGACAAATTATAACTCTACAGTTTCAATTTCATTAAGAAAATGTAATTAAGTTATTAAATTAATATTATTTCGACCATTTTTCAGATTCAGCATACGTACTCAGTACAGTCAATGATTAAGAGCAATACGAGCGACAATACATCTATATACAAATGTTTAATGTAATAGTTATTAAAATAGTAACTGTAAATATTTGTATTTCTTTGTTATGATATAGGTACGACAAACATCCGAAATGTTCAAAGTTAAAGCCAAACCCTTTATCTTACTTTTAATTAGAAGGTGTCAGATGTATAGATAACATAAATAACTCATTAGTAATAAAAGTCAAGATCTTCATTTCAACATAGGCGTTTAGATATGCATGGCCTATTTCAGTATTTAGACTAGATAACAATGAGATGAGAATAAAAACCAAACAATGTTACATCAGTAATCAGATAAATATTTATGTTACAAATCAGCTTGACATACTTAAGTGCAAGTTGTTATAGTGGATATTTACACCTCCGAAACAATATAACAAGTAGCCCCTTTGGCAATGGAAATCGTCTCTATCATCGCAGTACAAAACCCCTTAAGTAATTGGTTCTTGTAGTGGTTTTATTAGCCTCCGTGATAATGGAGGTTGCAGCCTCAGTGTCTACGAAACAAGCCTCCGTGAAAGTGTGGCCATGTGAGCAAGTAACCTCTGAGAAGGCAAGTAATCTCTTTGGCAGCAGGACAAGATACCTCTGTGACATACAGGTAAAAAGCCTCTGCGATAATTGAGTTAAGAAGTCTTCATGATAATGGGGTAAGGAATCTTCATAGCAGTGGTGCAAGAGGCGTCTACGTGACAGTTGTACAAGTAACCTCCCTGACGGCGGGCCACGATGCCTCTGTGAGAATGAGGCAAGAAGCCTCCGTTATAATGGGGGTAAGTAATTTCCATATCAGTGGTGCAATAGCCCCTACGTGACGGTAAATTTTATGACAGCGGGCCAAAATACAATGAGGCAAAAAGCCTCCGTGATAATGGGGTAAGGTATTTTCATAGCAGTCGTGCAAGAGGCACCAACGTGACAGTTGTGTAAGTAATCACTATATGGCGGTGCGATGGCGCTCGCTAATATACATATGTGTAGCTTTTGTACGGAAAGAGACAACATGATACATGTGTCAAACGAAAACAAGTGGCAAGCAGTCTGCGTTACAACATTGCAGTTAGACGATGTGATAAGTGTATTTCGTGTCAGGGGTGCCATAACTAAGAACAACTAAATATCCTTACCCGAATACTGAAGGATTGCAAAGCATATGGTGTTGTAAGAACTTTATCTCTAATTTTCACATCTATACGCGTCAATGCGTTTATCTCCATATCCGGCTTAGCAAGCTTAAAGGAAGATGATGGTTTTTCTGGAGAAAAAAAAATAGAAGTGCAATTATTTGATATCAACACATTTAAGGACTTAAATGACCTCTAGCAAACGACCATTAACAGGTTAAAATATTCCGTAATTTTACACAAATATCCGAATCTCAAATATATCTCACTCTGTGGAGCTGCAAGCATACCTAGAGGTCATTGCAATAGTTTGACCTTAGAACTATATCATCAAACCTTTTGTTTTAATTTCTTTACGGCATTTATCTTTATCTTGGAATTAACCCCTTCCAAAAACACAGTTTATGCAATAACAGTTTATAAATTACACTAAAACATATTTAGACATCAAATATACTTGTTTATTTAATGCAATTATGGAATCTATGGTACATCGAAGCGTCGAAATCTGAAGAAATTTGTTTCCAAATTTAATTGATATCAAATGTCAGCATACATGATTTTATTAGCAGATAACTAAACCGTCTTTTCAGACGTTGCTTAAAAACAAAATATGTCGCAGGTATAAATGGCTAGTCTTTTATTGTCATTTTATTTAAAGTTGACTATAAACATTGCACTACATGTTTAATCCTGAATAAAGTTAATTCAATTTAAAATCACTTTCTAACAATTCAGGGGTGTCACTGCAAACGATTTCAACAAATCACCAGCATGGCCTAGTTATAGCTCTTTATCTTTCGTTATGGTTATATTTTAAAATACAAACACTTGTATTGCGTTTAACATTCACTACAACATAATACAGCATGAATAGATGATAATTCAAAACAGTAAATAGTAAAGGCGTAATTACACCATTGCGTTTGTGCTTCCGTGGTGTATAGTCAAATAGCGCCTAATAAAAGACGTTTCCCTGCCTTACTAGTGATACAAAATGCACACTTTTGATTGCTTTTTGATAATTATTACCTATAATTCATTCGAATGATGTATAATGGGAACATTTATTAGTGTTTGTTTGAGATCTTTAATTATATTTGACATAGACAGTAAAGCGAAAGTAGAAATGGGATAAATGTATTTGTGACGTGTCAAAATAGAATTTGACGTCATTCAACATATTGGCTTTTTCCTACATGATACATAACCCCCTGTTTTTATTGCATTTTTATATTAGCGGACGCTCGAGCGTTTGATTTATATGTGTTTTAAAGTTTTCGACGGTGAAAAATTCGCACTTTTTGTCTCTTGACATACATTCGTCCTATATAAAACGAAGAAGGAAAACCAATGGTGCAATGTAACCTAAAGAGAGCTAAATGTGATAATTCGGTCTCTCTTGGATTCGTAGTTATAGGGGAATTTAAGATGAAAACTAGTAAATAGAGCTCAGAAACACACACTGCATGTGCTTTTATGTCATTTTTGAGGATTTTTTAGTCAGTTTTCGTCTCTAACAGTCGTCATTTCGTGAGTAGATAGAAAAGGGGCATTCTAACGCAGTCTTACTTAAAGAAATTGATTTTCCATCGTATTGTCCCTCCCACTCTACACCTCCTCTCCATCCCTCCCACTCAACACCTCCTCTCCGTCTCTCTAACTTCACCTCCTCTCCGACCCTCCCACTCTACACCTCCTCCCACCCCATTTCGAAAAAAAAAAAAAAATGAATATAACTTAAAGAAATAATATAAAGTAATACATATACAATGTCGAATAGGAACAACATGAACAACATGAATATGAAGGAATTGACTGCCATTGCTAAGCAGCGAGGCGTACGAGTGTATTCCAAATTGAGAAAGGCAAACTTGATTGCATTATTGGAACAAGCGCCAGCACAAGCAGTACATGCTCCCATTCCTGAAATTATTGTGCAAGCGTCAGCACCTGTACAAGCACAAGCGCCAGCGGTACAATTGATCGATGCTCCCATTCCTGAATTGAATGTAAAAGCAGCACCAGCGGATATTGATGCTCCCATTTCTGAATTGAATGTACCCATATTAACACCCAAACCCTATCAACCACCCACATTTTTTGGTAAAGCAAAGAAAAAGCTAAACAATCTGGCCGGATGGATTATGGCTTACATTCTAAAACCTAAACAATTGAGCGATGCCGCGAGATTACTTCAATCCAATATAAATTCACTCAAAAACACCATCGCGAATTTGTTTTCAAATATTCCTAAAATAGAAATAAAAGAAAAAGAGACAGCGTTGAAAGAAACGTTTAAATCGTATACTATGTTATATCTGAAAAATATGATCCCCTCAGCATTTTTAAATTAGTAAAGCCCAACATCGTTAAATTTTGGAAAAAAAAATTGGCTAAAGGGATTAAGACCACACCCGTCTTAAAAATTGAGCTGAGTAAGATGGATATAAAAATTGGCGAGACCACTTTTATTACACCCCATTTTTGCACACTATTCCAGGCCATAACTCAATCTACAGATATTTCGGATTTGTATCATGTCATGACCGGATAAATCCTAAATAATATAGGTCAATATCAGAAGTAAGGAAGTAATTGGATGTTTAGTCGAGTGATAGACCGACAAGTTCGTTTCTCTAAGCGGAGGATCTTACATCCCCACAATTGCTCGCCAGGAAGAAAGCCGTTATTAATGTGCGAAACGAGGACACTGAGTGTTTTAAGTGGGCTGTGACGTCAGCTATGTATCCCGTATCCCGTAGAGAAAAATGCGGAAAGACAGAGTAAATACAAACAATCATCAGAGAAAATTAAACTGAAAAGACCTTCAATTTCCAAGAAAGAAAACATAATCCGTGTATGTGTTGGGATATGATGAAAAACGAGTCTACCCTCTTAGATTAAGCAAACGGACTGGTACGAGCAGCACCAGCGGAACAAGCGTTAAACACCTGTCACACTCTGACGTAGTAGCATCAAGTTCCCACTGCGTGGTGAAAAAATTGCTTCGCCGCAGTAAGAAATCCAACAACGTACAAGGAACCCAGCAGAAACCTTTAAGGACCTAGCATGGTCTCCATGGTCTTGGAAACTCTACGCGCACTTTGGACATGTTCAAAATGAGCGTAGCTGCTCCACGTTCTGAGCACCACGCAGCAAGGACTTCGTACAGACGTAATAACGACGGCATTGACCCGTTATAGACGTAACCAACACCTCGTAGTGACTCCATTGCCGTACTACAAGCGTAGCGCGGACGGGAAAAATGGATGGAGTTCTCACTGAGTTGTCACTAAGTGGCGCAGTATTTATACCAACCTGGGGGAATCCCCTTTGACACAGCGACAATGTAGCAAGAGCTTAGCACGATCTGATTGGACGTAGCAGGGTCCCTGTGCAAACACAGGCAACCTAGTGGGCGCTTGGTCAGGTACGTAAAAGGAAATCAGTGGGAACGTGTGCAACGCAGCGAGGACATCGCAGGGACCTGTCTAGGACGTAGCATGAAATTGGTAAATGCACATTTTTCATAAAAGATCAAGTTCCCGCTGCGTTCATCTCTATTTTCTTGACGCAGTGGGATCTTCATGCTGCCACGCTAGAGTGTGACGGGGACCTAATAGCGGTACAACGGTTACTTTGATGTTACTTAACGACGAGGAAAAACAACATTACGTTTGGGTAACACTTGTCAGCCCAAACACCAGAGCATCATGGAGAACGCTTCTTTTGCATACGATGTCTCAACTCCTTCAAGACCGAGTCGTCATTGTGAACTCATCAAGAGTATTGCTCGAAACACTCTATGGGGAAGATTATATTTACAGACCCGAAAGTTAGCCCGAATTTATCATTTAAAGCGATTCAACGCATGTTTGAGGTTCTCTTTGTCATTTATGCAGACTTTGAGTATTTTCTTGAAATGTTGGAAACAAACTGTCCAACCCAATCCAGAGACGCATGAGGGCGCTAACCGTAGCTTTACTAATCAAAATCAAAAGCACACTACTTCTGGATTTTGTTACTACGTGAAGTGTGCCTTCGAGGGACAGTACGACTGTGAGCCTGTTGTTTACTCCATGCAATCCGAAGACAAAGATGTGAGTAAAAAATTGTAAAAATGATAGAGCAGGAGGTGAAACAAATTCATGGCACCTTCAAAAAACCAGTACAAATGAATCTATCCGCAGTTGAAAAAAGACAATTCTACGAAGCAACGTATTATCACATCTGTAGGAAAGATTTTGAGCACAAAGATAAATGTCGCGATCACTGTCATTTCACCGGTAAATATAGAGGAGCAGCTCACAATAAATGCAATCTCCAATACAAAATTCCCAGTTATATTCCCGTGATCTTTCATAATCTGGCTGGGTATAATAGGCACTTGTTCATCAAGAATCTAGGCATAACAGCGGGTGAAATTCAATGTTTCCCGAATAACGAGGAAAAATACATTTCAGTCACCAAATAGATCGAAGTAGGCACCTACCTCAAAACTGACAAGAAGACGGGAGAAAAAACTGAACGACCCATCACTCAAGACATTCGATTCATCGATAGTTTCAAATTCATGGCATCAAGTATGGATACCTTAGTCAGCAATCTCTCGCGTGAGCAGTTCAACGAAATGAGGGCATTCTATGAACGACCGACCAACGGCGTCGAAAAACTCAACCTTTTTTGAGAAAAAAGTCTATCCCTATGAGCACATGGATGGGTTGAATAGATTTAGCGAGACTCAATTACCTCCCATCGAGTGATTTTATTCTAAGCTGACGGACGGCAATATTTCCGAAAATGATTACGAGCATTCTGGGAAGGTGAGGGGTGAATTTAACATCAGCAATTTGAGAGAATATCACGATTTGTACATGAAGACGAACGTTCTCTTACTCGCAGACGTCTTTGAGAATTTTAGAAAGGTGTGCATCACGAACTAAGAATTGGACCCGGCGCATTATTAAACCGCCCCTGGATTATCTTGGGACGCCTGTCTCAAGATCACAGGAGTAAAACTTGATTACCTGCAGGACGTGGACATGCTTTTCATGAGTGGAAATGGGATTCGAGGTGGCATTTACATGATCTCGACTCGACATGGAAAAGCGAACAATCCTTACGTGAAAGAGTTCAACCCTAATTTACCCAACACCTACATCACCTATCTGGATGCTAATAACTTGTACGGGTGGGCTATGTGTAAGAATCTTAAGTTTAAGAGCTTAAATGGTTAAATGTCCATGATCGAATACAATTTCATAAAGCAGTGCAGGTTTACAAATGCAACAATAATCTTGCTCCAGACTATATTACATCTTTGTTTCAAAAGGTTCATTCCTCTTATAAATTAAGGACTTGTTCAAATGGTGATCTAATCGTCCCGAAACATAGGCTAAGTATATACAAACAAAGTATTCGTTATTCTGGTGCTGTCCTATGGAATTCGATCGCACCTCCAATGCGACAAGCCAAACATATCAAAGAATTTAAAAAGAAATATTATTCCTATCGTTTAGGTAATACTAGTTAATTTTAATTTGCTTGCATTTGGTTAAGTACTTTTTGATGAGAGTCCCTGGTTGAAAACGTACATAGACTTGAACACTGAGTTGCGGACAAAATCCACCAACAATTTTGGAAAAGGCTTTTATAAGTTGATGAACAATTCCGTGTTTGGAAAGACCATGGAAAACATTCGCAAACGAGTCGATATCAGACTCATGACCTCGGAGAAAAAGGCACTCAAACTCGTTGCCAAACCCAATTACAATCATCGGACGATATTCGAAGAAACGCTTGTAGCCGTTCACATGAACCACATGAACAAGACAAAAATGTTTTTCAACAAGCCAGTCTACCTGGGAGCATGTATTCTCGACCCAAGTAAGATGCTCATGTATGATTTTCCCTACAATTACGTCAGAAATAAATATAATGCTCAAGCTAAGCTCCTCTTTACCGATACGGGCAGTTTAGCCTATGAGATTCGGACGAATGATTTCTACAAAGACATCACGCCTGATGTTCATAGATTGTTCGACACAAGCAACTATCCCAAAGATCCTTCCTCAGGTATCCCAACAGACGTCAACAAGAAGGTTGTAGGCATGTTCAAGAATGAAGCGGGAGGAAAACAGATTACAAAATGTGTAGGATTAAGGGCTAAACTGTACGCCTACAAAACAGATGAGGATATCGAGGAAAAAAATGCAAGGGTGTCAAGAAGGCTGTGGTGAAGAATAACACTACCTTGGAAGACTACAAGACATGTCTGATCGAGCACACTACGATTCACAGGAAAAATGAATGCGCTCAGAAGTAGGCATCATGAGATCTACACCGAAGAGATTAATAAAGTGGCTTTGTCAGGAAACGACGACAAGAGAGTGATCATCGAGGATAGTATTCACACTCGTGCGTATGGTTATTTCGAATAAGATCTTATATCACCTAGGTGATTTAAGATTTCATGGCAATGGAAATCAGAGTGCATACCCGTTTAATTTATACTTTTTCATATATCTTTCCAAGGGTTCTACAAATTGTTCCTTTTTCTCAATTTCTAGTATTTTATTAAACATCCATTTGACAGACTCTTGTCCGTCTCCTCCGAGGTATGTTCTTGCAACAGACAACAGTTACTTGAATTCATTGTGATGTGATTTGAACACCGTTTTCTTTTCTTTCATTTTCAGTACATTGATCAACACAGTGGTTAACACTGGGACTGCACCGACAACGGATACGGCAATTGGAACGGCTGGGATGAGAGCCAATAAACTGATTCACTCGAACTGATGATACCAGAAACGATCTGAAGTGCTTTATCGATATTCCCAAAGAGCTTGTAACTTTTCCTGTAGGCGGCAACGAGACGTGTCAGATTATCTATCAATTCGTCTAATGTTTCTATTTTTAACATCATTTTTATTAATCAATCTAGATACTTAATAAATCTTTGCTCATGGTCCTCGATCGTGATTTCTCCAAGTTTCAATAATTCGTCAATGATTTTCATTCCTTGATTCTTCATCTGTTGATTATTGTTGCAAGATTGAATTGAACCGATGATGAGTTCCAAGTCATCCATTAAATCCTCAGCATTGTTATAATATTCGATACACTCTCCATTCATGATTTTCTTGTACTTGACAGACGTTTTACGAATACGAATGCCAGACAGTTCCGTCATTTTCGCGAATACATTTCGAGACGTCTTGGAATAGTCTCTGCGGTTGTCAAATCGTTTCGTGACCAGAGGAATAAAGTCATGATCTACCTTTCTTTTTAAAACAACGGCGTCACCAATCTTCGCCACGAGTGTGTGATGGTTAACTAGCTGGGGTAAATCAATCTGTATATGACCGTACTTTCCAGTTTTTGTCATTTTATAGTACTGACGTTTTGGCAAGCCTTTCCCCGTGAAAACAGCGGTGTTTTTAATCAGAGAATTCAGTCTATCGTTGTAGCGTCGGAGGTTACTTATTTCCTCGTTGATTGATTCAATGTGTAAACCTTTCTTCTCAGCCCAACGGTTTTGTATGACGAGCGCTTTGAGTTTGGTAACCGTGTACAGCTGCACCGACTGTAACGCGGCAGAATCATTTAAGGGTAGGGCGGACAGCAACGGCAAGTTTTGTTTATCCAACACCGTCTTGTCGATACCAGCATCTAGGTTTCCAATAGTAGGTAGTGTAGCTACCGGCTCCTCGTAAAATAATTGTGGAAGATAAGGTGTTTGCACTTCATCACCTATGGTTTTTGGAAGATTTCTTTCTAGACTTTCGAGTTGATGACATGGCTGGAAGGATGCTGAGATCTTCCGATTTTTTCCAACTCGTGTGTGACGGGCTGAAATACCTCTTGGTAAAGATCACGGCTAGCCCATTTTTCTAATTTCTTTTCAAATACTTGGTCCTTGAATGCTTTCATTTGGGCAGCAGCATTGTTTTGCTTTTCCTTATGTTCATTCCTTTTTAATAATGACATCGTATGATTTTTATATCTACGAGATAAGATTTTAAATTAAAACACCCCCTCGATATAAGTCATACAGATAAGACACCCCCACGATATAACTTTTTAAGATGAGACACCCCCACGATGTTCGTTTAAATCATCTCTATAAAAAAATGGAGATTGCGAATTATGACATGAAGATGGAAGAAACTAATTTCAAGAGAGTGTGCGATTACATGCCAGATTCCAGTTTTAGAATGTTGATCTGTGGTGGGTCTGGAAGTGGAAAGACAAATACTTTGATTCACATGCTGCTCAAGCCGTTGATTTACTACGATAAGATTTACCTGTACGCGAAAAATCTAGAACAATCTAAGTACAAGACGCTCATTGATCGTCTTCAGAAAATCGACACGCCTCTCGTAGATAGCATAGAATGCTCGAATGATGATATTCTCGACGTGAGCGAATTGGAAAGCGATCTGCAAAAAGTGGTGATCTTTGACGATTACGTCTGCGATAAGAATCAAAATGTAATTATCGATTATTTCATCCAAGGGAGACACAAGAACTGATTCGTCATCTATCTGACGCAAAGCTATTGCAAGACTCCGAAGGACATTCGATTGAATTGTTCTCATTACATATTTTTCGCGATCCCGAGCAAGTGTGAAAGGGACATGATCTGCCGGGAACAGAGCATCGATAAAAACAGGTATGAAAAAGCGACTGATCGTCAGTGCGATTTTCTGTACTTGGACAAAAATAGGAAACTGATTAAATAGAACTTTCACGGTATAATAAAATAAACAATGGGAATCAGCAATGATATAGATACTTCAGCAAGCGGTGGTGGAGGTACCACGCACTTTAATATTGTCATGAATCAGTATGCGAGAAAGAAAGACTTGATCCATTATCTACACACGGGCAGGAGTCAGACGAGTGTCTTTCATAGCAACTTGGACATGCATGGACATAAAATTACAAATATTGGTCTTTCAATGGACCCAGCTGATGCTGCTTCGAAGGAATTTGTTTTCAGAAGAATAAGTAAGGTACTAACGGAACACTAGATAAACAAGCTCCCCGTATTAGAAATAAGGTTAGAGTTACATCGAGAAAAACTGACCGAGATACAAATTCAAATAGGAGTAGTGAAGGATGATATCAAAGCGATTGGAAAAGACAACTTAGTCAATTTTAACTTGTTCAAAAAAGAGATAGAAAAAAGGTCTTTCGAGTGTCATTTTGAAACCAGAACTTGACTCTCAGTTAAATCAACAGAGGATACATGCCAACAGTAGAATGGAGACGATGATCGATAGTAAATTGGAGACGATGATCGACAGTAAATTGGAGACGATGATCGAGAGTAAATTGGAGACGATAAGAAAAAGTATAAACTCACTGGCTAAAGATATAGAGGATGTAAAGAAGATTGAAGATTGTTGGATTTGACAACTGGAGATTATGAGATTAAGTTAACGATAAAAATATATTTCTAGGCTATAAAATGGATCAAACCTTAATACTGTCATCGGAAAAAGCGAATAACACACCTAGTAATTTTAATATGGTGTTTGACCGTCCAGTTGTGCTAGATAAAAGCAAAAGGTACGCTATAGGCCTTGATAAAATCAACACTATGACTTACTCGTGGTATAACATCAGTGAGGAATACAACAACAAAATCGTCAGGTATAGTAGTAACGGAATAGATTGGAAAGACATCATCTTTGAAAATGGATGTTACAGTTACAGCGATATTAATACATCAAGAAAACGGTGATGGTGAACGGTGATCCCGAAGATGCAATACACATCGACTTCGATCTCGCGAGTTTTGGTATCCGTTCGAGAAAATTTTGCGCTCGATTTGCGAGAAGGGAATTTTCACACATTGATAGGGTTTGAACAAAAGCTTATCAGAGAGAAGTAGAATGGAACACGACTACCAAACATTACCAATTCGATAGACACGATATACATTCACTGCGACTTGACTTGTAATTCTATCGTAGACGGGACATCCAGCGACACCATTTACACCGTGAGCACAGCGGGTCTGTCGAGGTCTTATCCTTTCAAAGACGAACCGATAAGAGTCGGATTTTGTGAGGTCAACAAAACAACCATCAACGCCATCAAGATACACATCACGGACCCACCGGGAAGAATAATTAATCTCAACGAAGTGGACACGAGTTTCAGATTTATTTTAAAAGAATTAGTCTAAGTAAAAACAAGCTATGACTCGTATGACAAAAATAAAGGAGTGTATGTCTATTTAGACAGGAAGACGGGAAGCGGATTCATGGATTACCTCTGTGGGAAAGAGAGTGTTTTCAGAATCGGTGAAAACGGCGGGAAAGAAGATGTTGGAAACCGCTGGAAAGCAAGTTTTAAGTCCACTACCAATGGTAGAGAGTTTAGTGTCAGTATACCTTCAGACATTAACTGATCGTCAAGTAATATCGGTTATGTTTTGACCTGAAATCACCCATCGTTTTCGTGAACATTTATATAAAATGCGTCAGTCGAAACGATTTAAAAACTTTCTTTATACACACTTTGGGGATTCGGGGCATTCCATAGATGATGTTAGCATTCAGTCCATGGAATATATTGAATTTGATAATACTGCTACCAAAGGTTACAAGATATAAGCTAGATATATTGCTGAACTCAAATGGATAAAGCATTTACAAACTCCTTATCCATTGGGGTTAAACGATAACATTTATCAAGAAGGAAACATTTCCAATACCCCAGCTATAGATCCTTTTAGCATATTGTCTATTCGTAAACGTAAACGACGGTCACATGGTCTCCGGAAGAACCATAATCTTAAACGTAAATTTAAGAAAGTCTTTACTGTTGCAGACCTTTACTCTATTTATAAAAATTCGGATAGACACGCCCTCCTTAGCAAAGTAGTCAGTCTGTCTTTTTCTTGCTTACAGAAACTTGACGAAGAAGCGGATGCCATTTATGTCCGTACTAATCCATTATATGAGGTTGCATCTATTATTCAAAGTTACACGCAACATATTTTGCGTCCACATATAGATGCTCCATCTGACCATCAAAGGCATTTTTTTTAGATAACTTATGTTGATAAAGGCATCGATTTCATTAATTTAGACGGTATTTTTAATGATATGCGGGTGACTGACACAATTCCAAAGTATTTCAAGAATATTGTGACTCCTGTTATATGTTACAAGTATAAGAAATCTACTAGAAATCTTATTTTCAATTATAATAGGATCGTTTCTGATCTTGAGATCGAGACATCTATTCCTACTGATTGAGATTGTCAAAATTCTAAATTTTGTTACGAACCTGCCGGTCACATTCTTACTGGAAATCTTGATGTTATTGAGGATAAGAGGATTCGGCATTTAATTGCCAAAGGGCCTAAGTATCGCCATCCATCTGATATTAATTGTAATGCCTGTCGCAATGAAATTGTGGGTTCTTTAACGGATTTCTGTACAAAGTGGTGTAGGCGAGAACAAGCAGATAAACATGCACTTACTGCTTGGATGATAACTATTTCAGAAATGATTGAATTACGTATTTTGTTTTACGAATCAAATCCATCCCTGCTTCCACGTC
This sequence comes from Cyrtodaria siliqua, assembly GCA_037043455.1. Lineage (NCBI taxonomy): Eukaryota > Metazoa > Mollusca > Bivalvia > Adapedonta > Hiatellidae > Cyrtodaria > Cyrtodaria siliqua. The sequence goes on along the minus strand of JAWPHD010000120.1, from coordinate 393,320 downwards.
CTTCCACTCACAATTTACGACACCTTAAGAAGGGTATTCAGAATTTACATACTAAATTTGCTCTAGTTCCAGCAGACAAAGCTTCCAACAATATAATTATTGTCTGACGACTACATTATATCAATACTTTAAAAGCTGAGTTTAGCGAGCACTTCTGCTTATGTAACTACACCTCTGCTGGAGACGGACATTGTTTCCCAGCATGTGACTTTTATGGAGACTATAAAGGTTTCTGTAATTAGTAAGCAGACGAAGCTCCCTACAATGTACTGGATACCCAAACTTCACAAAATTCCTTACAAAGCACGTTTTATCGCTAATTCTAGTTCATGTACCACGACCAAAATATCAAAACTATTGACTTCCTGACTTTCCGCGATTAAAGAACATATTGTAAAATATTGCGGAAAGGCCTTCGAGAACTCAGGAATCAATCTGTTTTGGTCTATCAAAAACTTTGGAGAAGTTCGTGACAAACTACGGTGTAAGCATTTTCCTGCCTCTTCTCTAAGCACCTACGACTTTTCTACACTGTATACTACACTACCACATCATCTTATCAAAGAAAAATTGCTTCAGCTTATTCAGAAGACATTTGCTAGAGAAGGTACAACTTTTCTAGCTTGTTATAATGTCAGGGCTTTCTTTACGAACGCCCCCATTGATAAGTATAATATGTGGACTTGTACTGATGTTTGTAGAGCTTTATCTTTTCTTCTAGATAACATCTTTATAAGATACGGTAAAACTATTTAACGCCAGGTTGTTGGTATTCCTATGGGTACTAACTGTGCGCCACTTGTTGCTGATTTGTTTTTGTATTGCTATGAAAGAGATTTTATGTTGAGTTTGTCACCTGCTAGCCAGGGTGAAATTATTGATGCCTTTAATAATACTTCTCGGTATCTTGATGACATACTCAATATTGATAATCCGTTCTTTGCTCATATGGTTACTAACATTTATCCACCAGAGCTCACATTGAATAAAGCCAACAGTTCGGATACTGCAGCAGCATTTCTCGATCTTCATCTCTCGATTTCAAATGATTGTATTCATACTAAAATCTATGATAAGAGAGATGATTTCAATTTTAACATCGTTAACTATCCACACCTGGATGGAGATGTACCTCGTGCTACCTCATATGGGGTGTATATCTCCCAGCTCATTCGATTTGCTAGAGCGTGTAATGATGTTATAGACTTCAATGATCGTAATCAAGTTATTACAAGTAAACTTCTTCAGCAGGGTTTTCGTTATCACAAACTACGTAGATCTTTCTCTAAATTCTACCGCCGCAACGAGGGCCTGCTGGAAAAGTTCAACACCAACCTTAAAACACTTCTGCGACTAGGCATATCACAACCCTCATTTTATGGAGATGTGGTCCATAAACTTCGAATGTTAAAGGGGTCTGACGGGTTTCCTGACCGCTTTACAAATTTAATCAGGAAGTTCGTCAGAAAAGGATATAACCCCTTGATTTTACAGCGCACTGCATGTTTAGTCATTGACCCCTCCACAGTCAGTCATTACGCTTCACTTTTCACTTGTGCGATGACTGGACTACCTCTTGGGACTCTGTGATTGTACCTACTGAAACCCCAACTAAGGGAGGTGGGTGCATGAGCTTTCGTCCCTCGGGTTTTCTGGTCGTACCCTAGATTGGTCTTCTCTTTAGCTGCAACTACTATGGTTGTTCAGTACGATTCTGAATACATCCTGAGATGTTTATTATTTTGTATGTATATCTTTAGTTGGTTTCTCTGGATGTGGACTTTATTGTTAGAGATTTCCTTTTGATGGGATTTAGTTTTGTTTACACTGTCTTGTCTATTTGGGCGCTGAAGACAGGATAATAGCGAGGATTGTGCGCATATAAAATCGATTCAAGCTAACCAGTAGGTCTTATTGCCTACTGACCGTTCCAAGTCGGTAACCCTGTCTTCACCACCCTTTCTGTTGTTTTTTGTCTCTTTCATTGTAGTTTCAAGTCATTGTTTGCAGTACAGTGCGGACCTACGATGCCATTGCGTTCAGACGCTGTGGTTTCTATAGGACCCTATATATCATTTTGGAAAGTGGATCTAAAAAACTCGGTGAGGACAAATGGTCGCGGATAAAATAGTGTCCATCATTAAACCTAAACCCAAACCCAAACCCAAACCCAGAAATGGTGATATCATGGTGATATCATCGTGAGAGAACTTCAAAAAATGAGTGAACAGAGTCCTGAGGATGTTGAATCGGAAGTCAACAGATTATTAAGTGGTTCTGGAACGAAGTTAAGTTAAGTGTTCGAGAACTGCTTGACAGATTAATGTTGTAAAGGATGATTTGATTTAGAAAATATTTTCATCATATAAAAAAGATGTTTAGAAGCCAAAATCTATGTGCAAGATATGAAGAAACGCTTATCCAGCTGGATACTCAAATCACTCGATCTGGAAATAGCGCGAGGCAACAAAAAAACGGATACCAATTTGCGTTCCAAGTTAGGACATCCTATTTCGATTGGTACAACGCTTATTTCGAGATTGAATTCCAAGTTAATAAGCTCGCGGATGGTGCTGCATATGCTCATGCAGATGATAGAATCGCACTCATCAACGATGCAGCGTCCCTAATTGATAGTTTGCAAGTAAAGCTGAATGGAAAGACCGACTATGCAAAGACTACAGGCTCAAGCGAATACTTCTACCTGGACACTACAGATGTGGCATAATCTAGAAGTGATGAAGCTGGTTACAACACAGGATTTACGGCTCACAAGGCATTGATTGGGCATAACAACCACGTAAAAGCCACCATTCCATTGAACAAGTACTCGTTCTTCGAGAGTCTAGAAACAAACATGCTTCCTCCCAGCCAGATTAAAATCTCTCTACAACTCACGGACGATAACGTTCTGGTACACAAACTAGCCGCCGTTGATGATGCTCGTGTGGTCATCAATAAACTCATTCTGTGGGTACCCAGGATGATTTTCAATGCTAAAGACATGTCATACGTCATGACAAACCACATGACATCCACCAGGTGAACATACCTCCGTGAAATGATACAATAGTCTGGAAGTAGTAATAAAGCGGATTCGTCCTTTAGGATAAGTGCTAGAGTCAAGAATCCCAAGCATGTGTTTGTGTACTTGCAACGATTCGTCAAGCGCAATTCTCAAGTGGAAAATCCTCACTAGCTCACTGCTATCAACAACAACTAGGTAGGTAACGGGATTTATTACCCGGAAACAGTCACGATAATATCATGAGAATATTCCGAGACGTCATCAACTACTCGTACAAACAAAACGACAAGAACACTGGTTCACTCCTCAACACATCCAATTTCAAATCTCTCTTTTGAATGCTCTATTTCAATCTGAATTACGAACGTGATGAGGCTGGTGTTGACCCAAAACAGCTCAACCTGAAATTCAAGTTGAACATCCCACCCGCTGCAGAGTACAAGGTATATGCTTTGTTCTTGTACGAAGAAGATGTTGTTATTGATACTGTAGGAAACGAACTTGTGATCGTGTAAAAATTGAAATTATTGAGTTTCTTCACTAGAATAAAAATACAATCCTATTACAATAGTGTACGGTAATTTAATTTACCCAAAAGTAAATCTTTCGGATGTTGGTCGTTTTAAAAATAAAACTGAAGTTATATTTGAGATATTGATTCAATCCATATATTTAGGCGATAAAAATAAGGCTAGTGTACAAATGTATGTAGAATAAAATAAGTTTTTATATCCGAAATGATATAAAAAATGTGATTTAAAAATTATCTTGTATTATATTAAAAATGACATATTCATCATATTCAGTAAATTTAACAGAGGGTCAAAAACAGACCCTCGCAAAAGAGTATGAACACCGAAGTGGATTGACGCTCAGGTTACAACATTGTCAACTGATGGGAAACTTTCCGCTCATGTTAACCCCCACACAGATTAACAGTATCGGTAAGGCTCGAAGAAATGGTGTTGGCTTGGATCTCACCCTTTCGAAAACACAAATGAGATCTCAGGTGAAGAAAGGAGGTTTTCTTGGGGCGCTAGCGGGACTGCTGACTAAAACAATATTGCCGGTGTTTTGCCAGACTCGCACCTTAAATTCTAGCACCGTTTGGGGTTTGTAATATTAAGTTAACACCACGACAACAAAATGGCGGATTCCTACCCATGTTGGTTGCGTTAAGCATTCCACTCCTTGGTTCACTTCTAGGATCGGGTCTGCAAGTCGATAGAGGGAGAGGTCTACGGGTTGAACAAATTAGGATTTATAAACAAACCGATATCGAATTTCGACATATTAAAGTGGGTCAGACTGCTTGGGATAAAACATTTCGTAGGCATTTTCAGTAAAGATAAATTGCCAAAACATCCCAAGCCCTAGGAATGCGGGATCATTAATCTAGACGAATCGATGGTTATCGGTACTCACTGGGTATGTTACTCCGCTATTAGCTCCGCTAACCATTATTTTGATTCATTCGGGTTACGACCACCAGAGGAAGTGGTAAAGTATCTACGGAGCGGGCTGAAATACAACGATATACAATATCAAGATAAGAGGTGTGCTTGGTGGATATTATTTTCTGTTTTTTTCTCAAACAGTTACAAGAAGGACATAGTGCGTACGATGTTTTGTATAAACTGTTGACTCCATTCGATCCAATTAAAAACGAAACGGTCATAAAAAATATTTTACTCATATATAAAATGAGTTATTGCGTCAAAGAGAAGAAAGTCACTCCAAGCGTTAATTCGCACTACGTGACAACAAAAAATAATAGGTTAATGATGAAGTCTACGTGCTCTTCTTGCGGGATCACTAAGACTCAGTTTGTAAAAAACACGAGTGGTGGAAAAATAGACAGTCACAAAGCCATGCTTCCGCTGCTACCCAAAAAGTGACTTACACTTCCCGGATACATATACGATTATTGCTACGACCAGAAACCCGGTAACAAATCAAAATGTGACAAGGACATGTTGTCCGATTTGAACACCACCAAGTCGGAAACCTGGGGTGAAACAATGGCTAAAAATGTGATTGTAAAACCTGTCATTGGTGTAAAGTACAAACTAGGCCTCGGAGTCTCAAAACAAAAACTTCGAGTGATAAGTTAGCGGAGGAATTATGATGATTCCTTCAACTCTTGAGTACCGTTGAAATACATTGGAGATATATAATGTTCAATCTTGCAAAAAAGATTGAAAATTTAACTTTCAATTTCAATTTCATAAACTGTTCCTGTTGTTTTGCATTTTATACTTTTATACAACTTGACTACTGCTGGATTTACCTCGAAATATTTAGCACACTGATATATCGATTTGTGTTGTAGAATTTCACCGGTTTCAACATTTTTAGTTTGTACCGATTTTCTTTGGTTTTGAATATGTCTTAAAAAACTGAAATGTTTATGTTTTACTGGAACGTCTTCTGCTTCCAACAAGGCTTTCAACTCTGATTTATGCATGTTTGAATAACCAATTAACCCTTTTTATTTCGCCATTGAGAGTAGATCTGTTCGGAGTACTTCTGCTACATTCATTTCAGGAATGGGAGCATCAATCAATTGTACCGCTGCAGGTGGTGGCGTAGGTGGTTCTTGTCCCAATTTGGAATAACCTTGCTGCTTAGCTAAAGTGGTAAATTCCTTCATGTTCTTATTCGCTAAGAACGATAGCGCTTGTACTGCTGCATCATGTGCTGTTGGTACTTGTTCTGCTGGTGCTGCTTGTACATTTAATTCAGGAATGGGAGCATCAATCAATTGTACCGCTGGCGCGTGTGCTTGTACCGGTGCTGGCGCTTGTTCCAATAATGAAATCAAATTTGCCTTTCTCAGTTTGGAATAACCTCGTATGCCTCGCTGCTTAGCAATGGCGTTTAATTCCTTCATATTCATTTGTTAATGATGTTCATACTCGACATTGTATATTTACTTTATTTTATTTCTTTAAGTCATATTCAATTTTTTTATTTCTTTATTTATTTTTTCAAAATTAAAATCATTTTTTTGAAATGGGATGGGAGGAGGTGTAGAGTGGGAGGGACGGAGAGGAGGTGTAGAGTGGGAGGGACGGAGAGCAGGTGTAAGGGTGGGAGGGACGGAGAGGAAATATAGATTGGGAGGGACACGACGATGGAAAAATTGATTTTTTTAAGTAAGACTTAGTTACAATGCCCCTTTTCTATCTACTTTCGTGTTACAGCTTTTTGGGGGGTCTTAAAATGGCGTGCCTCGGCTACTTCTTTAATTGAACTGTAATCTTTGGTATGAAAATGTAGGTGACTGTGTGTGGAACATGTTTTCAAAACTTTATCTTCAAAAATGTTTGGTAGGTTTGACACTACTAAATATTTCCCCTAACCCCAAAAATTGGATATTGTGAATTTTTTTAGAAGGGTTTAACTTATGAAATATTATTAATATACATAACAAACACTGAGTTTGTAACATACAGCTACTGTCACTTTTAATTTTGGTGGATTTTGTGGCAAGTTTGAGCGTGCATACTCGACTAAAAATAGATAATACACCACACATTGATGGAATTTTACTAGGAAAACACGTTTTGGTGTGAAAATCTGAATAGTTTACATAAGCAAAGTCCTGTTGGTTACTAAAATGCATGTTTTATTAATGTTTATTGAATTAGTTTGATCATTTGTCACATATGTCAAGTCTATTGCCAAGAAATGTCATTTCAAGAAACAAAACCTTTGGATTTGGTAAATTACACTTTTTCTATGCATCTTCAAATATCCATATCTCGGTCAATACTTGTTTGATTTGCACAAATTTGCACAAATTAGCACAAATTATGCATTTTTGAGCATGATATATAGCTGAAAATATGAAAACACTTTCTGTGGTTCTCTAAACAGTAAAATTGTAGTGTGTCCCTTTGAATAGCGCACTCCTACAATGTATTTATAAATAGTATATTATGCATGTTAATATTAACCCACAATCAAAACAACACAATCGTACCATCACTTTTTTTCAACAGTTCCTGAGCTGTAAGATTCACGTTTCCGTCGGCCTGCAAGAACAGCTGCGTGACCACATAATGGAGATAACCGCCATTGTCGTCTGTTGAAGGCGTTATTTTATTTCCTGCAGCTACCCAGTTGCTGCACTCCACAAAAATAGTTGTTTCCCCTGCAACGGCTAAATTAAAGCAGGAAAAACACACATGCATTTCTATATCAGTGTTCAATTTTGAAACTCATCCAACATAATGACGTAAGGCTTTTCAGGAATATGACATTTAGCTACTGCAAGAACCTGATTTTATTTGATATTCCATTGATTTTTTTGCAAAATTATTTTCAATTAAGTTCATGCTATAATCCTGTATACATGATGTATACAAAGTAAAGCTTTCTTCTTTTATATACATGGAAATACGTACTCTAGTTGCAGTAAGAACATGTGACACGTCGTCCACTACAGACAATTGCCAGATGTAACATCTCAAATGCCCATGTGGCAACTCGTCCACAACATGCAACTGACAGATGTTACATAGCATATGCCCATGTGACACCTCGTTCACTACTGGCAAAGGACATATGTTACATAGCATATGCGACGCGACATCTCGTTCACTACATGCAACTGACAGATGTTACAAAGCATATGCCACGCGACACCTCGTTCACTACTGGCAAAGGACAGATGTTACATGGCATATGCCATGCGACACCTCGTTCACTACTATGTTACATAGCATATGCCAAGCGACACCTCGTTCACTACATGCAACTGACAGATGTTACAAAGCTTATGCCACGCGACACCTCGTTCAATACTGGCAAGGGACAGATGTTACATAGCATATGCCACGCGCCACATTGTCCACTACTTGCAAAGGACAGATGTTACAAAGCCTATGCCACGCGACACCTCGTTCACTACTGGCAACTGACAGATTTTACATAGCATATGCCACACGACACCTCGTTCACTACATGCAACTGACAGATGTTACATAGCATATGCCCACTTGACACCTCGTTCACTAATGGCAAAGGACAGATGCCACGCGACACTTCGTTCACTACATGCAACTGACAGATGTTACATAGCATATGCCCACGTGACACCTCGTCGACTAAAGACAACTGACAGATGTTACATAGCATATGCCACGCGACACCTCGTCCACTACTGGCAAATGACAGATGTTACATAGCATATGCCACGCGACACCTTGTCCACTACTGGCAAAGGACAGATGTTACATAGCATATGCCACGCGACACCTCGTCCACTACTGGCAAAGGACAAATGATACATCTTATCAGCCATAAAATATACTGGGCAGTTATTGCATGCAACATCGTAATTATTAGCATCACAGCAATAAGTATTATTTTACCTCACGTTGACACTCCTGTATAAATTGCCCATACCCTTAACGTGAAGCAATTTTACTGTCCACCGGTAAACACTTGTTACTATAACACGATTGTGACGTCACGGGAAGTATAAAAACAGGTTTCGGGTTTTTTCAATTACGACACGCTTTGTGCAGTTTGAAATAGGTGGAGGCTTATTAAAATAAAGTTGTACTTATGTCAATCGTAAGACGCTTGGTTTACAAAACGACAATTTCGGAAGCGTATTTTAACACCTTGGAACTGGACATAGACTCTGCGAGTACAAAAAGAATAGTGAAGAGAAGTGTAGCTTTATTCCGTCAGTTTCTAGCAAACGAAACTGATGACTTTGAAAGCTTTTCTAAGCCTGAACTGTATAGACAGTTGTAATTGTTTTTTGGATCTGTTCGAAACATTTCGAAAAATTATTTTTGTTCGGTATAATAAAATAGTGGATATTGTCAACCTTCGGAAAAATAATGTCAACCTCGGCTGATATTGTTTTCCTCAGGTTGACAAAATTCTCTGTCACCCTCACTGGGATTCAATATTTATAAAATGTCTCTAAAGACAGATTTTGAAACGCGTTTCTTTATGATTGTGCGATTCTATGATGGCGAGTATCTAGATTCTGAAAGGACGGTAATGTTAGATGTTTGTCTTCAATATTGTTTAGTCGTGCCTTTAATGATGTATTCGCTTGTTGCTCTGGTTTCTTCCAAGTCACAGAGTACTTGTTTTCTTTTATATTCATTTATACATGATCATCTTTGTGTTATATTTATATTGCGTTTTAGTGATGCTTAGCTTGTTAGATGATATAGCCTGGCGGGGATTTCTTTATTTAGAGTGAAGCTTGGTGGGTGTACCCTATAACCTGGCTTAAACCATAACCGCCCTTATTGTCATTGACCGTTTCAAGATGGTAGCCCTAGTGCTAACCCTTTAATGTTTGTTATGTCACATACCTTGCCTTGTATTTATTTATCCCTTTTTTTAATGCATGTTTTTTGTTTAATGTGGTCCGTGAATGCTACATTTAGCTCAGTATCAATCGTTGCTACACGCACGCACGCACGCACGCACGCACGCACATAAATACATGTGTCTTACCCTCATTGTTTTCATCTGGTCCTGTTATACTACAGGATCCACCGTATGGCGGAAAGTTCATCACGTATGATTGAAATATTTTGGTAGGGCTATAACCCGGAATCAAGACATCGCACGAAACTTGGTACTTGGCTACATTTGTGCCAGCTCCTGCAGGCTGAATCAACGCAGAAGCAGGTACCTTAAATCCTGAACCAGCTAAAAATGGGATAAAAGGTAAAATAACAATCTTCAAAATTGTAATATAATTGGTATATGCTTGTCATTCGTGTTCCATAGATCTCGTTTTAAAATTAGAATTGAATTGTATCATATTTGGTATCATAATTATGCTTTTTAGCAGTTTGTCAAACCAGCGCATATATGATATCAATAAAGGGCTATATATAGATAACGCAGCAATGCGTCTGGTTAACAAATCAATATCACTTCATTGTGAGATGTGTTTAAGCTTTGCAAAACATGTGAACATTGTAAGTATAGCTGTTGAAAAGGCTGGGTAGGGAAAGCACGACTAATTTTAATTCTGTAATCAGCAAATGGAACCCAAGAAAAATAGAAGGGATGTTTAACTCTCTCTTAGTTAAACGCAAACATATTCGTGATTTACGAGAATAATTGCAGGAAGTTTGGAAGATGTACATAGAAATTAACAGTAAGTGAGCATGATGGTAATACATACTGATAAAGGAGATTCTTTGGAAGCAACAATGAAGAGAATAAAGTAGCAGACTATGTTTTACTGAGTCTGTTCATGAGAGGTAATGTAAGAAGCAACACCTGTCAGGCACCCCTAGCACCGGCTTAAGCGGCATTCTACTTCAGTCACATATATTGGGCTTGTTGATCTCAAAGGACCAGTAAAATAACAATACTGATTAATAAACCATCATTGACAAAGCAGATATCTACTTACTCCTTGATCCTTCTATGAGATAAGACACGTCGTCGAACACTTTAGTATCGCTGTTGAAGGATAGGAATGTCCACACATAGGTTGCTGAAGTATTGTCTACATTGGTATCTCGAATAGCCACGTTTAGCTGTAAATCAGCTTCAATAAGAATGTCAACATCGGAAGCGGTCTCAAAGCAGTTATAACCTATACATCTGCGCAAAATACAAAAAAACTTATTTTGACACACATTCCAGTCCAACATCAATATGAATGAATGGTGTTTTACGGCACGTCGACAAATAAATAGGTCATAGTGTACGCAAAAACTGATGAAAGATGAAGAAATGTATAAAGATAAAACTATTTACAAATAAGGGATGATATGGTAGTAATACAAACTATTCATACATGACATGTAAATCAACAAATGCCCGGGTGAGTAGACAAGTAGATATATATAAGAACATATTATAATGATTTATAAAGTCTGATTTCTTTCAGGAAATCTAAAACAAGACTAAAATCTATAGTATCAAATAACTCTTTCATAGTATTAACTGTGTAGTACCTTTGCCTCATAGGATCAAAGTCTACACATTCCAATAAGATATGTCTGACCGTTAACGGTGCGAAACAGGGTATATATTCTGGTAATTACTCCCCTTGTAATAAATATGAACGAGTATAACGTGTATGCCCTATCTTGCACCGGGCTAGAACAACTTTTTCTCGACGAATGGGTCTACTAGAAGGACGCCATTCTCCGAGTAACGGTTTAATTGAATGGAGTTTATTGTTCACTGAAAAATCCCAAGCGGGCTGCCAAGAGCTACGAACATATGTGTTAATCCAGTATAAGGTAGTTTGGCATTAGATACATGTAAACATAATGTTGCCTTAGCAGCACTATCAGCTCTACTATTGCCACGTATTGCTACATGGCTTGGAAGCCAGCAGAAAATAATAACATATCAAATATAAGAGAGTTGTACTTTTCTAAAAGTGAAGCACAACTGGGTTATCATGTTTCATATTACCCAGGGCTTGAAGAGATGAAAGGAAATCAGAAAATATTACAAAATGGTCATCATCAGATTTCTGAATATAGTTTATGGCCAGTTTATTTGCCTTAAGTTCAGCTGAAAAGATAGAGGCCTTGTCAGGCAGGTGGCTCTTTATGATGTGTTTGTGAACAACAGCTACCTTATCTCCATATTTAGGAACGTCTGTGTATATATGTTAAAAGTTAATATATTTCGATTTTATTTCATTAAATGTGTAGGATATGTACTGGATTTATTACTATTACAAAGATCAAAAATAATTGTTGGTGTTTCCAAAGTCCACGGTGGAATGTGTGGTACTTTGTACTTGGCAATCACATTTAGGTCGATTTCAATGTTTCTTAATTTTGGTTTAATACGAAGACAAAATGGTCGAATGACCTTCGGTTTTCGTTCAAAATGAGGTTCATAAGTAGGATTAAAAACAGTATCGAAAGTTGGGTTTGAAGGGTTAGATTGTAATTTAATGGCATTATAGACGGGCTAATTTGTCCCGTTGATGATACAGGGATGGTTCATTAGCTTCAACTTTCGGTGATGTGCGAAAGGCACCTAAGGCGAGTCGGAATCCTTGATTATGTATAGGATCGAGCATCTGCAAGTATGACTTGCGAGTCGATCCATATACTATTGAGCCGTTGTCCAGCTTGGATCTGATAAGAGATCTATAAAGTCGCAAGAGGACTTTTCGATCTGCTCCCCAGTTAGTGTTTGCAACAAAATTAAGTAAATTAGGAGCTTTAAGGCATTTGGCCTTCAAGTATTTAAGGTGTGGTATAAACGTTAATTTACGATAAAAAATAAGACCAAGGAATTTTGTCTCGTCCACTACTGGTATTGGTGACTCTTTCAGTGTTAGATGAGGGTCTTCGTGATGTTTACGCAGTTGACAAAAGTGCATACAATTAGTTCTAGATTTAGAAAATGTAAAACCATTTTCATTTAACCAGGTCTGAAGTTTATTGAGACACTGCTGAAGTTGTCCCCCAACAGCGTTCATGTTTTTGCACGATAACATATAACAAAGTCGTCAACATACAGAGAACAATCCACACCAGGATTGATGCATTTAACTATACTATTATTTTTTATATTAAAAAGGGTGACAGAGAGTATGCTGCCCTGTGGCACACCCATCTTCTGTTCATGAATGTCAGACAGGGTTGAACCCATTCGGACACGAAACTGTCTGTCATTTAAGAAATTCTCTATCAAAATTGGTAATCGGCCTCTAAGACCAAGGTCATAAAGGTCCTTCATGATACTGTAATTCCATGCAGAATCATAAGCTTTCCCAAAGTCAAAAAAGACAGTTACTAGATGTTCTGTCTTTACGAAAGCTTCCTTAATAATTAAATGATTCAAATCGAATGAGATTGTCTGTTGTGCCTCGTTGGCGCCAGAATCCACTGTGATACTTTGTTCTTAGTTTGTTTATCCAGGTACCAAACGAGTCTTTCATTTATCATATCCAAGCAATAGGGCGATAATTTATTGGGTCCGTATGATCCTTTCCAGGTTTGGAGACTGGCATAACGATTGCTTCCAAATCAATATGAATAAAAAATATAATAAGCTAGGCATTAAAGACAACTTAGTTTTTAGTAAGGTGACGAGATGTGTAGTGTTTTACACTTTAAGTTGGCTGTTTTGTATTTGAATGAAGTAAATATAAAAACTTTATAAAATATAGCTTTATTAAATTCGATACAATGTTTATCAATAGAGGTTATGATCCTATAGGCTGCAAGTTTAGTCAGAGTACTCAAATGCCAAAATGTCGGAACCAGTCAGACTTATTCCGCAATAGTTTCATATAATTTTTTTTGAAATGTCTTAACATTGTATGGATTAACATTGTTTGCCTTATATAAGGCTCGAACCGTGAACCTTCGGTTCGGTAGACACAAACAGTGTTCGACGCTCTAACCGACTGTACCAAAGGCGTAGTTGGTTTGTTGCGGTATAAAATAGTATATATATAACAAATGCCACGATCTGCAATCTGATTGGTGCCGATAATTTGGCATGTGAGCGATCTCTAGTTGTTGATCAATTTACTGTTTACTACCAAGCTTTCCTCTTTGATTTTGGGATGAACGGACATATCATGGTCACCTCAAACCTTAAAAAATGATGATGAAGTTTGATGTCTGTCTTCAAGCTTGTCACTACCGTTCATGAACAATCTCAATCAAACCGCGACCGCAGTGTATTTATATGTATTGTGTTCGGCGATTTCCCTTTCATACTCCTTTTTAACCTCTAGCGTGCTTTTTGCCACTGACCGTAACCCGTTTATGTCTGTGGTATCGATTACTTTGCCGTTTCCTTGTAATTGTTGATGGTTCTGTTATCAATGTCATTATATTCCTAGTATTAGGGAATCCGTTCTTACTGAATAATCCAACCATGTTTTCAAACCCAAATATTTACTCATGATTCTGATTTTCTTACCATTGCATTGTGCGAAATTGAAACACCTATTTCTTTCGTGTTTCCCAATATTCCAATTGTACCTTGCTTAGTTAGTTTCAGGACTCTCAATAATGAAAATTGCTTGGCTGTATGCCTGCCTACATTCTCTTCAAGCTTTGAAAAATACGCAAAAAAACTCAAGAAAATAAAAAAAGGTTTTATTTCATAGAAACTGTATAACATCAGATTAAAACACACACGCTTAATTGTTAAAATATATTTCCAATTTCAAACAAAGACATAACCCAGCCTAAAATAACTATTACCAGCCTATTTTATAGCGGAAGATGGAATAGTGTGTAACGATAATTGTCATTGTCTGTAAGGCATACACTGCACGAGAAAATGGTATTAGTCTATAAGGCATACAGAGATGTGGCTTTGACAATATGTTAAGCTGTAATAATAGATTTAAACATTACGTGGTCCCGCCTTAATGCCATTAAGCGATGGGAAAGCTTATATTAGCAGGATTTTACTGAAGAAAATGCGATTACCTGCTTAAAATTACCTTTTAAGCCGAAACTAAGGTTTTATTTCGTACCCCAGACAACCCCGTTTTCGCTTCTTGGAGAAGGGGTAGGATGGGTTATGAAATTTAATACTCGGACCACGTAATGATTATACAACATATAATGCACTACAATTCAGTTCAGATAACAACATATGTGGATGAAAACACAAGACAGCATCAGGGGATTTCACCACATAGTCTAAAACAATAAATAGTGTGTGAAAAAAGATACCGGTTCAGTTTATGCAGAAATAAACATTCATTTAAAATCAGTGCAAATGACGGTGGGCTTATGATTATGATCACTTTAAATTAAGGTTTAATTTTGAACAAAACTACTCACTCAATTTCCAGAGACAGTGGTGGTAAGTTCTTTGCCAATATGGCTTGAGACTTTGTCGCGTTCCTGGTTCCTCGTGCAAGCGTCAGTGTGATTATGTAATACTGATCTTGAACAAACGTATTCGCAGGGAACGTGTACATTTCTTGGTCTGTAACATTGTTTGGTGAGATAAGAAAAGTATTTGGTCAGTAATAGATGGAGTTATGTATGTAAAACTTTTAACAAATGTGTGTCCGTTTGGCATGTTGTGTGCATTTATATACAAGTTCATATAATAACAGTCACCTGTGTGTTTTCGGCAAACCAGAATTTGGCAAAATGCCAAATAAGTCTAAAAAAATATACAATACTTCTGTGCATCTGATATTGTTCATTGGGTCATATCCATTACATCCTATACCATTGTGGTCCACATTTTAAATTAGAAATAGATTTTTTTTTTAAATTTCGATCACCAAAGTGGTGGTCCGTTTATTCTCCCCGTCATAGGTGCACGAGGGTCGGGGAGGACCATCCCTCTGTGCACCTTACAATATAGTATGCATACAATTATATACAATATAACAGTGAAAAAAAATCATATATAATGTGTAGAAAAGTTATTAATTGGGGATTTTTTCTTTTTTATCTATTCTTGAGGTCATGAGTGGGTGATCTTTAATTACAAAAACATTGTGATTGTTAAATATCAATTGATAGTTGTATACCATATCTTAAATATAATTACCTTTCATTGTTAGTTCTATTTAGTTTAAAGACAATGAGTTCTTTTTTATCTTTTGTACGGGGAGATAACTTGTAAGACATTGTCTTGTTCATAATAGAACTATTACCATCTTTTGTCTGTAATTAGTATTTGTTCCATCGGATTTAGAATGAGGGTAGAGTGGCAGTCTGAGCAAGCTTCATAAAATAAAATTTGCAGGGCGAATGCCAGTTAAATATTTAAATACTCAGCTTATCTGTAGTTCTTGCATTACAAATTTATCTCCCATTCATGACCTAGTAATAAATACAAAGTTTTTACAAATGTATTGAATAATATATGACTATGTTTATGTATGGTTTAAAGCATAATGGCATGAGATATGTACATATTTTACTTGTATTACAATTGTATGCTAAACTTTACATCATGGTGTAGATTACCAAGGGGTAATAACAAGCATCGACTTATCAAATAAAGCGATCGAAGAATGACTAGTTTTAAAACTGCAAATGCTTGTCATACCTCTTGTTACATAAACGTGTTCCATAAGTTATGAAAAAATTTAGAAAAAGTTTTTTGGCAGAAAAAGATGACATGTTTCATACTCGAAAGAAGACACATATCTATAAAGTTGAGTAACTTGACATTTGGACAAATAAAATAGAATACGGAAGGGTAAACAGTAGATGTAGTTTATGATATTTATAGCAATTTATAGCAATTGCTATAGTAGCAAATAGTAGTTATGGTTCGGCGACAATATTTTCATATCGGTTCCATATTTTATGAAAGTTTATATCTTTTGAGTTTGTAAAAGCAATGAATTTTTCAGTTTTATAAACTGATTTTAAATAGTTAATAAAGTTGAGGCAGGATGGTGCAGAATTATTTTGTTTTTGAAAGAATATATGGTATTTTCCTAATATTAGAATTTTATTAAGGATATTATCAAATTTAGTATTTCCTAATATAATATCTGAGTCTGACCAGTTAGTCACTATGCTAGTACATGTGCTGTTAATTAAAGTAGATAAGTCTGACCAAAATAACTTTGAAACCTCACAGTCATAAAATAGATGTTTAATTGTTTCTACCGCTTTATTACAAAGAGTACATTTATCAGAATGAGAAATGTTCATTTTTTTTAGTAAATAATTGGTACCTAGAATCCTATGGTTTATCCTATACTGGAACCATTGGAGTTTTACATCCTGATTTATTTTAAATGTTGCAGCAAAAATGTTATTCCAATTTAGGTATTTATTATTAAATTCTTCATTCCATTTTATTATCGCTGATGGGGTTATATTTTTTATAAGAATTGCATCATAAATTGATCTGCTACCTTTAATATCTTTTAAAATGTTTGATAGATGGAACGGGATTATAGGATTTGTACCTTTGCAAGGAAAAAGTGAGAACTTGTATGAACATAGCAGCCTTTTAATTGATGCTACAACACCTTCATATTCTAGAAAATTTGTTTTTAATTCATAGGTTTCTTTAAAGACTTTAAATGATAAAAATTTACCGCTTATATCAAGCAAGTCATTGATGAAAAAAATGCCTTTCGAGAACCAATGGTGCAAAAAAATAGATGAGCCTCCGACCTTTAAATCTTCGTTGTACCATAACGGAACCCCATGAAACTGATGCCATGAGGTTGGTGAAAAATTATGCAAATAATATTTATAACTTTCAAATACATCTTTCCAGAAAGGGTTATCCAATGTTTTTAAATTGTTATTTATATAGTCTATGCCAAATAATGTAAAATCTTTTATCCATGGGTTCATGTCTTGAACAATGCTTAAGTAGTTATTTTCGCTTTTCAAAAGACGTCTTATCCAGGTGATTTTTAAAGACTTAAAAGAGCAGTCAATATCAATCATTCTTAAACCACCTCGCTTTTTATCTTGATATATAACTTGACGTTTGACTTTATCTTTTTTACCACCCCACAAAAAGTTGAAAAATAATGATTTTAGTTCATTTATTACACTTTGATGGGGGTTAGGTATTGATGAAATTAAATGATTTATTTTTGAAGTGGCTAGACTCTTTATTACGGTGATTTTACCTATTGGTGAGAGGATCCTTTTTGACCAGCTACTCAAGAGTTTCTTTATATCTTCAATTTTGCTTTTATAATTAAAAGTACATATTGTGTCTAGGTCTACAGAGAATTTAATTCCTAAAAGAGTGAAGGAGTCATGTTCCCAACATAGTTCATATTCTCTGCAAATTTTCACATTACATCTTTTTCTACAGCCTATCCAAATAACCTTAGTTTTATCTAAGTTCATATGAAGGCCGGAGACTCTTGCATAAAATGTTAAAGTTTTAAGAGCGTGTCTTAGAGATTTTTCTGAACCATCCAGTATTAATGTAGTGTCATCTGCATATTGCGAAAGTATATGTTCTTTGGAACCTATTCTTAAACCTTTTATACTTATATTATTCCTTATCAAGACAGCCAGTATTTCTGAACACAGAATGAATATATATGGAGAGAGTTGGTCGCCCTGACGACAGCCTCGATGTATAGAAAACCAGTCTGAGAGGTGGCCATTTACTATAACACAAGATTCAATATTGGTGTAAAATACTTTTATCCATCTTTTAAAAATTGGACCAAATTTATAGAAATCAAGTACTTCAAAAATAAAGTCCCAAGCAAGTGAATCAAAAGCTTTTTCAAAGTCGATCAAAAGGAGCAGTCCAGGTAGACTGTATTTTTCAGCATAAAACATAATATCATATACCAGTCTGGTATTTTCTCCTATATATCGCCCAGCTAAGAAGCCAGTTTGATCTTTATGAATTAGTGATTGTAAAACAAGTTTTAGTCTTCTAGCTATACATGCAGATGCTAACTTATAAGACACATTTAAAAGAGATATTGGACGCCAGTTCTTTAGATATAATTTATCTTTGTCTACTTTTGGAATGCATGTAATTACACCCTGTTTTTGTAAAATTGATAACTGCCCAGTAATAAAACCGTAATTAATTGACCGTAGAACAAATTGACCGATATCTGACCAGAAAAATTTGTAGAACTCTACTGTAAAACCAGAATTTCCTGGGCTCTTGTCATTTGACATTTGTTTCAAACTTTGAAGTATCTCCTCATATGTAATATCTGATTCAAGTGTTTGCTTAGTGTTATCATCTAACTTAGGGATTTTACAATTGGAAAATAAATCATTTAGGTCAACTGCCTCAGTCGGATGATGAGAATATAGTTTTTTATAAAAATTCTTTGTTTCATTTATAATACCGTGCTGAGATTTAATAATAGTATTGCCTTTAGACATTAGACTTGACATACACTTTGAAGTAAAATTCTTATTTTCTAGATTACAAAAATACTTTGACATTTTCTCTCCCTCTTGAATCCACTTTGCTCTTGATCTTATTTTAATACCCTCCATCTTTTTTTCTCTTATCTCATAAAGTTCTTTTCTTTTACTTTCAAGTAATGAATGATTAATATTGATATCTTTCTCTAATGTATCTATATCTGCTATAAGGTTTTGCTCACGTTTATCTTCTGTTTTTTTTTACATGCGAAGAATATGCTATAGTTTTTCCTCTTATTTCCATTAACAGTACATCAAAGAAGAGTTGATCATTTATATTTAAGATAAGATCTTTATCGGAAACACAACTTATATTAGGATCTTTTACATATTGCTGTTTAGTCTTTTTTATAGTTTCTTTAATTTCATGTACATATTTTTCATCTCTTAAAAGAGAGTTATTCATTTTCCAATAAGAACGTCCTTTAACAAATTTACCAAATTCAAATGATAATATAACCAGACTATGATCTGTTCTATATCCTAGTAAAATATTTGTTTCGTCAATATCAGTAATTAGTTTGTCCGAAATTAAAAAATAATCTAGGCGTGCTTTTTTATTTGAGTTTTTTTGAACCAGGTAAATTGTCTATTTTCCAAATGTTGATCCCGCCAACAATCTATTAAGTTGAATTCACTTATAATATTTAAAACTTCATCCCTTGCTTTTGGGTTATTAATATTAACATAATCGTGGCAATCTATATCTGGATTTAAAACCAAATTAAAAATTAGAAATAGATGATATTATATGTCAAAGTGAAAAAAATTAGGCTGTCACTTGGGATTTTTTGAAAATTCCCGCGGGATATTTAACCCTTGGGATTTTTAAAATTCCATGTTCTTTTTTTATCCCATGTGGGGAAAAATAGTAAAAATAGAGTTTCTTTATTTTTAAGTTTCAGTTATAATTCTATCATACGCAGTGTTGACACTTTTGCGATAAACCAACATTTGAAGAATTTCCACATTTTAAAAGAGATTTTTAAGCCATGGGATTTTAAAAAATAAATCCCACTGGATTTTTCGCATGCTAAATACCACAGAACGATATGGAAAACCAAATAAACCATAAACATGAAGATCATGAAACTAATGAAGAAATACCCTTGGAAATATAATGTGTTCTGTTTTCATATGAAACATTAAAATAAACTTGAAAAAAGAGAACATCAATTAAATTATCTATATATACCAATAGGCTATTCAAATATAGCAAAATGATATTGTTCAGGATCTTAAATGCGTTATTTGTAATTTAAATGAGTTTGTTTTAATGCACTTACATATCAGTTTCAAACTGTTACAACATGGGCAAATAAGTTTTACACCAACTTTTATGAATCATATATCGGCATGATTTAATTCATCTGTGTCTGAACACTTGTTAAGAAACTCTTCGTAATTACTTGAACTGTTCATATACTTCACGCATAGTTTCGAATAAAGTACATATACTTCCATATGGAGAGCGACACAAGGGATTTTGGAACTGGAAAGATCCCCTTAGAGTTCTAACCGTGTTGTACAAGTGCACATCTCCTTATAGTACTTACCCCATGTATATACGAATATGACTATACCATAACTTATATTGTAATTGCACCGCCCACTATCTATAACTACTTCATTCATACTGCTAAATACTTACTCAAAGAAGGGAACAGATAGGAACACTCCATTGTTGCTCCAGATGGCAGAACGCCGTTATTGACAATGAAATATGTGTAAATATCAGACGCCGTCATTGTGCCCGTCTTGCATGACCACGAACGCGTGATCAAAGGCAGAACAGATGCCAGCGCGGAATTTTCATTGATCGGATCAGCGGGGTCATATGATTCACTAGAATCAATTTTCACGGAAGAATTCCGTAAAACGGTTCGACTCTGAGTGGCGGAAATACCGTCAGTGATCTTTGTGACCAGTTCCGGAAGTTCGAATACTACATATACATAGTCGGTGAAGTTCTGTCGGGGGTTGTAGCTCGAGAATGCAACATCTAGAGACAGTTTGTATAATTCATTCAGCACTGTGTTCTTAGAAAACACGTAGGTGGTCGAAGATGTCGTCTTAACAGTCGTTGAACAATCAAGTACTCGGGTCAGTGTCCATGTTTTAATAACTGGTAGAGCACAATGAGGTTTGAGTAGAACGTTTCCTGTAACCTAGAGAATGAAAATATATATTACGTCACACAAAATGCGATCAAACTGTGTACATCATACACGTGCGTAACAAACACCTGATTTTTTATGTTGAAATCAAAGCTTGAATACATATGACTGAGCATGCATATGCTATGGAAGAGTCAGAACTCTGGAAGAAAGAGGTATGAAAAGAGGAAGCGATACTCCTGCACAACAGTACTGATTGATATCTGCCTTTCTCTCAAAAAGCACTGGAAAGGGGAACTCTTGAAAGCATCATTCCAAAACAAGGGACACATTAGCCGGCTCGGTTTTATTGATAAAAGTAGATATAATAATCGAACAACGGCACCTAAACCCGAAGATAAGTAGGTGTGGACATATGCAGTTGATAATCTTGATAATCCCTGATTAACCCTGGCTAAAATAGGTGTGGACTTGCGCAGTTGATAATCTGGAGTAAACTTCGCGGTTAAAAAATAATATCCATTGATATTCATATTTAGAAAACAAAGCAACGTTTAGGTGATTGAATAGATTACGTCAGTTTAGACTTTTTTTTTTAATTTCAATTACCAAATGAATGGTAATCCATTTATTCACCCCGTAATAGGTTTGTGAGGGTCGGGGTGGGCCACCCCTCAACAAACCGTACAGATATGTATGTAATATGCATCATATTTATACTAAAACAGTTTTCACATATACTTACATACAAAAATGCATATCATAATTAGAAGCTGGATAAATAGGGATTTTTTTTTTTAAAACATCTTTACAATTTCAAAAGAAGATTTAAAATACACATTTCTGAAAGAGGGACACCGAGGATCTTTCAAAAGTTTTATTTACAAATAAACCAGATTGCTGTTTGTCCCTTTTACACTTGAAAGCGGAATTTTTTTTATAATTGTCAAGATATTTATTTTGCTACTTTAATACCCCTTCAATGATAATTGTAAAGATGTTTTTTTGTTTTTTTTGTTTTTTTTAAAACCCAGCATATATATTTTACCTAACAAATGATTTAACATAGATAAGTGCAAAGATAAAATAATCAAGTACGAATGTTTCAGTTTGTATACAAATCCACAAACTATCTCTGCTGAGTTTTACTATAGTTGATTGTGTGAAAAAAATGCTGTTATAGTTTAGACTTGACTTGATTAAAACCTAGAGCATATCATCGTCCATTATCAATATGATCAAGGGAAGAGCCGTAACTAATGTTGAAGAACTTGTGCAATATGTTTAAACAAATCAATTATTTATGGTATATTTCCAATTCAACCTGAAACGGATGCACCTGGTTGGTTAATTAATCTCGCCTCGTTTCCTGATAAGTGAGAAATAGTGTCAGAGGGTTAACAAAGGGTAACGTTGTGGGTGAAGTCAATCAACCATTTCTGCTCAGGTCTTGGATCTGCATTAGATAACATAGAGTAGTGAAGTCATTTAAAGAAGACCGGGTGACCTTGGCCAATGTAATTTACAAATAAATTACAATTAAACAACACATCTACATATATGAGTAAACATAGAAATAGTACATAATACTATGATTGATCGTTCAAGATGATGCTCCAAATTATTTAGATGTTTTCTCTCAATTTGAAAGTGGAGTATTTAATAATCAAGTTTTTACAAGTAAACTTTTTTAGCAGGGTTTTCGTTATCAAAATCTACGTAGATCTTTCTCAAAAGTATACAGCCGCAACGAAAACCTACCGGAGAAGTATAACACCAACCTTAAAACATTTCTGCGACTAGGAATATCACAACCCTTATGGTCTTAAAACTTCGAAAATTAAAGGGATCTGGCGGGTTTCCTTACCACTTTACAAACTTAATCAGGAAGTTCGTCAGAAAGGATATGACCCTTTAGTATTACAACGCAGTACATGTTTAGTGATTGACCCCTATACAGTCAGTCACTCGCTTCATTTTTCCCTTGTGCGATGACTGGACAACCTCTTGAGACTCTATGATTGCACCTACTGAAACCCCGACCAAGGGAGGTAGGTGCATAAGCTTTCGTCCCTCGGGTTTTCTGGTTGTACCCTAGATTGGGTTTCTCTTTGGCTACAACTACTGTGGTTGTTCAGTACAATTCTGGATACATCCTGAGATGTTTCTTATTTAAGTTTATATTTTATATAGCTTCAAAACAACATCTTAGTGTCTCTTTTGTTAGTTTCTCTGGATGTTGACTTTATTGTTAGAGATTTCGTTTTGATGGGATGTACTTTTGATTACACTGTCCTGTCTATTTGGGCACTGAAGACAGGATAATAGCGAGGATTGTGTACACATAAAATCGATTCAAGCTAACCTGTAGGCCGTATTGCCTACTGACCTTTCCAAGTCGGTAACCCTATTTTCACCGCCCATTCTGTTGTATTTTGTCTTTTTCATTGTATAATTAAACATGCTCCTTGTCTGTAGTACAGTGCGGTCCTATGATGCCATTGCGTTTGGAAGCTGTGGTTTCTATAGGACCCTATTGCTAAAGTGAAAAATATATCACAATCAGTCTACCTAAACTCATCATACATACCTCCAAAACAGTGTTGGTCTTCGATCTGATGGGGTATGTTTGGGTCATGTAGGCCGAATCAAAATACTTATAGCTGTCCCAACAATCTATAAATATGTAACGCAACAGTTGTATGAGATGTATAGATTATTAATTGTTCGTATGTGCATGTTTCTAAAGCATATTGTGTAAACTATACTTGTAATAAATTATATTGTATAATGTATTTCTTCTTCATACATGTATAACTACTTTTCTTTCAATTTCCTATTTTTCTATAATTACACAACTGAAATATATACTTTAATATAATCGTTGATCAGTGGCATTGTCGGAGAGACAAGTTTTGGTGTTACCATAATTTATATAGAATTTGGAAACTTCTCCTCATGTGGTTATACATTTATTATGTGTTTTGTTACTTGGGTTATAATGAATCCCGTGTTGTTTGATATAGTAGTATATATAGTGACTTTTTTATATAGTTCATTTTTACTTGAATTTTCCAGTTCGGTACCCGTTTTGTTAACTATTATATGTCTATGATGTCTCTTGCGATTGTTATATTAAATGCCTGTTTTAGAAGGCTACTTTCTGTGATTGCCTCACTTTCTGTTTGACCATTGACAACTAAATCGACTTTTGCATTTTAATATTGAAAACTATTTGTTTCACTGTATACATATGATAGAGTTGCATTTTTAACACTGATATTTTGCTTTGAAACAAGGTACCCAGTGTAACGAGAGGTATCGATAACCTGGGAAATGCGTCAGGTTGAATTTTTTTAACGTCATTTTCAGCACATTTTAGGCTATATATAACGGTATATTTTTTCGTAATGGATGCAAACCACCCACCTTTCTGTGTAGAACCAGTAATGTATACCACCCGCCATCCGTAAGAATCGACATTTTCTCAATTACAAGTCGAAATACCACAAAAGTAATCGACCGTCATGTATGGCCTAACATGTGCTAAACGTAAAACACCATTCAAAAACGATCGTGTACATTCCTAATGTGCATTTCAGGGTACCTATGCGTCGAATATGAATCGAGATTTTTTTTGTTCCTTTCAATATGTTTTCATACCTGTTATGACTGAATAGAATTAAAACGGACGCTCCTGAATCTATTTCAATCTTCGAGTAGCCATCCTCTAAGCTTCACAAAGTCAAAAAATCATTTTGAACACCCATTTTTACATGTAATTTTATTGACAGCCGAAAACCAAAATCGCGACAGCGGAACATTCCATTGTTCTAGGGTAGGGTGACTTAAAAAATCAGTTGAACACTAGTGGTTTAAATAACAAAATATAAACGCAGTATACTATTTACCTACCCTTTTTTTCTAGATATAATATTTTTCATTCCAAAATAGAGGATAAATATGATCGATTGCCGGAGGTGCTGAACATTGAACAACAACATTACCCTGCAATAACCTACGTTTTACTTGGTACATCCGAACCCTAGAAACAGACATGCGCAGACGACAATTTCTAAAAATAAGGCCGCCATGTTGTTTTAATTTTTACAATATAAACAATGGGGTCAAAATGAATTTTAGGCTTTGTGAAGCATACCGGATGGCTATGGCAAGATTGTAAACAGATCCAGAAGCGTCTATTTTCATTCTGTCTAAGCATATCAGGTATGAAAACATATAGTAAGTAATAAAAAAAAATATCGATTCATATTTGACGCACAGGCACCCTGGAATGCACAGTAGTTACAGCTCATACAATTAAACATACATAAACGGAGATACTCGGTTTGCCATTTGTTGCAATACAGTTAGTTTTAATACTCACCAACGGCGCATGTTGACCCTGAATATCCATCTGCACATACACACTGACCAGGAGATCCATCGATACAGGTACCACCATTAGCGCACACACCAACCACAGCGCAGTCAATAGCTGAAATACAGTCAAACATTGTTCTTAATATGTATATATACGAAACAAACATCACGAGATCCATCGATACAGGTACCACCATTAGCGCACACACCAGCCACAGCGCAGTCTATAGCTGAAATAGAGTCAACCATTGTTCTTAATAAGTATATATACGAAACAAACATCACGAGATCCATCGATACAGGTACCACCATTAGCGCACACACCAGCCACAGCGCACTCAATAGCTGAAATAGAGTCTACCATTGCTCTTAATATGTATATATACGAAACAATCATCACGAGATCCATCGATACAGGTACCACCATTAGCGCACACACCAGCCACAGCGCAGTCAATAGCTGAAATACAGTCAACCATTGCTCTTAATATGGATATACGAAACAAGTATCATGAGATCCACCGATACAGGAACCACCGCCAGCGCACACACCAGCCACAGCGCAGCCAATAGCTGCAATACAGTAGACCATTGCTTACGTTAAAGGGATACATGACAATCTTGCAGTATCTATCAAGCATTATAATTAGCATCTTGATATATTAACTCAGTATCACATGCTTGCATATAATTAAAATTAAATAGTAATAACATGTGTTGTTTCTCATCCTAGGCCACCACCGTGCTTAATATGAATATCATCTTTAAACTGTTGGACGAGTTTAGGTTACGAGGAATAATACACATGCATGCTCACCTCATCAGACCATAAGATCCTTCCTTGGGTAGGAGGATCCGTACATGAAATCACGAAGACATTCCATGTTGTTTGTGTACATCATAACTTAAACCGTGTAAGAAATTTCATCAAATACACTGAATATCGCTCGTTTATTGCTTATTTTTGTGAATTTGAACGTTTGACCTTGACAGCTGGCACCCAAGTGTCAAATCCTGAATCCCCAAATTTAATCTCGGTATAACTAATGAAGGAGTTCATTTTTCATTTTACGAGAACACCCAACTGACGGATTGACGGACGCACGGATAATCGCGTCCGAAAAAACTATATAGTTTTCTTCTTTTTCGAAAAGTGCGGATGCAAAATCAAACATTGAAAACAAGCAACAATTTCAAAGAAACTGGAAGAAAAGTATACAACATAAAACATATTGACAATACTAGGCAGAATTAATCGGCAATATGAGTATAACACAAAGATGATCATGTATATATAAATATAAAAAATAAACGTTTGTTTGAATACGCACCAATGGCACATGTTGATCCTGTATAACCAGGAGCACAGAAACAAACATCAGGAAATCCATCAATACAGGTACCAAACCTTGAGCACACACTAGTCACGTTGCAATCTATTGCTGAAATAAAGTTAACCTCTGATGTATAAAATATATTAGTTATTAAGAATGTCTGAATACACATGAACGTTTGATATATAGAAATATATTAAGTTAATACATCATATGTATATTGTAATAATTGTCATCGAGGTATGCATCCGTATTTCGGCGAATTGTGAATTCATGTTGGATATATGTTAAAGGTTTTAGATTTAAAATTGATATAAATGGATTAAAGTGTGTTTTGAATTTAAAGTGGATATAAATGGATGAAAGTGTGCTTTTGGATTTAAAGTGAGTTTTGGATTTAAAATGGAAATAAATGGATTAATTTAAAAGTGTAAAGGAGAACTCTAAACAAGTTCCTGTTTATTTGTTTGTAGGGTGTAACAAATACAAATGTTGTACAAAACAGAGTTTCAGGGTTATCCCATCGGCAATCTTCGGGTTACAAATGGCCGTTGGTACCAACTAGGGCACCGATACTTCATCAGATGTAGAGTCGCAGGAAGATTGGTTATCAACGTTCTGCCTATAGGAGAACCAACGGCTAACGACGGTAGCCAATGGTTACCGAGAGTGCTTTCGGTAAACAATGGGAGAACCCTGAACGCACCCTAAACTTCTTGGTAACTCAGTGGATAAGGCATTTGGCCTTTGTTCCCTGGCGTAGGCATGTCTTATCGGAAACTTAATCTCATCTCCCTCTGAAGTTGCTGTCCAAAAACTAGCCTCGGTCACCCGGCCCGCTTCTGATTTCTTCGCTAAGCTATGCTACACGGATCCAGAACCAGGGCCTGGGAAAACTACGACGTTTAAAATCGCCCTCTCGTTTTGGGCGATTTTGGCGAGATTTTGAGAGATTCAACGAGACTTTCAAAACATTTATTTCTAAATTAATTTCATAATAATTTCTTACTTTCAACTTTTGAGACGCAGCATGTAACGTCAAAAATGGTAACAGGTGCATCAACAATTATTTACAACATGACGTCACGCAAACCTCAACTTTATGCACGTGAAAAAAAAACGCGCGAATAAATTGGACTGATCGCTAGTGGGCGCTGTAATTGGCCTTATCTGCCCAGACCGATATCTACAAGTAAGACAAATGCATGATACGGTCTAGCTGGACGAGACTATCCAAAAATAACCTATATATGATGTGTTAACGGGACCGAAAATCCTATTTCATATATTTCAGTAAGTAAGAAATACATTTTAAACTTCAGTTAACATCAAGATAACAAATAGCTATAATTTATGGGTCATAATATACATTAACCAGATTGTAAAATTAATTTAATGTAATTTTGCTGTGATAGTTAGTTAATATTTTGTAAAACATAATTAGTTTTGTGAAGTCAGTATCTATTTTCTAACAATCATGGACACAAACATGGCTATTTACGGTCACTGAGGGTACATATTAAACATACATCAACCAAAACGCCCTGATCGTCACATTTAACATAATGTTCATCATCATACACACCAATTGTGCATGCCGGTCCTGTGTACCCATCTGCACATACATATACCACAGGCAGTCCAGTAGTAGTAGTGGTAGCAGCAGTTGTAGACGTGGTACTTGTTGCATTCACAGTGCTGTTAGAATCTAGCGTAGTTGGTGGATTTAGCGTGGTTGGTGGAGTTAACGTAGTAGGTGGAGCTGTCGTGGTTGGCGGAGCTGTAGTAAAAGTGAATGTGGAAGAATTAGAATGAGTGGAGCTAGGCGCGATGTTTATAGGCATAGAGTTATGCCTTTGTTGACTGCGACTGGAGAGTTTGTGTTCGTTTTTATGCCCCCGAAGGGTGGCATATAGTAATCGCACTGTCTGTCCATTCGCGTGTACACTCGTGTCCGCTTCATAACTCTGACAATAATGGATGGATTTTCAAATAACTTCGCACAATTGCTCACCACAACAAGACGACGTGTCGCGCACAAAAACCAGGTCCGTGGCTCAAGTCAAGTCAAGGTCACACTTAGAGGTCAAAGGTCAAATTCCGTTCGTCTATACACTCGTGTCCGCTTCATAACTCTGACAATAAGGATGGATTTTCAAATAACTTCGCACAATTGCTCACCACAACAAGGGAAGTTGTCGCGTGTTAAATATTTTATTTTTTTTAATTATTATTATTATTATTTTTTTTTTTTTTTTTTAGATTTTATTTGCTTTGATTTTTATTGTTTGTTTGATTGATTTTTTTTTTGATTTTTTTTTAAAATATATTTGTTGGTTTCATATTGCTCCAAGGTCAAGGTCACACTTACAGGTCACTTCGGGGGCATTTGTCACTTACTGTGACATTTCTTGTTGAGTTATGTTTTTCTTTCTAAATTGAGTGTTAAGTTTTCTTCTAAAATATTCCATTGAATGCTTTAACATTTTAGAATTTGGTCAGTTGAGCTAGTTGAAACCTGTCTGTCTTGTCTGTCCGTCCGTCCGGCCTCCACCCATCAACCCAAAATGTTTGTTTTTTTACACCTGTGTGAAGTTCAGTAAAACAGGTCGGAATATTACCATTCACTCTGCTTGAAATCGTTATAAGAGTTATTATCATTTCCGAGCAATATTGATAGATATAGTTGCAATTATAGTAAACAAAAGTTATTTTCCTTAAATTGTAAACAGGTTTTACTGTCAAGCCTTCTTCTGTTCGAGGAAACATTAACGAAACATGAGCTTACATTTATAAGCATTCTGACATGCGCATTAAACCGTATGACTGATAAAAGTAGATTCAAATATTGCATATTTAATTTGAATTAAAAAAAAAGAATTGTTGAATGGACGGATTTGTAATTGTGCCATGCGTTTTCGAGACTGGACACAATATTAGATATAAATAAACATCATACCAGGTTGTACATAGCATACAGTAGAATTCGTAGATTATTTTTTGAATCGGGAGTTTCTTTAGCTATCGGCCATTTTTATTTTATTTTTCAGTGGGTTCTCGTATTACCAGTCGTCGGCGGGTACTAATTATTACCAATCGTCGGCGGGTGTTTGTACTTCTGTCCAAAGAGCTTGAGATGCTGAACATTTCAAAACCTTATATTTGATAGTTTCGATCTGCAGACTACACAAATTATGCAATTTGTGTTTATGCAAATTTGAGTTTTTAAGACTTTTCATTATATATGTATACTGAAATGTTCTATAGCGTCGTATCAATCAAGCACTTAAGAATTGATTCGAATTTGTTTCGGCGTTTATACGGTTTTACATGCCTGTAGTAAGTAACCAGTTCAATGAAGCGCTTTGTTTTATTCTCGTCGCTATAGTACCAATATTAGCGTGTCTTGGGAGAATGATGATGAGAAAAAAATGAAGAGACAACAACTATCGACAGTGTATTTTCGTAATAGCTCTTCTATTGAGACACATTGGATACGTGCGCATTTTCGCACGCCTTTTTACTGAGACACGGTGCGCAGTACAAGTTTGTTTGAAATTATACGCTATTTTGTTTTCAACAGAAAGTTTGAAATGAATGTAAATATGATATATTAGATTGGTTTAAATGTTTTATTCACAAAAGTTTCATTTGTGTAGTTGGCGTTATATCAAGTTCCTTGTTTTGATATATATGGTATATGTTGTCTGCTTTTTAATTTAGTCTTTTGGCTGTTATTTGTGATACGCAGGCTACATAGCCGCTGCTCCTTTGTTATTTCGCTCTTCGGGGCATACAATTTTCATTAGATACTGGGACCATACGCCGCTGGATATAGGGATGAAATAAAGATACAAATATTGCTACATCCACCGACATATGCTTGCCATTTTTGGGATGGTTAACAATTATGAATATTGAGTTCTGCTCAACCCGGGGCTAGAGGGCGTTAGCGGTAGCTAACATATTTCACTACCGCTCATGAACAGTCTCAATCAAACCGAGACTGCAATATTTCGTATGTGTCGTGCTCGGCCATTTCCAAAGATCCATTATGTTTTCATTTTTTATTTTTCTGATTTTTCAAATTTGCAGCAACCCGTACCCCTCTTTATAATAATAATAATAATAGCTCATTAAAGTTTGTATTTTGCAACGGCTTGACTTTTCATCTTTCCATAAATATCAACAAGTTTTGTTTAGAAATGTTGTAAAATAGCACCATCTTCCGCGGCGGATTATGTGTATTTAATATGGTTCTAATAATTGATTTTCTAAACATAACCCGCTAAATGTAATCTTTATGGAACGATGAAGGCCAAAGAATTGCAAGACATAAACTGTTATGAGACATTATTACCATAAAGGTGTGATACGGGTTGCTGAAAATTTATTCTTCATCACCGAATAACAGTAAAGAAATTAAATTATCTAACAACGAATTTGTGTACTCATTCTGTCGGAATATGACTCTTGAAAATCGGTAAAATCTAATTCAAACTATTAATTAAAATGTAACACCACGGCCCCTTTTGTATTTACCGATATGCTTCAAATTCTCAATTACTCTCGGCGGCGACAAGCCAAAATTCGATCGATACCGGTGGCAATACAGCTTTATTTACGCTAGTGTTTCTATACCATATATATATAAACCCTGGTCTATATTAGTTAGTAAATATTTATAACTCAACTTGCATATTTGTTCTCTACTTCGGCTACTCAACTTCTTTTAACATTGTGTTTTATCGATACCAGTATTGATGTTTATTTGTGTTTGTATTGCTTTCTCCCACAGCTTTGGAATGCTTTGAATGACTACAATAGTGAAGACACGCAGAGTTGCTTAAATTAATTCCTTTTTATAGATCTCAAATGCATAGAATACTTTTAGCCTATTATTATTATATACGTATTCGATGCATTCTATGCTCCCATGTTTTATAATTATTCAATATGTTTAGTTTAATTATAATAAGTTATATATTTTACTATTAAAGGGGTTGATGCACTATTTTCTAACACGATTTATTTAAAAGGGCTCTCAAAAACTTGAAAAAAAGTGAAAGAATTATCGAAATATCATGAAAAATAAAGGAGATGTGACCTATTGAAAATTTGCAATGGACATCAATGGAGGCGGCCATCTTTGAACGATGACGTCATCGCGCCTTTTTACCATATATGGCATATTTTTCATATGCAGTGATTTTCTTTGCTTTGTCAATATTCCATATATGGTAAAAAGGCGCGATGACGTCATCGTTCAAAGATGGCCTCCTCCATTTATGTTTCTTTGCACATTTTCAATAGGTCATATCTCCTTTATTTGTCACGCCATTTTGATAATTCTTTCAGCTTTTTTCAAGTCTTTCAGAGCCCTTTAAATTAAAACTATTTTTTTCAGATTTTTGAGATTTAAAAACTTCTAACCATCTGTTGATGAAACATACAGTTTCACATTACATTCATTAATTAAGGCTAGATTTATATAAT
Source organism: Cyrtodaria siliqua (assembly GCA_037043455.1). Classification (NCBI taxonomy): domain Eukaryota; kingdom Metazoa; phylum Mollusca; class Bivalvia; order Adapedonta; family Hiatellidae; genus Cyrtodaria; species Cyrtodaria siliqua. Next base: position 361,096 of record JAWPHD010000120.1, on the reverse strand, counting down.
AACAGTGAATCATTTTGTCCGTGTGTTTAAAATTAAATTGAATTGGATTGTATAGTCGCAGTAACAGCTAAGGTCATATGGCGAATTTCCAGATTTCATTGGTGGATGAAAAGGTGACCTGGGTAGAACCACCAACGTTCCGAAAGCCAGCTGGATATCATCCTCACAAAAGGATTCCTGGTACCATGAGGGCTCAAACCCAGCGATGAGGAGCAAGTGATTTCAAGTCAGAGACTCTAACCACTCAGTCCCGAACCGCTTAAAAGAGTGTTATTTTAAAATGCCAGGCGTAAGCGTTCTGTATAGCATTACTGAAAAATATATTTTACTTCTAGAGTCATTACCCAAGAAAGAAGTTACTAAAATCTGTGTTGACATTTCAGGGCTTGGTGACTTTTGCAAAAGTCTCTTTTAAGTCTGGCTTCAATACGTTTTTTGGTACATTGTAATGTTCTACAAGTTTTATTAGAACTTTAATCTTTTTTTCAGAGCTGTTTGTGACTACAACGAGAACCGAATCACGCCATCTACTTACATAATGATATAGTTGGAGGTTGACAATTGGCAGTGTGTGTAAAGAAGAAAATGTAGAAAAAAGTACATAGTGAAAGGTGGTAAATTGTTGGATTTTCAAAAAGACGCGTAGAGCGTGACGTCATCAATTTATAACAAATTACTTACGTGGAACCGTCCCGTAGAGTTTTATGGCGTCAATTTCCACCCAAGATTTTGATACACTACAATCGATATATATCTGGAGGGTATTAGTCGCCATACCGATATTCTGTAGGAAAAAAGTAGTTCCGATTGTACCAATATTTTAATCACGTGGTGTTATTATAGGAACTTAACACTCTCTAACTGATGTTTAGTTCATTTTTTCTTACCGAATTGTATCTTTGTCGGATATGATATCTTATCTATTTATAATTTATTGTGGTTAGCTTTCTAAGACAACAGTTCGAGAAACAATTTAACCCTTACACCGCCAAATTTCACTGTCGTCTGCTAAAATTTGAATTCAACCTTCCGGTTACATTTAAGTGTTATGTAAGCCATTCTTACTGAGTGGCGAACAGTGTAAACCCTAATAAGCCTACAGATGATATACAGGCTGATCTGGGTTTACACTGGTCGTAAAAGCAATGTATTCGACTGTGGCAGCGAAAGGATTAGAGATCTATTCATGCAAGTTGATCAAACCAACAAAAAATGTGTTTAAAATGAGTTCTTAGAAGGCTGTGCTCTGTGAAGGCTATATATCCTGTTACAGTCTGGAGGAATTTTTTGGGAGTCACGTGATTACCTAGGTTTATATTCACAATCAAACTTCCCTCTGAGGTCGCTGTCCCAAAGAACATATGTAAATGGGTTAAAGGGACACATGGCACTCAGAAGTTTGTATGAAGTGTTACAATAAGCGTCTTGAGTTATTACTCCAGCATCATTTTGACTAACCCTGATTGCATATAATGAAATACAACTTAGTATTGTCAATGTTTTTTTTGTTCTACCATCGGTTTAAATAAATTGATGCAAAACAATTAACAATTAGTATCAAATGCAAGTTACGCAGAAAAGCTAACGGGAAGCCGCAAGTCTTATAAACAAAAATATAGCGCGTGACCCTTAAACGAGACGTAAAATACCTTTTCATTGCATCTCATTTCACAACGTCTAATGAGAAAGATAATTAAATTATATCTGTTAAAGAACCTGGATTTATTATCAGATGTATTTGCACTACAGAAGGAAAGAAAGAAGAAAGAAAGAATATCGGATAATAACGATCAGAGTTATGGTCCTTGATTTAGTGAAAATTGCTATATTTTGCCTTGTCAACTTTCTAGCACCTACATTTTGCATCCGATCTTTACAAAACTTGGCCAGAGTCTCAATAACAGTGAAATCTCAGGCGAATATGACAGATATCTGTATCAGTTAATAATGTGGTTTGCAATCCTTTAACTATGTGTTATAGTAAATAATTTACAAACCGCGAGTGTTGGTTTGAAGATCCTGGATGATTTGATTTTCTTTACAGTCGTGGTTGAGTACAGCGTATATGTATCGGTCGTGCCTGTTGTTGGATTCAAAACAAACGCAGATATTTTCTTCACTCCACCAGCGTTATATGTTTCGTATATATCAATACCGGTCGGAATAACCTCTGTGCTGAATCTGACCTGTATAAAAATAGATATATTAGTTTTGGTGGAAGTGGAATTCGCGTTTTTCTTGCTTACCGGATAAGGTGATCCGCTTTTTACATTAGTGCTGGAAAGCCTGATCTTACACATGGGGGAAGATAAAAGTCGCGCGCTGATATCAACAATGACAGTTGCAGACGTCATTTATGTAAATAAACATGTAAAACGTACAATCGTGAAAACTCGGCTAATCCCGTCATTCTTCGGGATCCCACCTCGTGTGTACATATCTACCTCGTGTTGGAATTCCCAATCTTCACCGAGTACCCATGAAATATTCTTATAATAGATACTGAATAATTTTTTATTAGCACGACTCTTTAGGGACATAGATAAAACATATGTTACCCTAATGTATATAATGCTATATAAGTGTTCCTTTTATTGATTTAGCTATCAGATTTCACACATATAAGTAGCTGATTCTAGTAATTTTTAAATTATTGTTTACATCATATGATGCATCATATAAAGTATTCAAGGTTAGTGGACTATTTTAAAGCTTCTGTGACCATATATGAGGCATAATATGACTGTTAAAGTTATTTAAAATAACTTGTTTATCTTATTGGAACATTCTAAATGTGTCAGTTATATATTACATGTCATGTGTCAGTTATATGATACATGTGTAATATATTGGGTTCCACTGTACTACAGTTATTACACACACATGGTTGACTTATGTTAGTAAGCAAGGACAGTCCATTGGGTCACTGTGAAGTGCAAGTATTTTAATTGAGTTAATTATGAAACGGTGGCCGTACCAGTCATACACTCTGACACTTACGATAAACAATCATGCAAACTCGCTCATTTCCGTAGATCATCGGAAATTATTTTTGAAAAAAATGGTTGAGGCAGTTCCGATTGTTACGATCAAGTCAAGTCATGCGTCAAAGCTATTTCTGGCTTGAGATGAACAAAGAGTCACATGCTAAACGATCTCGTAACACCGCGGTCTTGTCACGAAGGTGATATAAAACTGGTACAGGAACCAGGCTAATGGTCCTGTTAACTCCAAAATGTTGAGAACTAGCTTAAACTAGCTTTGAACCGGTTTTATAGGTCATGTGCAGAATGCTTAAGTGCACGTGGCAGTCAATAGCTGGGTCACCATGATGCTATTAAAATGTGTTGTGAGTCAGCATTTAGGAGACGGGGGACGGGAGTTTAGATTGAGATTCACACAGAGATAGACTGGTGGAATGGACTCCATAAATGGAGACTTGGCGTGTCCCGGTCGGGAGAGACCCGGTCGGGCGGAGACTCGAACACTCGCAGTTTAAGATAGGAGACTGATTGCACACTGTTTAAGACAGGAGACTAACTCGAACTTGTATGTTTTAACTAATAGGTCTTATGTGTAATTTGTGAATGAAGATAGAAGTTTAATAAAGTATATTATATACTATCAGGATTTGTTTTAAAGTCTTCACTATAGCACAACTGTTCCATGACATTCTATGAGAGTATAAATACAGCATTTTGGGGTTGTTGTTTAGTTTTTAGCCTTGCCTTTTTCCATAGTGTCAAAAAGTCGTAGATGCACATGTAGAAATCATCCCCGTCTTTTTGCGATAGCCCGAATTTTAGCAGACTCAAATATGTGTTTTCGCAAGTATCACGAACAATGTGGAAAAGTTTTACCTGATTCACCTATTTATTTTTTGCATTCCAAGTGAAATCGTCCAAACTTCGCATTATATATATATAGATTAATCAATGTTTTAATTTTACATAGATTGTTTGTGTATAAACATGAATTAATTTAACTTTTAAAAATTTTCAGTTTTACTCGACAGTCTCGCGTAAAAGAAATGTTCTTAAGTTCACCTGTACAAGCGTATTACTGATGTGTTATGTATTTGTAATTATAACATGTGATAGAGGTGAGATTCAAATAAAAAAAAAAGTTATGAAATACTGACTCCCGAAATAACCCCCAGACTGTAATTTCGTATATTACCTTAATATACTGGTTTTTATCTAGTTTCAATTGGGCCCAGGTCTTTTCTATATCACCATACTTTGGGTATACGTTAGCCGAACCAATAACTTGCTTTGCCGCCCAACTGTAAACAAAATTAGTATAAGATACTGTTTAATTATATAACATTTTACAGTAGAAGTACTAGCAGCTGCAAGAACAATAAACTAAATATTATCTACTTTTTATATAACACAAGTTAACATATATGACGTATAACTGTTTATTGCTATAAGTACAATGCAGATGCAGGTTCGGTTACTATAGAGTAGTGGGTATAGTTGAATCAACACGTCTAGCGTAAGCGGCCAGGTCAAAGGTTATAGAGGAAAAAAGCTTACGTCATTGAAAAAATCAATAAAAGTTGTAATTTTTTGGAGCATTCAAGGTATGTTTATGGATCGTTGCCGAAAATTAGGCATTTTGCATTTTAATAGTGTTAGTTGGTTTACAAGTAATATGTAAAATATCTGTTCCTTCATGCACATCGCTTATTACTGTTACAGTGTGTGCTACCATTAGTAATTATACTCCGTGCAGGGTACTATCATTTGTAACTATACTCCGTGCAGGGTACTATCATTTGTAACTGTACTCCGTGCAGGGTACTATCATTTGTAACTATACTCCGTGCAGGGTACTATCATTTGTAACTATGCTCCGTGCAGGGTACTATCATTTGTAACTGTACTCCGTGCAGGGTACTATCATGTGTAACTATACTCCGTGCAGGGTACTATTATTTGTAACTGTACTCCGTGCAGGGTACTATCATTTGTAACTGTACTCCGTGCAGGGTACTATCATTTGTAACTGTACTTCGTGCATGGTACTATCATTTGTAACTGTACTCCGTGCAGGGTACTATCATTTGTAACTATACTCCGTGCAAGGTACTATGATTTGTAACTATACTCCGTGCAGGGTACTATCATTTGTAACTGTACTTCGTGCAGGGTACTATCATTTGTCCGTGCAGGGTACTACCATGTGTAACTGTACTCCGTGCAGGGAATTATCATTTGTAACTGTACTCCGTGCAGGGTGCTATCATTTGTAACTATACTCCGTGCGGGGTACTGTGTGGGGTACTATCATTTGTAACTATACTCCGTGCGGGGTACTATCACTTGTAACTGTACTTCGTGCAGGGTACTATCATTTGTAACTATACTCTGTGTAGGGTATTATCATTTGTAACTGTACTCCGTGCAGGGTACTATCATTTGTAACTGTACTCCGTGCAGGGTATTATCATTTGTAACTGTACTCCCTGCAGGGTACTATCATTTGTAACTGTACTCCGTGCAGGGTACTATCATTTGTAATTGTCCTCCGTGCAGGGTACTATCATTTGTAACTGTAATTCGTGCAGGGTACTATCATTTGTAACCGTACTCTGTTCAGGGTACTATCATTTGTAACTGTACTCCATGCGGGGTACTATCATTTGTAACTATACTCCGTGCAGGGTACTATCATTTGTAACTGTACTTCGTGCAGGGTACTATTAATTGTAACTGTACTTTTTGCAGGGTACTATCATTGTAACTGTACTTCGTGCAGGGTACTATCATTTGTAACTGTACTCCGTGCGGGGTACTAACATTTTTAACTATACTCCGTGCGGGGTACTATCATTTGTAACTATACTCCGTGCGGAGTACTATCATTTGTAACTATACTCCGTGCGGGGTACTATCATTTGTAACTATACTCCGTGCGGGGTACTATCATTTGTAACTATACTCCGTGCAGGTACTATCATTTGTAACCTCCGTGCAGGGTACTATTATTTGTAACTATACTCCCTGCAGGGTACTATCATTTGTAACTATACTCCTTGCAGGGTACTATCATTTGTAACAATACTTCATGCAGGGTACTATCATTTGTAACTGCACTCCGTGCAGGGTACTATCATTTGTAACTATACTCCGTGCAGGGTACTATCATGTGTAACTATACTCCGTGCGGGGAACTATTATTTGTAACTATACTCAGTGCAGGATACTATCATTTGTAACTATACTCCGTGCAGGGTACTATCATTTGTAACTATACTCCGTGCGGGGTACTATCATTTGTAACTATACTGCGGACAGGGTACTATCATTTGTAACTGTACTCCGTGCGGGGTACTATCATTTGTAACTATACTCCGTGCAGAGTACTATCATTTGTATACTCCGTGCAGGGTATTATCATTTGTAACTACACTCATTGAGGTATCATTTGTAACTATACTCATTGAGGTCATAAAGGCCATTGCGTTCAATTCACGAGAGGTAATTGTCCGCTAGCACATGTTCAATAATGGGTTCGATGAACCCAAAGGAGCATTTACAATAGCATGAATAATATGTAGTACGGGCATACTAATACAGACATCCACAGTATTACGGAAGGGTGTATGTCTCACTAGGATATATATGTTACACAACCAGCGTGTTGTAAAAACAACAACACCCTTATATAAAATATTAAAATCTCAGGACTTTTAGGTTAAAGTTTGGACTTCCCATATAAATGATGTACTTACCCACCAGAGTCCCACTGTGAGGAATAAGCAACAACACTGGATACCCACTGGGTAATAGATTGTTGACTGGTAACTACTGAAACAAATATATGGATAAGAACTTTGATTCCTTTACGTCTCTGAGCTCCTTATTGTATGATTTCTCTCAAAGTCTACTGAGGAAGAAGTTATATGGATTACTGTTCGAACTTAAGCAGTATGATTTCGTTTTTGGTGACTATGGTCGCTTTTCCATGTTACGTATTGCAATTTTTCTTAGTCTTTTGCTTCCAGTTCGACTCGGGTTCAAGCCTCGCCGGTGCCACTGCGTATCGTCTGAGTGTTATTGGCAAAGACACTTTCCCTTAGTCTCGTCCGCCGTATGTGGACGTAAACCGGGCAATCCGGTGTGTTTATCAGGTTCCCGGATTCCTATGTATCCTTTTGCCCTCTCAGGGATGTCACTAAATCACATATTACATGTTGATGGGCCGTTAAATAACAATCAATTCAATTCAATTCTTCTGGTTCCAACATGCCCTCAGATTTGACTGACCATGATCATTTGTGCGCAAACGATGATGTTTTCTTAAACGGAAAGATTACATACGAAACAGGGGTGATATTCTACAAATGTGAACACGTTTAACATTATAGGCAGTCTTGGAGACTGATTTGATGAGATGACATTTATAACTTGAGGTCACACACTTGTCCATAATCGTCTCACAATACAGTTGTTTTTGCACTGCACCGCATATGTACAATGACCTCATTGCACAACCTCCTGACTTTTCTTAAAACTGTTTTCTTTGTGAAACTTGATACCCATAAGGCTAGATATCATTTTGTAAAACGCATTTATTAACCAAAGAAATCAAACAGAGTAATTTGCACGTTTAATATTTGTTTTACATTGACAGTTATCACAGTCGATTAAATACAAGAAATAAACGGAAAAATATCGTATTCTTTTTTTCTAGACGGAAATAAAGGGTTCTAGAGTTTATTAAAATCTCACCGTAGTACAATTGTACACGAGAGCCCGTATTCATAAAGCGGCTTAAAGGGAATGTAGCGCCACAGCCAAACAAGTTTTATCATTGAGAGTTCTGAAAAACTTGGAAAAAGGTGTAAGATTTATCAAGATCGGATGATAAACAAAAAATATGTGACAATTTGAAGGTTGTTTTAAAACGGATATGGGAGACGCCATTTTGAAACTATGACGTCATAGTTTTAAATTACCGTATATGGAATATTGATCAATGTCATTTAAAGCAAAGAAAGTCCTGCAAATGAATGCAAAATCCTTTACTGGTCATATAGAGCATTATTGCCATTAATTATACATATTTTGTCATACAGTTGCTGTCATTTTTTCCTATTAATCAGTAAATTTTCATATTTATAAATATTCCATATATGATAATTAGAACTGTGATGTCATAGCTCTCAAAATGGCTTCCATATCCGTTTCAACAGAACCTTCAAATAATCATATCTTTTTTGCTAATCATCCGATTTTGATAATTCTTTCACCTTTATTCATTTGTTTCAGAACTCTCAATAATAAAGATAAGTTGGCTGTGGCGCTACATTCCCTTTAAGTAGAAACTATTACGTAAGTCAAAATTTAAGATGTTTATTTATTTTCAAATATCTTTATTAACCTCTGAGCCACATTACCAAGCAATTATTTTACGACAGTTTCTTAGCTGTAGTTTTATTATTCCATAGCACTATTAAAAACATAAAGAAAATGTATTAAAACGATAGAAAAATAAGTTTTGAGTTATTCTAAGAAACTTTATAAATACGGACCCTGGTGTTCAACTTATAACGTAACACTTTCAATTCGTAACTGTATCAAATATCGTGACATTCTCCCCGAATATGTTCATTTTAATGTCAAGTACAATGCTTCCTTCGATATAAAACATTATGACATTAACTATTAAGTGCTTCCCAATGTTGCTGCATCCGTATTTTAAAAAATGGTAGAGAAGTTTTTGAAGCAAAACTCTTGAACAATAAAAATAACTGCAATATAAATTCAGAAACAAATGCTTGTAAATTCTCGTTTAAGGTTATAGTAGTGTAATATGTCTATGTGTGAACGTGAAAAAAGTGGAATATGCGTGTATTTGCTATTTGTCTGTTTTCAAGATTTCAGCGAAAATTAACATGCAATTCGACTTTGAAAATTATTAAATTTATGAAAACTTCTAGTTCGAAACATCAGTTGAAGGTATTGTTATGATTTCTTCCTCTATACAAAATAAGTTTAATTGCTTAGTTGTAAGAAAACAAATAAAAATATAGCAAGTTATTTAGTGGCAAAACACACACATATTTGCAAATAATGATGAAAACAATATAAATTTTGACCAAAGATATCTTTACATGGTATGTGATAAAAACAACAACACCTTTATATCAAAAAGTGGAGTGCGTGGTTCAGTGGTAGAGCGTCGTACATCAGATCGAAAGGTCGTGGGTTCGAACCTCGCCATGGCCATGCTATTTATCCTTGAGCAAGATAATTAATCCACATTGCTTCGTACTGGTTCTACCCAGGAAACTTGCACATAATCTTCGAAAGGGGCTGTTGCAGTATCAACAGATACATAGATAGCTATAACACAGCCACAATAACAATTCACTTGTTTTGTCTTAACAAAATATCAATAAAATGCTTATTTTGGTTGATTTATAAAATTGTCGGTAAGATACGAGCAAACGGTCATGTTATTTAAAATGAAACATACGATCACATTTCAATTGAAAACATAGTTTTAAACAATTATGATAGCATATAGTGGAATTATTTGGTTTAAGGTAAAACTCAACGGTAATAGAAACGTATATGTTTAAAGATGTAGAATAGTATGCAACTAATTAAAATGTAATTTAAAGCGAACCGCGTGAAATTGGAAATTATTTTTGGATGCATATATATTAAAGGACATTTTCACATTTTAAATCATTCATTTTTTTAATAATTTTTTTTTGATATTATTTCCGCAGAAAAATAAAATCTTATACAAAATAGTTACGTCATCTGCTCAGTTGAGTGAAACTGGTACGTTTAACTCATCAAATCTTCAAAAATACTTAACCGATTTCAATACACTATCGCTCGCTCGATTTCAATACACTATCGCTCATTTTAGTTAAATTATTCTCAATCCAATGATATAACTTTTACAACTTTTTTTTCTTAAAAAATCAAAAACAAAAATCAAAAAAATATGGCAAAGTGAAATTTGTACTGAAAATGAACCTTATTTTGGCCCAAGGGGTTTTCGATATAATAAAATAAATACCTCATTAATGAGAGAGTGATTGTAAGAATGTTTTCCCTTCGGATTTTGATTATCACCCTCGACGTTGCTTCATAATCATATCCTCAGGGTGAGCTTTCTTACTATCACCCTCTCCTGAATGTGATATTTATATATTATCTTTTAAAATAAAGTAACATTTCGTGGTCCGAGTATTTACTTTCATACCCCATCCAACCCCTTCTCCAAGAAGCGAAACCGAGGCTGGCTGGGGTATGAAATAAAATCTTAATTTCGGCCTAAAAGGTTTGCAAATTGTAAAATTAAAACATGTAATAGGTAATTTTAAACAGGTTATCGCATTTTTTTCGGTAAAAAAAGTTTTCAAACGTGTTTTATTTTCGAATAATGCTAATACAAGATTTCCCAACGCTTAATGGAATTAAGGCGGGATCACGTTATGTAAACTGCACTGTGACTATTTTTTTAAGAAAATAAGAAAACTTTACATCAAGTTGTGGCCCTCACACGTTTCCCGGTATGATAGAAATAGTTTTTAAAGACGTATAAATGAGGCAAAAAATTGTTTGTATATATCAGTTTACAAATTTAAGAAAATGTCATCCGCTTGTTCTTAATTTCCAGACAAATATCTCTAGCCTTTTAAATAATCAGCTTTATACATTTTATTTCAAGGTCTTGAAATTAAAATAAAAAAACGAATATCGCTTTGTTTGTCTAAATCATTAAAATACATAATTGCTAAAAAACATTATTGTGGTAATGCACACATATACAATAGTTCGTACATGGATTTAAAAGGGTACCTAGCATTACTTACGGTGTGGTAGTGGAATAACACCATTCTATATTTTCGATATACCACTAGTTATACAAGTATGCAAATAAGCCTAGTATGCGCTGTCCAAAAAAACGGTAATGACTATGATCCAATTCTTACGGTTTATGTTGGTAAATAGAATCTAACACTCGTTCTCATTCACTACTGAATTTATTAAATTCGTTAGCAAAAATGATATAATGCTTGGCAAGAGCCTCGCATTATATCATTTTTGCCAACTCGTTTAATAAATTCAATAATGAAGAGTACTCCTGTAAGATCCTCTATTTATTACTAAAATCATTACTGTTTGGGGCGCTTGTTTCTGTCAGTTTTTTTTATTGTCTTTGTTTTAAAGACACAATTTAAATAGTACTTAAATAAGTGATATATAAGTGAAAAACAACACACCTTTTAGCGTACCATAAATATGTTTAAATGTGTTATAAATCCAAATTAAGACAACCTGTACGTTTTGGCATAAAATGGTTAGGCTAATTTAAGATAGTTCAGATTTTCTTATATGTTGCTGCCTCATCAAGAAAGGGTTTACACGGGAAACGCCCATCAAAATGTATTTTGGCTGTAACATATTTTTTCAACCGATTTTCCATACTAAGGTATTTTCAATTTCCATTAAAAAATCCATTTTCAATAATATATAAATTATGCTAGTATTTCAAAATTGTACATGTAAACACTGAAAACTTTTCGGCTGAACCATGGATAAAAAGAAAGAACTTGAAGTGTATATATACAGTTCCTTACCCGTAATCATCGCTGCAACAAGCAGAAATACAAGTCTATCCTTCAAAGAATCCATCTTCACAATGCAGCTTGAAGCCGCGGATAAATCAACTGTATTTCTGATACTAGGTCAATTAAACAATTTTAATTGACTCAAATGCGTTCGTTATGCCATTAGCTAGCTGTAAGTCGATATTTACAAAGTGCATAATCCTGACATTCAATGTCAAGCTCCGCCTTCTAATAAGGGAAGCAAGAGAATAAAGTAACAAACTCGGTTGTATTTTCTGTTAATCAGAGGTTATATAAGATGCAACCCCTGTGACGTCACATAGCGCCGACTTCAGTGGTATTTTATTTCAAAGCCATAGTAGTCCATTTACCACGGTCGCTTAGTGGATAAGGCCTTGGCTTTAGATCTACATACCTCTGCCCCGCGTTGACTCGCTCCCTGGCCTGCCCCACGTTGACTCCCTCCCTAGCGGAAGTATATCTGGTGGGAGACTTCAACCTTCACCTCCGTCTGAGGTTGCCGTCGCAATATAACCTTATAAAATAATGTAATGTGTAAATGGGTCGCTAAACCACATTTCATAGAGATAATTTATCTACTGGGATCCGATATAGGCAAATCCTTCACGATATGGTAGACGTGTTGCTCTTTTCACGAACGAGCGTATGCGAGTGAGTGAAAAAACAAAACAAGACTAGATCTACTATGTATAATGTAAAAAAACTAAATTATTCGCTTTATTGAAAGTTATCGACGGATGACGTCGACGTCAGCAACACTTTATTTACGTCACAACTCAACGTCACAGTTAGTTTTGTGTTCGGAGTTAGTTATAAATATTTACCGAATATCAATATTCTTTCATTGAGAAATCCCAATCTTTCACCCATAGAAATGTAATAGATAAACCCCACTGAGTTGACGCGTCGTGACACTTATTACGGCCGCCACGTTCATGTAATCGACCGCTAACTAGTGTGAATGTCAATAAAAATAAGTATAAAAGTCGAACAGGAAATGCAGCTTTCACAGAACACAGTAAACCCCAAAACACGCAAAAAGACAAAAAATGAATGGCAGTTTAAACGCGGGCATTTTTCGGAAGCAACGAGTGTTTATTTTTTTGAATGGTGGTATACGTCATTTTTACCACATCTTAGGCCATATATGACGGTCGATTGTTTTTTGTGGCAGTGGCAGACCGACCCATTATCCTGGGAAGAACCAGTACTGTTCCATCCGCCATCCGTAAGAATCGAGATTTTCTTTGACAAGCCTTGCTCCCAGTGGGATTCGAACCCGCAGAGGAGAGAGGCGAGAAAGTTTTAGACGCAGCGGAATGCACATAAACATGAGAAGAAATTAGCAGACGCAGTGTTATTAAGCATGTTTGCAAATTCCCCACACATTGATCGTGTGTTCTACTGAAGTATAGATATATTTGTGAGACAACACCTGTTTCTATTTCAGGTGATAATACCTGTTATTCAGCTGACACTTATATGGGTTTTATATCTGTCTATGGTTAACAGACTGTGACTCATGTAAGTGTCGATAAGCATGCTTTACAACTTGAATTCCTAGAGAACTCGTCTGAAAAACTTGAATGGTATAAACACATATTTTGTAATGTTGAAAGGTTACCATTTCACTTGCTGAAATGAATGTTTTCGTAAACCAGTCTATCTTAAATGTAGCATGTAATCATTATTATTACATGTATATTAGCGATAGCCTCTATAGCGCAGTTGATAAGGCGTCGTGTTAGTGCCCAAGAAGGTAGGATTCAAGCCTGCTGATTTCCTTTTTTTTTTTTTTTAAATTTTTATTATTATGGTTTACATTATTGCTATTGGTAAGGTAGCAACAGTTCCCTTACATTTTTCACTTTGATAACGCAATCTTATAACATTGAACAGTTTATATGTGTTGAATGCACATTCTAACGCACACGTATCCCCTTAACATGTGAACAACTGTATTTCTGTGCTGATGTGTACTTCTAGCACGTCGTGTTACAAGGGTGAATTGCAATCAATATGTAAGGTATGTCAATGTTTTTGAACACAAGGTCGCCAACATTGATTTAAAATGCTTGATAGAAAGAACTGATGGTAAAAATCGGGAAGAATGTAAGAAAAAACGGTCGTGTCGTGTTTATGTCTCCGTGACAACATTTTTTTTTCAATATTGTTTTAACACCCGTGACTTGATATATTATTATGTTAACTTCTTGTCTCTCGGCAGCTATTATACGCTTGCGTAAAACCTTGCTTGTATTTGACTGGTATGAAAGCTTGACTGACAGCTCTGAACTAACCGCTGACACTTATTTCCTGTATCAAAAGGTGTATCCGCGTGTTGAAGCAATTGGTAACAACTCAATATGGGATAGACGAGGCTAAGGAAAAGTGTCGTTGACTCGTCCATCGAATGGGGATATGTAAATCGGAATATTTGGAGTTTCGGAATCCATCATTCGAGCACGTTAAAAAAACAATATTAATCTATTCGTTTAAAGAATAAGGCAAGTCCCCCTGATTTATATCTACCCTTTGCTAACAATAAAAATAGGTACAAAGGTCGATCAGGAAAAGTAATCAAAAACAGGCATTAAAACGAACAACACGTATAAGCTAAATAAGAAGCGAGGCATGTGACATTAAAACCACAAACAGGTTGACAATAGGTCTACAGCCTTGGAATGGACACTGGCAAAAAGGCTTCTGGGGTTGACAAAAGGTCTACTGCCTTGGAATGGTCAGTGGCAAAAAGGCTTCTGGGGTTGACAATAGGTCTACTGCCTTGGAATGATCAGTGGCAAAAAGGCTTCTGGGGTTGACAATAGGTCTACTGCCTTGGAATGATCAGTGGCAAAAAGGCTTCTGGGGTTGACAATAGGTCTACTGCCTTGGAATGATCAATGGCAAAAAGGCCTCTGGGGTTGACAATAGGTCTACTGCCTTGGAATGATCAGTGGCAAAATGGCCTCTGGGGTTGACAATAGGTCTACTGCCTTGGAATGATCAATGGCAAAATGGCTTCTGGGGTTGACAATAGGTCTACTGCCTTGGAATGATCAGTGGCAAAAAGGCTTCTGGGGTTGACAATAGGTCTACTGCCTTGGAATGATCAATGGCAAAAAGGCCTCTGGGGTTGACAATAGGTCTACTGCCTTGGAATGATCAGTGGCAAAAAGGCTTCTGGGGTTGACAATAGGTCTACTGCCTTGGAATGATCAGTGGCAAAAAGGCCTCTGGGGTTGACAATAGGTCTACTGTCTTGGAATGATCAGTGGCAAAAAGGCTTCTGGGGTTGACAATAGGTCTACTGTCTTGGAATGATCAGTGGCAAAAAGGCTTCTGGGGTTGACAATAGGTCTACTGTCTTGGAATGATCAGTGGCAAAAAGGCTTCTGGGGTTGACAATAGGTCTACTGCCTTGGAATGATCAGTGGCAAAATGGCCTCTGGGGTTGACAATAGGTCTACTGTCTTGGAATGATCAGTGGCAAAATGGCCTCTGGGGTTGACAATAGGTCTACTGCCTTGGAATGATCAATGGCAAAATGGCCTCTGGGGTTGACAATAGGTCGACTGTCTTGGAATGATCAGTGGCAAAATGGCCTCTGGGGTTGACAATAGGTCGACTGTCTTGGAATGATCAGTGGCAAAATGGCCTCTGGGGTTGACAATAGGTCTACTGCCTTGGAATGATCAGTGGCAAAATGGCCTCTGGGGTTGACAATAGGTCTACTGCCTTGGAAGGATCAGTGGCAAAAAGGCCTCTGGGGTTGAAAATAGGTCTACTGTCTTGGAATGATCAGTGGCAAAAAGGCTTCTGGGGTTGACAATAGGTCGACTGTCTTGGAATGATCAGTGGCAAAATGGCCTCTGGGGTTGACAATAGGTCTACTGTCTTGGAAGGATCAGTGGCAAAAAGGCCTCTGGGGTTGAAAATAGGTCTACTGTCTTGGAATGATCAGTGGCAAAAAGGCTTCTGGGGTTGACAATAGGTCTACTGTCTTGGAATGATCAGTGGCAAAAAGGCTTCTGGGGTTGACAATAGGTCTACTGTCTTGGAAGGATCAGTGGCAAAAAGGCCTCTGGGGTTGAAAATAGGTCTACTGTCTTGGAATGATCAGTGGCAAAAAGGCTTCTGGGGTTGACAATAGGTCTACTGTCTTGGAATGATCAGTGGCAAAAAGGCCTCTGGGGTTGACAATAGGTCTACTGTCTTGGAATGATCAGTGGCAAAAAGGCCTCTGGGGTTGACAATAGGTCTACTGTCTTGGAATGGTCAGTGGCAAAATGGCCTCTGGGGTAAACAATAGGTCTACTGTCTTGGAATGATCAGTGGCAAAAAGGCCTCTGGGGTTGACAATAGGTCTACTGTCTTGGAATGGTCAATGGCAAAAAGGCCTCTGGGGTTGACAATAGGTCTACTGTCTTGGAATGATCAGTGGCAAAAAGGCCTCTGGGGTTGATAATAGGTGTACTGCCTTGGAATGGTCAGTGGCAAAAAGGCTTCTGGGGGTTTAAAGCAGATTCTAGGGCGGACCAAACCTCACTTTTACCCTATTGTCATCCTAAACGGGACGTCAAATCCAGACAAAATAGCAAACAACACATTTAAATGTTGTTTACAAAGCTACATCAATTTTACACTATTAGAAACACGTCAAGATGTATCCGTGGCGTCCGTGGCCGAGTGGTTAATGTTTCTGACTTGAAATTACTTGCCCCTCACCGCTGTAGGTTCGATCCCGCATGAGCCTAGGCATCTTTATGTGGGAAAGCTATCCAGCTGGCTTGTGGAACGTCGGTGGTTTTACCAAGGTGCCTCCGTGCACGGACATTTCCCTGAGGGGCACCTGGGGTCTTCCTCCACCAGTGGAAGCTGGAAAGTCGGCGTATGACCTTCGCTGTTGGTGCGACTATGACATTCAATTCAATTCAAGACTTGTACGGAACAACCTCAGCAGTCTCAGCCAAAGAAAATCAATCTATGGTACGACCAGAAAACCCTTACGGACGAAAGTTCATGCACCTATCTCCCTTGATTAGGATTTCAGAAGGTGCAATCATAGAATCCCGCGAGGTTGTCCAGTAAAAGATAAATGTAAATTGATAAAACTGCGATAAACATAATTATGTTACAAAATAGGAAGGGTCGTTAACTAGTGCTGTGAGAACTTGTGACTAAAGTGAATAACAAAACTTTGGCCCGACCTGTAAAAGTACTGACAAATACTATCTATTTGAACAAATCTGAAAGGAAGACAGCGTCTTATTCAAAATAAGAATCAATTATAGGCGAAGTTCTTATGCATCATTTATTAAGAACGAATTTTTATTTACCTTAAGCCTCCTATGTTTATATTATAAAACAAATTTCAAAGGAGTTTTCGTAAGGAATATTCCGGCAAAACTGCATGCATTCTAGTGTACTTATACCCTCCCAAATCAGCGGAAATATTTTCCACTTCGTTTCAAATACCTTAAAATATTACATAGTAATATATCTGATGTGGTTATGTTCAAAGAGTATTTATAAAAAATGATAAATTAGCAGAAAATCAAAGTGATTTTAGATCAGAATTTCGTGGCTCAAAGCAAAACTTGTATCTTGTTTTTTTTATATTTATAGTATTTTCAACTTCTCCCGTCGATTTGGGTGGTTACCGTCAGGGGAAAGAGTGCGTCTATTATAACTGTTTATATATTTTTCTTTGAATACAAATTTGAGCTGTTAAAGTAAGAATAGATAGTAAGGCAATGAGAATATACATGTATTAATGATAAGGAATGTAAACTAGGAGACGTGAGAGCTGTTGCAATCTACATTACCCCTCATGAACAGACTCAATAAAACCGAGTCTGCTACTTGTGTTTGTTGCTTGCAGGGGATCCCATTTTCAGTATTTCTTAAGTTTCTGGCGATACTTCATTTATTTATGGGGTTTCGTTTTTACCAATGACACAAAACATGAACTTTCCCATTTCGCCGGTATGCTATTTCCAAGAAGGGTTAAAAGGACTTTAATATCCGTAATATTTGTATAACTAAAAAACTTCTGCAGCAGGGCTACTGTTACCATAAACTTCGAATAACCTTTGCAAAATGTTATTATCGTAACCCTGATCTACTTTTAAAATATAAACGTTATTCAAGAACTCTTCTGCGATATCACAACCTGACATCTATTGTGATGTGATTTACAAACGTCGTAAGATCCTTGGTCATAATCCCTTTCATACAATCTTTATTAAACTTGTTAAAAGGTTTATCAAAAGAGGTTAAGACCCTATCAATTTCCAACACTCTGCATGTTTAGTGGTTGACCCATTAACAGTTCGCCACTATGCTTTCTTCTTTGATTGTGCGGTGACCGGACAGATTGTGGACACTATGATGACGTCTATCTACATCCTTATAGGACGGTAGCGTTGTTGTTTGTCTTTAATCTTGTCTTTTCGTACCCTTAACGGTTTGTTTTCCTTTTGCTCTGACTTCTGCCAAGTCATTCGGTACTTACGTTGTGGCTTTCTAGGCTTTTGTTTTTTATATTATATATTCATGATCGTTTGTGTGCTTTACTTATATTGCCTATTAATGCTGCCTTGTTAGTTAGAGATTGTAACCTGGCGGGGATATCTTTATTTACACTGTCCCGTTTTATTGGGATAACAATAGGGTAAGAGTGAGGTATGGTGCACCCTAGAACCTGGTTTAAATACCCAACGGCATTTTTTGCCATTTACCGTTCCATTGCGGTAGCCCTATTGTCAAACATGTTACGTTTGTGATGTCATGTCTTGCATTTTATTCGTCTTTGTTGTTGTTGTTTGTTTCTGTGTGTGTTTGTAGTTGACTGTGGTCCTTGAATGCTACCTTTCCTGTTCGACTTTTATATCTACTTTTACAGAGGACTTTCCTCTAAAAATCAACAACCATTTTCTTGTATTTCGGACATTCCTGAACAGGCTGTTTTCGTATTCATGTTGTGAACAGAGGATTACACTAGAGGCACTACTTTCGTTGTGAAAGAGGACAAGGTTTACTATGAAAATCGCTGTCTGAAGTCGTCAGAACACTGGATGGAAATATGTTGATGTATACAGCTATCATCTTCTCTGGATCTTTCTTCAGCAAAACAAACTCTTCTAAGTTTACAATTTCTGTATCGAACAACGTACGATCGCAAAGATATGCCTGTATCAAGTTACGCATTAAGCTCGAGAAGACCATCAACAGACATGTGTGACCTCTTTGCGTGGCAAACCACTGACAGAGGCTGGTGATGGTAAATGTGATTCGCCAGGATATTCGGACGAGTATGGCACATATACCCTTATGTACTTCGAATCAAAACAGATTGTTGATTTCCAGATCATTCAGTGCGCCGAGATGGGAATTCTGTCGGCATGGAAAATCGCGGTTTACGTGGTTTATGTTAGCATCTACAGAAAACTTCGGGCTTGACGATGAGGTGCTAGCCACAGACAGACATGTACAAATACGCAGCTTCCTTAAGAAAGAAAAAAATCGAATCAATCACCAATTTGATGTGTGGCATCTAGGAACATCCATTGGAAAGAAAATATCAAAAAAGGCCAACCAAAAAGGATTTGAAGATCTCGGAAAATGGACTTCATCAGACTAAATCATCTTTAGTTTAGTGCCAGCACTTGTGGAGAGGATGAAAACATACTGAAGAGGGGATCCCTTGGAAGCAAAAGAGAGATAAATGCAGCAGACTCGGTTTTATTGAGTCTGTTTATGAGAGGTAATGTAAAGTGCATCACCTCTCACGCTTCCTAGCACCGGATTAAGCGATATTCTACCTTCAAAAGATCATTCAGTGCACCGAGACGGGGAATTATGTCGGCATGGAAGATATTCTCATGGAAAAGTGGTGCTCCATTTATTTAGCACAATGTTAACAAACACCACTTTCCTGGAAACTGTGTGGTTGGTTTGTGACCATGCCCAACTGGCTAACGATGAGGAAAGAAAAAAAAACAAGGTGGTTAATAAGGGACAGCCCCAGTCACAATTCATTTGACATATTTGTGTGGATATTTTATGAAATTGCGGTACCGCTCGAATTCGTTTAAATTATCGCTATATAAACAAACGTGTTTTTGATGTTTTGTCATATTCATCATATATTGCATTTTGGCCCACAATAAGCAAACACATTACCTTACAATAAGCTCTTCAAAAATGAACCGTATCATAAGTTACAGTTTAGATATGGCTGAACAAGCCCAAAATACTTGTACAAATAACTACGGTAAGGATTACGTTAAGGAATACCGACAAAACAGAGAGGCTTTCTCAACAGGCAATACTCCTTGAATGCTCGATCAAGCGTTTGCGTATCACTGTGCATAGGCCAATGAAATTTATTATTGACACTACATGAACTTGTAGGAAAAAAGTGGGTGATCTGTCACTACTACAAAAAATTCGCCCATCACATATAGCCTAAAATGTGCTGAAAATAACGTACACCACCGTTCAACCAAAGAGCCAGCCATCATTATTTTAGAATTTATTAAACTAGTTGGCATACGAGGGGTGTTCGAAAAGTAACAGGAAAAATGCCATCACTTTCGTTTGAGTAGGACCATTTTTATGAAATTTCACACAAGGATACCTTATCTCATCATGGATATGATCTATGAACATGTTAACCTTATCATAAGGTATGCGTTCACTAGCGTCACTATGGCAACGTCAGGTAACGTTGAGCGGGACAACTCGTAACGTTACATGAACTCTTCAGTTTTTGTAAATTTTAAATAGAGCAACTATACATTTTCTGACACCAAAATTGCTTGAAAATGCACACTGACTTTCCCCGAACTTTCTACATTACGTCAGGTACGCGAGCGAACGTTTTTGACGTCATTTTCATGCTACAGTGAGCGATTGTCAATCGCACTTTGAAATCGTTCGAATTCAGACATGTAGCAGCGCTCCTCTATCAAATTTTGTGTTTTGAGCTACACCACGATAATGCACCATCACATGCCGCTGCGATTACCCAGGAAACCCTCAATGAAATTAATAAAGACACTATACATCACCCTCCTTACTCACCAGATATGGCCCCCGTGTGATTTTTACTTGTTCCCGGCTATTAAAGCAGAAATGCACGGTCAACACTTCGATGACGTTCACGATCTTCCAGTTCTTGTTCGTGAAGTTATCCGGAAAATTCTAGTAGAGAACTTTGAAAAATGTTTCTCATCATGGGTAAAAAGGTGGGGAAAATGAGTGAAATACTCAGGAGAGTATTTTGAGAAAATTTGAAGACGGTAACTTGTTACCATATGTAGATTTTCAAAATATTATTAACGAATAATCCGACGTGCTCCGCTCAACGTTACTTGACGTTGGCTGCCATAGTGACGCTAGTGGACGCATACCTTATGACAATGTAAAAATGTTCATAGAACATATCCGTGATGAGTTAAGGTACCCTTGTGTGAAATTTTATAAAAATGGCCCTACTCAAACAAAAGTTACGGTTTCGAACACCCCTCGTACATGATATGAGAGCAATATATAATTTTTGCAAACGACCAGACTGCAGTTATTCGTCATGCTTCCGTTTCTAAGCCTCACCTAATAAAATTGATATTCGCTTCATACCGTTTTTGCAAACTGGTTTAATTAGATAATAATTGTTGCATTCTAGGGTTTCATCTCGTTTCAAGAGGGACTATTTACGCTCGGCTGCGCACGCATAGAATGCAATAACAAGCCCAGTAATCGACGTCATCAGCAGGTGCACGAGATGATCATCCGTAACGAATATTTGTCTCGACTCGGTAAGTATACACACGTCAGCTCTAATTCTCAGTCCATAAAGATATGTGTGCCTAAAGTATCGCAATCAATGGTAAAAAGACTCGGTTTATATTCACTTCTGCTAATACTTAGCGAATTGAGATCAGAATCAAAGAAAGTTAAAAATGAAAAAACTCCGCTGAGAATCATCTCGCTAAAATAACTTCTAACATTCTGTCCCGCAATGAATATTCTTGTAAATAAAGGCTTATTTTAGTTGCATTCATTATATTAAGACCATCTAAAATAGAAAATATCAATGTTTTTTCCACACCACAAGAACCCCTTTAAGAAGTGACACTTTCTCACTTTTCGAGCCCCCAGTGGGATTCGAACACGCATGAGTGAGAGGCGAGAACGTTTTAGACACAGAGTCTTCACTATCCCGGCTACGGTGGCAATTTTAGGGTAAGACATAGGGGATAAAAGTGTATTTATCATGTACTAAGGCGGATTCAGGGATAGGGCGGACCCTGCGCCCCACCCTCTAAAATCCCACAAGAATAACCTGTGCATGCCGGATTACATGGGGCGCGCGCCATTTCTACTGTTAGTCATCATGGATTTAATATAAAATTTTCTGGATAAAAACAACATAATTCAAAATACGTCATGTAGAAAAACATGTTATTTCGAAGGATCCTCCGCTCCCCACGCCCTTCCCACACAATAATACTCAAACCAAAATCTTGGATCTGCATCTGCATCTGATGTGTATCCTCCTCTCAAAACAAGATTTTATCAGCCCCCAACATTTTATCGTGCCTAGTATTTAGTCTGATGTCCAATTTGTTATCGTAGTATCAATCAGGGTTAATGATTTTGTCTTATTAGAATGATATTGCCTCACCTGGGTGAGTGCTTTAGAATTTCCAACTAGTTTATTAACCAGTAGAGCGCTATAATAGCGATGGCGAGTTGTCGTCGTCAGCGTGAAACAGGAAACTTGATTATATAATATTAATAACTATATCTTCAAGAATGCAATCTTAATTTACATGAAAATATCAATAAATTAACAAACATCTACAATTTTTAGTAATTAAAGGTAATTTACAAAAAGATTCTCTCGATAAGACAAAACAAAGTAAATAATGCAATAGTTGTATGTTAAATATCTACTGAAATTATCTCCCTTTAATAAATGCGAACCGGATGACTATAACATAGGCATAGTATATAAGACGTACGTATGAACGTACATGTGTGCTTGCATGGTCACACTCTATATACCCTCATAATATATACCGATCGCGAACGTAGTTGTGTTAATATTATGTTTAATGAATCGCACATCATGTTCCGGCGGCTATCGTGTGAGATGAACATTCGTTGGCCAACTTCGGCTAAAAAATTCTTTAAAAAAGTAAATAAATGAAGAAAAAAATCTAAAAAAACAATAAAATCGAATCAATAAAACAAAACAAGTAATAATAAAAAATCCTAAAAAAATAATAACAGTAATCCCTCGAAAAACTAAAAAAGTTCTTAAGAAACTAAAATAATCCCTAAAAAAGTAAGGATGTCCCCTTTTGGCTTCCGTAAGGTTTAAAGTCAAAATGATATTGGTTTAATAAATCGAGACACTAATGTTAGTGCTTGATAAAATCTTCACAATTGCCATGTATTCCTTTAAGTATACAAAGAGGGATAATTCGGTATTTACTTAAGCTAAAGTTAGAGTTATATTACATAATTCATTAAGGTCATAATCTTTACTTAAACTCATGTATTTTAAACGTTGCAGTACTTTTCATTTGAGAAAATGATGAAACAATAACATGTATTTCCTGAAAGGAAGTTGTTACTAATGATTTTAGCAAAGTGCAAGTTTTCAGAAAGTGAAATTCATTTTCAACATCTAAACTGCATAACAAACATATTCTGTCGTCATGAAATATTTTCTTATATATACCTTCCTCAACATGTAACTTATGAGTACTAGTTCGTAATTTTACAAAAGAGGAAACTTTATATCTGTCAAGACCATTTTTAAATAAATACCCTACATTTTTTTTTTCATAAAGAAAGCGTTTATAGGATTTGACAATGTGTCTGATTTGACAAACATGATTAAAACCGATTAACTTCAAAATAGTTTTTTTTATTTCCGTTTATTTCCGAATCTCTTTTCTGACTTTCAGTTTATGGAACCGTTTATATCTGTTAACTGTGTCAAATCTATAAAACATGCAAACAAATATTTTGTTAATTTAAATACTTTGTAAATTAAAGTTTTTAACGTTAGAACATGGTCGCCTGTACAACAATTCTTCCTAAAACCGATTTGTTCATTACATAAAACATTGTCATCTATAAAAGGATCAACTCCATTCGGAACTCTGATAAACAATTCCCCTTAGTTAGCTGGATCTAAATTACCGCCACCTTTGTACTTATAAAGCTTTTATTAAAGTTTCTTTCTAAATACTAGGTTAGTGAATGTTTTAAATAAATTAAATACAAACATATTCTTTAATTGAGTGATGAGATGACAGCATTAGTACTTCTTTTGAGATCTCATCAAGAGATAACGGAGTATGAAATGAGATAATTGGAAATCGTCGAACACGATAAGTTTACTGTAGTCTCACTCTCGATTGAGAGTATTCATGAATGGTAGTGATAAGATGCTTGTTACCGTTCACGCCCTCTAACCCCGGGTTGAGCAGAATTGAATTGAATGTTGTTTAACGGCTCATCAACACAGTATAGGTTATTTAGAGCCGCCCCAGAGAGAGGGGAAGGATACATAGGAATCCGGGAACCGTGCCTTATACTTATTATCGAATAGATTCCTATGGTTTTTTAACGTGCTCGGAGGATAGACCGATACACGGGACCGCCCGGTTTACGTCCCTATCCGACGGACGATGCTAAGGGAAAGTGTCTTGCCCAAGAACACACCGACGAAACTCAGTGGCACCACGAAGGATTGAACCCGGGGCCTTCGGTTACAAATCCGCCGCGCTACCGACTGCGCCACG
The DNA here is from genome assembly GCA_037043455.1 of Cyrtodaria siliqua. NCBI lineage: Eukaryota > Metazoa > Mollusca > Bivalvia > Adapedonta > Hiatellidae > Cyrtodaria > Cyrtodaria siliqua. Next base: position 336,637 of record JAWPHD010000120.1, on the reverse strand, counting down.
CCAGCCCTCTGGGTTGAGCAGAAATCTATATGTAAATTTCAATAGTAAAAACATTTGAGTCATCCCGAAGATGGTATGCATATGACGGTGAAAATGAAACCTTCATTGAGGTATTAAATACATTCCATTGCCAGCGGCGTATGGTCCCAGTTTCTAACAATTATGCTTTTCCCTAAACGAAAAATATAACAAAAAAACAATTGACGAAATAAGCAAAATGGAAATTAGTTGGGAGCAAATGTTATGAAGCCTGCAGTAACAGTCAAAGACTGAATCAAATAGCAGACAACATATCCTAAGGGAGATTAAACAATACTCATAAACTTTAAAGGCTTGTAATAGTGGAACCACCTATTCGAAATTATAATCAGTAGGGGAGCAGCCTTGATATTTTCCTACATCTTTCAAATATCGCAACCACGCTTGACAACGAAAAGTAGTACGTCAACTTTCGGCAACGTCAAAAAAAAAAAAATGTCCGCCATTTTGAATTTTTTAAAACGCATAATTTAGAAAATTGTGACAATTTTTGATCATGAAATTTCATTTCCCCTTTAGGTTTCGTGATTTTCGTCTGTACCGACTTTTTTTTTAGAAGCTCTACTGCGTGATAAATTCAGACCCGCCTTGTAAAATGTCGAAGCGAGGGGCGATAACTCTAAAAGATGCCATCTTTAGAATACGATTAAAATGACAACAACCGTGTGTTTTTTGTTAAATAAAGTACGAGGAGATACTTGAATTGTTGTTTTAGCTCACACATTACATGAATTTTGCTGCATATCACCAAAAGCATGTTATTTCTTTTTGTCAAAAGTACACGAAAATACGAATTGTTTGATTTAACTGTAATTTTGACTCGACTGACCTCGCAAGAACTGCACGCGCGTATTCGATGGAGCGGGTAATATTGGGCACCCTCTCATATGTGTAAAGTTTACGTAACAATCGCTACTGTTCAAGATGGGAGTTGGGATGGAGAGAAGGAGGGGGAGGGCATCTGAACTGAGATTTAAAAGGATGCGCCCCATCCCCATCCCATCCCAACTAAAATCATGAAAGCTAGTCTGTTTTTGAAAGCTCTTCCAAGCATACAGTACATTCTTAAACATATTCAGATATTATATTTGTTGCTGTGTTTTTGACTAGACTGTCCAGTGTCTAATTGTCATCCGCAACTTGGCGCAGTCAGTAGCGCAGCGGATTTGTAACCGGAGGTGGTGCCACTGAGTTTTGTCGGTGTGTTCTTGGGCAAGACACATTCCCTTAGCCTCATCCGTCGGATGGGGACGTAAACAGGGTGGTCCCGCTTATAGGTCTATCATCCGAGCATGTTAAAGAACCATAGGAATCTGTTCGATAATAAGGGTAATGCACGGTTCCCGGATTCCTATGTATCCTTCCCCTCTCTCTGAGGCGGCTCTAAATAACCTGTACTGTGTTGATGAGCCGTTAAATATTCAATTCAATTCATCCGCAACTGCACTCAGCACTGTCATATGTACTATAGCTGTCCCATGCTAGTATCATGAATCAACCGTGGAATATATCACCCACACATAAAAGGGTTTGAATTGAATTGAATTGAATGTTGTTTAACGGCTCATCAACACAGTATAGGTTATTTAGAGCCGCCCCAGAGAGAGGGGAAGGATACATAGGAATCCGGGAACCTGCCCTACTCTTATTATCGAATAGATTCCTATGGTTCTTTAACGTGCTCGGAGGATAGACCGATACACGGGACCGCCCGGTTTACGTCCCCATCCGACGGACGAGGCTAAGGTAAAAGGGTTTGAGGGCCCCATCTTACTTGTATTAGTTTAAATATAGACCATTTGTCGGTTGAAACCTAAGATGAATTTTTTATCAGACAGAAACACTGTCGTAATACTTATACTGATAGCATCGAAGGAAAATAAAGAAGGCCATTTCTTTTACTTTATATTTTTAAAGTTGAATTGTGTTTTATGTCATTATAGCACATTTTAGGCCATATTTCCTGGGTAGAACCAGTACTGTGTACTTACTGCTATCTGTAAGAATCGACACTTTCTCACCTACAAGTTGAGCTCCCAGTGGGAATTGAACCCGCAGCGGTGAGAGGTGAAGATGAGAATGTATACAAATATAAAATGCCAACCGAACATCTCAACTCAATATGTCCATGGGACTTGAATGAACGCACTGAAAACAATCCGTGGAAAATTGTACTATGCAAGAATATATATTCATAAATAAATTTTATTTTGATGCAAAATCGATATGCTCCTCTAGACATCATAGATAAAGATCATGTAAAGTTTCGAAAAGATTGGTTAAAAACTGTGGAAGGATATAGACGCAAAGATAACTAACACCATATGCCGCCTCACCTTTCAATGGTAAACAATAAACATTTAAGGTACATATTAAGGCCTTAAATTTTATCTTTCATGACTAAGTAAAAAATATGTAACAAGTCAGATAACAAAATGAATTATTTATTTGATTTAAAACATTTTATTTCAAATATTTACATCAAAACATCCCAAATATAAAGGGTATTACATAACAAATTAAATTGCATCATACAATAATTGTTTTTATTTATTAAAGGGACACACAGCATTTATCAAGTTTTTATCAAGCATTAAAATGTAATTTTTTTTCACTTTACACCCGCTTGCATATATTTAAATTATAAGTTATAACATTTTGGAGTTTAAAAAAAAGAAGATTGCTGCATGTCCCTTTAATATGTAATTGTTTATATGGTGCAAGCCAATTTGAACATATGTGGGGTTATATATATATACATGTATCTGTTTGTTATTTTTTTGGTGAGGAAGACCACTCACTTTTCTTCTGGGTATAACCGGTAATATACACCTCCTGCCATCTGTTATTCCACAAACTTTTATATAATCCAATAAAATTCAGAAAACATTTTAATCCAATAAATAAATTGGGCACGGCCGGTCAGATTAACAGAAACACATTTATATTTTCATATTAGCCCTTATTTTGAGCCACTCCAATGAACTATCCAGTTAATGTCGCCAACGATCCACCTTGTGTCTACAGTCGGATATGCATGTTGATATGATATTGTGCTGGCTGAACTGGTGATCCTCTTACTAGACATATTTTTCTTGAAGTTGATGCTAGTACTGTCCGTATGAGGTATTGCTGATTCATGATTCATAAAAAAAAAAAAAATATTGTACACCATCTTGTTATTATATACTATTCTTGTTTGTTTAAGTATTTCTGATTCTGTTGTTAATGTTTTAAAAAGTTATATGTGACTACTTGTTTCAATAAAATCCTCCCATATATATTGGGACATCACTTACTATTTTCAGCTAACTCCCAGCATCTCAGGACTCCAGGCTCTGAAAATTAAAATGACATACATGATATTTTGTTTCAACTTAAATAGGTAACAAGTTGTAGAACTGAAATATGTAAATGAATAGTGATTATAGAACTTTTTTTACATGTACAATAAATTAAAAATAATCGTTTTCTGCTAAATCAACACATTTATTACCGGTATACCTTATTTAGAGCCGCCCCAAATGACACATAGGAATTCGAGAACCTGTCTTACTCTTACTAATGTATATATTAATAATTTCTATGGTTGTTTATCGTGCTTGGAGGATAGACTCCCCAGTTTCAATCCCAATCAAACAAAAGAGGCTGAGGAACAAACAAGACTGAGGGAAGATGTATTGCCCGAAACCATAGACGAAACTCAGTGGTGCATGTGTGACTTGAACCGGAAGCTCCAGATTGCTATCATCCACCATGCTATTGCTGGGCCATGCCAGCACAGGCCATGCCAGCACATTATGTTAAGTCGGGGTCTTGGTTAAGTTTAATAATTTAGATGTAATACAGGGACCTTTTTATTTTGTTTGTTTAATTTTACATATGTACTAAGCACAATATGACCTATTTATGTGTCGATGTGCTGTAAAACACCATTTTTATTTTTAGTATAAAAAGTCTGAGACTAAGTGCAGGCACAGACCTAATAACAAATTATTAATATGTCTGTGGTGCAGGACTGGTGCACAATGCCACATATTTTGCAAAGAACAAACATTGATAAATTCATAGATTTTTTGAAGCTGCGCTTACCTACATACTGGCTAATACAAGGCTCTTGATGTAGTTATACTGTGAGATTGGGAAATTTGACTTGAATCTGGCTATGGTAATACTGCACACTGCCTCTAGCTAACTTAGTCTTAGCAGACCTGAAAAAAACAAGTCATATATGATATTGTTTCATTTGTTTTTAATATTAATAACTCTGTCCAACTTTCTCAATGCTAACAATGTCAGCATTCCATAACATTTTACTTAAAACACAACTGGAATTGAAAGTGGCTGGAATTGAAAGTGGTGCTTTCCAGAAGATGATACTGTCCAAAATGTAAGTCACAGGTGGCATTCATGAACAAATAGTAGATTTTCAAGGCTTACATTTTCATCAATTATTCATCACTCATGTGTTCTAAAACATTATCAGAATTAAGTTAATATATATCAACCACCACCGTTTTACATGTTTCAACGTTAAACACTTGTCATACAGAAATTAAAAGTGTATTTACTTACATAGGCTACAGTGCAGACAATGCCATGACCCATTTCAGGCATTTGCTGGTGTGTTCCACTTTTCAATTTTAATTCTCTACAGTGTCTACTGTAATAGATCTATTTGTTTGTATTTTGTAAATTACGCACTCATGCAAAACTTGGAATTGTATACGATCGTTATTGTTACACTGTTTTAATTCTACTTCTGTGCATCGGTCAATCGGGCCGAATGTGTAAACGATCTATCTGTGTATGTACACGGATCAGCATTATTTGACCTTTGAATGTGTGTGAGCTATTTTTAGCACATTCCTTAGCTATTTATAAACGTTCAGTTCAATTCACAATATTTAGTTTCTGTGACTGTGTATTGACCATATGATGTTAATTTGTCCAGGGAGAAGTGGGTTTGTGGCCTGCGACTGACTGGCCCTGGGCTGGGTGTTTTTCTGTGTCGCCGCCATTTTGAATAGCCTCTGAAAGAGTGAAATGCAGGTACCAACTTTCAAAACGGGCACGCAAAATGTATATTCACGAAAAAATAAGAAATTTTCAAAAAAGGTAGATCAGGTAATGATCTTCGACTCCTGTCAATTTCAACAATATTTAAGAATATACAATTTTTGTACCCGTTTTGAAACATTGGCAATTTCGAAGAAAACAAAAACTAGTTTTTTTCGATCTTCGCATTTGTACCGCGATTTCCGACTATGATATCTCAATAAAACCTGTCAACACGATTGTTTTATAAATCTCCGACATAATAACTGACTTTTGATATGATTTGTTTTCTTTGCCATATAGTATAAGCTTTAAACTAGTGTTTCTAAAAAGAGTACTATAAAATCCGCGCATCTGCACGTGCTTGCAAAATGGGAACTACGTTGCCTCCAACCCCAATTATTTATGTTTGAGTTATGCGGTTCAGGCACGTGAAATGACTTGTCTGCTCCTGTACTGAATAGGAAAACAAATGCATTTGAGTATATAAATATCGGGATCAGCGATCTCCAAAGATCGGAATTTATTTAGGACTTTGTTATCATATCCAAATTATCATAGCTAACATTTAAGGTTTGATTACAGAATAATTTTTGAAAATATGAAACTCTTTCTCCCTGAGAGATATCTGCCATTAGGGAGTTAGGGAGTTCACAGTATTCCAGAATTATTTTGGGTTATTTCTTTTACTTTCTTTTTTTAAATTTAGCGAAGTATTTTAATCGACGTTGTTTATCCGAGATATTTTTTGAAACTTGCTTTCTCAAATATCTGACCTGGCGAAAAAGAGCTAAAAAATTGATCAAGCCAAGGTCTCTTTTTAATGACCTTTCTTTTTCATCTTAAAGGATCCATATCTAGTTGGTACTACATTACGTGGTACGAGTATTAACTTTCATACCGCATCTTGGTATGTTAACCTGTACAGTGTAAAACGTGAATGATGTTAACCTGTACAGAGTAAATCGTGAATGATGTAAACCTGTACAGAGTAAATCGTGAATGATGTTAACCTGTACAGAGTAAAACGTGAATGATGTTAACCCTGTACAGAGTAAAACGTGAATGATGTTAACCCTGTACAGAGTAAAACGTGAATGATGTTAACCCTGTACAGAGTAAAACGTGAATGATGTGAACCTGTACAGAGTAAAACGTGATGATGTTAACCCTGTACAGAGTAAAACGTGAATGATGTTAACCCTGTACAGAGTAAAACGTGAATGATGTTAACCTGTACAGAGTAAAACGTGAATGATGTTAACCCGGTACAGAGTAAAACGTGATGATGTTAACCCTGTACAGAGTAAAACGTGATGATGTTAACATGTACAGAGTAAAACGTGAATGATGTTAACCTGCACAGAGTAAATCGTGAATGATGTTAACTTGTACAGAGTAAAACGTGAATGATGTTAACCTGTACAGAGTAAATCGTGAATGATGTTAACCTGTACAGAGTAAATCGTGAATGATATTAACCTGTACAGAGTAAAACGTGAATGATGTTAACCCGGTACAGAGTAAAACGTGATGATGTTAACCCTGTACAGAGTAAAACGTGAATGATGTTAACCTGTACAGAGTAAATCGTGAATGATGTTAACCTGTACAGAGTAAAACGTGAATGATGTTAAGCTTGTACAGAGTAAAACGTGATGATGTTAACCTGTACAGAGTAAAACGTGAATGATGTTAACCTATACAGAGTAAAACGAGAATGATGTGAACCTGATGTTAACCCTGTACAGAGTAAAACGTGAATGATGTTAACCTATACAGAGTAAAACGAGAATGATGTGAATCTGTACAGAGTAAAACGTGAATGATGTTAACCCTGTACAGAGTAAAACGTGAATGATGTTAACCTGTACAGAGTAAAACGTGAATGATGTTAACCCTGTACAGAGTAAAACGTGATGATGTCAACCCTGTACAGAGTAAAACGTGAATGATGTTAACCTGTACAGAGTAAAACGTGAATGATGTTAACCTGTACAGAGTAAAACGTGAATGATGTTAACACTGTACAGAGTAAAACGTGATGATGTCAACCCTGTACAGAGTAAAACGTGAATGATGTTAACCCTGTACAGAGTAAATCGTGAATGATGTTAACCCTGTACAGAGTAAAACGTGAATGATGTTAACCCTGTACAGAGTAAATCGTGAATGATGTTAACCCTGTACAGAGTAAAACGTGATGATGTTAACCCTGTACAGAGTAAATCGTGAATGATGTTAACCTGTACAGAGTAAAACGAGAATGATGTGAACCTGATGTTAACCCTGTACAGAGTAAAACGTGAATGATGTTAACCTATACAGAGTAAAACGTGAATGATGTTAACCTATACAGAGTAAAACGAGAATGATGTGAACCTGATGTTAACCCTGTACAGAGTAAAACGTGAATGATGTTAACCTATACAGAGTAAAACGAGAATGATGTGAATCTGTACAGAGTAAAACGTGAATGATGTTAACCCTGTACAGAGTAAAACGTGAATGATGTGAACCTGTACAGAGTAAAACGTGAATGATGTTAACCCTGTACAGAGTAAAACGTGATGATGTCAACCCTGTACAGAGTAAAACGTGAATGATGTTAACCTGTACAGAGTAAAACGTGAATGATGTTAACCTGTACAGAGTAAAACGTGAATGATGTTAACACTGTACAGAGTAAAACGTGATGATGTCAACCCTGTACAGAGTAAAACGTGAATGATGTTAACCCTGTACAGAGTAAATCGTGAATGATGTTAACCCTGTACAGAGTAAAACGTGAATGATGTTAACCCTGTACAGAGTAAATCGTGAATGATGTTAACCCTGTACAGAGTAAAACGTGATGATGTTAACCCTGTACAGAGTTAATCGTGAATGATGTTAACCTGTACAGAGTAAAACGTGAATAATGTTAACCCTGTACAGAGTAAAACGTGAATGATGTTAACCCTGTTCAGAGTAAAACGTGAATGATGTTAACCCTGTACAGAGTAAAACGTGATGATGTAAACCCTGTACAGAGTAAATCGTGAATGATGTTAACCCTGTACAGAGTAAAACGTGATGATGTTAACCCTGTACAGAGTAAAACGTGAATGATGTTAACCTGTACAGAGTAAATCGTGAATGATGTTAACCTGTACAGAGTAAGACGTGAATGATGTTAACCTGTACAGAGTAAAACGTGAATGATGTTAACCTGTCCAGAGTAAAACGTGAATGATGTTAACCTGTACAGAGTAAAACGTGATGATGTTAACCTGTACAGAGTAAAACGTGAATGATGTTAACCTGTACAGAGTAAAATGTGAATGATGTTAACCTGTACAGAGTAAAACGTGGATGATGTTAACCTGTACAAAGTAAAACGTGATGATGTTAACCCTGTACAGAGTAAAACGTGAATGATGTTAACCTGTCCAGAGTAAAACGTGATGATGTTAACCTGTACAGAGTAAGACGTGAATGATGTTAACCTGTACAGAGTAAAACGTGAATGACGTTAACCTGTACAGAGTAAAACGTGAATGGTGTTAACCTGTACAGAGTAAAACGTGAATGATGTTTACCAGTACAGGGTAAAACGTGAATGATGTTAACCTGTACAGAGTAAAACGTGAATGATGTTAACCTGTACTGAGTAAAACGTGAATGATGTTAACCCTGTACAGAGTAAAACGTGAATGATGTTAACCTGTACAGAGTAAGACGTGAATGATGTTAACCTGTACAGAGTAAAACGTGAATGATGTTAACCTGTACAGAGTAAAACGTGAATGATGTGAACCTGTACAGAGTAGATCGTGAATGATGTGAACCTGTACAGAGTAAAACGTGAATGATGTTAACCTGTACAGAGTAAAACGTGAATGATGTTAACCCTGTACAGAGTAAATCGTGAATGACGTTAACCTGTACAGAGTAAAACGTGAATGGTGTTAACCTGTACAGAGTAAAACGTGAATGACGTTAACCTGTACAGAGTAAATCGTGAATGGTGTTAACCTGTACAGAGTAAAACGTGAATGATGTTTACCAGTACAGGGTAAAACGTGAATGATGTTAACCTGTACAGAGTAAAACGTGAATGATGTTAACCTGTACAGAGTAAAACGTGAATGATGTTAACCTGTACAGAGTAAAACGTGAATGATGTTAACCTTTACAGAACATGTACAGAATAAAACGTGAATGATGTTAACCTGTACAGAGGAAATCGTGAATAATGTTAACCTGTACGGAGTAAAACGTGAATGATGTTAACCTGTACGAAGTAAAACGTGAATGACGTTAACCTGTACAAAGTAAAACGTGAATGACGTTAACCTGTACAGAGTAAAACGTGAATGACGTTAACCTGTACAGAGTAAAACGTGAATGATGTTGACCTGTACAGAGTAAAACGAGAATGATGTTGAACTGTACAGAGTAAAACGTGAAGTTAACCTGTAAATAGTAAAACGTGAATGACGTTAACCTGTACAGAGTAAAACGTGAATGACGTTAACCTGTACAGAGTAAAACGTGAATGATGTTGACCTGTTCAGAGTTAAACGAGAATGATGTTGAACTGTACAGAGTAAAACGTGAATGAGGTTAACCTGTACGGAGTAAAACGTGAATGACGTTAACCTGTACGGAGAAAAACGTGGATGACGTTAACCTGTACAGAGTAAAACGTGAATGAGGTTAACCTGTACAGAGTAAAACGTGAATGACGTTAACCTGTACAGAGTTAAACGTGAATGATGTTGACCTGTACAGAGAAAAACGAGAATGATGTTGAACTGTACAGAGTAAAACGTGAATGAGGTTAACCTGTACGGAGTAAGACGTGAATGAGGTTAACCTGTACGGAGTAAAACGTGAATGACGTTAACCTGTACAGAGTAAAAACGAGAATGATGTTTACCTGTACAGAGTAAATCGTGAATGATGTTTACCTGTACAGAGTAAATCGTGAATGATGTTTACATGTACAGAGTAAATCGTGATTGATGTTAACCTGTACAGAGTAAAACGTGAATGACGTTAACCTGTACAGAGTAAAACGTGAATGATGTTAACCTGTACAGAGTAAAATGTGAATGATGTTAACCTTTACCGAGTAAAACGTAGATGATGTTAACTTGTACAGAGTAAAACGTGATGATGTTAACCCTGTACAGAGTAAAACGTGAATGATGTTAACCTGTCCATAGTAAAACGTGAATGATGTTAACCTGTACAGAGTAAAACGTGAATGATGTTAACCTGTACAGAGTAAAACGTGAATGATGTTAACCTGTACAGAGTAAAACGTGATGATGTTAACCTGTACAGAATAAAACGTGAATGATGTTTACCAGTACAGGGTAAAACGTGAATGATGTTAACCTGTACAGAGTAAAACGTGAATGATGTTAACTTGTACAGAGTAAAACGTGAATGATGTTAACCTTTACAGAACATGTACAGAATAAAACGTGAATGATGTTAACCTGTACAGAGGAAAACGTGAATAATGTTAACCTTTACGGAGTAAAACGTGAATGACGTTAACCTGTTCGGAGTAATAATAATAATAATAATAATAATAAATTCTTTATTTCATGAAGGTACAACTCATTAAGATTATACAAACAATTGCACAACACTTATCTTCCATGAGGCCTTCTGATAACTACAGCAACTTATAAACAATAGCAAGTGAATACATGCACGTAACATTAATACTATGTTTTAAGCTGGCATTCAAAACAAGTATTCACTATTAACACAACTTAATTTGAGCAGAACACCTGTTATCTTGAAATAGAAATAATTTATAATTGTGTTTGAAAGCATAAATAGAAACAGAAGTCCGGATATTTTCTGGGATTGAATTCCAAGTCCGCATGGCAACATAGGTAACAGATTGTTTTAAATATTCGGATTTAGGTCTAGGATGCTTAATGTCATGTTTAATGCATGATCTTAAATTATATCTGCTATTTTCAGAAAATGTTATTAATTTACTTATGTATATTGGTGTAAGATTATGAATTGCTTTATAAACTAAAACACCTACTTGAAATTTACATCTTGTTTCAAATGACATCCAATTTAACTCATTGAAAAGATTTGCAGAGTAAAACGTGAATGATGTTAACCTGTACGGAGTAAAACGTGAATGACGTTAACCTGTACAGAGTAAAACGTGAATGACGTTAACCTGTACAGAGTAAAACGTGAATGACGTTAACTTGTACAGAGTAAAACGTGAATGACGTTAACCTGTACAGAGTAAAACGTGAATGATGATGACCTGTACAGATTAAAACGAGAATGATGTTGAACTGTACAGAGTAAAACGTGAAGTTAACCTGTACAGAGTAAAACGTGAATGACGTTAACCTGTACAGAGTAAAACGTGAATGACGTTAACCTGTACAGAGTAAAACGTGAATGATGTTGACCTGTTCAGAGTTAAACGAGAATGATGTTGAACTGTACAGAGTAAAACGTGAATGAGGTTAACCTGTACGGAGTAAAACGTGAATGACGCTAACCTGTACGGAGTAAAACGTGAATGACGTTAACCTGTACAGAGTAAAACGTGAATGAGGTTAACCTGTACAGAGTAAAACGTGAATGACGTTAACCTGTACAGAGTAAAACGTGAATGATGTTGACCTGTACAGAGTAAAACGAGAATGATGTTGAACTGTACAGAGTAAAACGTGAATGAGGTTAACCTGTACGGAGTAAAACGTGAATGACGTTAACCTGTACGGAGTTAAACGTGAATGACGTTAACCTGTACAGAGTAAAAACGATAATGATGTTGAACTGTACAGAGTAAAACGTGAATGAGTTTAACCTGTTCGGAGTTAAACGTGAATGATGTTTACCTGTACAGAGTAAATCGTGAATGATGTTTACCTGTACAGAGTAAATCGTGATTGATGTTAACCTGTACAGAGTAAAACGAGATTGATGTTAACCTGTACGGAGTAAAAGGTGAATGATGTTGACCTGTACGGAGAAAAACGTGATTGATGTTTACCTGTACGGAGTTAAAACGTGATTGATGTTTACCTGTACGGAGTAAAACGTGAATGACGTTAACCTGTACGGAGTAAAACGTGAATGATGTTAACCTGTAAAGAGTAAAACGTGAATGATGTTTACCTGTACAGAGTAAATCGTGAATGATGTTTACCTGTACAGAATAAATCGTGATTGATATTAACCTGTACAGAGTAAAACGTGAATGATGTTTACGTGTACATAGTAAATCGTGAATGATGTTTACCTGTACAGAGTAAATCGTGAATGATGTTTACCTGTACAGAGTAAAACGTGAATGATGTTAACCTGTGCAGAGTAAAACGTGATTGATGTTTACCTGTACAGAGTAAATCGTGATTGATGTTTACCTGTACAGAGTAAATCGTAAAACGTGAATGATGTTTACCTGTACAGAGTAAAACCTGAATGATGTTTACCTGTACGGAGTAAAAGGTGAATGATGTTTACCTGTACGGAGTAAAACGTGATTGATGTTAACCTGTACAGAGTAAAACGTGAATGATGTTATGTACAGAGTAAATCGTGAATGACGTTAACCTGTACGGAGTAAAACGTGAATGACGTTGACCTGTACGGAGTAAAACGTGATTGACGTTTACCTGTAAGGAGTAAAACGTGAATGACGTTAACCTGTACGGAGTAAAACGTGAATGACGTCAACCTGTACGGAGTAAAAAGTGATTGACGTTAACATGTACGGAGTAAAACGTGAATGATGTACAGAGTAAAACGAGAATGATGTTGAACTGTACGGAGTGAAACGTAAATGATGTTAACCTGTACGGAGTAAAACGTGAATGATGTTGACCTGTACAGAGTAAAACGAGATTAATGTTGAACTGTACGGAGTAAAACGTGAATGATGTTAACCTGTACGGAGAAAACGTGAATGACGTTAACCTGTACAGAGTAAAACGTGAATGCGTTAACCTGTACAGAGTAAAACGTGAATGATGTTTACCTGTACAGAGTAAAACGAGAATGATGTTAACCATGTTCACCTGTACAGAGTAAATCGTGAATGATGTTTACCTGTATAGAGTAAATCGTGAATGATGTTTACCTGTACAGAGTAAATCGTGATTGATGTTTACCTGTACAGAGTCAAACGTGAATGATGTTTACCTGTACAGAGTAAATCATGAATGATGTTTACCTGTACAGAGTAAATCGTGAATGATGTTTACCTGTACAGAGTAAATCGTGAATGGCGTTTACCTTTACAGAGTAAAACGTGAATGACGTTAACCTGTACAGAGTAAAACGTGAATGATGTTGACCTGTACAGAGTTAAACGAGAATGATGTTGAACTGTACAGAGTAAAACGTGAATGAGGTTAACCTGTACGGAGTAAAACGTGTGTGATCTTCACCTGTACGGAGTAAAACGTGAATGACGTTAACCTGTACAGAGTAAAACGTGAATGAGGTTAACCTGTACAGAGTAAAACGTGAATGACGTTAACCTGTACAGAGTAAAACGTGAATGATGTTGACCTGTACAGAGTAAAACGAGAATGATGTTGAACTGTACAAAGTAAAACGTGAATGATGTTAACCTGTACGGAGTAAAACGTGAATGATGTTAACCTGTACGGAGTAAAACGTGAATGATGTTAACCTTTACAGAACATGTACAGAATAAAACGTGAATGATGTTAACCTGTACAGAGGAAAACGTGAATAATGTTAACCTTTACGGAGTAAAACGTGAATGACGTTAACCTGTTCGGAGTAATAATAATAATAATAATAATAATAAATTCTTTATTTCATGAAGGTACAACTCATTAAGATTATACAAACAATTGCACAACACTTATCTTCCATGAGGCCTTCTGATAACTACAGCAACTTATAAACAATAGCAAGTGAATACATGCACGTAACATTAATACTATGTTTTAAGCTGGCATTCAAAACAAGTATTCACTATTAACACAACTTAATTTGAGCAGAACACCTGTTATCTTGAAATAGAAATAATTTATAATTGTGTTTGAAAGCATAAATAGAAACAGAAGTCCGGATATTTTCTGGGATTGAATTCCAAGTCCGCATGGCAACATAGGTAACAGATTGTTTTAAATATTCGGATTTAGGTCTAGGATGCTTAATGTCATGTTTAATGCATGATCTTAAATTATATCTGCTATTTTCAGAAAATGTTATTAATTTACTTATGTATATTGGTGTAAGATTATGAATTGCTTTATAAACTAAAACACCTACTTGAAATTTACATCTTGTTTCAAATGACATCCAATTTAACTCATTGAAAAGATTTGCAGAGTAAAACGTGAATGATGTTAACCTGTACGGAGTAAAACGTGAATGACGTTAACCTGTACAGAGTAAAACGTGAATGACGTTAACCTGTACAGAGTAAAACGTGAATGACGTTAACTTGTACAGAGTAAAACGTGAATGACGTTAACCTGTACAGAGTAAAACGTGAATGATGTTGACCTGTACAGATTAAAACGAGAATGATGTTGAACTGTACAGAGTAAAACGTGAAGTTAACCTGTACAGAGTAAAACGTGAATGACGTTAACCTGTACAGAGTAAAACGTGAATGACGTTAACCTGTACAGAGTAAAACGTGAATGATGTTGACCTGTTCAGAGTTAAACGAGAATGATGTTGAACTGTACAGAGTAAAACGTGAATGAGGTTAACCTGTACGGAGTAAAACGTGCATGACGCTAACCTGTACGGAGTAAAACGTGAATGACGTTAACCTGTACAGAGTAAAACGTGAATGAGGTTAACCTGTACAGAGTAAAACGTGAATGACGTTAACCTGTACAGAGTAAAACGTGAATGATGTTGACCTGTACAGAGTAAAACGAGAATGATGTTGAACTGTACAGAGTAAAACGTGAATGAGGTTAACCTGTACGGAGTAAAACGTGAATGACGTTAACCTGTACGGAGTTAAACGTGAATGACGTTAACCTGTACAGAGTAAAAACGATAATGATGTTGAACTGTACAGAGTAAAACGTGAATGAGTTTAACCTGTACGGAGTTAAACGTGAATGATGTTTACCTGTACAGAGTAAATCGTGAATGATGTTTACCTGTACAGAGTAAAACGTGAATGATGTTTACCTGTACAGAGTAAATCGTGATTGATGTTAACCTGTACAGAGTAAAACGAGATTGATGTTAACCTGTACGGAGTAAAAGGTGAATGATGTTGACCTGTACGGAGAAAAACGTGATTGATGTTTACCTGTACGGAGTTAAAACGTGATTGATGTTTACCTGTACGGAGTAAAACGTGAATGACGTTAACCTGTACAGAGTAAAACGTGAATGATGTTAACCTGTAAAGAGTAGAACGTGAATGATGTTTACCTGTACAGAGTAAATCGTGAATGATGTTTACCTGTACAGAATAAATCGTGATTGATATTAACCTGTACAGAGTAAAACGTGAATGATGTTTACGTGTACATAGTAAATCGTGAATGATGTTTACCTGTACAGAGTAAATCGTGAATGATGTTTACCTGTACAGAGTAAAACGTGAATGATGTTAACCTGTGCAGAGTAAAACGTGATTGATGTTTACCTGTACAGAGTAAATCGTGATTGATGTTTACCTGTACAGAGTAAATCGTAAAACGTGAATGATGTTTACCTGTACAGAGTAAAACCTGAATGATGTTTACCTGTACGGAGTAAAAGGTGAATGATGTTTACCTGTACGGAGTAAAACGTGATTGATGTTAACCTGTACAGAGTAAAACGTGAATGATGTTATGTACAGAGTAAATCGTGAATGACGTTAACCTGTACGGAGTAAAACGTGAATGACGTTGACCTGTACGGAGTAAAACGTGATTGACGTTTACCTGTAAGGAGTAAAACGTGAATGACGTTAACCTGTACGGAGTAAAACGTGAATGACGTCAACCTGTACGGAGTAAAAAGTGATTGACGTTAACATGTACGGAGTAAAACGTGAATGATGTACAGAGTAAAACGAGAATGATGTTGAACTGTACGGAGTGAAACGTAAATGATGTTAACCTGTACGGAGTAAAACGTGAATGATGTTGACCTGTACAGAGTAAAACGAGATTAATGTTGAACTGTACGGAGTAAAACGTGAATGATGTTAACCTGTACGGAGTAAAACGTGAATGACGTTAACCTGTACAGAGTAAAACGTGAATGCGTTAACCTGTACAGAGTAAAACGTGAATGATGTTTACCTGTACAGAGTAAAACGAGAATGATGTTAACCATGTTCACCTGTACAGAGTAAATCGTGAATGATGTTTACCTGTATAGAGTAAATCGTGAATGATGTTTACCTGTACAGAGTAAATCGTGATTGATGTTTACCTGTACAGAGTCAAACGTGAATGATGTTTACCTGTACAGAGTAAATCATGAATGATGTTTACCTGTACAGAGTAAATCGTGAATGATGTTTACCTGTACAGAGTAAATCGTGAATGGCGTTTACCTTTACAGAGTAAAACGTGAATGACGTTAACCTGTACAGAGTAAAACGTGAATGATGTTGACCTGTACAGAGTTAAACGAGAATGATGTTGAACTGTACAGAGTAAAACGTGAATGAGGTTAACCTGTACGGAGTAAAACGTGAATGATCTTAACCTGTACGGAGTAAAACGTGAATGACGTTAACCTGTACAGAGTAAAACGTGAATGAGGTTAACCTGTACAGAGTAAAACGTGAATGACGTTAACCTGTACAGAGTAAAACGTGAATGATGTTGACCTGTACAGAGTAAAACGAGAATGATGTTGAACTGTACAAAGTAAAACGTGAATGATGTTAACCTGTACGGAGTAAAACGTGAATGATGTTAACCTGTACGGAGTAAAACGTGAATGATGTTTACCTGTACAGAGTAAAACGTGAATGATGTTTACCTGTACTGAGTAAAACGTGATTGATGTATACCTGTACAGAGTAAAAGGTGAATGATGTTAACCTGTACGGAGTAAAACGTGAATGATGTTAACCTGTACGGAGTAAAACGTGAATGATGTTTACCTGTACGGAGTAAATCGTGAATGATGTTAACCTGTACAAAGTAAAATGTGAATGATGTTGCCCTGTACAGAGTAAATCGTGAATGATGTTTACCAGTACTTAGTAGAACGTGAATGACGTTTACCTGTACAGAGTAAAACGTGAATGAGGTTTACCTGTACAGAGTAAAACGTGAATGATGTTAACCTGTACAGAGTAAAACGTGAATGATGCTTACCTGTACAGAGTAAAACGTGATGGATGTTTACCTGTACAGGGTAAAACGTGGATGATTTTAAACTGTACAGAGTAAAACGTGAATGATGTATACTTGTACGGAGTAAAACGTGAATGATGTTGACCTGTACGGAGTAAAACGTGATTGATGTTTACCTGTACAGAGTAAAACGTGAATGATACGTAAGAAATAATTGATAGGTACATTTATACAAAGAAATTACTAATATCCTACTCCCTGTTCCCAGATACGAACATACTTTAAAGTGTATTAAAATGGAAGTGGGGATGGGGAGGGTGGGTGGGGGTGGGGGATGGTTAAGGAGGTTGGGCTGGGTGTAGGGTTTTTTTGTTGTAAGAAAGAAAACTTTCTGTAATAATGTTCCATATAGCGTTTCGCAAATTTTTTTTTTATATTTTTTTTTTATATATATCTTGAAATACGTCAATAGAACGATTTTGGAGTTCTGTTTATTCCAATAAAAGTCTTCTAAAATTCGTTAGTATGCAATTTTTAAGTGTTTTTTTTTTAATCCGGGAAAGCATACCCAACCCCCTAACCCCGCTCTAAGAAAGTTGTTTTTAATCCCATAATACTCCCTTGAATTAACAATTTGAAAACCGTTTCTCCAGACCTTGCCTCCTGGAAAAAAACTACAACGTACCACCCTAGATCTCCTAAAAATCGCTTTCTTACCTCCTCGCCTTGCAACAATCTGAAAAATACCTCTCCCCCCACCCTTCACCTCCCCGAACGGATTAAAAAAAAAGGGGATTAACCCCATGATAGACGAAACTATCTCTCCTGAAAATACGAGCCTTACCACCTCCTATTAAACAACGTATATAACACAGAAACAACAAAAAAAAAAACCTTGACCCGTCCCAACCTCGGATTTTTTTCGTTACCATCACCCCTTCCCCCTGGACTTTGTTTGAAGCGTCTCCACAACCCCCAATTCGCAAAAAAAAACACTAACTTACCCCCATTATCAAAGCAACAACACCTCCCATGACCCCTCCCTCCCCCATTCCACCTCACGCCCCTCGAACAAAATCCTTTTTTGCCCGATTCTTTCAAAACCACCTCTCATCTTCGGAACCTTTGAAAAAAACTGCATTTTGTTCACGAGCCTCACCCACGGCACCCTTCCTTCGTTAGGTAGGGTTGTATATCTGGAATAGCTCGTTGATACCAAGGTAGAGAATTAAACTTAGAATGGTACCAACATGGGGACTGACAAATAGTGAAAGAAAGACTAACTTTCCATATCTATTTATAGAATGCACAGCACACTTACTAGTGCTTAATCGCAACTGAAATGCGTTTTACGCGTTATTACATTTTGCTGTCGATTAAATCGGTCTCTGTCGCTTGTTTGAGTTTGAAATGGGCCAAAAGTGCTTTCACACAGAACGCAATGAAAACATCAATGCACATGTTAGACCTTGAAAGCATTTTGCAAATAACATGGGGGTGAACGTGTAAAGGTTTATGGCGTTCCTTAAGCAGCGCGATTCGTTCAATGCGCTAAAAATGGCGGATCATCACATTTAACAGATGGCATTGTGAGTGGATTTTGCTATTTTATTTCATTAATAAAGAAGTCTTTTAATCATTGCGTCCATCATGCGGAGAAATGTAGTATCCTCGGCTGTCTTGGTTGTCGTTCTTAAGATACAATACTGCAGATGGCGAAGCTATCCAAACAGCCGTTTAACGATCAACGTTTGCGTCCCATGATGCACACATTGATAGTTCCAATGCAACGCAATAAATTGAAATCAAAGGAAATATTGACGCACCTCGGCAATGTTTCGTCTTGTTTTTCCACCATTGTGCAAACATTCAGCCAACAGCGCTGCTTAAGCAACGCCATAAACAGCTACACGTTTTCCCCCGTGAAATAAGTAAATTAATATATTTAATATAGATACACATTTTGAACTGCTGGCTTGACTATCGATTTTAAAATATCGTGCACTCTTATTTATTTAAAACGACCCATTTATTCAAATAAATTACAGCATGCTCACGCGAATTTTCTATAACCGTCCTTTGTTAAGCATAGTTTGTTACTGAAATTAAATAAATAATAGGATAATAATGTGAAAATAAACATTCGATTATGCTGGTTAATTAAATAGCAACATGCACGTAGGCATACGCTAGACGGGCCCTTAGTTCAATATATTTAATTTCGAAAAGGTGTATTGTCTTCATCAAGCAAAGGATTGGTACGAAAGAATACCTTGTGTTTGTTTGTTTGGTGTTTAACGTCATTTTCAACACATGTAAGGTTATATATGGCTGTCGATTTGTTTGTTTGTTGCCGCCATCCGGAAGAATCGAAACTTACTCATTTACAAAGTCGAGATCGCGGTGGGAGAAAGAATACCTGTAACGTTAATATCTATAATAATAATATAATATTTCATTGCAAATGTGTTTTTTGTTGTTGTTTTTTTACAAAACATATGTGTGACTTAACAATGGTTCGTTAGTGTTTTTTTTATTTTATATTTCAACCCATATTATCACTTTTCATCAACGTTTGTCTCCCGGTCTTTGGGAATAGAGTCTCTGCTATCCGGGGCACCGTGTGGTTTCCGGGCACTAGGAATATGGCTTCTGCTAGCTGGGATACAGTGTGGTTCCCGGGCACTGATATGGGCTCTACTATCCGGGACAACGTGTGGTTCCGGGGCACTGAGAATAGGGCCACTACTGCTATCCAAGACACCGTTCGGTTCCCGGTCACTAAAAATAGGGCCTCTGCTATCCGGGACACCTTGTGGTTCCCGCGCATTCATAATAGAGCGTCTGCTATCCGAGACACAGTGTGGTTACCAGGCACTGATAAGGTGTATGTTAACCGGGCCACCGTGTGCTTCTCGTGTACTGATAATAGGGCCGCTGCGATCCGGGACACCGTGTGGTTCCCGGGGACTGAGAATAGGGCCTCTATGATCCGGGACACCGTGTGCTTCCCGGTCACTGATAATAGGGCCTCTGCTATTCAGACAGAGAGGTAAATTCACACGAATTTCATGTTCAATTTGTGTCAAACATTTAATTGATCAAGCTGGAAAAGCTATGTTTTCAGTTATTAAAAAGTCAGGTAAATTATCATTAAGCTGCCAAAGGCAGCTGACCCTTATATAGGTTTTATATCTGTCTATGGTCTGATAATAGCTGCCGAAGGCAGCTGACCCTTATATAGGTTTTATATCTGTCTATGGTTAACAGACTGTGACTCATGTAAGTGGCGATACGCATGCTTTACAACTTGAATTCTGAAAAACTTCAATGGTATAAACATATATTTTGTAATGTTGAAAGGTTAACATTTCACTTGCTGAAATGACGTTTTCGTAAACCAGTCTACTGAAATGTACAGTGTGACTATACCACATGATCTATGATGTCATTATTGCTAATTTTTGAAGAAAAAAAATGTAAACATTCGCCCGCATTGAAAACTTAGGAGTGAGGTA
Source organism: Cyrtodaria siliqua (assembly GCA_037043455.1). Classification (NCBI taxonomy): domain Eukaryota; kingdom Metazoa; phylum Mollusca; class Bivalvia; order Adapedonta; family Hiatellidae; genus Cyrtodaria; species Cyrtodaria siliqua. The sequence goes on along the minus strand of JAWPHD010000120.1, from coordinate 315,717 downwards.
AGATTTTTATTTCTTAACCATGTTCTACCAAAGAAAGCGCATTCGAACGTAAAAAAATGTACGTTACCCTCGACTCATATTCTTTTTTTTGTGAAAGTTGGTACTTTTGAACAACACTTTGGAAAGCTTCTGAAAATGCACCTAAAATAATTTGCTAATCCTTGAAGCGTACTTGAATTGTGCACATATTATGAACAAAATCCCTGCATATACCCCGTTTTTATGAAGAAAACTTCCCCAGTATTATTTCACAACAGGTAAGTGAAGGGTTTTGATTAAAAAACCTGTTCGCAAGAATTAATGATTTTTTAAATTATGCTAATCCGTGAAGTCAATTATTTATGCTAAATCGTGAAGTCGATTTTTTATGCTAAATCGTGAAGTCATTTATGTTGTCAATTATCTAAAACTTTATAAAACCTAAGATTTTATCGCTATTTTGTCCGTCGTCAGACTTCGTCCGTCGCTGTTGTCTTCCGTCGTCGTCGTAATTATTTTGCTTTAAACAAATCTTCTCTGAAACCACTGGGCGAAATTTTATAAGACTATCTCTCAAGGTTATTCAAAATCTGGCAATCCACCCAAAACTCTGGTTGTCATGCCAACAGAAGGAAAATATAAGAAGGTAGGATATAGTCCAGCTATAAATCGAGAAATAAAAAAATCGACTTCACGGATTAGCATAATTTAAAAATTTAATAATTCTTGCGAACTGGTTCTTTAACCAAAACCCTTTTGCTTACCTGATGTGAAATAATAATGGGGAAGTTTTCGTTATTTAAAACAGGGTATATGCATGAATTTTGTTCATATTATGCGCAAAATTAAAGTACGCTTCAAGGATTAGCAAATTATTTCTGGTGCATTTTCAGAAGTTTTCCAAAGTGTTTTCCAAAAGTACCAACCTTCAAAAAAAAAGTATATCAGTCGAGGAGTGAAGCGTACATTTTTGCGTTCGAATGCGCTTTCTTCGGTAGGAAATAAAAATCTTACCTCACTCTGAAGCTTTCAATGTGGGCGAATGTTACACTTTTTTTTCTACAAGAATTAGCATTAATGACGTCATAGATCATGTGGTATAGTCACACTGTTATATGTATATTAGCGACAAAACATTGACAAATCTCTATAGCGCAGATGATGGAGGCGTCGTAGGAAGGTAGGGTTCAAGCATGCTGATTTTTTTTTTTAAACTTTCATTATTATGATTTGATTTAAACATATTTTATTGCCAATATTTTACAAACAGAGCAAATATAAACATATATACGATAGACATATTATAATGACAGATGGGTTGGGTAACAAGTTCTACCAACATTAGATTAAACCCTTCCCAGTTAGCATTTTGAAATTGCGAATGTATATGGCTGAGAGTAATAAAATAAAATACAATGGCAAATACATTGATATAGAATAAAGCTGAATAAGTAAATAAAATATAAAGAGAAAACATAATAGAGAAAAACTACAGAGACAGATTATGTAAACCTATGTGTTTCGCGTATATATGTTTGAACTGCTTCGAAGAGAGATTCATTTCCTCTGTCAGTTAACTGTTCGAGACCATAAAGGATTGTTCTTATATTTAACGGATGTAAATGGCGGGTGGATTGAAAGAGTTGGAGCCGGTATGTGAAAAAAGTGTTACACTGGAAAAAATAATGTTCAGCATCTTCTACTTCAAATCCGCACTCGCAAACGGGTGAATCGCGTAAATGATTAAGGTATAAATCGCTATTAAGATTACTACACAAATTCCTCATTTTGGCATGTAAAACAGAAAATAAACGTTGACCACTTAAGTAGTATTTTGGTACCTTTGTACTCGGAAATACAGATGTTAATAGTCTTCTCTTGAAAATTGATATAGATTCCGAGTTTCGTATTTCTACTGACAGATTATTCCATAGTTTAAGAGAAGACGGAACAAACGATTTGTTGTATATTTCAGTTCTCCTAGCAATAGTGGCATAGTTGTCGTTATTTCTGAGAGGGTATGCACTGACATCTCCTACTAGCTGCGGAAAGATGTTTGAGATATAATTTGGAACGGATCCATTTTTAACATTATAGACTGAAATAAGTTTTTGCATTTTCCTTCTATCGGAAAGTGATACCCATCCTATTTCAGATATTAAACGATGTATGGATACTGAACGAGTCAGTCCCGTCACAATACGAGCTGCTTCATATTGTAACTTTTCCAAGCTATCTTTTTCGAAAGAAGTACATCCATCCCATGTAATGGAAGCATATTCTAATATTGGACGCATATAAGACAAGTATATCTGATTAAGTGTTTTACGAGCTACTTTATATTTAAGTATTCGCATTAAACCAAGAACCTTTGAAGCAGAAGCAATAATATTGCTAATGTGTTCGTGCCATTTTCCGTTATTACTTAATGTTACTCCTAAATGTTTATGGTTGTCAACAAAAGTCAACGGGACATTGTCTAGATATAAAGTTGGACGACGATCATTATCAATTAAAGAAAAGAACATTACTTCTGTTTTGGCAGGATTAAATTGTACAAGCCATTGATTTGACCATTGCGTAATCATTACTAGATCATGATTAAGGATTCCTTCCATGTCGTTTATACTAGATGTTGAGACTGATAGCGAACTGTCGTCAGCAAATAAACGAGTTATACTCAGCATGTTTTCGGCAATATCATTTACATATATTACAAATAAAAGAGGGCCCAAGACAGAGCCTTGAGGAACTCCGCCAGTTACAGTTTTTGACTCGGAGGTTGCAGATCCAACACGGACTCTTTGAGATCGGGTTGAGAGATAATCAGATATCCAGACTAAAAGTTTTCCATCAATACCTTATTGTTTAAGCTTAAACAAAAGCCCTTTATGCCAAACACGATCGAAAGCTTTAGATATATCATTAAACACAATACACGTAAATTGTTTAGCATCGAATGCCTGACATATATGGTGATACATATCGACAAGTTGATATGTAGTAGAATGACCAGGGAGAAAACCCGATTGGTTTCTAAAAATAAGATCGAACATCAGTAGAAAATTATACATGTGTTTAAATACTATTCTTTCCATTACTTTACCAACACAACTAAGTAAAGATATTGGTCTATAGTTCATAGGAATACTAGGATCTGACTTTTTGAAAAGTGCCATAACCATAGCACATTTCCATAGGTCGGGGAAAATACATTCATTTAATGATCTGTTAAAAAGTATATGTAGAGGTTTTGAGATTGTATTTACGGTTTCATTTAACACCTTATGACTTATTTCATCCTCTCCATTTGCTTTAGTTACGTCCAAAATCTTGATAATATCAACAATTTCGGATTCTTCTATATAAATAGTTTCTAATTTATTATTGGATTTTAAATGAAAAATAGGTAATTCAACATTAGAGTCATCAACTGATGATATTGAAACAAAATATTCATTTAAGCATTTCGCTTTTTCTTGGTCAGTTATTGAGTATGACGTATCGCCATTAGGTAAGACTGTTTTTAAAGGTGGAATAGTTTCCGAATTTTTGTTTGACTTTATGAAATATTTTAAAAGTTTCCAATACTGACGTCTGCCCATAATAGTTGTTTCAGTAATTATAGTTTCCACATTATTAAAGAAACGTTCTTTCGCATGTTTTTTAAGATTATTAACTTTGTTTCGTAATCTTTTATATGCTGCTAAATCAGAAAATGATTGAGTACGCGTTGCTTTAGTTTTTTGACGATCACGTTGTCTTGAAACACGTCTTATTTCTGAATCATACCACGGTTTGTCATTAGGACGAATTGTTACATATTTCGATGGGATGCACACATTTATTAATTCAAAAAAAGATTTAGTAAACTTTTCGCACGCAACACTCAGCGAATCGTTATATAAGAAAGACCAGTCTGTATGTTGAATAAGATCATTGAGTTTTATGAAATTGGCTTTCTTATAATTCCAAACTCGTCGAGTAAAATTCGGTCTAACATTGTAACTGTATTGTAACATTAAGTATGTACCATGGTGGTCGCTTATATCATGTGGTATGGTTACAATTCCGGAATCTAAGGGTTTAAGAGAATCAGAAATAACTATAGGATCTATCAATGTGGCAGAGTGGTCGGTAACTCGAGTTGGTTCAGTTATAATGTTTGTCATATTATTAAGCTGCATTATATCTTTTAAAAAATGGTTATCAGTATTAAGTTGGTTCTCGTTGATATCACCAACTATAATGATGTTATTCGATAATTCAAAAGCCTTTTCTAAGCTAATGTTTAAGTTATCCCAAAAAATATTACTTGAATCAGGTTTGCGATAAACGGTACATACTAAAATAATTTCACTTTTATCTCTTACTTCAATCCAAAGTGAACTGGGTAATAAATATTCAAGTTCTAATACACGTCTTGAAATAATGTTATTCGCAGTATACATTAACAGTCCGCTAGAATGTGCAGATGTATCCTTTCGGAAAATATTACTATAACCGTCTATACGTATAAAATCATTGGACACGTTTTCCGATAGGTGGGTCTCTGTAAAACACAAAACATCATAATCTAATAAATGATCCTTAATATATTCCATTTTGTTACGTATACTACGAATATTTAAGTGAAATAAAGAGAGGCTATGTTTCTCTATCGTATTTTCAGGACCTGGATTTATTTCAATGTCGCCTGACATAATGACTAATAACAAAATAACAAGAGAAAACTCAATGTTTAATGCCCGGTACACACGGTAAGATTATCTCATAGGACAAATATTATAAGACAAATCTGATACAATCTATCTTATGAAATTGCCTGTACACACGGTGAGATTAATTCGATGGGATTTTCTGGTGACCTTCAAATAAGTGCATACTGGATCTTTCCAGAATGTAAACGAATGAAAGCGCCTTATCATACATCTTTCTTGTGGTAGTCTTTGTGCGTGACTGTCCACAAAACTTCCTCTTCCTCATAATATCCCAGCAATTCATCAATTTTATCATTCGTCCAGTTTCCTGCCATGTTGCTATATACGAACTAAAATACACGCGTGTACAAATCTACAATGCATGTAGACCATATGCTGCGAAATTTATGTCAAATCTGGAACGCAGTACACCTTGGCCACAGTGTCACCATGTGTGGTTGGATGGCGGTGCTTTTGATCTTGTCTTATGGAAATAGAGCATGTTCTATTTCTGGAAGACATCTTTCAGGTCATAAATTGTGTCTTAAGCCCCTGTACACACGATGCAATTTGTCTCACAAGACATATCTTATAAGATAAATCTTACCGTGTGTACCGGGCTTAAGAGAGATTTAGAGACGCATGCAGAAATGGACATCACACTTCGAAGCAATTTCAATATACCGTTAATTAAGCAGCTTAGGAACATGAAAGGTTTACGGAGAAAACACATGCTCTTTGTGAACGATTTAAATCTGTTATTGAATGTGCCTATGGCCATTCTCCAGCAACTAACATCATTACCCATTGTGTTTTAAATTTACAGGTAAATCAACCACACGTATATGCACTGTGAACGGCCACATGGCGACTAGTTCAAATAAACATATTCTTTTCTCTCCGACTAAACAATTTAATATAATTAACACTATACAACTAAAATAAACATTACAATAGTTTAGATTAAGCAGTAATAATTTGAAAAACGAACTCTTGTGAATACAGTGCGTACACAAAGCACCTCTTATTTTGTAGCAAAACAGCCCAAAGCGTGCACGCCAATAATCTATATTATTACGATACACAATAACATGTACACGCATTTGTCCGTGATGGTGCAAACTGCTCTGAATGAAATATTGAATTGGGGGAAGTGAGAGAGAGGATAGGGTATAAAGTGTGAGAGAAAGACAAACAAATAAAAGTGAAAGAAGTTTGCAAAAAGTAACCATCAGAAGTCAATGGAAGAACAGCTAAAATATGAAGAAACACAACCACACGTGTGTTTCAGCTCAGTGGTTTCTTACAACATTCAATTATACACTTATTTAGAATATAACAGTATACGCATTCTGTTAACTAACTGTTATTTAACTTGATCAAGTTTAGCTCCATGATTATTTTTTTATATAAATAGATGTAAATAAGTAAATAATAATAATAATAAAAAAGGATTAAAGTATTTGCTACACTGTCACAAAAAGTAAACATATATCTTCAATCTAGTTTTAAACAAAAACAAGTAATCGTTTCGTATTACCAACGTGGAGTAAAACGTGTGTACAACGGACAGTCGAACGCGATTTATGGTTGAAAGATAATAAAAATCTAGTTCGAAAATACATGTAAAATCTGTAAAGCAAGCGAGCAGAACAAAAACAGCTAAATTTCAATCTACAAAACCCCTCATTATTGACACAAGACTTGACCCATATATTGCCAAGCTTGCCCCATTGTTAACATAAACCAGTTATGGTCACTGTTTGTAATTATATAAATAATTTGCACATATTCCACGTGTTGAAGTGAAAACCGTAATACACGCTCTAGAAACGAATGGAAAGGGGTCGTCTCAACGAAAGAATGGCTTGTCAGCGCATGATTTCTATACAATGTTAGCAAAGACTGATTCTATAACAAAATTGAACCATAAACATGTTCTTTAAAACATGTACAACATTGTTTTGCAATTAAAAAGAATACATTTCAAAAATTGTTACTACATGAATGATACAATGTTCAGATTGACAGCCACTATCAACTTTGACACATTCCCTTATCACTATAAAATTGTAAATAAATAGACTTGAGAACGGTCCGATCTTATGAGTGAATATTTTAGGGTAGCTAATCTACAACAAATTATATCAAAATATCGACATATAGTAAATATCGTTTTGTGCACATGAATATTTCCTATTAACTTAGACTAGAATTTAATGAGCTAATTCAATTTTATACACTATTTATGATGATATGTAACTTATTCTGTTACACTTGTGTTATAGCATAAATTTGAAAAGAAAGTTTGTTTATGCAGTTCGCCACTGAATGTTTATAAATATTTATCAAGGTCACTGGCACTTCTCAGAAGATGGCGTTCAGGTCCCGCATTATCCTTGTAGAATAGACGTCCATCACCTGACCATGCCTGTTGTAATTTCCCTGATTTAACTAAGTGTCTGGCATGTGCTAGAAGACGGGATCTGATGCATGTGAGGTCCTCGTTAACGAAAACACCTTTTACTATGACCTTCTGTCGCCTTTTCGCCCTTGAAATGGCGTTGTTTCGTTCTGTCGTCTTTTGGTTCTATCGTCTCTTCGCGCTGCATTTGTCGTCTTTTCGTTATATCGTCTTTTCGTTCTGTCGTCTTTTCGCCTTCCGGTTGACAAGCATGTTTCGGTCATTGCGGCCATTTCACGGTGACTACTAAAGGTCGGGGACGATTTTGAATTGTTGGGGAAATAGGTCAAAATGACAGGGATGTCACATCCCTGATCATGTGTGCTTACCTTATGTCCAATCAAAATTAAACGGAGGGTTAGTATTCCTTTTAAATGTTTTTTTTTTTATAAACGCAGAATGGTTCATTTAATATAAATATGAAAACATAATAATATGAAAATAATAGTTTGACTCTGTAATCTAGTAGTAACTTTTCGGGACTGATACTGATGATCATGTCTGGACCAGTCGTACTAATTATCATGTTTGGAGTAAACTTTATATTCGTATTATTTAAAATGGTATGTAACACTATAGGATGGTTTAGCGGGCATAACTATGGATTTGTTTATGTAAAAATGTAATAAAATTACTTTGTTTTTAAAAATTATTTACTTTCCGGGGCCACTTAAAAATAGACACGATTTTGGCTCATATTCTTCGATCTATTCAAACAAAGGACAAGCAAAATATTGACTTTTAAAAACATTAACTTTCCGGGACAGTTTGTTGAAACCATCATATCACAATGATTATGCCTTATATTTACCAATGTAGGATGGTATAGCAAACATAATTATTATACGGAACTGTTAAACATGTACGTGACTGATAATTGTGCTAAGTTAACTTGATTGTTCATTTGGAAGTCAATAAATGCCATATCCTAATATTTGATTTTTCTCTTAATATGTTATTTAAAATAGTTGTGTAACATTGATTTATATATATATGTGTAACGTTGATGGAATATGTTAATAGTTTAGAACTATATTTACAACATATGAAATATAATAGTCAAGAATGGAGGTAAAACATATACACGTTCTTAACATTTAATATGTTAGCAAGACTCTTTCGAGAAAAAAAAAGAGAAATTGTCATCACTTTATCGTTATCTCCACTCGGTTGAAGTTGGAATATACATGTAAGCTTGTATCTCCGAAACGGCTTTACGTAATAGACTACAACTTTATACATGTGTTTGGCATCATTATACAAGATCATACAGCCAAATTACTGTCATAAACAACTATTAAATATGAACTTATTTAAGATCCTCTGTCCATGTATTCAAAAGGCACTAAGGCCCTAGTGGTACAAATAAAGACCTGAAAATAAAATGACAGACATTGTAACAAAAAAGTACAAATGCATAGTATACTTAGCAATTTTACACATTTAAGTGTACGTGATACAATATTAAGTGAAATACTGTTGCTATACAACAAAATGAATATATAATTAGTACATGTATATCATTACAACATCAATTCGTATGACCTATTTGGAAAAAGGTACTCATATACATATTGCAATTAAATCTTGAAACTTTCAAAAAGAACTGATTAAAATAAGGCCAAACATATAATTATCACTACAATATCCATTATATAAGGTGTGAATTACTAATTAATGAGTTGCAGAATCAATATAATTCATTACTTTTATTCGACATACCATAATTCATTCGCAACATCTTGTACACTGCTTCGCAGCATGACTCGAATGTAATACGCAGGTTTCAATATTGGTTACGTCATACTAGCGTGACGCGCGTCAGATTCCCGCCAAAACGAATTTCCATTCAAAATCAGTTATCTTCAACATTTTGCGATGTCATTTAGCCGATTGCTCCATCTATAGTTTATTTACATGAAAACAGTGATAAAACCTTTATCTGCATTGTAAAAAACAAACACTCAACGCAAATTACAAACCAACACGTGTGGGTAGCGGCTGTATTGTTTACATAGCAACAGTGCACTATTTTCTGTGCCGTTGCCTTCCGGCTAACGGAATGTAAAGATTTTGAACATACCGAAGCGCCGTGATACACAAGAGGCGGGATCCCGAAGAATGGCGGGATTGGCCGAGCGTTCACGATTGATCATAATTATATGTTTATTGCCTTACACAAGACTAGTGAATCATAATTATGATGACCATTCTGCGTTTATATAAAAGATTTAACAGAACTAGTAACCCTTCGTTTATTATTTATTGAAAATACGGTATGAACACTCCCTTTCGATTATGCCCAATTCTCAGGCAGTTCAAAATCGTCCCGACTTCGACTTTGAAATGGCCGCAATGATCGAAAAGCGCATGTCAACCGGACGGCGAAAGGAGGCCAAAACGAAAAGACGACAGGACGAAAAGACGACAAATGCAGCGCGAAAAGACGACAGAACGAAAAAACGACAGAACGAAAAGACGCCATTTCAAGAGCGAAAAGACGACACACAAAATATCGAAAAGACGAAGTGGCGTTCTGTCGTCTTTTTACCCTTGCAATGGCGTCTTTTCGTTCTGTCGTCTTTATTTTCTGCCACCTTTTTGCGCTGCATTTGTCGTCCTTTCGTCCTATCGTCTTTTCGTTCTGTCGTCCTACAACAACTATAGTTTGAAATATGTTTGCAGATGCTGTGGTAAGGTTCCCTGCATGACATCCGAACCGGAGTTCCGCAACATATGCCTTCGTTACGAGGTTATTGAAGTGGTCAATATTGTGAAAGTGGTCAATATTGTGAAAAGACGACAGAACGAAAAGACGCCATTTTTTAGGGCGAAAAGACGACACACAAAATATCGAAAAGACGAAGTGGCGTTCTGTCGTCTTTTTACCCTTGCAATGGCGTCTTTTCGTTCTGTCGTCTTTTCTTTCTGCCGTCTTTTTGCGCTGCATTTGTCGTCCTTTCGTCCTATCGTCTTTTCGTTCTGTCGTCCTACAACAACTACAATTTGAAATATGTTTGCAGATGCTGTGGTAAGGTTCCCTGCATGACATCCGAACCGGAGTTCCGCAACATATGCCTTCGTTACGAGGTTATTGAAGTGGTCAATATTGTGAATTGGAGCTCGTACAAACAAACCCCAGTCATACACGCCGGTCGAAATAACAAAATAACGAAAAAACTTCACACGGAATAACGAGAATTTAAATGTATAAAATGTCGTCTTTTCGAGTGCCGGTTTTTCTCTTGTCGTTTTTTCGCCCGGCGTTTTGACTATTTGTCGTCTTTTCGCGGGGCGTTTTTTCGTTATTTCGCCTGGCGTTTTTTTCGCCTTTTCGTTATTTCGCTAGGCGTTTTTTCGCACGGCGTTATTTCGCTCGGCGTTATTTCGCAGCGAAATAACGAAAAGACGAGATGGCACATATCAGCCACCATAGTTTCGCGTGTTAAAGCGACAGGCAAAATGCAATAAAAGTCGATATGTTAATTATGTGATAATATAATCTAAAATTCGTTCTCATTTATTATTGAATTTATTAAACTCGTTAGCAAAAATGATATAATAATCGGCAAGAGCCTCGCATTATATCATATTGGCAACTCCTTTAATAAATTCAATAGTGGACGAGTACTTATGTAATGTCCTCTATATCTGGTATCTTAAACTGGTCAACATAATTTAAATAACAAGTATGCTGTGCTATCGACTCCTTATGTTGAAGAATGTCAATCTAATTTTTTTCTATAACGTATCATACAATGCATTCCTATTAATTGTATAAACAAATTAAATTTGCATCTAAAAAAAATGTGCGACATATCAAGTCGCTCGTTTAAATTTCCATTCAAATTGCGCGCTTTAAATTTTAAAAATCTCAGGATTTTGTGTCATTTTTTTTGGCAGCCCTTTGTAAGTGCGAAGTTTTTCACATGACATTGAATTCAGTTGATCTTGCCATTTAAGCTTAATCTTCCTCTGCTTTTATGGAATGTGTCTATGTCGCTATGTTTCATAATGTATACAGGGTGCTAGGAAAGTAAGTATACGTGGTGATTTCAGATAAAATATATGGCATATGAAATGTGTGACATTATGTGCGATTTGATTAAACTATGATATATAGCGGTATCGAAGATATATGTATAGACGGCGCACACGTGTTGTCTATATGTGGGGAAACATCTCCCATATTTAGAAGAAATATAAAGGATGAGAATAAAGCACAGCGATGAAAGGGTGTGTCACTCTATGTGAAATGAAGGGTGTGTCACTCTATGTGACGATGAAAGGGTGTGTCACTCTATGTGACGATGAAAGGGTGTGTCACTCTATGTGAAATGATTTAGAGGTTTTCAAAAAGAGTTTAGGCACTGTTTATATTTTAGTGCGAGGTTTAACGCCTTGACATGTACTGTTACGCATATATAATTTGTGTTTTACTTCTATTAGTTCTTGTTGCATTTTCCAATGTACTTAAAGTAGATGTCCCGCCAACAAAAGTCAATGCATGTTCACAACAAATGTACACCGTTGCTAAGCAAACAGACTATGAGGTATATATATATATATATAACTTACATATTTTGAGTACCCAAACTCAATAGACACAATATAAATGGCTTTAACCGGCCAGGTCAAACCTCAAAACTGGAGCGTGGAATTACCAACTCGTAATTCTTTTTACGCATATTCAATTGAACCATGAACCTATACCGTTAATATATATTATGCATTATTATATGACCTGAACACCTGGATAGAGTTTTAATAAATGGTTTTGTAGTTTGATTTTGCCGTTCTTTGGCGGGTTAGTTGCTTAAAAAGGTTTCTGCTCTTTCCTATCTGTGCATACAGTTACTTTTGAAATGTTTACTGTTAGTATTCGAGCGATATCTACAAACTTTCTTTTACCCTGTACCTTGGTATTCCATCATGTAAACCCTTGACCAGCTGGTCGCTGTGACTCTTATCAGAGATAAAATCCAGTTCTTCATGACTTATCTGTGTGTATAGTCAAAATAAACATTATTGAATCTTACATGACCTTATATAGCCATACTGTGTTTACGTGCGAGAGTCCGAAATGTGGTCATTCAATAACAATATTGGAAAGGTCACTTCGTCAAAGTAGTTTCTTTCCGTCTCTTAAATGAAAAGTTTTATATTTGACACAAATAATAGTTTCGGACGAGTTCATGCTATTTTGCAATACATTATACAATTATGGACTTTTCAGCTGTTATACATGATGTGATATGCACCAAAAAAATCATTATTGACCGAGGCGATAGCCGAGGTCAATAATGATTTTTTGGTACATATCAACATCATGTATAACAGCTGAAAAGTCCATAACTGTTTTATTATATAACCCTCAATTTACAATTATATAAAACAGGTCAATATCAAAAAAACAATTATATAAAACAGGTCAATATCAAAAAAACAGGTCAATATCAAAAAAACAGGTCAATATCGCTAGATATTTTTTCTAAAAAATTACTTTTTAGCCAATGAAAACGCGTCTATTTATAGGTTATATAATAATGAGTAATATAGACCGCAAATCGCTTTTTTCATATTTTATGAGCTGTTAAATGACATCCGTACAGACATCATTTCATGGTCCGAGTATTAACTTTCATACCCCATCCAACCCTTCTCCAAGAACCGTTGGCTCGGGTATAAAATAAAACCTTAATTTCGGGTTAAAAAGTTAGCATTTGTGTAAAATTAAAGCTTTTAACATGAAAATTTAAACAGGTTATAGCATTTCTTTCCAGTAAAAACTGTTTTAAACGTGTTTTATTGTCGAAATATCAGTTATAAAATCCTGCTTATACAAGCTTTCCCATCGCTTAATTGTATTAAGGCAGGACCACGCAATGATAATACAGACTTACAATGGGAATACATTTTTTCTTAATAACACATTATAATCAAAACAAAAAACTATCTTGTTATGTTGTTATGATTAAAACGAGTTACAAATTATATCTTAAAGCTAAACATTATTTAGAGTTCGTATCTATTTTTTCACACATTTAAACCAGAAAAGCATGCACAATTACTCAAAATGTTCAACGGAGACTTCTCGACAATTTTACGCATATCAGATACACTAATCTTACTTCGCAAGTGTAAATATATATTCTACAATTACAATTAATATTTAAGTCTCATCATAGTACAGCGACACATATTTAAAATTATGCAAATTACGCCACAAAATTATTTTCATGACATTCTAAGATATATTCACAGCATTATTTTTCGAGTTGATGCAATTTATTCTGCTTTTCGAAGGTCGTAGGTCCCAGAGTGCAGTATAAATCGAATACACGAGACAAATATTGAGTTCTGCTCAACCCGAGGCTAGGGGGCGTGAACGGTAGCAAGCACATATCACTACCTTTCATGAACAGTCTCAATCAAACCGAGACTGCAATATATCGTATTTATCGTGTTCGGCCGTTTACAAAGGTCCACTTTCATACTCTTTTGTACCATTTCTCTAATGGTTTTAACAAAATATCGTTGGGTACACCGTGATATAACTGACATAATTTGATATAACTGCCAAATATGTCAGTTATAGGACGGCTGAACTATACTGGCAATTATTGCACGGGTATTTAGGTTTATAAAAAAAAAAATATCTTAAGCAGTAGCAAAGGAAAACCATTAGAGCTATGGTGCAAATATAATTATAGGAGACAAAAAAGTGTTAAATCTAGTGGAAAAACACGCATTTAACACAATTAAATAACCGGAGAAAACCACCTATTTAAACACATAAAATGTGCAATGCCATTAATCGAGACATTTAACGATTATGAAAGGCCATAACGATCCATAACGATCCATTTACAGTTTTACACTGTTTACCTTTCATTGTGTGATTACCAAGATTGTGGAAAATATGATGACGTCAACGTGAAGCCTGAAAGCCAATAAAGGCGGATGCTTGTCTTCAATCGTGTCGTGACGTGGCTTGTTCTTGTGTTGCTGTGGATTTTGCCATTTCGATTATGTACTTTTGGCTTTTTAGTTTTTTTTATATTCATAAATGCACGATCATATTTATGTTATTCGTATATTGCTAAGCGCCTCCGTGGCTAGGGGTTAACGACGTTGCGTTGTAAACCTTCTCGCCTCTCTCCGCTGCGGGTTCGAATCACACTGTGGGACTCGACAAGTGAGGAAGTGTCGATTCTTACGGATGGCGGGAGGTGTACAGTACTGGTTCTACCCAGGAAAAATGGGCGGTCTGCCTCCTCATATATAACCTTACATGTGTAACCTTACTGCTGCCTAGTTTGTTACAGGATATAGACTAGCGGCGAATTATCTTTTTACACCGTTTCATTAGGATGCAAATAGGGTAGGACTGAGGTTTGCTGCACCCAAGCGGTTTAAACCCCAAGCGGCCTTGTTGACACTGACCGTTTTTAGGCGGTAACTCTTTTGTCAACCCATTTATGTTTGGGGTGTCGCAAACATTAGTATGCGTGTTTCGGTTGACTGTGTTCTGTGAATGCTACGTTACCTGGTCGATTTTCATACCAATAAAACGTTTTATTACATTTATTTGGGTGAAAGTGAAAGAATATTCATAATCGCTAAATATTAATAACTCACTCCGAACTCAAAAATAACGTAAATGCGACGTTGAGTTGTGGACGTAAATAAAGTGTTGCTGATGTCGACGTTATCCGTCGTTAACGTTCAAAAATTCAGGTTAACATGATGTTAAATAAACTGATTTAAAATGTAATAAATCGATTATTATCCTTCGCTCGGTGGTAATCGTGTTTTGTTTTTTCACCCACTCGCATGCTCTTATCCGTGCATTTAAATCTAAAAAAGAAAGCAAAGGCATGGTTGTACATGACCAGGATATTTTTTGTAATAAGATTTCATTATTTTCTGCAATATTAATATGTGTTTGAGAAGCATTTGTATCGTTTATTTTGAGTCATGTATGTGTTGTTGCCTTCACATCGATATGGTGTTTACTTTTCCTGGCAGGATGTTATCACTGATGACAGGACAGGAAGAGTCGTTTTCTACTTTATATTAGTGTCAGAAATATTTCAATTTATTCCAACTAATAATGTCCAATGATCCTCGAAACGAACAAGCGAAAATAAAATTGGCTCTGCAAGTATTTGGACAGTAAGCGAAAACAGTTGAAACGTTCCGAGACCAAGATCAGAAATTTGAAAAAAGGTGTTTAAGACTTCAGCAAGCATACTTGATAAAGATTATCTGTTTTGCGTCCAACTTAAATGCCACAAATCATTTCAGAATTAATGATACTCAAATATTGTATGAGGAAATAGTCAGAAAAGATTGCAATTTGCGTCTTCTTTCCAATACACGTTCAAGTTATTCACTTCCTTGCACAACGATCCGATCAATATCAGAGGAGTCCCGTTGACATGAATGCAGTACAATATTAGTTGCTGTCGGAAAAGTATATGCTAAGCTAAGGAGAACAATGCAATAGCTGTACGTTTTTATAGTAATAATAAGTGTTACATAACTGTATAGTCGACATCTATATAGTTTTCCTAAGTTGTAAACTGTATGTAGGATACATAAACGAGACATATATAATATTGGGCGCCACCAAACCTATGCATGATAACGCAGCTCAACTTTGTCCCGCTAAGTAAATGAACAATTTCTGGCACACACAAAACAACACATCTCATTACAAGACTACATATATGCAGTTGTAGAAAGTTCATCTAGTATAATACAAGTTTGGAGGCTAGTACATATTGAATGACCCTCAATTGAAATTTTACATAATGGTAATACGAATTGACCCTGAACTGACTCCACGTGTGTCAACAACGGAGTCCGTATATAAGCACCCTGTTTTCGGCAAGTCAGTATCGGGAACTCCAGCCAGCAAAATGCAGGTCTTAATTTCGGCACTTTGTCTCTTAGTTGCTGTTTCGGCGCAAGATAATTTGGTGCAGCTGGCAACAAAACTGGGCGCCAATACACTTGTCAAATTGGTGACAGATGCAGGACTAGCAGGCACACTTGCGACTGGAGGTAAGACGTTTTGCAAATGCATTAGGCTTAAGATAACTCGTTTGTGCAGGTGTCATGTTATCACACAGTTTACTTATTATTGTTCGGGCGCTTGCTTCAGCCAAAGGTTATTCGGCAATAACATGAGCAAATTTATAAATACGTTCGTAAGTTATATATCATTAAAACTGGATTTTAGTGGTAAATAACAATACCTTACTTTTCAATATAAGTTGAGAATTAAAAATGTCTACAACCAAAATTCTTTTTGGTGCGGCATTTTCGATGTAAATTCATTGTTGCTGGGGCAGCAGAAAATTCAGAAACCTCTAAAAACGTTAGCCCTAAATATATTTCTATAAATCTTTCAGAGTGTCTTAATTTACATTGATCCAATACATTGAAACCATTTTTGGATACCAATTCTAAAAAAATAAAATCTTTTCAAATATGTGATGCAGCATAGTTCTGCATTGAAAATGCCCTATCAAAAATGTATGTCCTAGGTGAATTTTATATTGAAAGTCCATTAAATCTTTGGCTGTCAGCGCCTCAAACAATAGGCTTATGACAACTCATTTATTTATGGGTAATGTTATAACACTTACCACAATAGTTACTTTTTGCTAATGTGGCTGTCAAATTCCTTATTTAAAAAAAAGACTGCCGTAACACTAAATGTGTACAAATCGATGCTCTGATATACCGTTCAATGCGTTTGATACAACACAAACATCAAAAATAATTAGGAATAGATTTGCATTTTTCGGCGTTTATGACAAATTCCATGAGCAACGTTGTAGTAAATTTTCCATTTACTAACGGCGTTTAAGACAGCATAGGCTCCGAAAGATAAATGCTTATTAATTCGTTTAGTAACATTATTCCCTTCGCTCTAGTCCCAACAGCAGCGTGTCTTGGGAAAATGATAATGATAAAACAAATTGCAAGAGAAACAAATATTGTCAGTGTATTTTCAAACATTGAAATGGCCATTTTCTTTTAAAACATGTAGATGCCTGCGCGGTAGCCTCGCTTATATATTGAGACAAAATGGGTGCGTGCGCAGTAAAGAAAGGTGACGTTTATTCGAAAGTAGATGCTAATATTTTAGAACAAAGTATTAAGTGTCTGCAATTATTACAATAAAATGCGAAACTCAAAGTGGCGAAAGTGTAAACTTATGATAATACCGCTGTACCAGTACAGTGGGTGGGATAGTACCGCTGTATCAGTACAGTGGTGTGCTAATACCGCTGTACCAGTACAGTGGTGTGCTAATACCGCTGTACCAGTACAGTAGTGTGCTAATACCGCTGTACCAGTACAGTGGTGTGATAATACCGCTGTACCAGTACAGTGGGTATGCGTACAAGTCGTCACAGTAATGATGCTATTGGGTGGTCGCAAAACGGTCCAACAACAGCATAGGCAAGTGTTTGGCAACATACGTCTCATAGAAGTGGTGTATGTAGAAGAGCCGCCTTGGTTTAACGTTGATAATACTTAACTATTGAATTTACGCTTAAAGGTACATTTCTGTTATGTAATCGTCGTTCCGTCATCTAACAGCATCCTTGTTTGCTACACATCAATGGTAATCAAATATATCTAAATAAAATAAAAGGAAATGTGGACTGATGTTAGAAATGCCTGACAACTATATTAAAGGAAAAAAGAAACGCATTTCGGGAATATTCGCTATATAATGTATAAACTATACACACTTCCACATAATATTCCAGAGAAATACCAATTCCAGAGAAAAAGCAATATGTTTTGTAAAAAGAGGGTTGCAGCTAATTAGAGAAAGGACAAACATGTGCTGTTGTAGACTGTTTAATCACAGTAGACTTTGTAACATGAAAGGTCCTGTTTGAACATTTTAACCACTTCAGTACTCCACTTCAGTACTCCACTTCAGTACTGTTTTAAAGTAAAGAGATTGCAAAAAGATTACATCCTAAGTTTGCTTACTTGTTTGAGCCAAACGCGTATTCTGTCAATAATGAAAATTTGAAACGTTGGTATTTTATGTCTTGTTTTAGTTATTTTTCCGTAAGTAAATGTCTGACGTAACCTTGTACCATTCGATTAAGCGCAGCAGGTTATAATACAATATACAGTGGAAATCCCTGAGTTGCGTTTCTTTTTTTCCGTTAGTATATTTCACGATTAAGGTTCGATAATGTTCACATTTATTATACATATTTTTACTCTCGGCAAGTGTTGTGTGTATTATACATCTGTTAGAACCGTTTATGTTCATAGCAAAGCGCATTTATTACACACGTGTGCATGTACACATGTGTGCATGCTCTCTTTTTTTAAATAAAGACTAAAGCGTTATATTTAACGTACTTATCTGTTATCCAGGACCATTCACTGTATTTGGACCTACTGATGAAGCATTCGCTAAACTACCTAAGGAGGTACTGGACAAACTTATGAAAGACAAGAAACTTCTAGCCGACGTTCTTATGTACCACGTGGTCAGTAGTAAAGTCTACTCCTCCTCCCTGACCAATGAAATGGTAGCTCCAAGTCTCCTTATGGTAGAAGGCAAAGCGGTAGATATCAGGATAAATATATACAAGGACGGAAAGGTAAGTCAAACATGACCAGTACTGACAATGATAGACACATTACTGCTAAATAAAATAACGGTAATAATGATGATTGATTGACTGATTTAGTTGTAGTTTAACGGCTCATTATTATCTTAAATATAAAATATGTTAAGTCGCCCCCAGAGAGAAGTGAAGGAGACATGGGAATCCGGGACTTGTGTCCTGCTGTAAGGTCTAAGACTTGTGTTCTGCTCCCAGGCACGGTACCGCCTGCTTTACGTATCTATCCAATAAAAGAAGCTAAGGGGTGTGTATTTCATAAAGACACACCGAGGCACACCGAGGCACGGTACCGCCTGCTTTACGTATCTATCCAATGGACGAAGCTAATGGGTGTGTATTTCATAAAGACACACCGAGGCACGGTACCGCCTGCTTTACGTATCTATCCAATGGACGAAGCTAAGGGGTGTGCATTTCCTAAGGACACACCGAGGCACGGTACCGCCTGCTTTACGTATCTATCCCATAGACGAAGCTAAGGGGTGTGTATTTCATAAGGACACACCGAGGCACGGTACCGCCTGCTTTACGTATCTATCCCAAGGAAGAAGCTGAGGGGTGTGTATTTCATAAGGACACACCGAGGCACGGTACCGCCTGCTTTACGTATCTATCCAATGGACGAAGCTAAGAGGCGTGTATTTCCTAAGGACACACCGAGGCAAGGTACCGCCTGCTTTACGTATCTATCCAATGGACGAAGCTAAGGGGCTTGTATTTCCTAAGGACACACCGATGAGCACCGCTCCCAAGATATTCGGAGATACAAGTATACCGTGTTTTAACTGAGTCACTGCAGCCCCTTTATAATAATGATGATACTGATGGTTATAGTGATAATGTTGATTACGAAGATGAAGATTATGTGTGATATCGGAGATTTGTTGTTATTGCGTTAAAAAAGACGAAGATGTTGTCGCAAATATATCGGAACAAATCTGTAATAGGTGTGTAACAGGTGGTTATTTGTATGTATGTCAGATGACACGGCTGTGGCAATAGGTTCAGGTTCAAATGCTCAAAATTTTAAATTACTATGTATCCTTCCCCTCTCTCTGGGGCGGCTCTAAATAACCTATACTGTGTTTATGAGCCGTTAAACAACATTCAATTCAATTCAATTCAGTTCAGTGTTTTAACGTTGTAAACAGTTATATGTATGTGTAGTGTATTGTCTCTTGTAATTCTGGAAGTAATGTCACAGTTATATGTTATGAGTTGTTGTATTGTATGAGTTGTTGTATTGTATGAGTTGTTGTATTGTATGAGTTGTTGTATTGTATGAGTTGTTGTATTGTATGAGTTGTTGTATTGTAAATAATATTGTTCTGTGATGAGACTTTATTACACTATTGAACTATGTCAGTTAATCATTTTAATAATGCATGTCTTTAAAGGTAATTACTGCAGATGGAAGCCCGGTTATTTTGCCCGATCAGAACGCCACAAATGGGGTGATCCATGTAGTGAACAGAGTATTGTTTCCAATTCCCCTTATGGACATCCCTAAAGAGCTTACCAGAAACAGTATGCGTTTCTCGACTCTCCTCACAGGTACGATAACGTTTTACTAAGTATTTCTTGTGAAATTGTTCGATTGTTAGAGCAAACCACTGCACATGCTCCATATTTTACCCACCTGTTTTATCCATTAGGCGGCACTTCTTGGAATGAACTCAGCATAGCGACACACTTGTGTTAATACTCTCATTTGAGATTATCATCCATCAAACATATTAATATTACAAAAAAAGGTAAAATAAACGACACACTACATAAATGACTTTAATTAGCTTTTTCCAAGGTTATGTACGCTGGACATGGGCGAACAAATGATTAGTGGTACATAAGTGCAATTTTGTTCAGCAAGCTGTGTTTGTTTATTGCGTGTTTACCACAATTACAATTTCTCCGCTTTTTTCTTATCAAATTCTTACTTAAATGTTCTGCTTCAAACAAATTAGATACACTTTTCCATTTTTATAAGTGGTCACAATTTTAATACGCATGAATTTAAGATACTTTATACCATATAACTTACAAATCGACTGTACTTTAAACTAAAATCAGGTGCGCTGTGTTTAACGGAGTGGTTTAATGAAAGTATCTAATATTACCCTCTAAAACCGTAAATTATGTAATAAACACTGTTATAATAAATCATTGATTTGTTTTTGTTTTACATTATAGCTGTGACAAAGGCTAATTTGGGCATGACTCTAGCCGGTGGACCGTTCACACTGTTTGCACCAACAAACACAGCATTTGCAAAAATTCCAGCTGACGTACTCAACAAACTTCTTGCCAATGTCACTGCTCTAACAGGTAAGTTGGGTCATAGCTGACATTTTAACAAGCGTCTCGCCGGATGTCGCTGTTCTAACAGGTAGGCTGTGTAAAGCTGACGTACATGTACTCAACAAAATTCTCGCCGATGGTACTGCTCTTCTAAGGTAAAGGCTCCTTGTTGATGTACTCAACAAGCGTCTCGCCGATGGCACTGCTCTCTAAGGTAAAGGCTCCCAGTTGATGTACTCAACAAGCGTCTCACCGATGGCACTGCTCTATAAGGTAAAGGGGGCACTCCACAGTTTAATGTACATTTCTCAATCATCAAACCCATGACAAGCTCCTAGCCTGAATCATTGAGCAAAAATAAATCACATCATCATTGTGTCATACATTTCTTAGAAGACAATAAAATTACCCATGTTTCCATACCAAATAAAAGTATCAAAAAGCATTTTCTGTACAACTTTAGTCCCAATTCTTTAAGATTACCCCACCCCTTAAAACATGCTAAAAATGCAATTTAAGCAATATTTCAAATGTCAATAAATAAAAATAAAAAAAATTCCTACACATATCAGGGTCATGTCTGCACTCATAATGCTCTTGCATATCAGGAAATGCTAAAGTTTACATACCTAGTCCGGCATTTTAAAAAGTTATTCCATGCTGATCTCCCCGTCAGTGAAAATCAGCCATTTTAACTGCTTTTAGGAAGTTTTTGATTGGTTCACATTTTTCTATTTATAGCCTCCAAAAAACCCAAAGAAAGCATATTCCAATACACCAAAATAAACTTAGAAGTAATCAAAACTAAAAAAAACATCAAACATGTGCTTCATAATTATTATAAAGACCATCCATGGACCTAAAAGATGCTTAGTTGATTTCTTTCTGATTTACACCATGGACATTCATGCGAAACTGAGGACTGCCCCCAAAGGCTCCCAGTTGATGTACTCAACAAGCGTCTCGCCAGTTATCATTGTTCTAACGTACCCAACTAATGTCTCGCCGATGTCACTGCTCTCACAGGTAAGTTTGGTCCCATCTGACGTACTCATCAAGCGTCTCGCCGATGTCACTGCTCTAACAGGTAAACATGTTCCCATCTGACGTACTCAACAAACGTCTCGCCGAAGTCACTGCTCTAACATATAGGCTGGTTCCCAGCTGACTTATTCTGCAAGCTTCTCGCCGATGTTACTAAGTGGCATAAAGTTACACTAGTTTCTCGGTACCGGCCCTCAGTACCAACGTTATATTGTCATATTGGCAGCCTTTTTAAATTGTGTTTACAAATAGCAACATTGTTCGTTACTCTTACTGGTTAAAATTAGTTTAGATGAAATGTAGATCTGAATATAAGTTTATCATGAAATGTTGTTGCCTAGTGATATAAAAAAGTTTGCTGTTTTTGAAAACAAATTATGTGTTTACATGCTATAAATATGATGAACTTTATTCGTTCATTCGTGCAGTCATTCAAAAGATAATGTATGTGTATACAGCTGTCATAACGTCATATATAAGGTTATATTAAGCTTAACTTAAAATTAGAGAAACTATGTTCTAAATGAAAGGACTGGACATTACAAGTCGTTTCATAGATATCAGTTTAAGGATAGTTGACATAAATGCACATAAATGTTTCAAGACTTCAACAAAATTTAAATATTTAAACAAAAGCAACACACTGTTTCTGAAAACGTCCAGCATTAGATTGATGTTTAAACATCAACGCTGACTCTTATGATGATAAGCAGGTCTTTTTTATTTTAAGAGCACAGTTTACGACGTGTGCGTGGCATGGGCGAACGGGACCAAACCCGAATGTAATCGTAGTATTAGTTGCCTCCCTTGTGCCATTACCTTCTTATAAACGGAGTTAAACATTTCAAGTACCTATAAGATTGGTTTATGGACATGAGAAAAGACACTGAATACTGTTGTAATATCAGTTACATTTGCGCCAACGTGTCAAACATAGGAAAATGTGGACCCATCCTTGGCGGGAATGTGGTAGCAACTGGTGTGACTCACAAAGTGTGGACCGGTCCTTGGCGGGAATGTGGTAGCAACTGGTGTGACTCACAAAATGTGGACCGGTCCTTGGCGGGAATGTGGTAGCAACTGGTGTGACTCACAAAATGTGGACCGGTCCTTGGCGGGAATGTGGTAGCAACTGGTGTGACTCACAAAATGTGGACCCATCCTTGGCGGGAATGTGGTAGCAACTGGTGTGACTCACAAAATATGGACCCATCCTTGGCGGGAATGTTGTAGCAACTGGTGTGACTCACAAAATGTGGACAAACACAAGTTAGCGGCTAGATCCAAATCTGCTAAAACTGAAACTATAGAAGATGCGAGTCTAAATTAATAACATCGCCGTTAAAAATTCAGCTTTTGCAAAAAGAGCCTTAACCGAAAATACATAGTCACGCGTAACATGGACTGGTGACTTTTTTCGCAATACACAAATATAGATACAAAAATCGAAAAGGAAACGTAGCATTCAGGGATGACAGTCAATCACAGAAACAAACAACAAACATAAAGATAAATAAAAGGCTAAGTAAGACATCGCAAACACAAAAGGGTTTACAATAGGGCTACCGCCTTGGAACGGTCAGTGGCAAAAAAGGCCGCTGGGGATATAACAAACTTTAAGGACCTTCTCGGTGGTTGATTGGTCAACTCGCCGTAAACATTATAAGTAATGTTTTTCATTGACTTGTTGCACTTCCCTACCTGGAAATTATATGTATTAGCCTACTGGAAGGCTGTTTTCTATACACGTTCAAAATACACTATCTTGAACACTTTTTTTAAAGTCATGGACTTTTTGTTACATGTTGTTACTTTTAAATTCTATAAAGTATTCGTTATTTGATTCCTTTACATGAGATGTGGTTTCACATTGTCTATATGT
Organism: Cyrtodaria siliqua; assembly: GCA_037043455.1. NCBI lineage: Eukaryota > Metazoa > Mollusca > Bivalvia > Adapedonta > Hiatellidae > Cyrtodaria > Cyrtodaria siliqua. The sequence goes on along the minus strand of JAWPHD010000120.1, from coordinate 291,666 downwards.
TTGGTAATAATTGTATGTCTGGTAAGTGTCGGATGTGTAAAGACATGTGTTTGCAATTCCTAATTAGCATACACTCGCAAATGGAGTGTGAAGGAACATATATACTAGTAGGATAGAAATCACAATATGAGGCAATGATTTTAGCAGAAACTAAATCTAAGCGACATATTAACATTTCCTTTCAGATGTGTTGACGTACCATGTGGTCAGTGGAACAGTATTTAGTGCAGGATTGAGCAATGGAGATATGCCTAAAACTGTGGAAGGAAAGACACTTACAGTCGCAATTGGAGCAGGTAAATATCGTCAAATGTTGCATGTGCGTGAATTTAAACAGGGCATTTATAAAATGGCACATATAAACAATAATATACAAGTTACGGTGTATTTGAATATTAGGGTTTATGCCCGTAGGTAATATATGGGCCGGATTAACTGTTAACGAACCGACGCCATTTTGTTTTCTAAAAATAGAAACCCACCTGGTAAATGTAGTCAGCGCGACTGCGCATGCGCAAACTCATTCATAATGATTACATCATTCTGCTGCGTCATAAATTAATGCAATGTTTTGCAACACCTGTTACAAACGCACTAAGACATGACTCAGAAATGGCAAGATGTTGTGCAATCTTAATAGGTCTATTGTTAGAATATGACGACATAAATAGGCAGACGAATTTCTGAACGAGTGTATTTTTATGATTTAATCTCCCAGTACGATTTCAGAGATCCTTTATCAAGTATAAAATCTCTTATCAGATTATCAGATAAAATAGACTCACAGCATTTATAGATTGCACAGCAACTTGAAATTTCTGAGTCATATCTCAGTTAGGCGCCATATAACCTATCATGTGTTGGTGCGCCTTAAATCCCAATTCAGTTCAATTCGATTTATCTTAATGCATCTATTACAGGTATTGCAAAACATTGCATCACATTATGACGTAGCATAATGGTGTAATTATTATGAAATGAGTTGGAGCATGCGCAGTCGCGCTGACCTACATTTACCACGTGGGTTTCTATTTGTAGAAAATAAAATGGCGTCGGTTTGTTTACACTTAAACCGGCGCCTCTATACTCCCGTAGTTCTTGCTCAAGAGAAACACAAAAAAGCTCCGTTAATTTTTCCGGCATTACCAAACGCCTTAGACGGTAATAAGTGAAAACAAAAACATGACTATAAATCTATCAATATTAATGTGTGTGGTGTGCGATGGTAGCTAGAAGTCACTGACTGATACTTTAAATATAATTATTGTGATATCACTTGCGTTGATTCTATACTATGATTGTATTAACCAGTGAGTTCATACTGGTCCAAGACTATCCCAAGATCGAAGGCCGCCCGCGGGCCAATATGACAGTCCGAGGACTTCCTGTGCCAACTGAAAACGCTTAATGACAATTTTATTAACTGCCACTACATGAGAAGTTTGTTTTACTGATATTATTCTGACGATTAATTTCATTTATAGGTTGATAAGTGAGCGTGAATGCCTTCACCTAACGTGAATGGCGTTACTTAAAGCTTTCATTGGCGAGTTTCTTCATGTTGGCCTTGTTGTTTTGTTGTTTGTTGTTGTGTTTTTTTCATATTGGTCGGCTTCCGGTTCGTATTGGCCGAGTTTGCGTCTTATTATGTGTAGAGTTTCTAGCAAAATACGGCTATTATAGTTTAGTAAATTAATACCCGTAAATATTAGTGATATCGGAGACTGTGTTGCCTATATAGTGTTCATAGTTCATAAGTATCATATTGTTACAGATGGCGTGATGATTAACAACGCAAAGGTGGAAGAAGCTGATGTGGCTGTAACCAATGGTGTAATTCACGTCATTGATACCGTCCTTCTCCCACCCATGTTCGACGTGTTTTCTATATATTAGCATGCATGCCCAAATGAGTGAAATTTATGTTAACGTAATTGCTTCAAATGTTAACAATATTGTTTGTGTATGGGCGTTATTAGTTTTCAACATTATATTAATTGTATTGGTTCATGATGTCTGTGTGTATTTATTATATTTTTAGTTTAAATAAAAATGAAAAAGTTACTTATCACATTGTATCTGATTTTTATTCCCCGCATAATATTAATTCGATGCAATAATTTACATGGACTTATAGACCATATTCAGCTTCTGACCATTCGAGACTTTCGGGTGCCTTAAAGCGGCAACTATCTAAAGCGTGTTGAATGAAAAAGAAACTGTGAATTATCATACCCAACACACAACGTACTCTCTTATTGACGACCTTAATACTTCTGCCCTACCAACACACTACTTGACCAACACTGCTATATATGATCACATGGTATTCACCATATACGATTTGATATCAACCCCGTCATGATTAATTAATGTCGATCTTAATACTTATGTTCTGCCCTACCAACATGATGAGAACTTTGGTTCCTTGTTCCTTATTCCTTGTGGTATTATACCACTAATTATTTTCCCCATAGACACCAATGTTAAAGTGTCACATATTAATGATTTGCTGCAAATTCAACTCAAGTATGGATAATGCAGCAGTGTAATGTTCATATAGAAAACTAATTTTTCACTTGAAAAATCACCAGAAAAGGTGGGGTCACAAGACATGTAAGAAAGTTCTTGTTTGTTTACTAAACAGGTCATTCATTGACTGACTGTTTTCATTGCTCACATAGTGTAAGCATAGAGTCGAAATTTCGAAAATGTTCATCAGTGATCTGTAAAACTTATTAATACGCTTCTTATACATACAACCACAAAATCCAATAGGAATGGGCAGTTTTCCCCCTACTTATAATGCCCGTTTTCATCAAAAAAGGAGGTATTACTTTTTATTATAGGAACAACATTCGACTACACCTCGGAGGCTTACATGTAATTAGTGGTGGTAAACCTATTGTTCGAATAATTTTCGAATTTGGTTCGAATAACGGATGAGAAACAATTCCCTATTGCTCATTTAAAAGTAAAGGCTTCTGTATATTTCAACGCATATCGTGGCCAGATATAAAAAAAAAACATCTAACGGCGAAAGACACACGATACGAATATAAAACACTTACTTATATGGTTTAAACATATTCTATTGCAACATTTACATTAGTTTGCAAAAGGGTTGGGCCGCAAGTTCTATAACATTAGTTACGGCCCGTCCCTATACAGTTTGTTTACAAAATAAATAGTATGGCAGTTTTACAATCATAAAAATTTTGAACGAAAAGAATAGGAAAGTTATCATATATATGTAAAGAGAAAGGAAGAGGAGGAAAAGGACAGACAGTTAAAAGGGATCAAATATGAACATAGTGAGTTTCATCGAAAACGCCTGGTATCTTTAATATATTATTGCACTGCTATAAACACAAGCTCATTATCGCTATCGTTCAGCTCTGTATTACCAGAACACAACCTATCAACACTTAACGGGTGAAACTGCCGTGTCGAAATAAAGCGCGTACGCCTTTGTTCACTATATCGACAACACTTGCTATCTTTACATAGAAAATTGGGAAGCTCCCAATAACGTATAAGGAACGAGAAACTAAGGAAAGAGAAACTAGTTCCGTGTTCCGTATTCGACGGCGAATAAGGAACTGGGGTATCTGTTGCAGATGATTGCTTCATTCCAATCACAAGACGACATTAAAGGGACATGTAGCCACAGAACTCTTGTGAAAATTCGAATAAGAAACGGCAGTATCAAGTATGAGTATGAAGTGTTTTTTCTCTATTCGCACAATATTCGTGTTGTTTCAGAAACAACGCAAACCCGTTTTTTAGGATAATCGGACAAAAACGAAAATAAACTTTAAAGCGACTTGAATCCGCAGAACGATATAAAAACTCCAAATTAGGAACTGCAGTTTCATGAACACATTTTCTTTATCCACTCACAAACAGTGATGTTCCCTTGCCAAGAAACATCAATAAATCTTTATTTACATCATCTGGCGAGCGAAAGAAGTGAAAATGAACAGATTTAGAACAGTGATAAACTCCGAATAACGAATAGGTAACATTGTCCAAGATATTGCTTGGACAATTTGGAGACTAAAACGGTTATTGGTATTGCATGTAGTACTTTAAGGAATATGCTGAGAGGCCTCATGTTTAAACTTCTTGAAGTTAATTGACTGACAATATTTTACATGTACAAAAGAAGCATACGAAACAACGTCATGCAAATACATTTGCATAGGCCATCAACTGGCGTACAAGTACAACTGGTATACTAATCGCCATACAATTCGTGTATTACTTCAACGACAAATACAACTGGTGTACTAATCCCCATAAAATTGGTGTATTACTTACACGACAAGTACAACTGGTGTACTAATCCCCATACAATTCGTGTGTTACTTCCACGACAAATACAACTGGTGTACTAATCCCCATACAATTCGTGTATTACTTACACGACAAGTACAACTGGTGTACTAATCCCCATACAATTCGTGTATTACTTACACGACAAGTACAACTGGTGTACTAATCCCCATACAATTCGTGTGTTACTTACACGACAAGTACAACTGGTGTACTAATCCCCATACAATTCGTGTATTACTTACACGACAAGTACAACTGGTGTACTAATCCCCATATAATTCGTGTATTACTTACGTGTCTTTTCGGTAATCTACAATGGTTGGTGGTACACGGTGAAGTCTTTCTTCGTTAAAAGAAGAGCAGAAAGTTCTAGTGCCAAGTCATTCGACGGCCATTAAACTTACAGTATAAGAAGAATTGGGATTTTGGTTTTTTAAATTTCTTTTTTGGTATATTCAGTTTGACCATTTCGTTTATTTACAAACAGGTGGGGTTGCTTTACTGGTATTTTACGTCTATTTAAGAGCACTTTACGCTATATACCTGTATTGTATCAGTACTGTATGCCTCCCTCCTATCAGTACTGTATGCCTCCCTCCTATCAGTACTGTATGCCTCCCTCATATCAGTACTGTATGCCATCAGCGATGGTTCTAGAACGTATGGTGTGTAATAAGGTTTTCTAAGGTTTAATGAATAATACAATAATTTGAAATGATAGATGATTTAAAAAAAAATGACATACAACGCTTCGTGTTTCTCATTCTGCGTAATATATATGCTACTGTATCTGCTCACTGTATAATAAAGCAGTAACGAACCGCATGAGAACATGGCATTGTTGTTAATTGTGTACTGTCTCTACAAAGCAAGGAGTTGAGTTGGTAAAGAAATAATTTATGTTTGGACGAAATCACTGAGGAAGAAAATAAACTGTCAGTGACTACTAATCTAATCATGTGCACCAGTAACTTGTGTCTGTGTTTCGTTTGCACCTAAATAGGTTAAAAAAGTGAAATATTCATTTGTCACTTGTCTTACATACATTACATAACTCATCCCATAAGATAAACTGAACAGTTTTTAAAAAAAAATGCCGAGCCGTCTAACGAATAGTTGTAATGGAATCTGAAGATTAGTATAAACAAAAGTCATGAATGTACAATACTAGAAACGTTTCCATGGGACACGGATGGACACCCCCCCCCCCCACCACCACCACCCCCCCCTCCCACCCCTCACCCCATGAAAACAATCAGCGAAAAAAGTAACATTTGACGACCAAAGGGCCGTAACTCCGCTAATCAAGGTAGATCGTGAGGCCGAATCGATATATGCACATATTGACATCATGGTAAGCATCCTGTAAAGTTTCGAAACAATCGGTTGAAAACTGTGGGAGGAGATAGACTCACAAACTTTTAGGGACAGACGGAAGGACAGAAGGACGGACACTCGGACAGACGGATAAACATGGATAGCGCTTTATTCCCCCTCACCATTCGATGGTGGGAGCATAAAAATCACGAACATTAATACTAAATAATTCCAAACAATTAAAAGTATATATTTTTTTAAAAAGGTGCGTACATTCATAACACAGGTACTACAGATTTAAGAAGTTTTGCGTAACAAATACGTTGTGAAACGAAAACCAAGGTCATACTTAATTCATAATAATAAAGACCGAGGCGTGTCCTTGTGGTAGAGAGTTCGCCTATCATCCGGGAAATATCGTTGGTTCAATCCCCGGCCGGGTCTTACCAAAGATTTTATAACAATAGTACTAGTAGTGGTAATGCTAGGGTAGCTCTAGGACTGGTCGGCCCGCTCTCGCAGCATTACTCGAATGTATATCTAAAGTCGCCATATTGGTTACTTCATACTAGCGTGACGCACGTTACATTCCCGCCAAAACCAATTTGCATTCAGAATCAAAGTTCTCTTCAACATTTCGCAATTTCATTTAGCCGATTGGTCCATCTATACATGAAAGCAGTGATAAAACCTTCATTTTTATTGTAAATAACAAACATTCAAAGCAAATCATACATCAACACGTGTGACTAAAGGCCATATTGTTTATATAGCAACAGCTTATCAATAGTGCACTATTTTCTGTGCCGTTGCCTTCCGGCTAACAAAATGTCAATATTTTGAAGATACCAAAGCGTCGATTTTCACGCGAGGTGGGATCCCGAAGAATGACGGGATTGGGCGAGTTTTCACTATTGGTCGACCCGATACCAGTATAAGTAATGTGTCTAGGTGGGTAATCATGTAATGTGTCTGGGTGGGTAATCATGTAATGTGTCTATGTGGGTAATCATGTAATGTGTCTGGGTGGGTTATCATGTAATGTGTCTACGGCTTGGTATTCCATTATAGCAGAACTATAAAGTTGAGCATTGAGCTCACTGGTACAGTGATATGACTGAAATATTGTTAAAAGCGACGTAACATCTAGCAGTATTTGACAAATTGGTAAAGTCATAGTTGCACCATTGTGCTTTCAAAAGTAAAATGTTTCGCTGACAACAGGTTATTGAGAAGTTTTTTAAAAAGCTATCGAGACCTCTGACGACACGTCCTTCAACCGTTAAAATGACATTTTAAACCATTTTCAAACTCGGAAAACATCCAAAACAACGATTGCGTTAGTTAAAAGCAACGTTACGTTCAAACACCAATTCTTTTTTGTATGGTGTTTTACGTCACTTTCAGTACATGTACGGTTATATATGACGGTCGTATTTTTGTTGTAGAGGCACACCATCCACTTTTCCTGGGTAGAACCAGTACAAACTGAAAATTTAAAAAACACGATAAAGCGGTATAGTTTCTTCGTTAGGTGAGAGAAGGACACTGACAGATTGACACTGATAGATGGACACTGACAGATCACTAACAGATGGACAATGACAGGTGGACACTGCAGATGGACACTGCAGATGGACACTGCCAGATGGACACTGCATATAGACACTGACAGATCACTAACAGATTGACACTGACAGGTGGACACTGCAGATGGACACTGTCAGATGGACAATGACAGGTGGACACTGCAGATGGACACTGACAGGTGAACACTGACATGTGGACACTGACAGATGGACACTGACAGATGAACACTGCATCTTTGTATTGTGGGTATTGTACTCACTTGTTCAGTTTACAGCTCTCAGACTAAGGATTTATAATGAAGTCTTGAGGCACATTGTTACTGATACAAGTGTATAACGACACAGAAAGAGTGGCACCATTACTGATAGTGTATGCGGACCAGTGGGCTTCGCCTATTTAAAAGTGGGAGGAGTGTAGTAATTCTACAATTGGTGGAGTGTAACCTACTTCTGGAGATTCCCCATTACCTCTACGCATGCGCAGAAGTTGTTGTCGTGAAGTGGTACTTCCCAATTCTTGAGTTCAAGCTCGCAAACCAACCAGTAAACTCACCTGTACAATCTACTTGTCAACGTATAAAGGCCTCCGTTCCGGAACCCAAATACTTGGTAAGTACGTACAGTGATTTTACTATAATGGCCGATCTGACAGATCACTAACAGATGGACACTGGCAAGTGGACACTGCAGATGGACACTGCAGATGGACACTGACAGATGGACAATGACAGGTGGACACTGCAGATGGACACTGACAGGTGGACACTGACAGATGGACACTGATAGATGGACACTGATAGATCACTAACAGATGGACACTGACAGGTGGACACTGCACATGGACACTGACAGTTGGACAATGACAGGTGAACACTGACAGATGGACACTGACAGGTGGACACTGACAGCTGGACACTGCAGATGGAAACTGACAGATATACACTGACAGATGAAGACACTGACAGATGGAAACTGACAGGTGGACACTGACAGGTGGACACTGCAGATGAAAACTGACAGATGGACACTGACAGATGGACACTGACAGGCGGACACTGACAGATGGACACTGACAGAAGGACACTGACAGATGGACACTGACAAGTGGACACTGACAGATAGACACTGATAGATGGTCCGTTGGACACTGACAGATGGACACTGATAGATGGACATACGATGTAAGTTGTGAGAATGTATTTGTTTTATGTTCAATCTCTCTTGTAAGTTTATATTATGTTCATTCTCTCGAGAATGTGTGAATACAATTCATGAAAACCAATGTCAAATACAAATTAAAATATATTGAGGGAAAACAGTTTATCAAGTTTTTGTTGCACCCTGGAAATAATACATTTTTGGTTGTAAAAACAAGAAACTACTGCCATAGACACACTGTTTTATTAAACACACATCAATAACAGTCGAACATCTTAATGCCGTAACGAATAAATGAACATAGGGGTCAAGCCCGAAAAATGTCAGTATATCTTGTATACGGTATTATTTCATCTGCGGCCCTTGGTATCGATGAACGTCAAGTCCCGCCCACCAGGTATAGCTCTGGGTACATATGTGTATAATTACATAAACATACATATGTGTATAATTATATAGACAATTGCAACAATAGTATATACACTCGGTAACATGGACCAGAGTTGATGACTGATGTTCTACAGTGGAATAGGCGTCGTAATTTATAATTCATATACCATTGGAAAGGTAGTTTGTCTTACTTTAAAAGCCGACAACATTATTAAACACGAGAATAAATTAACGGAGAAATTATATCGTAAATGACCTAGGTGTCAGTTTTAAAATCGTGAAACGGCCTTAATATTAAAGGAGGCACAATGCATCACATATGTTGGAAATGCGTACATCACTGTATACAGAAACTTGTAAACAACTTAAATCCGAAAACAGTTTTTATATTAAACGAATAGAGAAAGAATACAACAAATTACAAATAGGACTGTGCGACAACCATGCATTACATTCAACACTGAGTAGATCCGAACCTATTATACAGTTCCGCTGTGTGAAAACTATGCATTACATTCGATACTGTGCAGAACCGCCCGTTCCGCTGTGTGAAAACTATACATTGCATTCGTTACTGAGTAGATCCGCCGCTATTATACAGTTCCGCTGTGTGAAAACTATGCATTACATTTGATACTGAGTTGATCCGTCGCTATTATACAGTTCCGCTGTGTGAAAACTGTGCATTACATTCGATACCGAATAGATTCGACGCTATTATACAGTTCCACTGCATTACATTTGATACTGAGTTGATCCGTCGCTATTTTACAGTTCCGCGATGTGAAAACTGTGCATTACATTCGATACCGAGTAGACTCGCCGCTATTATACAGTTCCGCTGTGTGAAAACTGTGCATTACATTCGACACTGAGTAGATCAGCCGCTATTATACAGTTCCACTGTGTGAAAACTATGCATTACTCTCCATACTGAGTAGATCCGCCGCTATTATACAGTTCTTCTATGTGAAAACTATGCAATTCATTCGACACTGAGTAGATCCGCCGTTATTATACAGTTCCGCTGTGTGAAAACGATTCATTACATTCGATACTGAGTAGTTCCGCCGCTATTATACAGTTCCGCTGTGTGAAAACTTTGCATTTCATTCGATACTGAGTCGATCCTCCGCTATTATACAGTTCCGTTGTGTGAAAACTGTGCATTACATTCGATAACGAGTAGATTCGCCGCTATTATACTGTTCCGCTGTGTGAAAACTGTGCATTACATTCGACACTGAGTAGATCCGCCGCTATTATACAGTTCCGCTGTGTGAAAACTATGCATTACATTCGATACTGAGTAGATCCGCCGCTATTAAATAGTTCCACTGTGTGAAAACTGTGCATTACATTCGATACCGAGTAGATTCGCCGCTATTATACAGTTCCTCTGTGTGAAAACTGTGCATTACATTCGATACGGAGTAGATTCGCCGCTATTATACAGTTCCGCTGTGTGAAAACTATGCATTACATTTGATACTGAGTTGATCCGCCGCTATTATACAGTTCCGTTGTGTGAAAACTATGCATTACATTCGATACTGAATGAATGAATGAATGATGTTTTACGGCACGTCGACACATAAATAGGTCATTTTGTGCGCAAAAAAATGATGAAAGATGAAGAAATGAAGTAGTAATTAAAAATTAATGTAAATATATAAATATAAAACTTTCGATATTAAGTTATACAGTTCCGCACGTTTTCAGCAATGAACCCTACGTGATTTTTATATCATTTATCTATCATTTTTAGCTAGAAGTTGCAAACGTTTTTGGATTTTAATGTATTAATGGTTCATCAATGTAGCAATATATTCATTTTAACAGTCGTATGTATATTCAGGTTTAAAACTTCAAGTATAACTTTTATCCGTTTCTCTTTTTACCGAGTATTGTGAATATGTTTTATATTAATGATGTTTTTAAAAATTACTAGTTATACATGTCTCTTAGAAGTAAAACGTGTAACTTATCGTAGATAGGCAGTACACTGTTTTACTTCGTACCAACAGGGCGTTACTGTCACGAACATGAACGTTTCACGTTAGGCATTGAACCCGATGAAATATTTTCTACGAGTCAAAACATGTATGATAGAAATATCCTCACACATTTTATTAACTCAAATCATGTCAAATAGTGCAATTTGTAAGATTTCACCACCTGACACTGTGTTACCCGTGTAACCTTTAGGGCAATGTCGTTTGAATGTGTTACATTACCTCTCATGAACACACTCAAAACAGACACTCAACCAGGACAATCTGGACATATTCAACTTTCCAAAAGGTAAACGTCATACCCTAAATGTTATGAATTTATATTCAAAACTAAAGTAGTGTCTGCGAATGCCTTATAACTCGGCCAATGTCGAAAAGGCATGAACACTTCAGTGTGTTACTGATATAATTCTGATATTAGTATAATGTATAGACATAAGAGGTCTTAACATATACACTTACATCGCTTGCGAAAATGCTCATTACGTGATCCCGCCTTAATTCCATTAAGCGATAGGAAGCTTATAACAGAAGGATTTTATAACGGAGAGTTCCAACAAAACACGTTTAAAAATATTTTTACTGAAAAAAAAAAGTGATCACCTGTTTCAAATTACCTATTAATTGTTTTAATTTTACAATATGCAAACTTTTCAAGCCGAAATTAAGGTTTTATTTCATACCCAGTCAACACCGTTTACGTTTCTTGGAGAAGGGGTTGGATGGGGTATGAAAGTTAATACTCGGAGCACGTTATGAGTATTATGCGCATAATTGTAATATATAGTAGTGTTGATGTCACTCCAACAGCATAGTAGCATCATCGTGTAATATATAGTAGTGTTGATGTCACTCCAACAGCATAGTAACATCATCGTGTAATATATAGTAGTGTTGATGTCACTCCAACAGCATAGTAACATCATCGTGTAATATATAGTAGTGTTGATGTCACTCCAACAGCATAGTAACATCATCGTGTAATATGCAACCTTTTACAATCTAGGAATTCCTATGTACGAGTATATACTAATAACTCATAGGAATTCCTATGTACGTGTATATACTAATAACTCATGTACGAGTATATACTAATAACTCATAGGAATTCCTATGTACGAGTATATACTAATAACTCATAGGAATTCCTATGTACGAGTATATACTAATAACTCAATGAAAGAGTTATTTTTATATTTATAGAGAGACTATGTAATCAATTAGTGAGATATTTCACTATTTATAAAAGGGACTTGTTTGTTCATTAGTAAGATATCTTACTATTTACAAAGAGACTTGTTTATCAATTAGTGAGATAGTTCTCTATTTAAACAGGGACTAGTTAGTCCATTAGTGAGATATTTCACCATTTACAAAGGGCTAGTTAGTCAACTATTGTGATATTTCACCATTTGCAAAGGGACTAGTTAGTCAATTAGTGAGATAGTTCACTTTTAACACCGGCACAAGTTAGTCCATTATTGAGATATTTCACTATTTACAAGGGACTAGTTTGTCCATTAGTGAGACAATTCTATTTACAAACCGATTAGTTTGTCCATTAGTGAGATATATCACTATTTACACCGTGACTACTTTGTCGATAAGTGAGCTATTTTCTGTGCGTTCGAAGACAATTGTCGTAGACATAATTTTGAAAGCTAAAGTTTACAGTTGAAATAAAACGCATACAATAATTCATTTTAATAGCTACATGTTTATGAACATTTTTATTTTAATCTTTCACATTATCCAAGCGTATAATGTGATATATTACAACGATTTTTGTTTACGATTTTATATTCTTGGTTACATTAAGTCATCGTGTCCAAATGTTTTTGATAAATAGTATCTAGTCATTATTCACCTATCATAAAACAATTAATTTAAATGTCTTTAACCTCAAAGTAGTTCAATACATCATCCTCACATATAAAAGTCTATGTAAGAATGACATTCCTGGTAAATGAATATACATAATCATAATTTTTTTTTAGTTTTAATTGCACTATAATTATCCGGAGTCAACTACACTGACTGTCATGTCAACCATCCCTAAACAATACATCTTAGATGTCATGTTTGAATTGATCATAACATAAAAATTGACTATGTATGACACTAAAGTTGACACCAAGAGTATACATCGGTTGCCACCGAGTAGTAATTAGGCTGAAGTACGCCAGATGCAATTCCATATATACACCTTACCACATCACCTTATAAAATACAAACGTATTGTTCTCAAAACATATTTCAGGAAAAAGACAACATTTTTGGCCTGTAGCAATATTAAAGCTTTTTTCAATATACACCGCTTGGATTTGCCAAAGTGTTTGTGAAGCACTCGTTTTCATATTAAATAGTACTTTCTTCAGGTATGGAACAATAGAAAAAATGTTGATATCCCTATGGGTACGAACTGTGCACCTCTGGTCGCAGCTTTGTTCTTGTATTGCTATAAAAGAGATTTCATTTGGAGTTTTTCACCAGCTACTCAGGCAGATGTAAATGAAACCTTTATTGACATCTCTCGGCATCTGGAAGATATATTGAACATTGAAAATCCTTTCCTTTCTACTATGGTTAATACTATATATCTTAAAGAACTTCAATTCAACAAAGCTAACATTTCTGATACTGTTGCTTCTTTTCCTAATTTACATCTCTCTATTGGAAATGGTGTAATAATTAGTAAAATCTGTCACAAGAGAGATGATGATGATGATGATTTTGATATTGTTAAATATCAACACTTAGATGGAGATGATCCCCGAGATACTAACTATGGGGTCTATGTTTCTCAGCTTGTTTGTTTTTCTAGAGCTTGAAGTCGTGTTGAGGACTTTAATATTCGTATTATGTTTATAACCAAGAAGCTACTTCAGCAGGGATACCATTACCATAAACTTCGAAACAACTTTGCAAAACCCTGACCTACTTTTAAAATATATAAGTAATTTAAGAACTCTTCTACCACAAGGACTATCCCAACCGGACTTCTGTGGGGATGTAATTTGCAAACATCGTAATATCCTTCGTCATGATCACTTTCATACTATTTAACTTGTTAAAACAATTACCAAAAGAGGTCATTTTGCAACGTATTGCATGTTTAGTGTTTGATCATTTTACAGTGTGCCACTATCCTTTGTGTATTTACCATTTCATTACATGTCTGCCTAAATATTATCATGCTCCGGGGGCTAGAATCACTGAAGAAACTGCTCGGCCGTGTATTTACCATTTCATTACATGTCTGCCTAAATATGATCATTCTCTGGAGGCTAGTACCACTGAAGGCACTGCTCGGCCATGTATTTACCATTCCATTACATGTCTGCCTAAATATTATCTTTCGCTGGGGGCCAGTATCACTGAACATGTATTTATGTGTAATTATTGAGCTCATGCGGCTACAAGTAGACACCGTCTTGATTCGACTGAAAGGTTATTAAATAGCGATGTTAAACCTCATGCTACCTTTTTAATTTATTTATAAGCAAACCTTTTTGAAATATGGAATCGAACCCGGATCTCCGGAATCGAGAAAGCACGACCATTCCATCAGGCCAAAGGTAGAGACCATAACACGGTTTTAAATGGTTTTAAATATACAAATCAGGTTTTTTGGCAAAATGACGCAAGCGTCGATTTGTTTTTACGATGCATATATGTTAACGACATCCTATATCAGTGGGAGGATGAAGAGAGTGAGTGGGTGGGGGGGAAAAACTGAATTTGAGAATTAATGTGAAAACATACAATAGGCTAAAATACACGTTTTGTCGGTCGCAAGGGTTGAAACACAGCTAGTCTTTGTTGAACCTTCAGAATAATTGATTCAGGCGATTACGTAGCTGGGATTATCGATATCTACCAGCTGTCTTTAATATTGCATTCAATTGACATAAATATCATGACGTAATCATGACGCAATAAAATGTGTAAAACTACCGTTTTTAAGTAACTGACATATATCACGATTTAATGAAATGAAAAATGTCCTTTTTCAAAAGTACCATTAGTAAATAATTACTTCATATAGTTTATGAATAATTAGACATTTCCACACGACCATATCGTCAAGTCGGATAAAAAAATTTGATAAACAAGATTTACGCCCAAACCTAGAAGTCTGTAAGAGTCTATGATATGGGATGCGGTCACTTTCGCTGTTGAACATGACAGCCAGCTTACCACTGAAGTGAACAACGTCACATTTGATGAAACGAAATTTTATGTATGAATATTTTATAAATAGTAAATGGTGGGGTTCACGAGTACAAAATGATTATACTTAATATAATTATAATTAAGTAGGTGAAACTACAGATAAAATACGTTAACTAGGCCATATTTTAAAGATTTATAGAAGTATTTAAGGTTTATCAGCAACTAGTGTATATAATAGCGATAGTACACCTTGACATATATTGCATATGTAATGTTTTGATATAAATAGTGGTAGTAAACTAACAACAAATCGCAAACCTTTGATCATTTTATTAATTCTATTTAGTTATAAAATATACTTTCATGCATAACAGTGTACATTATATAAAGCAATTATCCCAGCAACAACAGCCAACTTTTACAACATATGTACACCGTTTCTAAATCAACTGACGACGAGATATATATATAATTTACATATTTTGAGAATCAAAATTCTATAAATATAAACGGCTTTAACCAGCCAGGGCAAAACTCAAAACTAGAACGTTGAATTAAGAGTTACTAACTCATAATTCATTTTTACGCATTTGCAAACACGGGTATTTTTAAAACCCATGGCAAATCATATGCTTTTAATCAGCACATATACATTATTATATGACATAAACACCTGGACAGAGTTTTGATAAACGGGTTTTCATGTAATTTTGCCGTTATTTGGCGGGTTAGTTTCTTTAACCGAAACATTTTGAAACAATTTCATTGTCGATTTGTGTATGATACTCATTAATAAAATGATGAATGTTGTATATTCTTCAAACTTCCTTTTAACGATGATCGCATATAGCGGTTCAAAAAGTGTTCAGCCCCATATCATCATATGTTAAGTTAAAATACGGTTTTCTCTAGGATATGTTGACCACGGTTGAAACTAGTATATGTTGCGCTAGTTAATTTGTTTTATAGTTTTTGTTTGTTTTTCAGTTACATTCAATACACGATATGTCACTTGTTTTCTTTTTCTCTTACCTCATTCTCTACATAGAATTTATGTAATATGCCTTGTGTATTCTAAAGATAGCAAAGCACTTCAGTACATCACTTATTTTCTCGCGTTTCTTGGAACTTGTTTTTGCCGATTTCAACTCAGATTATCTTCAGATGATCAATTATTACAAACAAATTGTTAAAAGAAATCACAGCGCCAAACAAAATGGTACCGTAGTTTCGCACATTACCACAAATAAAGAGCAAATTTTAACTATACTACGAAAACGACATGAAGTGCGCGTTGCAATATTAAAGGGTCGTAACCTTTTCTGACCAATTTCTTGATTAATTTCATAAAGTGATCAGGAAATCAGTCAGACCATTTAATTTCCGAAGTTAAATAAGCTGTACTCTCTGTGTCATTGATGAATGTCACGCTTAGAGGCCAGTGTCAAATTAAGCAATTCTACTTAATTTGGAAAATTTGTAACACTAACGATATTGAAGACGAGTACCATTTTATTTTGATCTGTACTACTTACTCTAACATTAGAAACAAATACATTCCTAAATATTACACAACTAGACCAAGCATGTTTAAATTTGTGGAATTGTTGCAGTCATTAAACAAAAAGATTATTTTTAGTTTCAGCAAATTAATTTCCGATGCACTTGTATTAAGGCTATCTACATCCATTTTAACAGACTAAAAAAACACTAGATATCTTATTTTAAAACATCCTCGTTCATCATTGACATACCATAATATGTGTATGTTTTTGATTGTTTAAATAAAGTAAGAAACAAAAAAAAGCGTAATGATTATTTTGTTGTATTTGCAATGTTACTATCTGTCACGTGTGTGTATATTATAATTATCATATATTTGTAATGATGAAAAACAGTAATAGTTCAAGTCAATAAAAGTATATACCAATCTATATAAATCCAACACAGGTAAAATGATATCCAATTTAACTAATTGAAAAGATTTGCAGAGTAAAACGTGAATGATGTTAACCTGTACGGAGTAAAACGTGAATGACGTTAACCTGTACAGAGTAAAACGTGAATGACGTTAACCTGTACAGAGTAAAACGTGAATGACGTTAACTTGTACAGAGTAAAACGTGAATGACGTTACCCTGTACAGAGTAAAACGTGAATGATGTTGACCTGTACAGATTAAAACGAGAATGATGTTGAACTGTACAGAGTAAAACGTGAAGTTAACCTGTAAATAGTAAAACGTGAATGACGTTAACCTGTACAGAGTAAAACGTGAATGACGTTAACCTGTACAGAGTAAAACGTGAATGATGTTGACCTGTTCAGAGTTAAACGAGAATGATGTTGAACTGTACAGAGTAAAACGTGAATGAGGTTAACCTGTACGGAGTAAAACGTGAATGACGTTAACCTGTACGGAGTAAAACGTGAATGACGTTAACCTGTACAGAGTAAAACGTGAATGAGGTTAACCTGTACAGAGTAAAACGTGAATGACGTTAACCTGTACAGAGTAAAACGTGAATGATGTTGACCTGTACAGAGTAAAACGAGAATGATGTTGAACTGTACAGAGTAAAACGTGAATGAGGTTAACCTGTACGGAGTAAAACGTGAATGACGTTAACCTGTACGGAGTAAAACGTGAATGACGTTAACCTGTACAGAGTAAAAACGATAATGATGTTGAACTGTACAGAGTAAAACGTGAATGAGTTTAACCTGTACGGAGTTAAACGTGAATGATGTTTACCTGTACAGAGTAAATCGTGAATGATGTTTACCTGTACAGAGTAAAACGTGAATGATGTTTACCTGTACAGAGTAAATCGTGATTGATGTTAACCTGTACAGAGTAAAACGAGATTGATGTTAACTTGTACGAAGTAAAAGGTGAATGATGTTGACCTGTACGGAGAAAAACGTGATTGATGTTTACCTGTACGGAGTTAAAACGTGATTGATGTTTACCTGTACGGAGTAAAACGTGAATGACGTTAACCTGTACGGAGTAAAACGTGAATGATGTTAACCTGTAAAGAGTAAAACGTGAATGATGTTTACCTGTACAGAGTAAATCGTGAATGATGTTTACCTGTACAGAATAAATCGTGATTGATATTAACCTGTACAGAGTAAAACGTGAATGATGTTTACGTGTACATAGTAAATCGTGAATGATGTTAACCTGTACAAAGTAAAATGTGAATGATGTTGCCCTGTACAGAGTAAATCGTGAATGATGTTTACCAGTACAGAGTAAAACGTGAATGACGTTTACCTGTACAGAGTAAAACGTGAATGAGGTTTACCTGTACAGAGTAAATCGTGAATGATGTTTACCTGTACAGAGTAAAACGTGAATGATGTTAACCTGTGCAGAGTAAAACGTGATTGATGTTTACCTGTACAGAGTAAATCGTGATTGATGTTTACCTGTACAGAGTAAATCGTAAAACGTGAATGATGTTTTCCTGTACAGAGTAAAACATGAATGATGTTTACCTGTACGGAGTAAAACGTGAATGATGTTTACCTGTACGGAGTAAAACGTGATTGATGTTAACCTGTACGGAGTAAAACGTGAATGATGTTATGTACAGAGTAAATCGTGAATGACGTTAACCTGTACGGAGTAAAACGTGAATGACGTTGACCTGTACGGAGTAAAACGTGATTGACGTTTACCTGTAAGGACTAAAACGTGAATGACGTTAACCTGTACGGAGTAAAACGTGAATGACGTCAACCTGTACGGAGTAAAAAGTAAATGACGTTAACATGTACGGAGTAAAACGTGAATGATGTTAACCTGTACAGAGTAAAACGAGAATGATGTTGAACTGTACGGAGTGAAACGTAAATGATGTTAACCTGTACGGAGTAAAACGTGAATGATGTAGACCTGTACAGAGTAAAACGTGAATGATGTTTACCTGTACAGAGTAAAACGTGAATGATGTTTACCTGTACGGAGTAAAACGTGATTGATGTATACCTGTACAGAGTAAAACGAGAATAATGTTGAACTGTACGGAGTAAAACGTGAATGATGTTAACCTGTACGGAGTAAAACGTGAATGACGTTAACCTGTACAGAGTAAAACGTGAATGCGTTAACCTGTACAGAGTAAAACGTGAATGATGTTTACCTGTACAGAGTAAAACGAGAATGATGTTAACCATGTTCACCTGTACAGAGTAAATCGTGAATGATGTTTACCTGTATAGAGTAAATCGTGAATGATGTTTACCTGTACAGGGTAAATCGTGATTGATGTTAACCTGTACAGAGTCAAACGTGAATGATGTTTACCTGTACAGAGTAAATCATGAATGATGTTTACCTGTACAGAGTAAATCGTGAATGATGTTTACCTGTACAGAGTAAATCGTGAATGACGTTTACCTTTACAGAGTAAAACGTGAATGACGTTAACATGTACAGAGTAAATCGTGAATGATGTTGACCTGTACAGAGTTAAACGAGAATGATGTTGAACTGTACAGAGTAAAACGTGAATGAGGTTAACCTGTACGGAGTAAAACGTGAATGATCTTAACCTGTACGGAGTAAAACGTGAATGACGTTAACCTGTACAGAGTAAAACGTGAATGAGGTTAACCTGTACAGAGTAAAACGTGAATGACGTTAACCTGTACAGAGTAAAACGTGAATGATGTTGACCTGTACAGAGTAAAACGAGAATGATGTTGAACTGTACAAAGTAAAACGTGAATGATGTTAACCTGTACGGAGTAAAACGTGAATGATGTTTACCTGTACGGAGTAAAACGTGAATGATGTTTACCTGTACAGAGTAAAACGTGAATGATGTTTACCTGTACGGAGTAAAACGTGATTGATGTATACCTGTACAGAGTAAAAGGTGAATGATGTTAACCTGTACGGAGTAAAACGTGAATGATGTTAACCTGTACGGAGTAAAACGTGAATGATGTTTACCTGTACGGAGTAAATCGTGAATGATGTTAACCTGTACAAAGTAAAATGTGAATGATGTTGCCCTGTACAGAGTAAATCGTGAATGATGTTTACCAGTACAGAGTAAAACGTGAATGACGTTTACCTGTACAGAGTAAAACGTGAATGAGGTTTACCTGTACAGAGTAAAACGTGAATGATGTTAACCTGTACAGAGTAAAACGTGAATGATGCTTACCTGTACAGAGTAAAACGTGATGGATGTTTACCTGTACAGGGTAAAACGTGGATGATTTTAACCTGTACAGAGTAAAACGTGAATGATGTATACTTGTACGGAGTAAAACGTGAATGATGTTGACCTGTACGGAGTAAAACGTGATTGATGTTTACCTGTACAGAGTAAAACGTGAATGATACGTAAGAAATAATTGATAGGTACATTTATACAAAGAAATTACTAATATCCTACTCCCTGTTCCCAGATACGAACATACTTTAAAGTGTATTAAAATGGAAGTGGGGATGGGGAGGGTGGGTGGGGGTGGGGGATGGTTAAGGAGGTTGGGCTGGGTGTAGGGTTTTTTTGTTGTAAGAAAGAAAACTTTCTGTAATAATGTTCCATATAACGTTTCGCAAATTATTTTTTTAATTTTTTTTTTTTATATATCTTGAAATACGTCAATAGAACGATTTTGGAGTTCTGTTTATTCCAATAAAAGTCTTCTAAAATTCGTTAGTATGCAATTTTTAATTGTTTTTTTTTTAATCCGGGAAAGCATACCCAACCCCCTAACCCCGCTCTAAGAAAGTTGTTTTTAATCCCATAATACTCCCTTGGATTAACAATTTGAAAACCGTTTCTCCAGACCTTGCCTCCTGGAAAAAAACTACAACGTACCACCCTAGATCTCCTAAAAATCGCTTTCTTACCTCCTCGCCTTGCAACAATCTGAAAAATACCTCTCCCCCCACCCTTCACCTCCCCGAACGGATTAAAAAGAAATGGGATTAACCCCATGATAGACGAAACTATCTCTCCTGAAAATACGAGCCTTACCACCTCCTATTAAACAACGTATATAACACAGAAACAACAAAAAAAAACACCTTGACCCGTCCCAACCTCGGATTTTTTTCGTTACCATCACCCCTTCCCCCTGGACTTTGTTTGAAGCGCCTCCACAACCCCCAATTCGAAAAAAACTTACTTACCCCCATTATCAAAGCAACAACACCTCCCATGACCCCTCCCTCCCCCATTCCACCTCACGCCCCTTGAACAAAATCCTTTTTTGCCCGATTCTTTCAAAACCACCTCTCATCTTCGGAACCTTTGAAAAAAACTGCATTTTGTTCACGAGCCTCACCCACGGCACCCTTCCTTCGTTAGGTAGGGTTGTATATCTGGAATAGCTCGTTGATACCAAGGTAGAGAATTAAACTTAGAATGGTACCAACATGGGGTCTGACAAATAGTGAAAGAAAGACTAACTTTCCATATCTATTTATAGAATGCACAGCACACTTACTAGTGCTTAATCGCAACTGAAATGCGTTTTACGCGTTATTACATTTTGCTGTCGATTAAATCGGTCTCTGTCGCTTGTTTGAGTTTGAAATGGGCCAAAAGTGCTTTCACACAGAACGCAATGAAAACATCAATGCACATGTTAGACCTTGAAAGCATTTTGCAAATAACATGGGGGTGAACGTGTAAAGGTTTATGGCGTTCCTTAAGCAGCGCGATTCGTTCAATGCGCTAAAAATGGCGGATCATCACATTTAACAGATGGCATTGTGAGTGGATTTTGTTATTTTATTTCATTAATTAAGAAGTCTTTTAATCATTGCGTCCATCATGCGGAGAAATGTAGTATCCTCGGCTGTCTTGGTTGTCGTTCTTAAGATACAATACTGCAGATGGCGAAGCTATCCAAACAGCCGTTTAACGATCAACGTTTGCGTCCCATGATGCACACATTGATAGTTCCAATGCAACGCAATAAATTGAAATCAAAGGAAATATTGACGCACCTCGGCAATGTTTCGTCTTGTTTTTCCACCATTGTGCAAACATTCAGCCAACAGCGCTGCTTAAGCAACGCCATAAACAGCTACACGTTTTCCCCCGTGAAATAAGTAAATTAATATATTTAATATAGATACACATTTTGAACTGCTGGCTTGACTATCGATTTTAAAATATCGTGCACTCTTATTTATTTAAAACGACCCATTTATTCAAATAAATTACAGCATGCTCACGCGAATTTTCTATAACCGTCCTTTGTTAAGCATAGTTTGTTACTGAAATTAAATAAATAATAGGATAATAATGTGAAAATAAACATTCGATTATGCTGGTTAATTAAATAGCAACATGCACGTAGGCATACGCTAGACGGGCCCTTAGTTCAATATATTTAATTTCGAAAAGGTGTATTGTCTTCATCAAGCAAAGGATTGGTACGAAAGAATACCTTGTGTTTGTTTGTTTGGTGTTTAACGTCATTTTCAACACATGTAAGGTTATATATGGCTGTCGATTTGTTTGTTTGTTGCCGCCATCCGGAAGAATCGAAACTTACTCATTTACAAAGTCGAGATCGCGGTGGGAGAAAGAATACCTGTAACGTTAATATCTATAATAATAATATAATATTTCATTGCAAATGTGTTGTTTTTTTTTTTTTTTTTACAAAACATATGTGTGACTTAACAATGGTTCGTTAGTGTTTTTTTTATTTTATATTTCAACCCATATTATCACTTTTCATCAACGTTTGTCTCCAGGTCTTTGGGAATAGAGTCTCTGCTATCCGGGGCACCGTGTGGTTTCCGGGCACTAGGAATATGGCTTCTGCTAGCTGGGATACAGTGTGGTTACCGGGCACTGATATGGGCTCTACTATCCAGGACAACGTGTGGTTCCGGGGCACTGAGAATAGGGCCACTACTGCTATCCAAGACACCGTTCGGTTCCCGGTCACTAAAAAAAGGGCCTCTGCTATCCGGGACACCTTGTGGTTCCCGCGCATTCATAATAGAGCGTCTGCTATCCGAGACACAGTGTGGTTACCAGGCACTGATAAGGTGTATGTTAACCGGGCCACCGTGTGCTTCTCGTGTACTGATAATAGGGCCGCTGCGATCCGGGACACCGTGTGGTTCCCGGGGACTGAGAATAGGGCCTCTATGATCCGGGACACCGTGTGCTTCCCGGTCACTGATAATAGGGCCTCTGCTATTCAGACAGAGAGGTAAATTCACACGAATTTCATGTTCAATTTGTGTCAAACATTTAATTGATCAAGCTGGAAAAGCTATGTTTTCAGTTATTAAAAAGTCAGGTAAATTATCATTAAGCTGCCAAAGGCAGCTGACCCTTATATAGGTTTTATATCTGTCTATGGTCTGATAATAGCTGCCGAAGGCAGCTGACCCTTATATAGGTTTTATATCTGTCTATGGTTAACAGACTGTGACTCATGTAAGTGGCGATACGCATGCTTTACAACTTGAATTCTGAAAAACTTCAATGGTATAAACATATATTTTGTAATGTTGAAAGGTTAACATTTCACTTGCTGAAATGACGTTTTCGTAAACCAGTCTACTGAAATGTACAGTGTGACTATACCACATGATCTATGATGTCATTATTGCTAATTTTTGAAGAAGAAAAAATGTAAACATTCGCCCGCATTGAAAACTTAGGAGTGAGGTAAGATTTTTATTTCTTAACCATGTTCTACCAAAGAAAGCGCATTCGAACGTAAAAAAATGTACGTTACCCTCGACTCATATTCTTTTTTTGTGAAAGTTGGTACTTTTGAACAACACTTTGGAAAGCTTCTGAAAATGCACCTAAAATAATTTGCTAATCCTTGAAGCGTACTTGAATTGTGCACATATTATGAACAAAATCCCTGCATATACCCCGTTTTTATGAAGAAAACTTCCCCAGTATTATTTCACAACAGGTAAGTGAAGGGTTTTGATTAAAAAACCAGTTCGCAAGAATTAATGAATTTTTAAATTATGCTAATCCGTGAAGTCAATTATTTATGCTAAATCGTGAAGTCGATTTTTTATGCTAAATCGTGAAGTCATTTCTGTTGTCAATTATCTAAAACTTTATAAAACCTAAGATTTTATCGCTATTTTGTCCGTCGTCAGACTTCGTCCGTCGCTGTTGTCTTCCGTCGTCGTCGTAATTTTTTTGCTTTAAACAAATCTTCTCTGAAACCACTGGGCGAAATTTTATAAGACTATCTCTCAAGGTTATTCAAAATCTGGCAATCCACCCAAAACTCTGGTTGTCATGCCAACAGAAGGAAAATATAAGAAGGTAGGATATAGTCCAGCTATAAATCGAGAAATAAAAAAATCGACTTCACGGATTAGTATAATTTAAAAATTTAATAATTCTTGCGAACTGGTTCTTTAACCAAAACCCTTTTGCTTACCTGATGTGAAATAATAATGGGGAAGTTTTCGTTATTTAAAACAGGGTATATGCATGAATTTTGTTCATATTATGCGCAAAATTAAAGTACGCTTCAAGGATTAGCAAATTATTTCTGGTGCATTTTCAGAAGTTTTCCAAAGTGTTTTCCAAAAGTACCAACCTTCAAAAAAAAAGTATATCGGTCGAGGAGTGAAGCGTACATTTTTGCGTTCGAATGCGCTTTCTTCGGTAGGAAATAAAAATCTTACCTCACTCTGAAGCTTTCAATGTGGGCGAATGTTACACTTTTTTTTCTACAAGAATTAGCATTAATGACGTCATAGATCATGTGGTATAGCCACACTGTTATATGTATATTAGCGACAAAACATTGACAAATCTCTATAGCGCAGATGATGGAGGCGTCGTAGGAAGGTAGGGTTCAAGCATGCTGATTTTTTTTTTTAAACTTTCATTATTATGATTTGATTTAAACATATTTTATTGCCAATATTTTACAAACAGAGCAAATATAAACATATATACGATAGACATATTATAATGACAGATGGGTTGGGTAACAAGTTCTACCAACATTAGATTAAACCCTTCCCAGTTAGCATTTTGAAATTGAGAATGTATATGGCTGAGAGTAATAAAATAAAATACAATGGCAAATACATTGATATAGAATAAAGCTGAATAAGTAAATAAAATATAAAGAGAAAACATAATAGAGAAAAACTACAGAGACAGATTATGTAAACCTATGTGTTTCGCGTATATATGTTTGAACTGCTTCGAAGAGAGATTCATTTCCTCTGTCAGTTAACTGTTCGAGACCATAAAGGATTGTTCTTATATTTAACGGATGTAAATGGCGGGTGGATTGAAAGAGTTGGAGCCGGTATGTGAAAAAAGTGTTACACTGGAAAAAATAATGTTCAGCATCTTCTACTTCAAATCCGCACTCGCAAACGGGTGAATCGCGTAAATGATTAAGGTATAAATCGCTATTAAGATTACTACACAAATTCCTCATTTTGGCATGTAAAACAGAAAATAAAC
This sequence comes from Cyrtodaria siliqua, assembly GCA_037043455.1. Lineage (NCBI taxonomy): Eukaryota > Metazoa > Mollusca > Bivalvia > Adapedonta > Hiatellidae > Cyrtodaria > Cyrtodaria siliqua. Next base: position 266,211 of record JAWPHD010000120.1, on the reverse strand, counting down.
GTTGACCACTTAAGTAGTATTTTGGTACCTTTGTACTCGGAAATACAGATGTTAATAGTCTTCTCTTGAAAATTGATATAGATTCCGAGTTTCGTATTTCTACTGACAGATTATTCCATAGTTTAAGAGAAGACGGAACAAACGATTTGTTGTATATTTCAGTTCTCCTAGCAATAGTGGCATAGTTGTCGTTATTTCTGAGAGGGTATGCACTGACATCTCCTACTAGCTGCGGAAAGATGTTTGAGATATAATTTGGAACGGATCCATTTTTAACATTATAGACTGAAATAAGTTTTTGCATTTTCCTTCTATCGGAAAGTGATACCCATCCTATTTCAGATATTAAACGATGTATGGATACTGAACGAGTCAGTCCCGTCACAATACGAGCTGCTTCATATTGTAACTTTTCCAAGCTATCTTTTTCGAAAGAAGTACATCCATCCCATGTAATGGAAGCATATTCTAATATTGGACGCATATAAGACAAGTATATCTGATTAAGTGTTTTACGAGCTACTTTATATTTAAGTATTCGCATTAAACCAAGAACCTTTGAAGCAGAAGCAATAATATTGCTAATGTGTTCGTGCCATTTTCCGTTATTACTTAATGTTACTCCTAAATGTTTATGGTTGTCAACAAAAGTCAACGGGACATTGTCTAGATATAAAGTTGGACGACGATCATTATCAATTAAAGAAAAGAACATTACTTCTGTTTTGGCAGGATTAAATTGTACAAGCCATTGATTTGACCATTGCGTAATCATTACTAGATCATGATTAAGGATTCCTTCCATGTCGTTTATACTAGATGTTGAGACTGATAGCGAACTGTCGTCAGCAAATAAACGAGTTATACTCAGCATGTTTTCGGCAATATCATTTACATATATTACAAATAAAAGAGGGCCCAAGACAGAGCCTTGAGGAACTCCGCCAGTTACAGTTTTTGACTCGGAGGTTGCAGATCCAACACGGACTCTTTGAGATCGGGTTGAGAGATAATCAGATATCCAGACTAAAAGTTTTCCATCAATACCTTATTGTTTTAGCTTAAACAAAAGCCCTTTATGCCAAACACGATCGAAAGCTTTAGATATATCATTAAAAACAATACACGTAAATTGTTTAGCATCGAATGCCTGACATATATGGTGATACATATCGACAAGTTGATATGTAGTAGAATGACCAGGGAGAAAACCCGATTGGTTTCTAAAAATAAGATCGAACATCAGTAGAAAATTATACATGTGTTTAAATACTATTCTTTCCATTACTTTACCAACACAACTAAGTAAAGATATTGGTCTATAGTTCATAGGAATACTAGGATCTGACTTTTTGAAAAGTGCCATAACCATAGCACATTTCCATAGGTCGGGGAAAATATATTCATTTAATGATCTGTTAAAAAGTATATGTAGAGGTTTTGAGATTGTATTTACGGTTTCATTTAACACCTTATGACTTATTTCATCCTCTCCATTTGCTTTAGTTACGTCCAAAATCTTGATAATATCAACAATTTCGGATTCTTCTATATAAATAGTTTCTAATTTATTATTGGATTTTAAATGAAAAATAGGTAATTCAACATTAGAGTCATCAACTGATGATATTGAAACAAAATATTCATTTAAGCATTTCGCTTTTTCTTGGTCAGTTATTGAGTATGACGTATCGCCATTAGGTAAGACTGTTTTTAAAGGTGGAATAGTTTCCGAATTTTTGTTTGACTTTATGAAATATTTTAAAAGTTTCCAATACTGACGTCTGCCCATAATAGTTGTTTCAGTAATTATAGTTTCCACATTATTAAAGAAACGTTCTTTCGCATGTTTTTTAAGATTATTAACTTTGTTTCGTAATCTTTTATATGCTGCTAAATCAGAAAATGATTGAGTACGCGTTGCTTTAGTTTTTTGACGATCACGTTGTCTTGAAACACGTCTTATTTCTGAATCATACCACGGTTTGTCATTAGGACGAATTGTTACATATTTCGATGGGATGCACACATTTATTAATTCAAAAAAAGATTTAGTAAACTTTTCGCACGCAACACTCAGCGAATCGTTATATAAGAAAGACCAGTCTGTATGTTGAATAAGATCATTGAGTTTTATGAAATTGGCTTTCTTATAATTCCAAACTCGTCGAGTAAAATTCGGTCTAACATTGTAACTGTATTGTAACATTAAGTATGTACCATGGTGGTCGCTTATATCATGTGGTATGGTTACAATTCCGGAATCTAAGGGTTTAAGAGAATCAGAAATAACTATAGGATCTATCAATGTGGCAGAGTGGTCGGTAACTCGAGTTGGTTCAGTTATAATGTTTGTCATATTATTAAGCTGCATTATATCTTTTAAAAAATGGTTATCAGTATTAAGTTGGTTCTCGTTGATATCACCAACTATAATGATGTTATTCGATAATTCAAAAGCCTTTTCTAAGCTAATGTTTAAGTTATCCCAAAAAATATTACTTGAATCAGGTTTGCGATAAACGGTACATACTTAAATAATTTCACTTTTATCTCTTACTTCAATCCAAAGTGAACTGGGTAATAAATATTCAAGTTCTAATACACGTCTTGAAATAATGTTATTCGCAGTATACATTAACAGTCCGCTAGAATGTGCAGATGTATCCTTTCGGAAAATATTACTATAACCGTCTATACGTATAAAATCATTGGACACGTTTTCCGATAGGTGGGTCTCTGTAAAACACAAAACATCATAATCTAATAAATGATCCTTAATATATTCCATTTTGTTACGTATACTACGAATATTTAAGTGAAATAAAGAGAGGCTATGTTTCTCTATCGTATTTTCAGGACCTGGATTTATTTCAATGTCGCCTGACATAATGACTAATAACAAAATAACAAGAGAAAACTCAATGTTTAAGAGAGATTTAGAGACGCATGCATAAATGGCATCACACTTCGAAGCAATTTCAATATACCGTTAATTAAGCAGCTTAGGAACATGAAAGATTTACGGAGAAAACACATGCTCTTTGTGAACGATTTAAATCTGTTATTGAATGTGCCTATGGCCATTCTCCAGCAACTAACATCATTACCCATTGTGTTTTAAATTTACAGGTAAATCAACCACACGTATATGCACTGTGAACGGCCACATGGCGACTAGTTCAAATAAACATATTCTTTTCTCTCCGACTAAACAATTTAATATAATTAACACTATACACCTAAAATAAACATTACAATAGTTTAGATTAAGCAGTAATAATTTGAAAAACGAACTCTTGTGAATACAGTGCGTACACAAAGCCCCTCTTATTTTGTAGCAAAACAGCCCAAAGCGTGCACGCCAATAATCTATATTATTACGATACACAATAACATGTACACGCATTTGTCCGTGATGGTGCAAACTGCTCTGAATGAAATATTGAATTGGGGGAAGTGAGAGAGAGGATAGGGTATAAAGTGTGAGAGAAAGACAAACAAATAAAAGTGAAAGAAGTTTGCAAAAAGTAACCATCAGAAGTCAATGGAAGAACAGCTAAAATATGAAGAAACACAACCACACGTGTGTTTCAGCTCAGTGGTTTCTTACAACATTCAATTATACACTTATTTAGAATATAACAGTATACGCATTCTGTTAACTAACTGTTATTTAACTTGATCAAGTTTAGCTCCATGATTATTTTTTTATATAAATAGATGTAAATAAGTAAATAATAATAATAATAAAAAAGGATTAAAGTATTTGCTACACTGTCACAAAAAGTAAACATATATCTTCAATCTAGTTTTAAACAAAAACAAGTAATCGTTTCGTATTACCAACGTGGAGTAAAACGTGTGTACAACGGACAGTCGAACGCGATTTATGGTTGAAAGATAATAAAAATCTAGTTCGAAAATACATGTAAAATCTGTAAAGCAAGCGAGCAGAACAAAAACAGCTAAATTTCAATCTACAAAACCCCTCATTATTGACACAAGACTTGACCCAGATATTGCCAAGCTTGCCACGTTGTTAACATAAACCAGTTATGGTCACTGTTTGTAATTATATAAATAATTTGCACATATTCCACTTGTTGAAGTGAAAACCGTAATACACGCTCTAGAAACGAATGGAAAGGGGTCGTCTCAACGAAAGAATGGCTTGTCAGCGCATGATTTCTATACAATGTTAGCAAAGACTGATTCTATAACAAAATTGAACCATAAACATGTTCTTTAAAACATGTACAACATTGTTTTGCAATTAAAAAGAATACATTTCAAAAATTGTTACTACATGATACAATGTTCAGATTGACAGCCACTATCAACTTTGACACATTCCCTTATCACTATAAAATTGTAAATAAATAGACTTGAGAACGGTCCGATCTTATGAGTGAATATTTTAGGGTAGCTAATCTACAACAAATTATATCAAAATATCGACATATAGTAAATATCGTTTTGTGCACATGAATATTTCCTATTAACTTAGACTAGAATTTAATGAGCTAATTCAATTTTATACACTATTAATGATGATATGTAACTTATTCTGTTACACTTGTGTTATAGCATAAATTTGAAAAGAAAGTTTGTTTATGCAGTTCGCCACTGAATGTTTATAAATATTTATCAAGGTCACTGGCACTTCTCAGAAGATGGCGTTCAGGTCCCGCATTATCCTTGTAGAATAGACGTCCATCACCTGACCATGCCTGTTGTAATTTCCCTGATTTAACTAAGTGTCTGGCATGTGCTAGAAGACGGGATCTGATGCGTGTGAGGTCCTCGTTAACGAAAACACCTTTTAAATTAATGGTTATTATGGTTTTCATTATTGCTAGTGGTAAGGTAGCAACAGTTACTTTACATTTTTCACTTTTATGACGCAATTTTATAATTACACATGGTAACAGTGAACATTTTATATGTGTTGTAATGCACACGCTAACACGTATCCCTTACATGTGAACAATTGTATTTCTGTGATGATATGTACTTCTAGCACGTTGTGTTACAAGGGTAAATTGTAATCAATATGTAAGGCATGTCAAGGTATTGAACAGAAAGAGGCGAGGTCGTCCACATTGATTTAAATGCTTGGTAGGAAGAACTGATGGTAAAAAGCAATGTAAGCAAAACGATCGTGGCGTGTTTATGTCTCCGTGACAACATTTGTTTTTCTCAATATTTCTTTAACACCCGTTACTTGATATATTATTATGCTAACTTCTTGTCTCAGCAGCTTGTGTACGCTTGCGTAAAACCTTGCTTGTTACCACTTGATATGCAGCTGAGTTTGTTTTCTACAATGATAGCTCCTATTATTATGTACGATTCCGAAGTATTGGACTTGGAGAATATAGACATTTTTGATTGATTTCAGTTGAAATATTGTAAATTTATTCTTAATCTAAAACAGAGTACTCCAAAGTGTAAGTTATATGGTGAACTTGGCATAGTTCCATTGTCTTTACGTATTAAAAGTAGAATTCTTACCTATTGGTGTAATGTTCTTAATACTAAGAGTGCTAAAAAAATTAATATTTTATTTTGAACTTTGTTTAGGATGTATAATGACGATGATGTTAATTTTGGTTGGATTCATTTTGTTCATGATTCTTTGAATAACCTTGGTTTATCAAATTTTTGGATAGATCAAAAAGTCTCTTCTCCAAATGCTTTTAAAAGTCTTGTTAATTCTAAGCTTAAAGATCAGTTTGTTCAAAATTGGCATAGTTCTGTAGATAATTCAAGCAATTTTTTAAATTATCGTATCTTCAAACAGGATTTTATGTTTGAAAATTATTTTAACATTTTATCTTTTGATCTTGCTAATGTACTGTGTAAATTTAGATGTGTTAATCATAAATTGCCTATTGAAAAAAGGTGGATTCTATAATACTGAAATAAATCTTAGGACATGTACCCTTTGTAATGAAAACTTGTTCGGTGATGAATTTCATTATCTTTTCCAGTGCTCACATTTCAAAGTAGATAGAAAGAAATCATTGATGTTTACTATTTTAAACACCCAAACACTGTTAAATTCTCTCAATTGATGAATAGCAATGATAAACCAACCCTGTTAAAATTATCGTTATTCTGTAAAAAGTTTATGTCATCCTTTAGATAACTTAATAATCCATATATATCTATATGACAAGTCATTATCCATTCATAACTCACTTATCATTCCATTGCTTTGCATTATGTTATTATCACCATGTTGTTACTATAACTCACTTATCATTCCATTGCTTTGCATTATGTTATTATCACCATGTTGTTACTATAACTCACTTATCATTCCATTGCTTTGCATTATGTTATTATCACCATGTTGTTACTATAACTCACTTATCATTCCATTGCTCTGCATTATGTTATTATCACCATGTTGTTACTATAACTCACTTATCATTCCATTGCTTTGCATTATGTTATTATCACCATGTTGTTACTATAACTCACTTATCATTCCATTGCTTTGCATTATGTTATTATCACCATGTTGTTAATGATGTTATACTATGTTTTGCTCTGTCTGATGCTCATAATGAGCATGGAATTCAAATAAAAATCTTGGAGATCGCTGAGCCAGATACTTATATTTAGTATCGGTGATACATTTTCAATTGCTTTTGTTTTCTTACTTAATTTTCGATTCGGTGGTTCCACACTCCGGCCGACAAAAGGCTCTGGGTATTGTTTAACCACTAATTTAGTCTTTTAGCTGTTACTTGTGATATGCAGGCTTCATAACCGCTGCTCCCAACTTAATTCCATATTGTTTATTTCGCTCTTCGGGGCATAGTATTTTGTTTGATAATGGACCATACGCCGCTGGACATCTGCATGCCATCTTCGGGATGGTTAAAATTATGTACAATTTATTTTATGAATATTGAGTTCTGCTCAACCCGGGGCTAGAGGGCATGAGCGGTAGCTAGCATATTTCACTACCGTTCATGAACAGTCTCAATCAAACCGAGACTGCAATATTTTGTATGTGTCGTGTTCGGCCGTTTCCAAAGGTCCATTATCATACTCTTTGAAATCTTAAATCTTGTCATGTTCATTGAAAATCTTGTCATGTTCATTGAATATAATTACCATCATCTCCTATCGTTGCAGATTCTACTGGAGTGGTATCGGAAAAGAATGATAGTGTCTCCAGCGAAACAAAAGAAGTGTCTACAACAGAACTTGCAGCATTTCTGCCGTTCTGAAAGTGAGAAAATATTAGGCCGATTTCATTCTTTTTATATTTATGTAAATGGAGAATGGCCCTGGTTTGTCAAGTGTCCTATTAAATTCACCCGTCTGTATTTGCGACAACAGTACATAACACAAACACGGTATCGCGACAAAAGGAAAAGAGCATATATCTATATAACCTATACAATCAATGAAGCTGGTGCAACTTCAATAGCCACCCGCAGTTGTTTTCAGAAATGTTAATATGAAGTTCACTTCAACAATTTATTCCGATAAGAGAGAATCGATTTCACCAAATTGTATAATATAAAGACTCTGCGGCATGCTGTCTCAATGCCAAGAGAAACTAAAAAGAAAGTCGTCTAGTTTTAATAATTAATGATTATGAGATAGCATGCCTTGATGTCGTGTGACAATATGACACTAATATGGCATTGGTTTAAAATATGGAATGTTCCACTAGGTCAGACAAATGCACTCAAAAATAGTGCCAACTGACTGAATCGCTGGGACTGTAAAAGCTCTATTTGCATTTGTTCGGCTGTATGCAGTTTTAAAGGCAATTTCATGAAATTCTTTATAACATCAACATTTGTCAATAACATGACGTAAAACACGGACATATTAATAAATTGTTATTAGGTATGTGCGAAAAGACACGGGAAGAACATGAATAACAAAAATATTTACCACGGGCAAAAACTTCTGATAAATAGCCAAAGCAAATCACTACGAGGTCCCGCCTTAATTCCATTGCTTATATTAGCAGGTTTTTTTTAACGGATATTGGACAATAAAACATGTTTAAAAACATTTTTTACTGAAAACTTGTGATAACCTGTTCAAAATGTTTTAATTTTACAATATCCAAACTTTTTAAGCCGAAATAAGATTTTATTTCATTCCCCAGCCAACCCCGTTTTGGATAAGTAGTGGCTCTAGTTTTGTCCGTAAACCACACGAGTCTTGCTTCCGGGGTTGTAGCCCTCCGTACACCACACGAGTCTAGCTTCCGGGGTTGTAGCCCTCCGTACACCACACGAGTCTAGCTTCCGGGGTTGTAGTCCTCGACAATTGTGCTTAAGAAATAAGCGCAACATGAAACATCGCAGAAAATGAAGGAAAACATATTTCCGATGATATATGATAAAATTGATTTATCTGGACCGTTTTTTTTGTGTATGAAATCCATGAATGCATCATGCAGATGACAACAATGCAATATTTGAAAACTGTATGATGTGTTCAGTTTGTATTCAAGTTTACGTCATTTATAAAAAAAAATGACAATTTCACAAACTCAGTGGACATGTCTTCATTATTTTTACCATTCGCAAATTAACGGCGGCTCACAAACTACTCTATAAACTTGCCAGGACAGACGTGATAAGAAAATAGGTATAAATGGTACTTCGGCAAGGATGTGGCCCAAAATGAGTGATTTTCTGAAAAGTAAAAGTTTTTGGCGAAAAACAGAAAACTCTATCGGTAAATCTGATTTAAATTCTTGCAAAGTTATTGCAAAGGTATGTTTATTGACAGACATAGTTTTCATCACTTGGCAGCTTTTGTGAAATCTTCCCTATAAGTAGAATGAGCTGCATTTTACCGATGTGAGACTTTTAGAGAATTTTAAGGAAAAACGTGAGGTTAAAATAAACATGTTTTAGACCTGTTTTAGACGAGAATTTAAATTAAAACCCCTTGATTCATTTATTTCACACACAAAATGTACGAGTCATTGTATCTAATAGCTTTTTTCTTTTTTTTATTATACGTTGTTATATACGATCGGTGTAATCGAATTGAATACGAGAACAATGAGGTGTTTAAAAAAGTAAATAAATTAATCGAACCTCATAACTAGTTTAATTACTGAATACTGTCCAAATACTAAGCCTAACGTATTTCACAATGATTTTTCAATGCAATGCAAGTTGTTGTTATTTATGTATATTTACATTTCCTTTTCAACGCTTTCGATCAAATATTATTTTTTGTTACGCCTTAATTCGAGATAAAGGACATTGTGCAAGTGGGAGCGTCTAAGTGCTGCTCCAACTGGTTTTACTCAATATTACTATATGCTTGAAGCCGCTCTGACGTTTGTATGTACCGTGTCAATCAATACCCATTATCAATGAAAATACCCATAGTTAACTGAAACTGGATTTTATAGTTTTATATTTCATTGCGGTATGACAAACGTCTGGGTAGTTTAAAGCTATCGAGAAGCCCTTCGAGATTCAAGAACTGTAAACTATCGCAAATGTTGATCATGCCCCCAATGAAATATCTAAATATACAATTGATTTCTTAAAGAAACGTAATATTTTGAACCGGAACATCTATCTTTAAACATGCAGATTTGTTTTTATCTCCAGTAGAATTAAGAGTTCATGGAATGAATATCAAATGTCTCATTAACAATGATCTTAATGAACATCAACTTAACAAAGCTAATATTTCTGATACTAACGCTTCTTTTCTTGATTTACATCTCTCCATTGAAAATGGTGAAATAATTAGCAAAATATATGACAGAAGAGATAATTTTAATTTTGATATTGTTAATTATCCCCATTTAGATGGGGATGTTCTCCGAGCGACTTCTTATGGGGTCTATGTGTCTCAACTTATTCGTTTTTCTAGAGCTTGTACTCGAGTTGAGGACGTTAATATTCGTAATCTGTGTATAACTAAAAAGATACTCCATCAGGGTTACCGTGACCATAAACTTAATAAAACCTTTGCAAAATTTCATTATCGTAACCCTGATCTTCTTTTTCCAAATATAAAAGTAATTCAAGAACTCTTCTCTAACAAGAACTATCACAACCTGACGTCTATGGTGACGTGATTTACAAACTTCGTAAGATCCTTGGTCATGATCACCTTCATACTATCTTTGTTAAACTTGTTAAAAGGTTTATCAAAAGGGGTTATGACCCTATCATTTTGCAATGCACTGCATGCTTGGTGGTGAACCCATTTACAGTTCGCCACTATGCTTTCCTCTTTGATTGTGCGATGATTCGACAGGCTGTGGACCCTATGATGACGTCTACATAATGCCGGAAAGGATGGTGACGTTTGATGTTTGTCTGCAGTCTTGTCTTGTCGTGCCCTCAATGGTTTATTCTCTTGGTGCTCTGGCTTCTGCGAAGTCATTGAGTACCTTCTTTGTGGCCTTCTAGGCTATTTTTGTATTTATATATACACGAGCATCTTTGTGTTTTACTTATATTGCCTATTAATGCTGCCTTGTTGGTTAGAGAATAGTTCATGTCGGGGATTTCTTTATTTACACTGTCCCGTTTTAATGGGTTGACAGTAGAACGTGTTTGCGTAATTGTGATTAAAATATACTAATACAGTTCATGAAATAAATATAATAAGAACGTGTTTACGTACTTGAAAATGGTACATTGTCAAATGGTTCGGTAGAAAATTAAAAGTAACTATGACTAGTCACATTCGAGATTGTTTTAGTTTTAATTTTATGTGAGTCAATGTTTCTGCCACATAGTGAAGATATTTCATCTCAAGACACGGTGCCTGGAATAACTATGTTTTTCTGTTTAGACTGCAGTAGTATAGAAACTGAGAGTTCTGGCACAGTTTTTCTTTCGGGGTCCCCTCCATGGCGAGATGGTAGATTTGCGTGTTACAGCATAAAAAACAACCTAAAATCGCCGGAAAACTGATTGGAAACAACAATCAGTTACAACCCGAGGTGATGCTGTGTTACCAAGCCCAGCCAACACATTTAAAACTCGTTTTGCAAACCCCCACCCACCCCCCTTCGGGGAATTATCCCCCACAACCCTCAGTTTCTATACTACTCGCAGGATAATTGGTAATATGACTTGTTACTTTAGTCTAACTATTTTTAAATCTAGTTCAAATCTAAACAGGTGGACGCTTCCAGCCAAGTGGCTAACCAGATTTCAAAATAAGCGGTAGAAATGGTTTTAGTGCAGTCAAACAAAGTCGGAAGGAACAGGGCAGTCATCCTCTAAATGGCTACTATTTATATGCTAGTGTATCTTGGCCATTGTCTAATATTTACCTTTTGTCATCATATGCAGACAAACTTTTTTTTATTAATTTCTTAGCTGTTCAGCTTGTGTTTGTTAGATATGATAACTTTCATTTTATGGCGAGCTTCCATTGCTGTGAATAAAATATTTTTGTAGTTATCATGTGTTATCTGTTTTGACAACACAATTTTTGATACCTTTGCATTTCTTTTGTTTCAGTTTTATCAGCCAAAATGTAAGAGTGATTTACCCGTCAATCCAACAAACTCTACGAATATTGTGCCACAAGCTTCGTCTTTCATTTTTAACAATAACCTTTTCGTTATTATCCTGTCTTTGTAAAGATCAGCATACACATATTTTGTTCTAATTTCATAACATAGTGAATCAGTGTAAACAATATCTTGTCTTTCTCATTGTATTTACTTTTAGTATAATTGTAGTGGAAATTACACATTGAGTATTTTGACAAGTCTAGAATGCACTTACCGACATAACAGGAGCGATTTAAGACCAGCCTTTCTTTTACCATATTGACATATTGATGGCAAATAAGTTTTCGCTAAACATCTTGCAAGAAATAAATGACGGTTTTGCTGAATATTTCAAAAGGACTTCCTCGTCATGCGTTAGGTTAACTTTAATTATTTTTCTCAAGTTCTCCATTGTTTTACCAAAAACCGAATTATTCATAAGCTTGAAGAAATCTTTCTCGAAAGCATTTTTTTCTACTGTTCTGTTTGCAGTATTGAAGTCGATATACACTTTCAACTCTTGAGACTCATCTAACTGGAGTATCCTATGTATTTTTTTAACTTTTAATCCTAACTTCTCATACAGTTTTAAATTTCTATACTGTGTAACACATTTTTCCTTATCCTTCAATGTTGTGACAATTTTCTTTATTTTACTTGATCCCACATCAAACTTCTTTTTCAATTTCTTGCAGTAGTCTGATAACCACTCATCTTTTATATTTAAACTTTCCGGAGCAAGAGGATAATCATTATGCAAGTCATACAACTCTTCAGGATATTCAAGATCACACTCAACAATATAGTTTGATTTCCCTTTTTCAAAGTTATCAACCCATTTAAAAGTACCAGTTGGTAATGGTTGACAAATTGCCCATCCATACAAATTATTTGCATCAAGATACATTATATACTTAAGTTCTTTACTACTATTATTATGTCCTTTGTCGTCTACGACTCCGACAAACATAAAACATTTATCTTCTTATGTATTTTGCATACATGCAAACGTTTCATTGACCACCATATGAAATATTGAATACCAACTATCCATCCCTTAAATCACCATACAACGCACGACAAATCACGTTCAAAAAAGAATAACACAACACATAGTTGGGAGTTAGCCTACAACCTTAGAGAGCGGCCTTATATCTCTTAATTAGAGAAGGAAAGCAAACACAAGTCACAGAAAATGTCAACCCTTCTGTCTCTTGTAAGTTCCAATCACAATGCATATACAATCCAAATCTTATACGTTCCAAGGACGTCTATGTACTGATGCATGTAACTTCACAGATAGTTATCAAAGTTCGTGTACTAATGATAAGCTGCACATAGTAAGGCTCTCTGAAAAATACTAAACATACTTCCTTCATTTTCTTGTTATAAACATACCAAATATAGAAATTATTTATCTGTTTGGCATCTCTCCGATCATACGACCTATGGTAACAAAATACAATTAACAGATAAACATATGTCCGATATTAACACTGCTTGTTATCATAAGAACAGAGACGTAATAAAACAGACTCACAACTGATGCTTTCATATACTCGACATATCACGTATGCACTTTCATTTTAACTGTATGCAAGTTGTAATTTCCTTGAACACAAGTCAGTCTGCAGTTGCTCTGAAATTAAAGATAAGTATGTTTGGAATACGTTGTTTTTTTCAATAGTGCTACTAACGATGTTGACAAATATGATTTAAAAATAATCCGTCTGTGGCCTATGTTATGCTTTATGCTTTATAATGCAGTTGTTTGCTGAAAAGTGTAACTGTATATACTTTATTAGTCTCCATAGCAGAGGTCTGCAACTGATGGTGATAATATGATATTTCTGCCTAAAATATAAAAAGAGAAAATGAAAAACGAGATTAGGCATTTGTATAGTGTTCCATATGCGATTATGTCAGATAAGCGTGTAAGTGCCAAAATTGTACTCGGTCTTAGATCTCGGATCTGAGAAAAATAAAAAGGGCAACTATGCGCCACTACAATACAAAACGTGTTACTTATACCAGTACTACAAATATATATCATAGGGCAGAATCTGCCTCAAATCTATACCAGGTCAAGAACCGATACTTTCATGAAAAGTAATTCTCGTTGATAAGTCCGTACTGACTTAACTCCCACAATTACTATATCAATCAGTTACCTCTAATCTTTGTTTTACGACTATTCGATTATTGTAGTGGTGTCTTGCATAGAAATGCAATTTTTTACAATCTGTTTAATTCACTGGAAGTTTTTATTATGCTAAATTACGAGGAACATTATTTATTTTTCGATATTATTAAATACAGTAACCTATTGCCTATTTCAAGTTTATATTACTAAAGTGTATGGGGTGGGTGGGTGGGGCCTGTAAAGGCTAAGCTCGAATGAAAAACGCCCTGAGTAATATATAAATTACAAGCAAATCTCGCGCAATACTTGCAAAACCGATCGACTATAAATAACATTTATAAAATCTAGGGTACAGGTCTTGGATTCAAATCAATGCTTGAACAACCCACAGGCAGTTGTTTATAAATCAAAATACAAACAAAGATAAATTATATAGTTTTCCATATACATCGTATTAGCTTTTGAATATCTAGTCGCAATATAACTCACACACCGGTCAACCCTTTTTCTATAAACATATATTGATTAATATCAGTAATCAAGTCAAGTTTAATCCCAGTCATTTTCAAACAGCATCCCAAGCTAAACAAGGACTACTGAAGTAATGACAGGGATCTAATTTGTAAAACTCAAAACACATTTTTCTAAAGTTCTCAAAAACATCAGCCAATAACGAAACATCACTTTTCAAATACAGATCGTGATATTCTCCAATGTTTTTAATCTTGAATGACTTCTGCTCATCCTGGGGCTAAAGGGCATGAGCCGTAGCTAGCATATTTCACTACCGCTCATGAACAGTCTCAATCAAACCGAGACTGCAATATTTCATATGTGTCGTTTTCGGCCGTTTTCAAAGGTCCATTATCATACTCTTTTCCATATTTTATTTAGCATACTCATAATCTGCATCGGATATATTCTCATCATTTAATTGAGAGTAGAAACGTTTCTTATCAGGCAATTGTTTTTCTTTGAAGCGTCCAAAGCTATACATATAATCATATGGGTATACCCTTTTCTTTTTATTGAGAGATATATTCAAACAATGGAATGTTTTTTACTAAGTTATCAAGTGATTGAGACATAAACTGGAAACTATCTATAAACACTAAATTTGGTCCGAACATGAAAGAAGGATAAAAATATCGGACAGGGAAAGCAGCATTCAATGACGACAGTCAACCACAAAACACAAAAACAAACACGCAAACAGACAAAGGAAAAGGCAAAATTAATGAAAATTGCAAACGACATCACAAACACAATAGGGCTACCGCCTTGGAAAGGTCAGTGGTAAAGCCATACCATTTTCATATTATTTGGTGTAACATATATTGCTGTTTTAAACTTTCCGATGTGTTGCTTTATGAAGTGAGAACCATAAGCTCTCAAATTATGAAATACAAACCGTATTTTTTTAATTAACCTAAAACTAAGATTACATGTATCATGAGCACTTCCTCTAAACATTCCAGTTATATGACAATGATCTCTAACTGCTCTATCACATGTCATGTAACGTTTATCACAATATGGCATTTTCCAGCTGCTCTAATTTCTTTTCTTTTTCTACTGTCATCGTCAAATCTTCCTTAAAACATATATTCGCAGTTTGTTTGCAATATTTGTTTCCTCTATCATTTTTATCTAAAAACTTATAAACATCGTTTGATCGTCTGTATGTCACAATTGGTTTGGAATATTTGTCATCATAGCTGCAAATAACCTTGTATCCATATCCACAATCAGTATGTTGTTGATATGCATACGTATACGAGCTTTCTGGATTATTTGAAGCTGAAGAAATTTTCTCTGTTATTGCTTCAAAGTCAGCATATATAACAAATGGAACCATTAATTGTCTATCATAGTTTTTAAAGCAAACATTTTTATTCTTATTAGGCATTTTTTATTGATTGCTTACCATTTAGAGAAAGGCAATCAGGTTTATGCTTTTCCAAGACCTTTTCTAATATAAAGCATTGTAGGCATGTTTTACTGAACCATTTTTTATTTGAATGTAATGTCTGATCAAACATTAACCGATTAAAATCCTTTATCCACACATAATGATTTTTGTCGTCTTCAGTAATCAAAAGCATATCATGTTCTTCCTCAGCTTTTTTTTTTGATAAAACAAAGTGTACACTCCCTAATCCCCATATCCGAATATATTAAAACATATATTATTTTGTTTTTCTATTTTTGGGATTTGTTTTAATGTAACAGGAAACGTAATTCCACTATAATCAAGATCGCCAATATATTTTTATACTATTCTTTGAGAATTATCTGCAACAGGAAATGTATATGTCCGATGGCACCATCTGAAGCATTTATTATCTATTTCATTTTTATATTTATTAGACCTTTTTTAGGATAATAAATTTCTTTTGGCAACTCTAAATAAGAGCTACCTCTCAAAGGCTTATATTTCACCCTGTTTACATTAAGCAATAAAAGCATATATCTACTGATTCATTTACCTAGCCACTTCCCTCAGAAAGCCAGCTCCCAATTTTACCCATAATTTCATTAGTTGCTGCATCTAAAGCTTTTTTAATCTCGTTTTCACCTAAGATTATTGTTGCCAGGGATGCAAAGTAAGCTTTTTTTATGTAGTTGTGGAAGCTGCATCTTTGTTTCCAACCGAAAGTCATTTTCAAAGAAACACTCAATTTAAAACTACCCGTTCTTTTTAATTCCATGTTGAGGAATTCTGTGACCGCGTCCGCCGAAGCTGAACAAATGAATATAATCTATCTCCAAACCAACAGAAAAAAAACTTACGATATTGTTTTGTTTGTTTTTTACAATTTATTTTACACTCATTATATAATTTATACAATAAAATAATCTTTAAGTCTTAATTAATTAATATTAATTTAAGCAACATACAAAATAATATCAATTTCCTCTTTTAATAACTAACCGTAGTAATAAATGAAAATACCTATAGTTATGGGACCGTTAGTCGCTTGTGTGATCATTTTATTGCACAATCTTTTTAATCTTTTTACATCCTGTTTTCTGATTTTCCTTGGGAGTTTCATCTTTTGAGCCTCTGTTATAATCTTTTCAGTCAAATCCCTAAAGTTTATGAAAATTAATAGTTCTCTATCGATTCTTAAAAATCAACTAATAAAGCTTGTTTCTCACAATCTCTATTTATCTTTTAAGCCCTAATTACATTAATAATGATAATAATTAACAGATAATGTATGATGCTGAGGTCCATATGCAGTTGATGGACTGGGCAGTCAGACCTAGAATGTTATATGGACCGATGCGAAGCTGAGGTCCATATAACGTTCTACGTCTGACTGCCCAGTCCATAAACTTCATATGGACCGAAGCACCATACATTATTTGCTATATTATACCGAATCTGACCAATAAATTAAATCAATACGTTTTTTTGATTTATTTTGACTTGTTTTTTTTCTCACGTCCATTAATATAGCTATCGGACCGGGCGCCCGGTCAAAATGCAACTTTATGGACCGGATGACGTCACCTTAAACAAAGAATGGAATATGCAAATGAGGTGTAATATTATATTAAATTTAATTTTAAATATTGTAAGAAAAAAAACAAAAAATCCATGATCATAGCAGTGTGAACAGGGTAGCTGATTCCTGTTATTAGAGTTATCTCCCCCTTTTAAACAAAACTCATGTTTCTTTAAAAAAAATCGTTTTCGCTGAAACTAGAAGTGCTACAGGTCTAATATTTTACATGTATTATACATTTAGGGTCCTCTACGAAGTATTAGTAAAATGGTGACCCCAGGGTCAAATATGGCCCAGCCCCGGGGGTAATTTTTTTTTCATACAGTTATATAGGAAATCTTTAAAAAATAAATGATTTTCTCTAAAACTGTAAGAGCTCGAGGTCCCATATTATGCATGAAGCATAAGCTTATGATCCACTAGCAAGTTAGTTAAAATGTTGAACCTGGGGTCATATCTGGCTCCGCCCCATGGGTCACTTTTGTTCAAATCGTGACTCTGTGTCCAACTATGGCCCGGTTCTGGGGTTAATATTTTACAAAGAGTTATATAGGAAAGTCCATAAAAATATTCTTTTTTCTGATACTACAAGAGCTAGAGATCTAATACGATGCATGTAGCATAAGAGTATCGATATCTACCAATTTATTTTGTTAAAATGGTGATCTTATGGTCAAATTTCGCCCGGTCCCGTGGGGTCACATATTTACATAGAGTTATGTAGGAACGTCTATAAACATCTTCTCTAAAACTACAAGAGCTAGAGGTGTAATAAGCTACATGTAGCTTAAGAGTATTGTCCTGCGGGGGTCACAGTTTTACAGATTTATATAAAGAAATTGTTCTTGTTTTTTAAAACATGAGAGCACTTTAAGACAAGGCGAGTGGGTCTATGGTTTATGGTTTGAAGTTGTACACTTTTCATAAAATCACTTCAAAAGTTTTAAGCGAACTGAAATATATAGAGAATGTGACTTTTGATAAGGTCATTATGAAGACTTAACCATGTTTACAAATCGCATATTAAACAAATCCACGAACTAAAATCACACAGTAGACCACTGCATTTTCGACAAATTGCAAAAAAAAAAACAGAAAGAAAAAAAAAGGACATTTTACGGTTTAACTGTTGATTTTTAGGTGTTTGTTATACAAATTTTAAATTAACCCGCCAAATTACGACAAAATTACACTACAAAAACAGTTTATCAAAACTCTATCCAGGTATTCATCTCATATAATAATGCATATGTGTCGCTTAAAAGTATATGTTTATTCATGTGTTTTTGTAATATCCGTAATTGAATAAGTGTAAAATGAATTATCCATTTGTGTTTTTATTGTCTGGCTGGTTAAAGCTTTGTATATTGTATCTATAGAGTTTTGATTCTCAAACGATGTAAGTTATATATATATACCTGGTGGTCAGTAGGTTTAAAAACGATGTACATATGTTGTAAAATGTGGCTGTTGTTGGCGGGATAGATAGCTACGTTAACTGCAGTAGCACCTGTATGTCGGATATAGCTTTTAGTGTGAACATCAGTAAACTAACCGTGATCACTAAATGTAATCTATCTCGATGCACTGGGTACCGATTCTTATCTGGAAGCGTTTAATTTTTTTTTTATATCTTATACAGTATGTATGTTATATTGTCACATTAAGTTATGTTATTTAAATCAGATAATATGTACTGAGTGTTCTTAATTGTCCTGTTTTATCCCAAGGTATTAATTGCCAAGCTTATCAAAACGGCAATGAGCTGGGCATATATAAGGCTTGCAGGCATATTGCAACTCGACATACATGGACTTGGTGCTAACTTCTAGATAAGAGAGACCGTTGTGAACCCAGCTTCTTGGATATAACCTTTATGACGGATTACCATTTTAGTTGTATGTACTTAAATGCAGTCCTCCTGCTTGATCGCATACAGCCTGTTGATGCAGTGGATAGCACGGGGGACTTTAAATTCAGAGGACCCTGGTTCAAGCCTCACCGGAGCCAGTGAATTGTGTCGGTGTGTTCTTGGGCAAGACACTTCTACCCTCGTCCGTCGGATTGGAACGTAGACCAGGCGATCCCGTGTATCTCTTGTTTTTTTTCTCCCATCATGTTAAAGAAACATAGGTGTTTATTCGTCAGTAGGGCAGGTTCCTAAATGCCTATATAATATATCCCTCCCCCCCCCCCCCCACACCCACCCACACACACGCACTCCCTCTCTCTCTTCATTGGCAATACACCTTCTTTTTTAGGTAATATCCTAAGCAGGCGATATTGTAACAACTGCACCAATACTAACAAACAGTTGCCATGGTAAGTAGTTAGTACAGTGATCTGGGTATCAGCCTAAAGATATTTCTTCGTCGACGCCATGTGGTTCCCAGGCAAGAATATATCCAGGCATATGGGTAAAATTTCCCCGAATTCATGTTTTAATTTTGTTATTTTTGTTCATTACTTTCATCATGAAACCTGTATTGTTTCAGGTGCTACTTCAGTGGTGGCAGTGTAAAATGTAGTGTGTACTAGAGAATTTGCAACAACTCTGCAGTTCTGCAGGTAAGAAGGTTCTAGGCAAATTCTGCAAATTTTTATCTAGATGTTAATGAAGAGTGAGCCGGGTCGAATGTTCATTCCTGTTGGCGCCGTAAACCCCAATTCAAATCAATTCATCTTCGTCTATTCTTTTTTCAGTAAGACAAAAATGGTTCGTGCAAATGCATATTTTACTATTTTTACGTGTCATATGCAGAATTCTTCATTGTGTTGTATATGAGTGGGGTAATTCAGGTGTAAAAATCCTTAAAATATGCATACATTGCAATTAAAAAGTATTAAAATAACTTTTAAGATTTTGCGTTGCAATATGCAATGTTTAATTCATGTATCTATGTGTAATACATAATCCAAATCTGTAATCATAATAAGCATTGCCATGACGCATACACCTAAAAAAGACTTTGTTAAAAAAAACACGTTAAACCGCACATTTCCTTTATCTAGAATCCTTTGGACTATGTGTCGTCTGCAATATATGTGAGTATCAGAACATGTTAATACTATTTATGTTGCAGTTACTTTGAGGAAGGCTTATACTTCCAGTTTGGCATGTGTCTCAACTTATCAGGCTTACTGAACACATATGTGCAATGCCATGAACATTGCTTTGTACTTAATTTCATCAATATATCATAACAATCCCTTATTCATATTATAATATTATTTAAATCATGTAGAAAGGTTGTAAATTACTGATTCTTACAAGTTTACACATATATTGTAAAAAATATTAACTAAACTAAATTCATAAAAATGGGTCAACAGTGGGTGGGATAAATTGACTTCTAATTTGAAGCAAAATAGAGATTTTATACTGAAATCAGTGCTAAAAAAGAGCTTATTTACGCTTTATGCAACTCAATGAATTGTAAACTTAAGCGCATCTTAAAAAAGTACATCAATACCTATTCACACAGGCATGACATTCAAAAATGAACATCAACATTTTATATGAAAGCGCTACAACGATAACCTATTAATGTTCGATTCTTTTTTATATAAGCTACCTGTTCCAGATTGCTATCATGGAAAAATGTAATATATATACATTGCTCTTTTCAAAAAGTGATCGTAGAATTTGTCCCTTGAGTTGGAAACTATATCGAACATTTTGGGACCTGGCTAAAGGCCTATATCGGCTATACTACTTACTTGCAATAATATTCATTATGCACAGTCATGTATACTAACAGGGTTAATTTAAGCATTCTAATCCTGATTTTATTCAAACTCTATGGTGAATTAAAATGTTAGAACTAAGCAACTCGGTGCTTACACCATATTTTGATTGACGACTTTGATATCATCGACGTTTATATCATAAATGGGAAAATGTCAAAATTATAGAAAAAAAATTACCCCCATTAACCCAAATTCACAAGTTAAAAGTTATAAAGTTATTATATTGTAAAGCATAACAAATGGTTTGATAGAAAATTAAAAGCCTTGAATTCACCAACCATTCTTAAGAATATTCTAAGTCTTCAGCCCAAGTATGCAAATTTCATTCACATATGTTTATATAAGTTTAAAGCATAAACGTTCATATCAAGCTGCAATGTATAAATATGATAAATACTAATAAATAGAAATTCATACCATTGTTTGTCGTGAAGGTCATGTGGTTATGTGAATATGTGGGGCTGGCGTGGCGCAGTCGGTAGCGCGGCGGATTTGTAACCAGAGGCCCCGGGTTCAATCCTCCGTGGTGCCACTGAATTCCGTCGGTGTGTCCTTGGGCAAGACACTTTACCTTAGCCTCGTCCGTCGGATGGGGACGTAAACCGGGCGGTCCCGTGTATCGGTCTATCCTCCGAGCACGTTAAAGAACCATAGGAATCTATTCGAGAATAAGAGTAGGGCAGGTTCCCGGATTCCTATGTATCCTTCCCCTCTCTCTGGGGCGGCTCTAAATAACCTATACTGTGTTGATGAGCCGTTAAACAACATTCAATTCAATTCAATTATGTGAATATGTGTGAACGAAATTCCAGTACTTGAGCTCAAGTCTAAGAATAGATTGAAGAATGGTTGGTGAATTCCAGGCCAGGTCACTTTCGAGATTGTTTAATTTTTAATTTTCTATGAGTCAAGATTTCTGCCACACAGCAGTAGGAACGCCACGTACCTATAACGTATCAGTTCTGTTCGCATTTTAACTCCGCGAACATGGACTATTTCTTTGTATTTTACGGACTATTTTACGAATTTTCAATTAAAACAGACGCCATTTTTTTACACCCGAAATTGTGCGCGCTGCGTCGGCCAGCACTACGGGAACCTATGGAGTCTAACAACACGCGTAAAGTGTTTCATACCGTAGATTATGTAAAAACTAATACCTTACCGGACGAAATAACGTCCTATTATGTGTAAACACGATGCAGTGTTGGTGACTGACAGGTCACCGTGACATAACTTGACACGTGAAATTGACATGTTGTTGCAAGTTGGATTTGGGAGTATTGTCTGCTGCTGAAGGTCCATGATCAAGGTATTTGTTTTGTCATTAAAATGTGTTTGTTAATAAATAGTACACACCCCTTTTAGATCGTGCATATTTAGACATTGGCCTAATACAGTGCCTAAAAAAGTAGTGTATAGTGTATAATAGAAAGTTCATAATCACAACAAGTGTTTTTCGTGTACTCCGATCTTTCCAGTAACTGGATGTACTGTAAACTGTAGAACGTTTCGTGGAATAAAACTATTGTTAGTAGAAATGCACATTCGTGAATACATAACCCGATACAACTACCATTGAAACAATGTTATCTGCCATAGACATTTGACTGATATCGGTCAGATTCATATTTATGTACAGAAGTTTTGAGGCAAGGAAGTGATTTTGAATTTACATTTATTTACATTCTGTTGCGAAAAAAACAACGCAATTTCGAGAAAGTACATTTCACTTAAAAGCCTTTAAGGCGGTGTAGCTACTACGCTTGCCTCCAGTGTGTCTCAAAAGAAATGACTATTCCATGGGCTGGAAATATGCTGTGAAAGTGGAACAATGTTTTTAATGGATCTCCAGTTGGGCTACATTATATTTTACATGTAGAATGAATGATGAGAGATGTTTTTATTACATTAACCGTGTTATTGAGCACAAGTAGTATTCATGCTTTATTCAATTTAGTTATTTTATCTTTTCTTTTTTAAATATGTTACATTAAGCATAACAAAGGATAAACTATGTCTGTTTGATCATTGACATTGGATTGATGTTGTTTTCAGAGAGGTCTCAAATGTGAATCGAGCCCTTGGGCAGCTCTGAGTGAATTGATACTGACGACTTCAGAATGTCAAGCCGTATTAAATGCCATTGGATCATTTGGAGGTAAGAGCCTTTTTAAAAATTGTTTGCACTTGTGTAGTTCTTTAAATGGAGCGTGTGTTATGCTTGCACGGTGCTGTTCAAAGTTAGAGTAAAAAAAAAATTCAGTGATAGTGCAGCGTGATTGTCATATGAGCTCGTGTAAACTACATGTACAGGATACATGCGAAAACAAGTTGTGTTAAAGGGACACTAGACAGTCTTTATTTGTTTAAAACTTCTGGAGTTCGGTTATTTTTTATGCATAGTTTGCATTTGTGCATCATTAATATTATTTATTAGAATAGTTCAGAAGAAATTGTTTTACACATTACTTACTGTTGATAATAGTGCACCTATAATAATTTATTTAACTTTTAATGCAAGCAGGTTTAAATTTAACATGTTACCAGGTTAACAAATGGAGATGCTAATGTTAAAGCTTGATAAATACTTCAAGATTGCCGTTTGTCCCTTTAACATCATCCAATTGGTCTATGTGATGGGTCCTCAATTTATTAAAGGGACTCAGAGCAAATTTCCAATCTTGTGTCTGTTTTACACATTTTCACATCAGAACAGACCACACATCTACAAAAGTGTCTACTCAACTGCCCTATTTAATCATGTTTTATTTCTAAAACTAGCGGCATCACCAGGTTTTGAGAGAGAAAATAAATAGTTGTATAGTAATGTTTTCTCCCCATGTAAAATGACCTTACTAAGTCATTAAAGTAAAATATCCTATGAACAAAACGTGTAAAATTTAACAATTTTAGATTTTTGGCTAGACTTGTATTTTATTCCCCTTCTAGTAAAAATGGCTTATAATACATTGCACCCTCTGTCAGATTTAACTTTCCTTATAATAGATTCTTGCTGTACTGTTGGGTGAGACATACATTAAAATGGTTCTATAATCATGTCAGTTCAATCATATACTCGTATGATACACAATATAATATGTATTGACCCTTTACTTGATGTGCCATTTACTCAGTTTTGGTCAAGGGACGTTTATAGCATATCGGCTTTGAATCCAGTGAACACGGATTCAATTCTTACTGGCGCCACTGGGTTACTTCGATGTGTCCTGCTAGCCTCGTTCGTCTGATGGGAACGTAAACTGGGTGGTCCTGTGTATCGGAGTCTGTCCTCCCTCCAAGCACGTTAAAGAACCATAGGTATCTAATCGGTAGTAAGCGTAGGGCAGGGTTCCTGGATGCCTATGTATCTTTCCTCCTCTCTTTCGGGCGGTTCGAAATAACCTAAACAACGTGTTGATGAGGCGTTAAACAATAATCAAATTTTAAACTGTCCCATTCCCCTAAACATGCCCTAGATCCCTCTCGCAACACCTGATTCAAATTGAATACTCTGCTCGACTTATATTAACTTGTTATTCTGTCTTTCTTTTCTTTCAGTCTGCACGTCATTTGGAAGAAGACTCCATGTACACCACTGGCCAGAGTCAATGCTGAAGTTTATGTTCGCTCAATTATTTGCTTAATAAAGTTTACATATGAACTAAAATATTGTCTTTATAATTATGTCTTCCACCACAAAGTGGTAGGTGAGACAGATCAGATTTGGCCTTTCCGTTCGTCTGTCACAAATCTTGTCTGCGCTACTTGTTGGATTTTGACGAAACTTTGTACAAACTCTTTATTACTTTCTCTGAAGCTAATTTCATAAAACTTCATACTTTGAATGCCTTTGGTGAAATGATAATCCCTGTTTATTTTGAAGTCAGTAGTTGAAAGGTCCGTTACCCTGACCGGAAAATGAAAAGTATTGCCCACACAGTTTTTCCTATTACCTAAAGCAAATTTCATGAAACTTCATTGCTGGACAGTGGAAAGAGGATGATCGTTTGATTTTTAGGTAAAAGGTCAAGTTCCCTGCAGACATCCACTATCCAAGGATAAGCATATGTTACAACACACATGTTATAATATTAATGGTATAATATATGAATATTTTCTTGCACAATGTTGAATCCAGTAAAACAAGTGGTTTTGTTCACCGATACTGTCGCCTGTGAACCAAACCACTTGTTGTTAAATTACAGGATTCAACAGTGTGTAAGACATTTTCCGATCATCCATTTTTTTTTTTAAATCATAAATTAAAAAATATATATATTAAAACAAACAAAACATGCTATTTGATGAAAACAGACGTATTCAAATTTTCAAAATAGCAATATTCGCAGAATATAGTAGATTTCAACTGCTAAAAACAAACATGTATTTTTTTTCCAGGAAATAATACTTCTATGAATATAGTATATATGTTCAGGGAAATGTTTAATATGTCTGTTTTCAAATACTACAAACCGTAACGCACCGCACATGTATATTCAGTATTTACTTTCAATATAGTAGTGAGTATGACTGCGTTCTGAGACCATATAAATATAAAATAATAATATATATAAATATATATATATATAACTGTTTATGCCCTATAAATATAAACGACCCGCACCTTTTGGATTCACGCGTACAGTGTTTCACAACACCACAAATCTGGCAAGTGCTCCATTGACACAATGTCATGTCCACGTTTATGTTATGAAATCTTTGAATCTACACATAATCATGTTTATTACCGACAGTAGCATGTATGTTACTCGTCAGTCATTTATTTACTTGGTTAAAGGGACACATGCCAATCTTGCTTTCTTTAAAACTCGAGTCGCCCCCTCAGTTTTAAACGAACAGTTAAAAGAATATACTTCTTTCTGCCTGCTAAACTTATATTAGTTTATCGCTTTTTCTGATTTCGAAAATTAACTCTGCAACGTATGTTGCCGCCATCATGATTTCATTTTCCGATATACCGTTGCAACATTGTTTGTTAAAATAAATTGGCCACTTTGACATAAACCCAAAGCATGTATAGATAAAAAAATTAATGTAAAATACATGAACACATACATTTTAAATATATGTGTTTACATAACGAAATTATTTAATTGTTTCTGTAGCCGGTCGTCTTTCCTTAATGAATATGAATGTTGCCGTCTTTGGGTCGGACGGTCCTGTTACTTAATTAGTACTTGTCTCCGTTTATTGAAATTCTACATATATACAGAGGAGAGATGTATCTATATGATTTAGTTATTATGCTCGCTTCTAAAATGACGAAATATATCGATTTGTATAAAAGGCGCATTCTCAGCAATACACAACGTATTGTGTGTACGGGTTGCATGGGGGGGTGGAGGGGGGGGGGGGGGGGGGGGGGGGTGGAGTGGAGTGGAGGGATACTACCGTAATGTTGCTCTCATAAATACTGTGAACATACTACATCAATAATATAACAACTACTGAACAATGCTGAAATCGATTTATCTTTATAAATGAATTCATAATTCCACAATTGTATTCCGTGCGAACATCGATTTGGATAGTCGATTCGGCGTATTTAAACGATTACGGTGTACTTCGTTAATTTTCGGGGGAAACAAGTACTTGCCTCCGATTTTTTTAATATTTTACATATCTACAGAGGAAAGATGTATTTACGCGTACATGCTTTTGTTTTTCTCTCTCGCTTCTAAAATGATGAAATAAATCGAATTTGATTAAAACTGCGCATTCGCAGCTATATACAACTTAATCAATACGGTATGGAGGGTGGTGGGGGTGGAATGAGGGGCGGGTTGCAGGGATACTACCGTAATGGTGTCCTTGAGAAAAACGGTGAACATTCTACTCTAATAATTTATTAAATACAGAACAATTTTGAAATCAATATATCTCTTAAAAAGGATTTCACAAGTTCATGGTTTTATATCCCGCGTGTACATTAACTTCGAAAGGCGAGTGTTCATATTTTAGCGAACACGGTGTACTTTGTTAATTTTGGGAAAAAAAAAGTACTTTTTTCTGATCGACTTTAAATTTTGGGTTTTAATAGTAGACATGTCAATGAACACTTTCATGAAAAAAAATTCATTCTCGTTGTTAAAACATTTTTTTTTTGCATTTTTTTCGGATTCAGAAAATTAGCACTGCAACATATATCTTCACTATCCACATTTCCTTTCCCGACGTACAGTTACAATTTGGTTTGTTAAAACCTATTCTGAGCACTCCGGCATAAACCAAAAGGATGTATAGATCAGAAATTTATTCTGGAATGCATGGATACATACATCTGAAATATATGTATTGAAATAATGGAATTATTTCATTTCTTGTGTACCCGGTCGCGTCTGTAAATGTATATGCATCATGCCGTCTTTGCGTCCGTGGGTCATGTTAGTTAATTTTGGGAAAAAAAAAGTACTTGTCTCCGATTTCATTAAAAATTTGCATATGGACAGAGGAAAGATTTATCTACGCGTACATGCATTTGTTTTTATTCTCGCTTCTAAAATGGCAAAATAAATCGATTTTGATTTAAAAGCGCATTTTTGGCAATTTAAACCTTAAAACAACCTAAATTCATCCCTTTGAAAAATACCTTTAACTATTAATGGGAATTACACAAAGTGTACACCAATTATGTTCAACCAATGTAGTTTGTGAATATTATTACTTTAACAACGATCTTCGATTGTTTTTTGTCATAATCACAGTTTATAAATAAGAGGTGAATAAATCTGACCAGTGACAATTTTCCCAATAATGTCATTTTGTTATCGATTTTATCACGTGACCTTGTTTGATAAATATCCCTACGCCATAGGGCTGGCGTTCCTACTGCAGTGAAGATATTTTATCTTAAGACACGGATCCATGTATAATTATTGTTTTCTGTTTAGACTGCAGTACACATATGCAAATACAGCCAAATGAAATTATTGACGTGTTCAGATGTTACAAGACACTGAATAGTCTTCCATTACAATAAACAGGTATCTCTTCTATGACCAGAATGATTTCTTATACTATATCTTTGTGGCGTTAAAGTAGAATATCGCTTAAGCCGATGCTAGGAGGCGTGAGCGGTGCATTACCTCTCATGAACAGACTCAGTAAAACCGAGTCTGCTACTTTTATCTATTGTTTGTGCTTGTTGTTTCCAAGGGACCCCCCTTTCAGTATTCATTTACATATCAATAACATAGAAGCCAAAACGGTCAATTAAAGTTCAGCCATCGTTTATGTGACTCAAATTCATTGAAAACCACCAACAAAAAACGAATGTTGTTTTATCTATCACGCGTATAAATACCTTGCATAAATCCAGGCATCCAGTTAATATATTTTCCAGAATAAACCTGAATATATATGCCCAGTATTTATAGGTGTATAATTAATTAACAAGATTTTGCATTTATTGAAGTCCGTGTTCAAAACCCTATCTGCATACTCTTCCTCTCCAACGTAGAAAAAAATACGCCATCACTCTTAAAAAAACACATATGATGGCCAGTGTTGATATGTAGCAGTAAAACGGAAGTACAATCCCAGCCTCGTGTAACATGTCTGCGGATGTGACGTAATCGGTGTTGTTCTGTAAGCATTTGGGGAATATGCTGACGCTTGTTGAATTACATCTGGAAATAATTAACCCAAATTAATAAACGTGTATGCATTTGTGTTAGTATAACATTACATAAGATCCAAAATAAAGTGAAGGAAGATAAACCAAACGAAAATGTAAAAAACACACTAAACTTCGCACTAGCAGATTCTGAAATACACCAAATTAAAAAGAAGGTTTAGACTTCCAAACATAGCAGTTTTATTTCGATTTCTTTCTTCTTAAGCTGTACATCAAACGAATACTATAATAACAAGATTCAGTCAAAGACATCAACATACCCACACCGCTTACTAAATTTGACCACTGAACCCGGAATTCGACATTAATTAAAGGGCTTTCCTCCAAATTTGAACCAGGAAATCAATAAAAATAGATCTAAAAGATATTTTAGGAATAAGGAATACAAATCCGCTATGTCAGAAAGCAATGCGTGTTTGTTATTTTCTATATTAGTCCTACAGAATACTTAAACGAGCTTTGGTTTAAACATATTTTATTTCGAATTCGTGCATGAATACATTTAACAGTATATAAGTATAAAGGATTGGAACGAAAGAAAACTTTTAAAGTTCCTCTCCTTGGAAAACGTGTTTACAATTCAAGTATGTATTAATAGCTACGGAACATACATATATATGAACCAATTGGTAGAATTATTATAAATATTCAGTGTCACATTAGTTTTCAGTTAATATTTGCTTAAACAACTTAAAAAGAAAAAGAAAAAACATACAAAACGCAATTAAAGAAATATGATGATAGATGGTGAAGGAAAACATAAACAAAAAGTAATTCGAACAAGAGACATTACAACTTAAAAAAAAGATAAATGACAATAAAAAATAAAAATAAAAATTAAAAAAGGGGAAAGTAAAGAGGACTGCATATAGTTTTGTTGGATAACAGGTTAATACCGGGTGACACGGGGTTCAGAAGGCGGACTACTCCTTGAGACACAGCAACACTGACGGGCAACCACAGACATCAATCATATTTACATACTCTGCAAGATTAGAAGCGTTTGCTTTTTATTATATACTTTTGAACAGCCTCAAAGATTAAAACGTTATTGTCATAACTTAGCGACTGATCACCGCATAAAAGTGTTTGGAGTATAACTGTGCATAACGGGTTAAGGGTGTGTGCAAGGTCAGTACGTATTTCATTGTAAGCAGGACAATTGAAGAAAAAGTGTTGGTTATCTTCAATACTACCACTATGACAGTGATCACATAACGGGGATGCGATTATACTTTTCAATGAACTACAATTGGTACGTAAACGGGTGTGTAGAATTTGTTCTTTTCTATTTCCAACGTAAAAGTATTTGGGCGGTTGTATGATATTACGATTAAAATAACGTTTACATAAATGAATGGAATCTGTGTTTCTAATATCTTGAGGTAAAGAGATCCACTCGCGAACAGTAGTTGGTAGGAATGATTCTCTATACAGTTTAGTTCGAGCATTTACTGTCTGAAGATTATTTTCATTTCTTAGACGATATCGCGATGCGTCTCCTACTAAGGGTGGTACCAAAGACGATAAATACGAAGGCGTTAGGGAGTGAATCATTTTATAAAACAGAATAAGTTGATGATTAAGTCTCCGATTCTGTAAAGCTTCACATCCTGTTTCTTTTTTTAAACGATCAAGGGATATCAATTTGGTAGTACCTGTCGTTAAACGAGCTTTGTTGTTCAATTCTTGAGACAAGCCCCTTTAACATTGATCTTGAAGGAATAAGTTATAACATTATTCATTATTTTTCAGACACACTATAAATCCGCCTCCCAGCGACACACACGCACAAATGGAGGAGGCGGGAAATAGCACTTCTGGTAATACTTACGGTATACTCTCTGTACTCTTTAATACAATTATAGACATCGCACTGAGTGGGTATTGTATGTGAGACAAATACTTGGCCCATGTTAACCACCAGGGAATCGTCTGCGTAATGAACCCACTGAACAACATCGAACTCAATATTATCGTATTGCCAGTGAGTAGCGCGACCTTCGTGTTCGTAAACGTCGCTCCCATCAGTAACCCAAGACCCTGAAACAAACATGACTATAGATATGACACAATACTGTGCATGTAAGGGTTTGCACATGAACTTGTGTAAGCCCGTGTGCATTTATAACGTTTCGCATGAGTATTTATAGAAACGTGTACAAATGTATGTACTTAATACGTTCAACATGAGTATCGATCGATACATGTAACACATTAAACATAGGTATTTATAGAAACGTGTACATATAACACGTTCGAAATGAGTATTTATAGCAATGTGTGCAACTTACACGTTGCGTATGAGTAACACATGTTTAAACACGTTATTTTACATTTAACACGTTCGGCATAATTATTTATAGAAACGTGTGTACCCAACACGTTTAGTGCGAGTAAGGATAGCCACGTGTATATTAAAAGCCGGTCAACATGCCTATTTATAGAAACGTGTGTACCCAACACGTTTAGTGCGAGTAAGGATAGCCACGTGTGTATTAAAAGCCGGTCAACACGCGTATTTATAGAAACGTGTAGGCACATTAAACATCAGCGGAAGGGGCATCCAATACACTAATAATTCAATTACACTACAGCGTAATTATTCCATACATTTGCACATTAATTGGTATAATAGTCGTCTATGAAAGAGATACACAGCATGTCAAATGATTTATTATTTAAAACTCGGACGTCTTCCTTGGGATTAGCTTTGGAGGGTGGGGGGTGGGGGTGTAACAGGGGGTCAATTATTTTTTAATTATGTCTCAAACGAACATTTTGATGAAGGGGTTACATATAAGTATAATAATTTGTTTTTCTCCTGTATGTGTATGTGTTGTGGTTGTGGTGGAGGTGGGTAGGTGTTGGGTGGAGGTTGTAAGAGGCGACATAAAGTCCAATATACACAAAATTTAATTGCAGTGTCATTTTTCTATTTATTGTTTTAAATTTAGCAAATATACAAGTATAACCCTCTGAAAATACAAAGCAATTTCAGTGTTACCACCTTAGAGGTTTGCCGATGTGGGGAGTGGGGCTGGGTGTGTGTGCGCATGTGTGTGTGTTTGGGTGGGAGCGGGGTGGGGTGGTGACGGGATAGAGGTAAATTCGGTCAAATATCTATTTTTCTTTCTCAGTTAAATGCAATGATTTTGGGAATAACAGTATGCTTTGTTCCAGTGTCACCATGGGACTCTGGGATAGGGGTCAAAAGTTAGTTCAAAAACACAAATACCCTAAACAGTTTTTATTCATTTACAGTGTCATACATGTATACAAAAAAGAATAAATAGTACTATTTCGGATCTGAGTATCAAAGAATGATCAAAACAATTACATGTACAATGGATACAGGGTTAAAGAGAACTGACGTGTGTGAAGAAAAGTATTTGCGATGGTGCGCCGCCGAATTTGTTCTAGTTTTATATTTGTATAGGGTATTACCTGAGCACTGAATACGTTCAGCATTTGTATTGCCAACGTGGCGAAGAACACGTCCACGCCACTTAAACCAGCCATCCATTACACGAAGGTATAGAACAGTGTGGGCATGAGCAACACCAGGGGCATCTCACTGGCAGTCTTGGCAAGATAGTACGCCGACAGTCGATACGCTCCGGCTGCTCGCTCCTTGGTTATTACTCCGCGCTCTCCTGGAACTATTTTTAAAATAAAAACTAAAGAGCGGCCACATTGATCCCTCATCCATCACCAAATTTAAACAGATCTGTGTTCATGACTAAGCCGAGCACTAATTTAGACTCTGATATCGTCGGAAGTTTCCGTCAAATAAAAACCGTTGCTGCAATAATGATGAAGGGATTACATTTGAAGAATTAATTTCTATCTTCTCAAACGCACGTGTTTCCGGAAGAGATTCTTTACGCCTCGGATATCGTCGGAAGTGTCCGTCAGTTACAAACCGACTCTGCAATAATGATGAAGGGATCACATTTGAAGAATTCTATCTTCTCAAACGCACGTGTTTCTCGAAGA
The DNA here is from genome assembly GCA_037043455.1 of Cyrtodaria siliqua. Classification (NCBI taxonomy): domain Eukaryota; kingdom Metazoa; phylum Mollusca; class Bivalvia; order Adapedonta; family Hiatellidae; genus Cyrtodaria; species Cyrtodaria siliqua. The sequence continues at coordinate 233,608 of JAWPHD010000120.1, read as the reverse complement.
GAAGAGAAACATTCTCAATTAAAGCAGTGACGTAAGAATTCTCTGAATAAAGACACAAGTCGTGAACAACTGGAGGGCTGGGGTGGGTAGGTAGGAGTAAGGTGGAAATACGCATCAGTAACTTACATGCTAGTATGGCGTTTAAAGCTGAATCGAAAGTCCAGAACGTTACACAGAAGAACAGCTGTAAAATAGTGAAATTGTAAAGCACCAAAACATAAGGAAATAAATCACTTTTAAGTATCAGATTCGGTGTAAGTTTCGAATATCCAGACCTCTCGCGAGATGTTGCCCAACGACATCGCCCATATATGCTAACTCGGCTTGAGTATGATAAGCAACTGAGAAGTAGAAAACACTATTGTAAGTAGCTAAACCAAACTTATAGTTAATGGAAGGCTAACAAATTTATCTAAGAAATGTATTTGTAAAATAAACGAAACATTTATTTCTTCATATGGAATGTCATTGTAATTATCATTTAAATACCCTCTTAGTTATATCCTCTATCCATTAACTGCGAAACCAAACACTCTAATTTGAAATAATCACACCAAACAAAAGCTTACCACACCCATCCTATCTCTTAACACATCAGCTGTTTTTGGAATCTGGAAAAATAAGATCCCAGCAACACCCGCCATAACTGAGACTTGTATGACGTCATACATATGTAATATCCTGCCACGTGATTGCTTGAAGCTTCTCCATGTCAGCATTTTGAACTGCGTTGTGAAATGTGTCGGCCATATTTGTCTCGCGGAGCTATTTATAGCATCATGGTCAAAGTCGTTAAAAGTCACTATCGCGCCTGTCGAATCTGTAAATAAGATGGCAACAATTGAATTCAAGTTTTGATAGTTTCATTATTTATAAATTATTTCAAGGAGAAATTATCATTAGCGCACAGTTAGCGTATAAATATCGCTATGAGAGAAAGAAAATCTTGGAATTGTTCAGCCTCAACAATTGCAGACTCGGGTTGTTTATTGTAGTTATATATGTATTTATATATATACTGTAATACTGTTCAATAAGCATGGATGCGTTCAGTCAGTCATAATCCCTCAGGTGATAATCCTCGCACCATTGTCTAATCATCCAGACATATAAACCAAGTGTCTGAACCTGCGGTTCCTCTCACAATGAGCAGGAGAACCAGCCAGCAGTAGGGTTTAACTAACCTGTCTCATGGCGGTCTTATCACCAATAGCTTGTTATTGGTAAATAAGTAAAGGTTACAAATGGGCGTATTTCTCCTTTAGTTTTTAAATAAACATAGCTTACAAATGGCCATATCTTACAAATGGACATATTGCATGTCGTCATAGATCTACATACATATATATCCATGATGTCGTTAAGTATTTAAATTGGCATATCTTACAAACGGACACATTTCTTGTTTAGTCTTTAAACAGGCATTGTTTACAAATAGATATATCGTATCTTGTTTAGTCTTTAACTGGACATAGCTTACATATGAACATATCGTATCTAGTTTGTTCTTTAAATTTGGCATAGCTTACAAATGGACATGTCGTATCTAATGTATTCTTTAAAGGAGCACAGCTTACCTATGAACATATCGTATCTCAATTATTAGCCTTTAAATGGGCATAGCTTAGTAATACACATGGACATATCGTGTCTAGCTTATTCTGTAAAGGAGCATAGCTTACATATGAACTTATCGTATTATTAGAATTTAGATGGACATAGCTTACACATGGACATATCGTATCTCGTTTTATTCTTTAAACTGGCATAGCTTACAAATGGACATATAGTGTTTAGTTCTTTAAAGCAGCATGGCTTACATATGCATATATCGTATCTCAATTATAAGTCTTTAGATGGGCATAGCTTATAAATGGACATATCGGCTATTAATGGGCATAGCTTACATATGGACATATTTCTCGTTTAGTCTTTAAATATGCATAGCTTACAAATGGACATATCGTATCTCGTTTACTAGTCTTTGAATGAGCATAGCTTACACATGGACATATCGTATCTCGTTTACTAGTCTTTGAATGAGCATAGCTTACACATGGACATATATATCTATCTCGTTTATTCTTTAAATGAGCATAGCTTACACATGAACATATTGTATCTCAGTTTAGCCTTTAGATGGGCAAAGCTTACAAATGGACATATTGTATCTCGGTTGTACTATAATGGGAATATTGCCCATGATTTATGTAAATCGCTTCGTCTATAAATGGACATATCTTAAACTGTTTGGTCTATAAAATTGTTTTGTCTATAAATGGACAATGCTTTCAAGTTGTCTACTTACATCGTTTTGTGATAATTGACTGAGAAGAAGAAGTTCTTGATAGGCCGCTATCTTTATCTTGAGACATGCCGTCAAAACCATTCAACTGCTTCATTTGTAAGGTCGTAGTGCTACTAGATGCGTGTCCATTTTCTTTATACCTGAAAACCCGTCTATATAATTAGCCTGGGATGACACAGGAACGAAACTTATTTTTTCCGACTTCCCAAATGTTCGAAGTATTGTTTTCAAATCAGTTTTACTCCTTTCCATAATTCCATATGTAGCCCCCTCAGTAACCATTACGATGATTCAAAAAGTTCAGTTACATACACGTATAACATGTTCGACACACAAACATTCGTCAGTAATAATAAAGCATACTGCAGCTGTTATGCTCATGGATGTAATGTACATTAAAGAATCCGGCTTAAGCGGTATTCGACTTTAATGCCACAAAGATTGGGCTTGATGATCCCATAGACAGTAAGTAATAACACCACTGATTTGTAGTCGGGGCGAAGTTTTGCAACGACCCAGCACTTATTAAACGCTAAGGTGAATGTCAATAAATACTGAAAATGGAATATCTCGTGGAAGCAACACACACAACCAAGAGAGAAATGTAACAGACTCGGTATTGTATAAACCCCACCCCTATCCCACCCCACTAGCATCACCGGCTACCGGTTACTTAACAGCCACAAAGACAGGGATTGATGATACGTGTATAGTCAGGTTAGCAGAGTTTATATTAAGCAAAGTTTATATTGTGTAGTCCGTCAAGCAAAGGTTTATAATCGGCAAAGTGTTTATAGTCGGCAATGTTTTCAACCCGGGGCTAGGGTAACAAGAGAACTGTAACAAGAGTGAAGAGTCTCAATCAAACCGAGACTGCAATAGTTTGTATTTATCGTGTTCGGTCGTTTCCAAAGGTCCACTCTCATACTCTTTTATAATCGGCAATTGTTATAAGGTAAGCAACGTTCACATTCCGGTTAGCAAAGATTATATATTTTACGTATGTAAGCAAAATTTGAATTACGGTATGCAAATTCAATATCAATCAATGTTTATATTCAGCAAAGTTTATATTCTGGTATGCACAATTTATGTCTTATATATATATGTTTGTTTGAAAGCACAATTTATATTCCGATACGCAAAGTTTGTATTCACCAAAACAAAAACCAAAAACAGCAATACTGCACTGTTTATCTCATCTGACAAAACACTGGACGAGCCCAACAACACCATGACCTTGCACCGATTGGTCCAATCACTCTGAGCCAGGTCAATAAATGCACGTATCCGCCTCATCAAAGTCAATAAGTGTATACAATGTATGTATACATGGCTTACTTCAGTGGATTATTGAGATTATAGGCCGCTACAATGTCATCAACGGTTTGTTTTTCCGACTTCAGAAGTTCCACTGAAATATAGAATGTATGCAAATGATAACAATACAGTATTGTTTGTCTTTTAAATATCCATTAGCATTGTAAATCATTTTAAACTGGCATTGTATGTTTAAAAAAAGTGCACGGTATCAAAATAACGTTTACTGGAACCGGTTCTTAACCCTTTCGCCGACAAATTTTAAATGTCGTCTGCTAAAATTTGAATTCAAACGTTCCGGTAATATTTCATAACCCTGATCATCCTGCACAACATGTGCATGTTGATGTGGGCCTACACCGGTCGTAAAATCAATGTTTTGACTGTGGCAGCGAAAGGGGTAATGCATATTTGAACATGTAAACATAATGGTTTGGAAGTTTTCTACGTGATACAATAAAACATGTGTTATCTCTACTGGCTAAAGACACGCGAGCGTGTGCGGTGGTGTGCATCGTCAGCTCATTCACGAGTGTAAACGCGATAATTTTAGTGGTTTATTGTACCAAATTTGAGTTGCAGGTTTGTTTCAATTAATGAGCGGTTGAGACTAACCTTAGAGAGTTAATTCAGTATTTGCAAACTTCATCATGTGAACACGAAATCTTAATAAACTGTTTCAAATTTTAACCAATATTGATTTACAAGTATTTTTCAATAATTTCTCAAATGGATGTTCAACAAATTTCATTAGTACGTTTGTTTAGATAAAAAATCCACCCATGTGTAAAACAGTTATTCATTTTTGTTACATTTCTATGAGTGAAAGATTGGGATTTCTCAGTGAAAGAATATTCATAATCGCTAAATATTAATAACTAACTCCAAACATAAAAAATAACTTACTGCGACGTTGAGTTATGACGTCAATAACGTGTTGGTGACGTCGACGTCATCCGCCGATAACGCTAAATAAAGCGTATAATTCTGGTTAGAATCATACATAATCTGATTAAAAATGTAATAACTAGATTATTTAACTGTTGTGATCGATTATATGGAAATCCTTCACTCGATGGTAGGCGTGTGTTGTTTTTTCACTCACTCGCTTACGCTTGTTCGTGAAAAGAACCACACGCCTATTATCTCGTGAAAGATTTACCTATAATCGATCCCAGCAGTTAAATAATCTCTATATTTATTTTTGAAAAATTAGCAAATCTCGGCTGCTCATAACTTTAGTAAACTGTTTTGGATTTTACCAAATATGTTTCGACGTTTGACAATCGGCAAAACAACGCATTAGTTAGAGTTGTTGTCCTTGATAATGTAAATAAAAACAAGTTCAGCTTGTTTTCTCAGTAGACTCTCTTAATTATATTGAAATGTTCCCAAATCAGTTTGAATGTTTGTTTCAATTAGTGGGCTGGCGTGGCGCAGTCGGTAGCGCGGCGGATTTGTAACCGGAGGCCCCGGGTTCAATCCTCCGTGGTGCCACTGAGTTCCGTCGGTGTGTTCTTGGGCAAGACACTTTACCTTAGCCTCGTCCGTCGGATGGGGACGTAAACCGGGCGGTCCCGTGTATCGGTCTATCCTCCGAGCACGTTAAAGAACCATAGGAATCTATTCGATAATAAGAGTAGGGCAGGTTCCCGGATTCCTATGTATCCTTCCCCTCTCTCTGGGGCGGCTCTAAATAACCTATACTGTGTTGATGAGCCGTTAAACAACATTCAATTGTTTCAATTAGATCGTTAAAGAGTTTGACAATGAGCAAAATTGACGCAGGCGTGACAGATGACTATGTCACTCCAATAAGGAGAACGGAGTTATTTTCAAAATCATTCATACCATCATCGCTAAGCCCAATGATTTACCCATACATATTAAGGAATCACTATCATTAAACACATTTAAAAGCTCTCTTCTTAGGACGTTCCAATGCCCCACTGTTCCAAAATACTACTTATGTGGCTCAAGATATCTTTCAATCATTCATGCTCGCTTAAGAAATGCATGTAGCGATCTAAATCATGACTTGTATTTAAATCATTTGCGCTGATCGTCAAGTTGTGACTGTGGAGATCAAAGAGAGGACGTCGAACACTACTTATTTAAGTGTTGTCGATATAGTGAACAAAGGCGTACGCTCTTTATTTCGACACGACCGTTCCACCCGTTTAGTGTTGATAAGTTGTGTTCTGGTAATCCAGAGCTGAACGATAGAGATAATGAGCTTGTGTTAATAGCAGTGCAACAAATATTAAAGATACCAGGCGTTTTCGATGAAACTCACTATGTTCACATTTGATCCCTTACGAGACGTCTTTAACTGTCTGTCCTTTTCCTCCTCTTCCTTTCTCTTTACATATATCTGTTAACTTCAGTAATGCATTTCCTATACTTTTCGTTTAAAATGTTTTATGTTTATAAAACTGCCATACTATTTATTTTGTAAACAAACTGTATAGGGACGGGCCGTAACTAATGTTGTAGAACTTGTGGCCCAACCCTTTTGCAAACTAATGTAAATGTTGCAATAAAAATGTTTAAACCAGATGAATTGCACTGATTAAGTGAACTAAGTGATTGTTATACATGTAACCAAGCAACAACTTTCGTTAATTCCTGTTCAACTTTGACCGCAGTTTGGTAAGAATGTGTTCCACGTTGAGCACAATCAACTCAGACTTCCTTGATCAAACTAGTTTAAGTTTAGTTCGTTGAAACATAAATATAAATAGCATCTGATTTCGGCATTTAGCTGAGACTGGCATATACGGGTAACTCGGAAACTTGAAGTGTGTGTATGTCATCACTAGACGTTGTGTCGCGTACCAAAGTTGGTAATGTATTTTCGATGTCAAGGGTCAAGGACATGCATTTTTCGTGTTGTCAAGCAAGTGAAATTTCACTTGATGTTTGTATGTATCATACCGAGACGTGTGCCGCATACCAAATGTGATGTTACAGCTTCAAGATCACTGAACGAATGACAAGCAAGTTTTGAGCCCTGTCTATAATTCACGAGCAGTGCTTGGGATATCGGAATGAAATTATATTTGTATGGTAACTTACCAGACTGGGGATTGTATGCTCAAGGTCGCAGGGCAAGGGACAAGGTCATGCGATCCTTTTGTATACAGTTGCTGACTTTTAAACCGCTTCGGGCAATTGGGTGTAACATAATATCAGGAGATGGTGTGTCGTGCACTTATTCGGAATTATGTTTTATGGTCAAGGTCACAGGTTAAGGTCATGTTTTTTTCAGGTCTGATTTTTTTTACTCCCAAGCATCATCAAATAATTAAATGTACATAGATGTGGGTATGCTTCAACAATAAATATGTTGCTCTACAAAAAAAGAGGTCATTTGGTTACTACAAAAAGAGGTCATGCGGTCTCGTGTGTGTTTTGAGTACACTCACGGAAGAAATCAGCCGGATTGAAGTTACTTTCACACGGATGTCCAAGGTTCGCAAAGTGGTTCAAAGGGTCGGAATGAGCTCCACCAAAATATGCAACCTGAAAAACGTTACAAATTGACAAACCCAACTGTACGATTTTACATATAATACCAGCGCATCATTTACAGATTGGAATAAGCAAATAGAAAAAATATGTGTACATAAACTATTGTAAAAAAGTGCGGGGTGGCATTATGTGTGATGTGACACAGAAACATTGTAACACAGAAACATTTAAAAAATGCACACCAAAAAAGGTTGATAGTACACCTCACCCACTCTTTATCACGAATGAGTTGTTTGGGAGGTGGGGGTGGGGTGGGACGGGGGACAGAGAGAATTAAAGTTATTTTGAGGCAAACAAGGAAAACATTGTTGTAACAATTGGGTTGATGGTGTGGTGTGGTGCGTGGATGGTGATGGGACGAGGTTTTATGGGAGCAGTATCCATCATAATTACGGTGTTAGAATAAACACAACTAACAGCTGAATAATGTACATTTAAATATGTGTTTATAAAATAAATGTAACGGGTATCAATATGTGGGTTCCATAATACTTATGTAGCCCTTTTGATACAACTATAAGAAGCTCATGACTAAATATGGTTGAGCTAGGTCGGGAAATGTAAGAGATAATACGTAAAAACGTAGGTATACAAGTCGAACAGTAAAAGTATCTTTCACAGAAAAACAGTCAAACCAAAAACACTCTAATTTGAATGATGACAGAGTTACGGTTCTTCCATTCTGCCTTTCCTCTTATTGCCCTCTACCATTAGTAAAGTTTCATTGTAGTTCCATCAGTAGTTTTGAAGTTATGCTCCGGACAAGAATTCCAAGTATAAAATTACAAAGGGCAATAACTCTTATTCGAATGAAGATATAGTTACAGTTCTTATACTCTGCACTTTCTCTCATTGCCCTCTATCATTGTATGAAGTTTCATTGCAGTCTCTATATTAGTTTTGGAGTTATGCTCCGGACAAAAGTCTAAGTATACAATTACAAAGTGCAATAACTCTAATTTGAACGATGGCAGAGTTACGGTTCTTGCACGCTGCACTTCCTCTCATTGCCCTCTATCATTGTGTGAAGTTTAATTGTAGTCCCATTAGTAGTTTTTAAATTTTAAATTATGCTCCGGACAAAAGTGTGACGGACGGACGGAATTACGGACGGACTGGACAAAGCGGCGACTATATAATGAAAAGCAAAAGAAAGATTTCTTTGGAATATTATATAGCGGAAATTCCCGAGTTGCGTTTGTTTTGCGTTTCAGTATATGCTTCCCAGAAAATTTCGGGGAGCATACAAATTAAACATAATAATAGAACAAGTCACGAGTGTTAAAACAATATTGAAAAAAAAATGTTGTCAAGGAGACATAAACACGCCACGATTGTCTTTTCTTACCAGACACATTCTTTCCGATTTTTACAATCAGTTCTTCCTATCAAACATTTTGAATCAATGTGGGCAACCTCGCTTCTCTCCGTTCAAATATCTTGACATGCTTACATATTGATTACAATTCACCCTTATAATACGACTTGCTAGAAGTACACATCAGCACAGAATTACAATGGTTCACATGTAAGGGATACGTGTTCGTTAGCGTGTGCATTACAAAACAAATAAACTGTTCACTGCTACCATGTGTAATTATTAGATTGCGTTATCAAAGTGAAAAAATGTAAAAGAACTGTACATTGCTACCTTACCATGTGCAGTTATGAAAACCATATAAGAGTCGTTGCCGGAACTCAATCGGACGTTTCGTGGCTAGTATTGTGCATATGAACATTGATTAAGATACATGTTTCTCTATTTAAAATGCATTAAGATGGTTTTATTCGTATTGGTGTGACACCCACAAATATTCCGGATCGCCTCCATCCCCTTTAACTAGTTTTAGTGAATACGCCCCAACATCATATGACGTCATCATGGTCATCTCGTATATATTTTTTTTCACTTTCTTTTTGTTTCCTTCGGTTTCTGTGACACTGAATTTTCTGGGGAAAAAAACACACGCTCTCATCCCGTTTTTTAGTGATTTGTTTATCTAATGCAGAAATGTGAGTATGTATGTGCGTGGGGTGAGGGGTGCGGGGTGAGAGTCTAGACCCATGTCCCCAACGCTAGATCCATTACCGTATCATTAACTCTGTGTGTGCGTGTGTGTGTGTGTGTGTGTGTGTGTGGGTGGGGGGGGGGGGGTGAGAGTCTAGACCCCTGTCCCCAACGCTAGATCCATTACTCCATTACTGTATCATTAACTATGTGTGTGCTTGTGTGTGTGTGTGTGTGTGTGGGTGGGGAGGATGAGAGTCTAGACCCCTGTCCCCAACACTAGCTCCATTACTGTATCATTAACTCTGTGTGTGCGTGTGTGTGTCTGTGTGGGGGGGGGGGGATGAGAGTCTAGACCCCTGTCCCCAACACTAGCTCCATTACTGTATCATTAACTCTGTGTGTGTGTATGTGGGGGCGGAGGGGTGAGAGTCTAGACCCCTGTCCCCAACAATAGATCCATTACTGTATCATTTCCTGTGTGCGTGTGTGTGTGTGTGTGTGCGGGGGCGATGAGAGTCTAAACCCCTGTCCCCAACGCTAGATCCATTACTGTATCATTACCTGTGTGTATGTGGCGGATCATAACAGTGAGATGAACATAGGGAGCCGGATCGTAACAGTGAGATGAACATAGGTAGGCAGATTATAACAGTGAGATGAACATAGGGAAGCAGAATATAACAGTGAGATGAACATAGGGAGGCGGATTATAACAGTGAGATGAACATAGGTAGGCGGATTATAACAGTGAGATGAACATAGGGAGGCGGACTATAACAGTGTGATGAACATAGGAAGGTGGATCATAACAGTGAGATGAACATAGGTAAGCGGATTATAACAGTGAGATGAACATAGAGAGGCGGATTATAACAGTGAGATGAACATAGGTAGGCGGATTATAACAGTGAGATGAACATAGGTAATCGGATTATAACAGTGAGATGAACATAGGTAAGCGGATTATAACAGTAAGATGAACATAGGTAAGCGGATTATAACAGTGAGATGAACATATGGAGGCAGATTATAAATGTGAGAAGAACATAGGTAAGCGGATTATAACAGTGAGATGAACATAGGGAGGCGGATTATAACAGTGAGTTGAACATAGGGAGGTGGATCATAACAGTGAGATGAACATAGGTAAGCGGATTATAGCAGTGAGATGAACATAGGTAGGCGGATTATAACAGTGAGATGAACATAGGGAGGTGGATTATAAATATGAGATGAACACAGGTAAGCGGATTATACAGTGAGATGAACATAGGGAGGCGGATTATAACAGTGAGATGAACATAGGGAGGCGGATTATAACAGTGAAATGAACATAGAGAGGCGGATTATAACAGTGAGATGAACATAGGTAATCAGATTATAACAGTGAGATGAACATAGGTAAGCGGATTATAACAGTAAGATGAACATAGGTAAGCGGATTATAACAGTGAGATGAACATATGGAGGCAGATTATACATGTGAGATGAACATAGGTAAGCGGATTATAACAGTGAGATGAACATAGGGAGGCGGATTATAACAGTGAGTTGAACATAGGGAGGTGGATCATAACAGTGAGATGAACATAGGTAAGTGGATTATAGCAGTGAGATGAACATAGGTAGGCGGATTATAACAGTGAGATGAACATAGGGAGGTGGATTATAAATATGAGATGAACACAGGTAATCGGATTATACAGTGAGATGAACATAGGGAGGCGGATTTTAACAGTGAGATGAACATAGGGAGGCGGATTATAACAGTGAAATGAACATAGGGAGGCGGATTATAACAGTGAGATGAACATAGATAAGCGGATTATAACAGTGAGATGAACATAGGGAGGCGGATTATAACAGTGATATGAACATAGGTTGGCGGATTATAACAGTGAAATAAACATAGGGAGGCGGATTATAACAGTGAGATGAACATAGAGAGGCGGATTATAACAGAACAGTGAGATGAACATAGGGAGGCGGATTATGACATTATAACAGTTAGATGCACATAGGGAGGCGGACTATAACAGTGAGATGAACATAAGGAGACGGATTATAACAGTGATATGAACATAGATAAGCGGATCATAACAGTGAGATGAACATAGGTATGCGGATCATAGCAGTGAGCTGAACATAGGGAGGCGGATCATAGCAGTGAGATGAACATAGGGAGGCGGATTATAAGAGTGAGATGAACATAGGGAGGCGGATCATAACAGTGAAATGAACATAGGGAGGTGGATAATAACAGTGAGATGAACATAGGGAGGTGGGTTATAACAGTGAGATGAACATAGAGAGGGGGATCTTAATAGTGAGATGAACATAGGGAGGCGGATTATAACAGTGAGATGAACATAGGGAGGTGGATTATAAATATGAGATGAACACAGGTAAGCGGATTATACAGTGAGATGAACATAGGGAGGCGGATTTTAACAGTGAGATGAACATAGGAAGGCGGATTATAACAGTGAAATGAACATAGGGAGGCGGATTATAACAGTGAGATGAACATAGATAAGCGGATTATAACAGTGAGATGAACATAGGGAGGCGGATTATAACAGGGAGATGAACATAGGTATGCGGATTATAACAGTGAAATAAACATAGGGAGGCGGATTATAACAGTGAGATGAACATAGAGAGGCGGATTATAACAGTGAGATGAACATAGGGAGGCGGACTATAACAGTGAGATGAACATAAGGAGACGGATTATAACAGTGATATGAACATAGATAAGCGGATCATAACAGTGAGATGAACATAGGTATGCGGATCATAGCAGTGTGCTGAACATAGGGAGGCGGATTATAAGAGTGAGATGAACATAGGGAGGCGGATCATAGCAGTGAGATGAACATGGGGAGGCGGATTATAAGAGTGAGATGAACATAGGGAGGCGGATCATAACAGTGAAATGAACATAGGGAGGTGGATTATAACAATGAGATGAACATAGGGAGGTGGGTTATAACAGTGAGATGAACATAGAGAGGCGGATCTTAATAGTGAGATGAACATAGGGAGGCGGATTATAACAGTGAGATGAACATAGAGAGGCGGATCATAGCCGTAAAGTTAAAGTAAGGAGGCGGATCTTAACAGTGAGATTAACACAAGGAAGCTGACCATAGCCGTTAGCTGACAATTGGAAGACGGATCATAGCCGTAAACTGAGAATAGGTTAATAATATCAGAGAGACGGATGATAGCAGTGACCTGAACAAAGGTAAATAGCATCAGATAGACGAATCGTAGCTGTAAACTGACAATAGGTTTATACTAGCAGGGAGTCGAATCATAAATGTTATCAGGGAGGCGGATCATAGTCGTGAGCATAGCCGTGAATTGACAATAGGTAAATCAAATCGGGGAGGCGAAGTATAGCCGTGAACTGACAATAGGTAAATAACATCGGAGGCGGAGCATAGCCGTAAACTGACAATAGGTAAATAATATCGGGGAGGCGGAGCATAGCCGTAAACTGACAATAGGTAAATGATATCGGGGAGGCGGAGCATAGACACGAGCTGAAAATGATAATCGCGCATAAAGCATAAAAAGTAGTTCCTCCAAAAATAGTTCAGGTATTTATATTCAGGATTGAATTCGATATATCAAAAACAATAAGCTAGTTTAAAGTGCATGCCGTCCGAAGGGATTCTCGCTAACTTTAAACTGGCTAATGCTTTTCATACCCCGTAGAAAGATCAACATATCGAAATTAATCATTATTTTTACAGCATGTTTTTTCTATCTGTTTTCCAGACTTTAATAATATAAATGCGTTGTATTTGTGCTAAAATTAGTATTTTACATCTTTAATACGTACTGTTGGAACAGCGAAGTTCTTAACACTGAACGCTTTTTATAGGTTGCAGGAAAGGAAATACTTTCCCATAGGCCACCTTTGTGATTGTCAACTGATATCTAAAGAGCTAGACACCAGATTTTCATTCCATCCCAAAACCGTTAAATGCAAGAAAAGCACATATTAGCTGTAACACTGTACACATGTTTCTGTTTACAAACAGCACGGAATCCGCGCTGAATATTGACATAACATTTCATGGAGCTTAACTTTTCAAAAACATTAAAAAACCCATGTTTTATTCAATTCAGTGATTCTTGCTGTTGGAGATTATTGTGTACATTCTGCATATATTTTAAAACTAATATGTGCTGTCCTCTGTGACCTTTCGCTTCTGCACTGAATGGTACACACCAATCTCAGGCTATATTTAGCAGTGCACAACCTACAGCAAAATTAAATTATTTTTTCTGGGAATTAAAATGCAACACGTTAAACTGTTTCATTTAAAGGCAATGCAATATAAATGTAAATATACCATTTTGAAGACGACGTCATGTGTACGTCATATTCAATTAAATAACGTTATCTAATAAACTTTAAGGGGGTTGTAATTATTAGGGTTTTACTTACATACAATGTATCCCACAGCGTTAAGTTTGAGAAAAACACATCTTCCTGCAGGACGAATCCAAGACGGCGTCTAAGTTGTTTGTTGAACTGTAATCCTGATAGAGTTATCTTTCCTGAAGAAATCGGTTGTCTTCCCGCAATAGAGTTAAGCACAGTTGTCTTTCCTGAACCTGAAATAGTTGAAATGAGTCAACATAGTGTTGTATGTCAGTAATCTTAAAAGAGCCAACGACAGGATTTGTTGTTTAACAATGCGTCACTTATCCTGATAGAACTATCGCTCATTAACGTATGAGTTGTATTTCCGCAAAAGTGTTAATATATTGAATTTCATTATCCTGCAACAGACAGTTTGATTTTACGTATTGCAATGAGCCAATAATCCTGATAAAGTTATCTTAAACACGTGTTTCTTATACCATATTGAAGGTTTTGTATTCATCTTTATATTTGTTGTTTGTTTCTGTGCATGTTTGCGGTTGACTGTGGTCCTTGAATGCTGTATTTCTTGTTCGACTTTTACATCCACTTTCATGAGTGAAGACAAGGGTTGTCTCCCCGCAATCGTGTTTAGAATAGTCATTGGATATTTTAAATGCAATAACACCATGCTTTGACGTATTGCAATGCGTCAAAACGCATATGGAATACATGATTTTATTGACATACTTGCGGTATAGCCCTGGGTAGGACATATACTTCTAAGCTGCATAGTGACTCTTTGTTGAACCTTAAACAAAATGTCTCCCAACATCATAGGCAGTATATATCATTGCTGACTATTTCCTTAGATCAATTTAAATCAGACGGGTAGAAAACAAAAGTCAGACATCTTAATGGCGGGTATGTCCAACCGTTTTACCTTTTCTTGGATATCATCCCGACATCACGCTTTTCCAGCAAGATAACGCCAAGCCACAATCAGATAGAATTATAAGTGACGTTTTCTTGCTGGAAAATCGTGTCGTCGGGATGTGATTTCGCAGGAAAGGTAAAACGGTTGGACATACGCGGTTCTAAGATGTCTGACTTGTGTTTTCAGTGAGACTTTCATTGAACACAGTACATCATGTTTAAAAAATTTGAGAAAACAGGGGTTTACAAATGTTAATTAATATCCTTCAATTTAAAAATATGCACTTATTATTATAAATTACTTTAGCAATACAATTTGACACCCATATAATCTACTGGTGCATTTTCAGTGACCGTCAGTATACAATGCTCATTATGTTCCGCAGTATAACACATTCCCTTAATCGCTCTCTTCTTCTGTGATTAACACGCTATTTTATCTGAACGCAACAGAGTCTATTTCTGCAAAATACCAATGAAATTAAGCCCATTTTTAAAACAAAAACGGATCACTGGAATAATTGTGTAGAACGACCCTCAATACGGACGACTGTACCAATGGCAATCCAATAAGCAAAGAACGTGTCCATATGTGTCAAGTGGAATTCAAGCTAGGACAGCGGAAATAAAGGTGATGTCATGCAGCATGTAACTACTCATGAACATTTGAATCGGATTGAGCTTGACGGTGCACCAAAACATGAAAGGTTATATGGCGCCTAACAGGAATGAACATGCCAGGCTCATCCTCTATTAACAGCAAGATAAAGTATGGAGAATGGACCTAGAAACTTCTAACCTGCAGAACTGCAGTTTTGCAAATTCTATAGCAGACACACCATTTACGACGAAGCCACGTTTCCACGTTTGCATACGCGGTGTCATGATGAAGACGTTGAATAAGCATGATAAAAAATGAAAAAATAACCATGAAGTGGGTGGGGATGGGAGTTTGGTGGGGGTCATACCTCTCTGCCTCTAGCGGGATTTGTAGTGATTGAACAAGGGAACATTGTCATAACTTTTAGGGAACTGGGGCACATGAGTTTACAGGAAATAAAATATAATATCTAGTTTTAATGTTAAAAAACACCTAAAACTTTTACAAAGTGTTACGTGATGACAGCGTTTTCTTAATAGCCTGCTGTTACTGTATGAAAAATGGAATACATTGCATCAAAGCTTCAGTAATGTCATTGTGTGTAACTCAAGATTCAGAATCAAGAAATGCTGCAGATCAAAAGCAATTACAGACAGAAATAAATTTTCGGCTGTACCTGATGCGGTGCATGATGCAAGAGAAAAAAGACAGAGATTCAGCAACTGGTTTCTCTGGGTTGATGCTTTCAGAACAAATTTGGTGCAATTAAGAGAGTTACGAAATGACCCAGGTTTGCATTCCAGTCTGTTAAGAAAGATTCCCTTGAGCGCTGTTAGAAACAGGGATAGACAAGATACCGTTGTTCCAGAAAAATATAGACTCACAGAGGATAGCAAAAACGGAGTTTTAAAAAGTCCAATTAGTGTTGCTATGGGACCTCTTGGTAATGTTTTCATTTCTGATATAGCAACAGGAAAGGTCAACAAATTTCGAGCTGGTCATTACCCAGCTAGTGTTTCAGCTGAAATGTAAACATTAGATTGTCCTACAGGAGTGGCAGTGATTCGTGGTGTGTTATATGTTTCAGAGGCAAAGAAGAATGCAATCGTGTATAAGGACTTGACAGGTGAGATAATTATAGAAGTTGAGAGATTACATTTTAAACAACTACAAGAGAAGTTAAGAGAAACTGGTTCATGGGATAACGGCGACAGGAAAACAATCAAAGAAACTGCTCCAAGACAAGCTAAAACAACTTCAAAGTAAACAAGGAACAGAAAGTGTGGGGGTAGAAAAATGCAAACTCTGTGTAGACAAGAATATTTCTAGGCGGCTTTCATTAGCATTTGACATCAGTAACAATTTGTTTGTGTCCACAATGGGTGGAGAAATTCACATGCTTGAAATTCACTCAAATCTTGTTATCAAGGACACTGCTCAAAAAGCTAGAAAGAAAATATTGTTTGCTGTATGGACTAGCTTTCATGAATGGCTCCTTGTATGTTGATTCTCATGATAAAGATGGGGGAATACTTAAAGTCAACTGGGAATGTGAAACAGCAGAACCGGTTATATCAGATGGAAACGCATGTGTCAGGCTACACAGTTTGGCTGTTTTACAAGACCGATTAGTATTTAGTGACACAGATAACTATTCAATTAGTTGCTCAATCCTACAACAGCAAAATTCAGCCACTATATTGTAATTGGGAGAGGCCAGAGAGATGGAAAGAATGCATAATTTTTCCAACCTGCAGGACAATGTGCAGATAGAAAAACACTGTTCGTTGTAGATACTGCTATTGATGCCCTCAGATTGATAAGCAGTGTTAGTGGACTTGTTCTTTATCTGAACAATCTCCTAATGTTAAGCTTGACATTTGATTTCCACTCAGAGAAACAGAAAACATTGTATATTAGTCTAGATACAGCTATTGGGAGATTGCAGAAAGTATATGACTTTGACTGACAGTGCGATGACAATGTGAAAACATACCTTGAAACAACCGCGTCAACGCAAGTTCCTCAACTGTATCAACAGTTATTGTTGTAACGGATGATGAAAAACGTATTTGTGACATCAAGAGCTTACTTTCCCGCGCCAATGTATCACATAGACTGTTGGAAATCTTCCGAATGAAGTGTTTGTTAACATTAGTCGTTAACAATTTGTTTTCAGAGATGAAAGCTGGGTCTTCAGACAATGCAGCTTGAGTTTGACTATAGATGTTGTATAGCAATTAAGGAGCATTTAAAGCAAAGGTGCATTACAAAATACCGCTACTTCACAAGTTGGAAGCCATATTACCCCCAAATTGATGGCCGATGGCAAGTATGTTGA
Organism: Cyrtodaria siliqua; assembly: GCA_037043455.1. Lineage (NCBI taxonomy): Eukaryota > Metazoa > Mollusca > Bivalvia > Adapedonta > Hiatellidae > Cyrtodaria > Cyrtodaria siliqua. The sequence goes on along the minus strand of JAWPHD010000120.1, from coordinate 216,173 downwards.
TCTGCCCAAAATGTACACTCCTAAATCTGTGCATCTGACCAAATAGCAGAAACCATAGATGGGAGACTGGAGAAACGTGAAAAAATGTGTTGTACACAAAAATCAAATTGAGCTAGAATAAGAGTTTATTATGATTCATTCCTAAATCAGAAGTGCCTTTGAAACAGTTACTTTAGCAGATACAAGAGAGGAAATTGGTGAAAATACCATCAGAAAGTCAATAAGAGGACAGAAGATGAGAGTAATGGAAGATTTGTTCTACTATGATGACTAAATGCGAAGTTAGATAAAATATGTAAATCTTTCAAATACTGTTGTGCTTAGTACTTATTAACATTGATGAGAAAATATCATAAACACATGTTCAGAACAAATATATGTGAAAACAATAGAAACAGAAGTAGATCACTTTAAGTTATTGTGCTCAATTCTAAGATGCAACTATTAACTGTTGTAGGCCAAATGGTTTGTTGATTCATCAGAATTAATTTTTGGGAACATTTGCAAATATTTTTGGGGAACAAGGGAACATCGGTTATATTTTTGGGGAACATATTTTGGAATAAGGGAACATGGGGTCATATTTTCAGGGAACATGGACCCCCTGGGAGGGCCTCAAAATTGTATAAAATTATGGATATAACTATTAATTTGGTGTATGTTACATGTGTCTTCATTTGGTGGCATCAAGGGAGAAGATACGTTGTAAATTTATTTATTGAGTTATCATCCTTAAATAAAGCATGTATTATTATTATTAATAATATTATTATTACTATTATTATTATTATTATTATTATTACTATTATTATTATTATTACTACTACCACTACAACAACAACAACTCCCTAGTATATTTTGTTGTTTTGTGGGAAACAAAATCCCGCATGCACACTTTCACACTTACCAGAAGGTCCCATCACGCCAGCATCCTGTTAGCACACTTTACAACTTACCAGAAGGTCCCATCACGCCAGCATCCTGTTAGCACACTTTACAACTTACCAGAAGGTGCCATCACGCCAGCATCCTGTTAGCACACTTTACAACTTACTAGAAGGTCCCATCGCCGCCAACATCCTGCTTGCATATTTCTCACTTATAAGAAGGTCCCATCACGCCAGCATCCTGTTAGCACACTTTACAACTTACCAGAAGGTCCCATCGCCACCAACATCCTGCTTGCACAGTTTCCCACTTATAAGAAGGTCCCATCACCGCCAACATCCTGCTTGCATATTTTTCCGCTTACCAGAATGTCTCATCGCCGCCAACATCCTGCTAGCACACTTTTCAACTTACCAGAAGGTCTCATCGCCGCCAAAATCCTGCTAGCACACTTTCCAACTTACCAGAAGGACCCATCACCGCCAACAGATCTCCGCTACATGCTGTGAATGAGACTTCATTGAGAATATGTGCGTTTTTTATCTTCACGTTTATGTTCTTGACGCACAAGGCGGTGTCCATGGCAACAGTTGGCATAGTGCTTTCTGCAATTAAATGGCATAAATAGGTGTAAAACAAAATAAACATGTGTGTAGCGATGCAACAATGTAAAACAAATCGTTTTGATTTTGCGGGTTTGATTTTAGCTTTTTATCCGAACGCATTTATATTTGTTTTGGTGGGCAACGTCATTGAGGCAGACCACCCACTTATTCCTGTGTAGAACTAGTACCGTATGCCTCCCGCCATCTGAAAGAATCGACATTTTTTTACTTACAAGTCGGGCTCCCGGTGGGATTTGAATCCGAACTGGTGAGAGGCGAGGAGGTTTCAAAAGCAACGTCTTTACCCTCTCGACCACGGAGCGCAAGTATACACAAGGTTTAAAATGGATCAAGTTACATTTTTGTTCATTTTAGCAAAATATCTTCATTTAATACGATTTTCGTTTACTCAATCAAGTACCTAGCATCCCAATTAAACAAACTAACCCTCCAAATAGTGGCAAAATTACACTACAAAACAGTTTATCTTAACTCCAGCCAGGTGTTCAGGTTAAATAATAATGTATATGTGCAGATTAAAAGTAGATTATTCAAGGGTTCTTAAAACACCCGTGATTGAATATACGTAAAATGAATTATGAGTTGGTAACTCTTAATTCGACGCTCCAGTTTTGTGGTGTGGCCAGACTGGTTAAAGTTGTTTATATTGTGTCTATAGAGTTTGAATTCTCAAAATAAGTAAATGATATATATATACCTCGTCTTCAGGACGTTAAGAAACGGTATATATATGCTGTAAATGTCGCTGTTGTTGGCGGGGTGGCTACTTTAAAGGGACACACGGCAATCTTGAGTTATATTCATGTGTTAAAATTAGCACCTCGATTCATTAATCTTACCTCATTTGACTTAAAAATTGCTTGCATATAATTAAATAAAACAATGAGATTTCAATTTTCTTCAATATTCTACCAATTTTTAAATGTACTATTGGTGCAGTATTATCAAAAGTTAGTAGTATGTAACAACTATTCTAATAATTAATATTAATGATTGCAACTCTGCAAATTATGTTTAAAACTAAAGGGACGTGAGTTTTAAACAAATCAAGATTGCCGTGTGTCCTTTTAATATTTAATACATATCTCAAATTGCATGCATAAACTCAGTTTATTAAGTGCAATATTCCGAAGAAAAAAATCCCTTTCTTGGGATATATGCCGATTACAAATGTCAACTCGTGCATTTTGTGGTTAATGACGTCCAGTTCAGTGCCGGTGGTGTTTGCAGATACGCTTGGAAGAGGTAAATACATAACTTGTTGCTCAAATGATTATCCTTAAAGACAAACACAAGTTTAAAATGGGTGCCATTTCCTGATAAAATGGTCAATACTTTAATTTAGTTAAAATGCCATTTTAAGAATGTTGTGTGAAGTTGTTCCTGCACTGATAAGCAAGCGTATGCTTTCTTGCATACCGGATAAGGTTATCATTCTTGCATACCGGATAAATTTATCATTCTTGCATACCGGATAAGGTTATCCGCGTTTTACACGGATGGTGGAAAGCTTGATCTTACACAGGGGGAAGATAAAGCCGTGCGCTGATATAAAAAATGACAGTGGTCGACTTTCAATGATAAAGATAAATTCTTATATCTACTAACTTCTAAAGATATAGAAATTCTGCAACATTTTATTAAATTTGTCAGTAACTGTTTCAGTGTAATAAAACATTGTCAAAGTCCAACGGTTAGTTAAGACATCTATCGTTCTCTATAACTATCTTGTTGCCAGTCTATCATATTTTCTATTTACTTCGGTACTTTCCGGAGACTTAACGGAAATATACGAATATTTTGTGTTTTTTCCTCGGGATACAAGTTTGCATTACTTTATTTAGAAATGTTGTCTCGTGTGCCATTTATAGATAAATGGACAATTCTATGGACAAATTTATTTAACATAAAAAACAAAACATCTTAGAGTAAACTTGCGTCAAACTTTTCGAATATAAAGGGCACTATTTCTGCCAAATAAATATTGTTTCTGATATTGTGTTCACATCAATAGTGTTGCATTAATGTCATCTATTATATCATTGACAATGTTCATGCCTATAATATGCATTTGGATGAAAATTTCAATTAATCATACCCCATCCATTTTGGATTTTTTTTTCAAAGATGGCTGACCAATAGTCCTTAATGTTATCATCGTCGTTTTCAAGGGACACACGGCCATTTTAATTTGCCGAAATCCTGCATACTTTTATGTAGATGTGTACATGTCAGGCGTTGGTGTGTATAATAATCAGTCGATATCTAGCATGTTGTTATACAGACTGGTATATTTCAAGCGTTCGTGATAATAAGCAGTGGAAATTATACAGACTGGTATATTTCAAGCGTTAGTGTATATAATAAGCAGTGGAAATCTAGCATGTTTTTATTCAGACCGGTATATTTCAAGCGTTAGTGTATATAATAAGCAGTGGAAATCTAGCATGTTGTTATTCAGACCGGTATATTTCAAGCGTTAGTGTATATAATAATCAGTGGAAATCTAGCATGTTGTTATACAGACCGGTATATTTCAAGCGTTAGTGTATATAATAAGCAGTGGAAATCTAGCATGTTGTTATACAGACCGGTATATTTCAAGCGTTAGTGTATATAATAAGCAGTGGAAATCTAGCATGTTGTTATACAGACCGGTATATTTCAAGCGTTCTTGTATATAATAATCAGTGGAAATCTAGCATGTTGTTATACAGACCGGTATATTTCAAACATTCGTGTATATAATAAGCAGTGGAAATCTAGCATGTTGTTATACAGACCGGTATATTTCAAGCGTTAGTGTATATAATAATCAGTGGAAATCTAGCACGTTGTCGCAATATTCCCGTTATTATACATGTTATACGACACAATGTTTATCTAAAATTTTAAGAAAAAAAAGCAAATGAATAATGTTAAAGTTCTTTATTAATTGAAAAAACCGTTGAACGTTTTAAAACATAAGGCCCAACATTATGAATTAAGTATTGCACTTTTTAAAACATTTTTTTCTCATTAAATATGTTTTTTGATATTTAAGTTATGAAAGTAATTGAGATTGTTACCTAGCTAATAATTTAAATTCATTGAGTTTAAAATAGTAGTTTAGAAACGAGGGGTTCTAGGACAGTTTTCTCATCGGGGGTTTCATGCAACGAGTCAGTAAATTTGTTGGCCGGCAAGCCAACCAACAAATTTAAAACTCATTGCAACCCCCTAAAAGACCCCCCACCCCAGAAGCCCTCGTTTCTATACTACTTATAAATAATTGATAATATAACTTGCTACTTTTTTAATCAACCCCAAATAAAACAACTGTAGATCAGGTAATCAATATCTTTCAAACACCGTGTACGCATTCAGACCCAACAGCTAATCACTATTCAAAAAAGTTTTTTAGGAGAGCGCAACTATTTTATTTTTCTACTTTCGGCGAAGTTTCCAAATCATACGACCCAAAACGGCATCAACTTCAGGTCTAGTCTCGACTGTTAAACAAAATCAGAAGGAACAGGACAATCATCCTCGTCATCACTATACGTATCACACTCGATCATGGAATATTTTATTTTTCTGCATTTGCATATTTTGCGTTTCAAATTAAAAAGCTTTCTTTTGCTATGATCAAGTTTTTCTAGATAATAATCCATTTCCGATAGTAATCGTTTTCGCTTGATAATTTGACTTTTCCTAGTATCTAGAAAATCAGCACCAATCACATCATATTCTACTTGACCCTGTTTGCATGCCAACAATGCTTTCCTATATTTGCCTTTCAACTCCTCAAATGTTTCATATATCTCTTCTGCAAATGTTTGTTCCATATATAAAGTAATATATTATATTTTCATATCTTTAACGCACTTTTATGTCTTGAATATCCTTAAACGGTACCCAACTATTAAAATCCTCATTGTAACCCTTCCATTTAATCAATGCTTGTTTCTTTTTGTAATCACGTGGTATTACTTTTTCAATTCTGAATATTTCTTGATCAGCTTTTAACATTTCCAATTCTTAAAAGCTCCCATCAATGTTTTGGTTGTTCGAATCTTTTATTTTGTACGTCGCAGGATTTGTATATTGAATCTCACCAATAACAAATATTTCTTCGGTCCAGTTTAGAGTATAAACTTTTTCAAACGTTCTTTTATTTTTTCTAATTCTAACCTTGTCTCCTATTTTGAACTTTGGCAAAGCTTTATTAATTTTCATCTTTCCATACAAGTTGAAATACACTATTCCTTTATTTTTCTTATCACTGGCCTCAATCGGTGGTTTTCGATATTTATTTTTTGACTTTTTTGCATAGCTTTTCTACACATTTTTGTTCCATATATAATAAGTATTATTTATATGCTAATGTATCCCAACCATTGTCTAATATGTACCTTTTGTCATCATATGCAGACAAACTTTGTTTATTAATTTCATAGCTGCCCAGCTTGTGTTTGTTAGATCTGATAACTTTCATTTATGATGAGCTTCTGTTGCTGTGAATAAAATATTTTTGTAGTTATCATGTGTTATTTGTTTTTTGACAACACATTTTTTAATACCTTTGCATTTCTTTGTCCCAGTATTATCAGCCAAAAGGTAGGAGTATGACTTACTCCTCAATCCAACAAACTCTACGATCACCGCACCACAGGCTTCGTCTTTCATCTTGCCAATAACCTTTTTGTTATCGCTGAAGTAAAACCCACTTTTTGGATCATAATCACTGTTATCAAAAAGTTCTTTGTCTTTGTAAAGATCAGCATACACATATTTTGTTCTAATTTCATAACACAGAGTATCATTGTCAGTAAACAACTTAACTTTTTCATTGTATTTGTTTTTAGCATAATTGTAGTGGAAATCATACATTAAGTATTTTGATAAGTCTAGAATACACATACCAACATAACAAGGGCGATTTAAGACCAGTCTTTCCTTTACCCTATTGATTGCAAACAAGTTTTCACTAAACATCTTACAAGAAATAAACGATGGTCTTGCCGCATATTTCAAAAGAACTTCCTCGTCATGCGTCAGCTTAACATTAACTCTCTTTCTCAAGTTTTCCATTGTTTTACCAAAAACTGAATTATTCATAAGCTTGAAGAAATCTTTTTCGAAAGCATTTTTACCAGCTGTTCTTTTTGTAGTATTAAAGTCGATATACACTTTCAACCATTGAGACTCGTCAAACTGGAGTATCCTGTGTCTCTTTTTCACTTTCAGCCCCAAACTTTCATACAACTTTAAATTTCTATAACGTGTAACATATTTTTCCTTATCTTTCAATGTAGTAACAAGTTTCCTTATTTTACTTGTTCCCAAATCAAACTTACTCTTCAAGTTCTTGCAGTAGTCCGACAACCACTCATCTTTTATATTTAACATTTCCGGAGCGAGAGGATAATACTTATGCGAGTCATGCAACTCTTCTGGATATTCAAGATCACACTCAACAATATAGTTTGATTTCCCTTCTTCAAATTTATCGACCCATTTAAAATTACCAGTTGGTAAAGGCTGGCACATCGCCCACCCGTACAAGTTGTTAGCATCAAGATAAATTATATACTTGCTCCGTTTACTACTATCATAGTTTTCCATATACTTATTATTAGCTTTCGAATATCTAGTCGCAATATAACTCACACCACCTCTCATCCCTTTTTCTACAAACAAATATTGATCAATATCAGTAATTAAGTCAAGTTTAATCCCAGTCATTTTTAAAAAGGCATCCCAAGCTAAACCAGGACTGCTGAAGTAATGACAAGGATCTAATTTGTAATACTCAAAACACATTTTTCTGAAGTTTTCAAAAACATCAGCTAGCAGCAAAACATCGCTTTTCAAATACAGATCATGATATTCTCCCATGTTTTTGATCTTGAATGTCTTCCATAATTTTTTAGCATGCTCATAATCTTCATCTGATATATTTGCATTATTTAACTGAGAGTAGAAACTTTTCTTAACGGGCAATTGTTTTTCCTTGAAACATTCAAAGCTATCCATATACTCGTACGGGTAAACTCCTTTTCTCTTCAACAGTTCTATCTTTTCATCAGAGTATTCCTGAGAGATATATTTAAACAACGGAATGTTTTTCACCAAGTTATCGAGTGACTGTGACATAAATTGGAAACTATCTATAAACACCACATTTGACCCCAACATGAAAGCCATATACCTTTCCATGTTATTTGGTATAACATTTATCACTTTCTTAAACTTTCCAATGTGCTGCATTATAAAGTGAGCGTCATAGCCTCTCAAGTTATGAAACACTACAGGTATCTTTTTAGTTAGTCTGAAACTGAGAATGCATGCATCATGAGCACTTCCTCTAAACTTCCCAGTTATATGACAATGATCTCAAACTGCTCTATCACACGTCATATATCGTTCAGCACAAATATGACATTTTTCAGCCGCTCTAATTTCTTTTTCTTCTGTTGCTGTCATTGTCAAATCTTTCTTAAAATATGCATTAGCAGTTTTTTTACAATATTTTTCTTTCTCTATTATTTGTTCTAAAAACTTATAAACAGCATTTGGTCCTCTGGTTGTTACAACCGTTTTGGAATATTTGTCATCATAGCAGCAGACAACCGTGTATCCATAACTACAATCAGTATGTTGTTGATATGCATTTGTATATGAGTTTTTTTGATTATTTGTAGCTGAAGAGATTTTTTCCGTTATTGCTTCAAAGTCAGCATATATAACAAATGGAACCATCAATTGCCTATCATAGTTTTTAAAGAAAACCTTTTCGCTCGCAAAAGGCATTTTTTATTGCTTGCTTGCCATTCAGAGAAAGACAATCGGGTTTATGCTTTTCCAATACTTGTTCTAATGTAAAGCATGTTTTGCAAAACCATTTTGTTTCTTTGCGTAATGTCTGATTATACATCAACCGGTTAAAATCTTTTATCTACACATAATGTTTTTTTTCTTCTTCAACAATCAAAAGCATATCGCATTCTTCTTCAGCTCTGTTTTTTAATATTCCCGGATTTTTTATATCCAAATATATTAAAACATATATTATTTTGTTTTTCTATTTAGGGAATTTGCTTTAATGTTACAGGAAATGTAATTCCACTGTAATTAAGATCACCAATATGCTTTTTGTAATTTGTTATTCTTTCTAAATGTACTATTGCTGGAAATTTATACGCCAAATGGCACCATCTAAAGCACTCGTCATCTTTTCCTATTTATTATATTTATTAAACCTTTTTTAGGATAAGAAACTTCTTTTGGCAACTTTAAATAAGAGCTGCCTCTCAAAGGTTTATACTTCACCATGTTTATATAATGCATATCTACTGATTCAATTACCCATCCACTTCCCTCGGAGAGCCAGTTTCCAATTCTACTCATAATTTCATCAGCTGCTGTATCTAAAGCACCCTTGATATCGTTTTTACCTAAGGTTACTGTCGCCATTGATGCAAAGTAAGCTGTTTTGTATACAGTAAAAGTCATATGTTGTCTCTAATAATCAGCTTAGAGAAAGTCATTTTTAAAGTAACACATAATTTAAATCCTTTAGTTCTTTGTAATTCCGCCTTGAGAAATTCTGCAACTGTTTTTCGAGTCAGGCGAAGCTGAGCGAGTGGACTTAATCTATCTAAAATATCTACAGAGAAAACTTTACTATATTGTTTCGGGGATTTTTCAATTTCTTTTACACCCATTATATAATAAGTGCATAGAAAATAATCTTTAAGCTATAATTAATTAATTTAACCAGCATAAAAAATAGTATCAATTCCCTCCCTTAATAACTCAGCATGTAGTAATTAAAGAAATTAATATCTGCTAAGCCTCTAGTTGCTAGTGAGATCTTTTTGTTGCACAAGCTTCTTGCCCTTTTAATATCGTGTTTTCTTATTTTCCACGGGAGTTTTATCTTTTGGGAGTCAGTTATAATATTTTCAACTAAATCCCTGCAGTTTACAAAAATTAATAGTTCTCTGTAAATTTTATTTGTACCCTCAAAATCAACCAACAAAGCCTGCTTCTCGCAATTTTTCCTGAGACTTTCTATATCATCTTTGTACACCATATAATATTATACTATTCTTAATATTTTAAGCTCTAATTAAATAAATAATAATAATAGTATATTATATGATGAACAGTATATATTGTAAGAGATTTTTTTTTTTTTTGAGTTTTGCATGGATTGTTTTTTATTTTATATAGTCAACAAAAAGACGCACTGTAAGGATTGTATTGGGTACAAACTTTGCTATAATTGCACGTATGCATGTGCAAATTGTAATAGCACATGCAGAGTTTTTAACGGAGAACGTATCTTTTTCGAATGTGGGACTCACAATGGTTATGATCTTGTTGCAGATTATCGGGGAGTTCGCAAGAAGAGCGTTTATCATAGAAGATATCATCTAGAAAAACTTTTGGGAGGGTATAATTAACATGTCGCCAGTTGTCAATCATTTATCCATTTCAACCAATCAAACCAGAACGATACCTCCGACAAACAACAGCACGTGTATAAAGCACGTGCAACTATGTTATATAAACTATTGTCAATATACTCCGACATCAACAATAGGGCGGAGATATTTAAGTACAATAGATAAGCAGAGATGTGAGGATTTGTTTTATAAGACTGTAAACATTGTAGATAAGATAGGAGGCCGAAAAAGAGTAACTAAATTTAATTACATTTTCCAGAAGATATTCAAGCTATTAGAAATAAAAAAGAAACAAAGCCAATTAAGACAAAAGCCACTAGAGACAAGTACGATACTATATGGAAACAGGTTGAAAAAGAACTGTTTTAGTAACCATTTAACTTGGACGGATGCTCCTATGGAGCATGCCTACTAGTGAAATGGTTACTTTTAGTAAACATTTAACTTATACCTCTCAATATACCTTTCCAGAGGTTCAGTAAACGATCATTTTGCTGCAGATGGAGTATTTTAGAAAAGCATGATGAGATTATCTCCCCATCTGGCATAGTAGATGTTTGCACATATGAAAGAAGTTGTTTGAAACTCCTATGATATGATTTTAATAAAACTTTTTTCTCTGCTATTCTATTTTAGTTTTGTTCATCAAAACCGCAATTATTGGGGGAATTGCTCCAACAATAGCTATGAAAACAGGAACTGCGGGGATTAATACCAATGCGGCAGTACAACCAATTATTCCACTTGTAATTTGCAACCCTGTGTTAATTCTACTGCATAATTTGTAACTAAGTCTGTATGCTGCCGCTTGTCGAGTCAAGTAACTAATTAATTCCTCCATGCTTTTAAAGTCTTTCATTATAATAATTAGATTAATTGAAATATTTAGAAAATAATTGCTCGTGTTCTTCGGCTGATATATTACCATTTTTTTAATAACTCGTCGATTATGCTAATACCTTTATTCGTCAACTGTGGACTATTATTTCCCGATTCGATACTTCCACATACTAACTCTAGATCATTAATCAGATCATCAGGACTATTGTAATATTCTACACAACGCCCTAAAATCTTCTTGTACTTTGAAGAACTTTTATGAATTGGTAAATCAGATAATTCTGTCAGTTTCTTGAATGCATTTTGAGATAGCTTCGAGTATGCTTTTCCATTATTGTAACGCTTTGTCACCAAGTCTATAAAATCACCATCTACTTTTAAATCTAGCACAACTGACCCTCCTTGTCTAGCAATTAGTTTGCGATGACCAACAAGATTAGGTATATCAATTTGCAGCATACCGTAGTGACCATCTTTGCTTATTTTGTAGGAATGTCTTTTCTGCTGCATGCCTTTACCAGAAATCTTTTTATAGTTTCTTTAGCTGCCTGAATTCGTTCAGGCAACCTGTCTATGTAGAAATCAAGAGATTCCATCTCAACAATCAGCTCATCATATTTTATCATGTGATAAGTTAAAGCTTGTTCGTGATACCCAATGTTAACTATTAATTTTGTAATTTTATCTCTAGTCGCATCGGTTTTTGCCTTTTTGAGCCTCTCACTGAGTCTTTCTTCGCTGAGGTTGCCTATTTTTGTTTCTAGACCTGTTATTCCCATGCGTATCTCTTTAGCCTTTGTAATATATTTATCATAATCAGCTTTTCCTTCCATAATACCTGGTATTTCGGTTGTTATTGGTAAATTATACTTATCAAGTACTTCTTTATCCATGCCAGCATTCAAGTCAATATCATACACCAGTTTGGGTTTCTTAGGCCTCGCAGCAAGTTCTTCTTCCTCCGATTCTTCTTTTTCGGGCTCGATCGGAGCACGTTTTTCTTTTTCAAATAATTTTTCCCTGCGTTTTGGACTAAGCACTCTTTCCGAAGCTTTTGGCACAGACTCTGGCATCCACCTCGGTTTCTCCTCGAAATCAGCCGGTGCTGCTCGGTCTGTAGGATCTATGGTTTGCATGATAGTCGGTATTTTGTCCTTAGAAATGAGTGATGGTGGTGCTATGGCTCCACGCTCAGGCGGGGCAGCTAATTGCGGGCGTAGTGCCTCCGGAAGTATAGCCAACTGTTGGCGTATTTTTGGAAGGGTAACCAAATGTTCAGCTAGCTGTCTTGTTTGCTCTGTTATTCCACTAGTTACTGGCTCGAGCATTTTTTGGTATAAATCCTTGCTAGCTCCTCTTTCTAGTCTTTTTTGAATAACTTTATTTTCATATTCTTTAACAAGATTTTCATTGTAGTCGCTAATTCTTTCCACTTTAACAAAGACATGTATACTATAGGGTTAGATAAATTAACATGAGTTAAGATTAGACAAAATAAGTCTGATACAAAAGCAATTACAGACAAACCGTGAGAAAATGGTTGAAATTCAAAATGGTTTGAATGAAATAAAACTTCTGGGTGATACTTTGAAAGAGTTAGAAAAGAAAGAAGATGGATTGGAAGATGATAGCGAGCTCATTAAAAAGTTAGGTGAAAAAATACAAATTGGTGTTGAAAGTATTAATGAGCGAATTAGAGAAATCAATAAACAAACAGTTGATAACAATGAACTTGAAGCCGCTATTGCTGATGCTACAACACAAATGAGAACTGCTTTTACTACTGAAATATCTCAAATTAAAATATCAAATGAACAGATAAACACTAACGTTGGCAATATCAACAAAGAGTTTGAAGACATCAAAAAGAAAATGGTTGGCGGCAAGTCGCTGGAGACTGCTCTGAACAAACTGGTTGACACTAATAAACTAGAAACTGCTATTGATGATGTCTCAAAGCAATTGAAAGCTGCCCAGGATGAAAGGAGCAAAGCTTTTGATAATTAAATAGCTTCTCTTAAAGAGCATAATCAAAAGTCTGATAGTCGTCACACAGCACTTCTTGGTATAATTGATGAGTTGAAAGGATTATAATGTTTGAAGCAACAATAGACGGAATAAGCGTTATACAAGATACCTTTGTAAACTCCCGCGGTGGGATGAGAACAAATTGTGTATCGTATCCAACACAAAAACTACTTGAAAGAACTAATCGTAAATATTTTCTCGACGCATTTACTTTTATTTTATAACCAATCCATTTATAAAAAGTTAAGAATATTTTTCCACGGATGCTATTGTTGCTGGACTATTCGTTGAGAAATCCGGAAGTTATATATTTGAAATAAACTTTACTTATACAGGAGGGGACGCAATACATTTTCTTCTTAATAATACAGCAGAACAAAACACGTTATTATATCCAACAATAGAAGAAAACGGCTAACAAACGCTAAAAGAAACATTCAAATTATATCTCACAGAAAAATGGGCATTAATTTTCAGTCCAATTATACAAAGTGGCACTACTCAAGTTTTCAATTTTGAAAAATCGAGTTTTAAGCTGTATTACAAAGGTGATTAATTGTATCTACTAATATGTATAATGGAACAAAAAATTGTATTATCATCAGAAAGAGCTGCATTAATTAATAGCTCAAATACACCGAGTGATTTTACAACCGTATTTGACAGACCATATATATTGGACAAGAACAAACAGTATGGTATTGGACTCGATAATATTAATTAAAGCGAGGATTTTAATAACAAAAAGATAAGGTATCACAATGGAACAGATTGGAAAAGTATTATTTTCACAAATGGAAATTACAGTTATGCCGATATTGATAATTCTATAAAAGAAACATTGACTGTAAAAGGTGATTTAACTGATGACTCACCTGTCTCAATAAGAATTGAATTTGATTTATCAAGTTTCAAATGTTTAGTTACCATTCATAATAATTTTATACTTGATTTAAGAGAATCAAACTTTCACACTTTGATTGGGTTCGACAAAGATGCAGTTATTAGAGAAACCAAATTTGGGACAGTAGTACCAAACATAACAAATTCTATTGATTCTTTATATATTCATTGTGATTTGATAAGTAATTCTGATGGATCATATGGGGATGTTATTTATGAAATAAGTACAGCCGACCTTACGAGGTCATATCCTTTCAGAGATGAACCGATAAGAGTCGGGTTCTGTGGAGTAAACAAAACGATCATTAACAGTATTAATATTTACATAACCGATTTCTCTGGTAAAATTATTAATCTTAATAGAGTTCATACGTCATTTCGATTTGTTTTGAAAGAATTAATGTAATACAAGTTGAGTAACTTGTGTTGTATCTAACATATGTTATATGACGCGATTAAAAAAAGTTTATGATACTAGTATGGGAACCTATACTGAAGTTGACAGATTAACTGGAGCTGGTATATTTGAAAAAATTTCAAAAGTTGGATCAAAAATATTTAGTGAGTCTGTAAAAACAGCAGGCAAGAAAGCATTAGAAACTGCTGGTAAACAAATCATAGAAAGTGGTTCTAAAAAACTTGAAGATGAAGTAGGAAAAATGGCTGCTGATAAATTAGTTTCAGTTATAAAACCTAAACCAAAAGGTGAACTAATTTTAAAAGAACTTGCGAGGGCTGATAACACACAAGAAGTTGTAGAAGATGTAAATGCAAAAAGTAACAGATTACTATCTGGAAGAGGAATTCATGCAAAAATTAAACGATTAATTTAATCTAATTACTAGTATACATAGATCATGTAGATGTTTCGAAGTGATAAATATAATACTACATATGAACATGTACCTATTCAGTTAAATACTCCTATAACACAACCAGGAAATGCTACCAGGCAAATGAAAAGTGGTTATCAGTTTACACTAAATGATAGAAGTTCTAACTTTGATTGGTATAACGCATACTTTGGAATCAGTTTTCAAGTAAACAAACTTGCTGATGGAGCCGCTTTCGCAGACGCTGACATAATTGCTTTAATTAACGATGCAGCTTCGCTGATTGACCAAATGCAAGTAAAGCGAAATGGAAAAAAAGTTTACGATGGAAATAATCTGCACTGATTTGTTAATGTCAAAAGCTTGCTTGAAATTTCTGACGATTATGCGAAGACAACCGGAACAAACAAATACTTTTACTTAGATAATACGACTAATGCAGAATCTCGAGATGATCAAGCTGGTTATAACCTAGGATTTACTGCTCGTCATGCTTTAATCATAACTAATCAAAAAGTTGACTCTATAATTCCATTAAACAAATATTCCTTCTTTGAAGGTTTGGAAACAAACATGCTTCCTTCTAGTCAGATTCAAATTAGCTTGCAACTGGCAGATGATAATGTGTTAATTTTCAAATCAAGTGGTGATGATGGTCGAGTAGTTATTAATAAATTAGTTTTGTGGGTACCTAGAATGATATTTAACTCAGATGGTTTAAGTTATGTAATGACAAATCACATGACAACTTACCTTCGTGAAATGATACAAAAAAGCGGAAGTACTCAACTAACAGAATCCATATTTAGAATAACGGCTGGAGTCTAAAGTCCAAACCATGTTTTTGTTTATCTGCAAAGGTCAGACAAGAGTTTTTCTCAAACACAAAATCCTCATCTCTTGGATACGTTTAAGCTCAATGCTGCTGATGCTCATTGCTATTTACAATCAGCTAGATTGGAAGTTGGAAATGGAGTTTAGTACCCAGAAACCGAATATATTTATGCTAATATCATAAGAATATTTAGAGACGTTATTAATTAGTCTTACAAACAAAATGATAAAAACACTGGAACTTTACTCAACGTGAGTAATTTTAAAAATCTCTTCGGAATGATATATTTCGATTTAAGTTACACAGGTAATGAAGTCAGTGTTGATCCAAAACAACTAAGTTTGAGATATCAACTAAACAACGTTTCTACCGCCAGATATAAAGTTTATGCTTTAGTCTTATACAAGGAAAATGTTGTTATTGATGCCGTTGGAAATGAATTGGTGATAGTTTAATCTAACTTATAGTATATATGACTTACGTAAAGTATTCGATAGATTTGACAGACGGGCAAAAGAAGAGTTTAGCAAAAGCATATGAAAACAAAAGTGAATTCACGCTCAGGCTAAAGAATAATCAACTAACTGGGGATTTTCCTTTGTTGTTGACGACTACTCAGATTAACAATATTAACAAAGCTAAATCCAACGGACATGGATTGGATGTGAATATATCAAAATCGCAAATGAAATCTCAGTCTAAAAATGGAGGCTTCTTGGGAGCATTAGCCGGTTTGTTGACTAAAACAATATTACCGACAGTTGCTAGACTCGCTCCGAAAGTATTAGCACCACTAGCAACAGGAGCACTGAGTGGCGAGTACTGGAATCGGTAAACTATTCGGAAATGAAATGGTAACTATCCCTAGTTATAAAAAACAAGCACTACTTGAATCAAGTGTGCTAACACCGTCACAAAGAAAAAAGATTAAAAAGTCAAAAGGTTGCTGCCCTATTAAACTGACAAAGCATCAACAACAAGACGGGGGATTTCCTGGATTGCTTGCATCACTAGGAATTCCTTTAATTGGATCTCTTACTAGTGGTTTGACGGGAAAAGGTTTGCAAGTAGGTAGAAAGGGAAAACGTTTACAAGTAGACTCGCAAATTAGACCATATAGAAGTATCCCATTCGTAAAAAAAAGTTAATTTTCAAAAACGAGCCTATCTCTAACTTAGACATAATAAAGTGGGTTAAGCGGTTAGACATTAAGAACTTCAGGGGAGTGTTTAGCAAGAACAAATTACCAACAAAACAAAATAAACAAGAATGCGGTATTATTAATCTTGATGATTATACTGGACCTGGTACACACTGGACTTGCTACTGTAATGAGTATTATTTTGATCCGTTTGGCTTGAGTCCACCAAAAGAAGTTTTAACGTACATACCCGACACAAAATACAACACCATCCAGTATCAAGATAAAACAAGTGTCCTGTGCGGATATTTCTGTCTGTACTTTGTTAAAAAGCTGCAAAAAGCAAACAGTTTGTACGATATTCTTTATAAAGTATTAAAACCTTTCAAACATATATGAGTTACTGTGTTAAAGAAAAGATGACTGAAAATGTTAATCCTCAGTATATTTTAGCAAAAAATGGTAGAAAAATGTTAAAAGCAACGTGTGCTTCTTGTGGTATTACTAAAACGCAATTTGTTAAAAGTACACAAGGCGGAAACATTGATATCAATAAAGCTTTACTCCCTCTTTTACCTAAAAAGGGGCTAACAATTCCTGGTTATAAATATTGCGGCCCGGGTAATCCGCTTGACAGTGGAGAACCATCAAATGAATTAGATGCTATTTGCAAAGATCATGATTACTGTTATGACGAAAGTCCTAGTAATAAATCAATGTGTGATAAAAACATGCTTGCCGGTTTAAAAACGAGCAAATCCAAATCATTTGGAGAAAAAATCGCTAAGAATTTGATAGTCAAACCAGTTATTAGTGTAACACTACAGCCACATCACTGTACTTAACCTAACAGTTACAACTGTAACACAATTGTATTCAAGTACACCCCTGTTAATCCCTCTTATAACTAATCATGCAATTGGAGATTCCTAGTACTTTCAGGTAGTTTTTGTTTAATCATCTGAATTTAACACCTGTTATTGTTTACTTGCTCTAAATTAAACTATGAATTCTGGAAGTTAAGTGGTATTGCCATATTAGGGGAGACCATTCGCCGAAAAGTCTTGTGGGTAATTTATGCATACAATGATACAGGCCGATGTCCATATGTGGGGCATGACTAACTGCCGAAAAGCAGTATGGGTAATCTTCAAGTATAATACTGAGCGCACGGAAAGTCTAGTAGAGAGTCGAAAGTCTAGAGTCGGTGGTTAAAGAGTGGAGAGTCAGTTTCAATACTTGTATCCACAAGATGGATCCCCGCAGTCTAAGACAGGGTGTGGGATAAGTTAAACTATACTATGGAAGCCAGTATAGTAGGGCAGTCATCGTTACATACTACTTGGAAAATTTGAACATTTGAAAGTTTCTAAATACTATTATACTTTTAACAATAGGGACTATTATGGAAGTACTAGAAAACCACTATACTAAACGGATGTGTATATATATATAACACAGGATGTTCATAGCGTATTATGAATGTGTAATTATTCGGACTGTTTTATATGTACCAATAAATTATGGAAATCACAACGCGAAGTCCGGACCTTATTATTAAATGTACCAAGCATAGCATACGACCCCGTAAAGCTACATTAGTGCAAAATATAAACTATAAACTAGGACTTGGAGCATCTAAAAACAAGAAAAGGCGTTGAGATGGACTGATAAGGTAGCCGAACTTCATAAACCTATACGAAGAAAGTTCACTCAACGCCGTGTGATTGTTAATGAAATAGATAAAATATGGTCGGCTGATTTGATTGATATGCAATCGTTTTTAAAATATAATAAAGGTGTAAAATATCTGCTTACTGTTATTGATGTATTTAGTAAATGTGCTTGGGTTATACCTGTTTTGAATAAAACTGGTATAGAAATTACAAAAGCTTTCCAAAAGATTATAAGTACGGGAAGACGCTGTAAATTGCTCTGGGTTGATCAGGGTGTGCAGTTTTATAACAAGACGTTTAAGCAGTTCCTTGTTGATAATATTTAAACATATTTTATTGCCAATAATGTATTACATACAGAATATTATCCACATATATACAATAGAAATATTATTATGACAAATGGGTCGGGTAACAAGTTCTACCAACATTAGTTTAAACCCTTCCCAGTTAACATCTTGAAATTGCAAATGCGTATGGCTGAGTGAAATAAATTACAATAATTACAATGGCAAATAATACATTTAGAGAGAGAGTGATGAATAGTGAACACAACATATGAGAGAGAGAGAGAGAGAGAGAGAGAGAGAGAGAGTTTTCCCCAATCTCTAAGTTCTAATCATTTAGAAAACATTAACGCTTTTAACAGTGTATACATGTTACATCAATTGATATAGCTCTAAAACTTGAGATATGTAATAACAACAACAACAGCAAACACTATAATGGTAAGAATGTGTCGTAGAATCAGACACCTAGGTAAACCTATGTGTTTCTCGTATATATGTTTGAACTGCTGCGAAGAGGGATTCATTTTCCCTGTCAGTTATCTGTTCACGACCATAAAGGAGTGTGCTTACATTTAACGGGTGTAAATGGCGAGTAGACTGAAACAGATGAAGCCGATAAGCTGAAAATGTGTTACACTGGAGAAAATAGTGTTCAGCATCTTCTACTTCACAGCCGCACTCGCAAGTCGGTGAATCTCGTAAATGGTTTAGGTATAAGTCGTTATTGAGATTGCTACACAAATGCCTCATTCTGGCATGTAAAACAGCAAATACTCTTTGTCCACTTAAGTAGTAAGGTGGCACTTTTGTTCTAGAAAATACAGATGATAGTAGTCTTTTCTTAAAAATTGCGATACTTTCAGAGTTTCGTATCTCTATTGGCAAGTCATTCCATAGTTTAAGAGAGGAAGGAACAAACGAGTTATTGAATATTTCGGTTCTCCTAGCAAAAGTGGCATAGTTATCGTTATTTCTGAGATTGTATGCGCTGAAATCTCCAACTAGATGTGGAAAAATGTTTGAAATGTAATTTGGAACGGTTCCATTTTTAACATTATAAACGATAATAATATCGAAATGTATCAACGTTTAATTTTGGAAAAGCTGTAGTAGTAATTGAACGATTTAACCGGACATTGAAAGAGAGAATGTGGAAATAGTTTACAGCAAACAATACAAATACATATTTAGACGTGCTACAGGTGATGGTTGATAAATACAATAATACAAAACATCGGAGTATTAAAATGACACCGATTGAGGCCAGTGATAAGAAAAATAAAGGAATAGTGTAGTTCAACTTGTATGGAAAGATGAAAATTAATAAAGCTTTGCCAAAGTTCAAAATAGGAGACAAGGTTAGAATTAGCAAATATAAAAGAACGTTTGAAAAAGGTTATACTCCAAACTGGACCGAAGAAATAGTTGTTATTGGTGAGATTCAATATACAAATCCTGTGACGTAAAAAATAAAAGATTTGAACAACCAAAACATTGATGGGAGCTTCTATGAATTGGAAATGTTAAAAGCTGATCAAGAAATATTCAGAATTGAAAAAGTAATACGACGTGATTACAAAAAGAAACAAGCATTGATTAAATGGAAGGGTTACAATGAGGAGTTTAATAGTTGGGTACCGTTTAAGGATATTCAAGACATAAAAGTGCGTTAAAGATATGAAAATATAATATATTACTTTATATATGGAACAAACATTTGCAGAAGAGATATATGAAAAACTTGAGGAGTTGAAAGGCAAATATAGGAAAGCATTGTTGGCATGCAAACAGGGTCAAGTAGAATATGATGTGATTCGTGCTGATTTTCTAGATACTAGGAAAAGTCAAATTATCAAGCGAAAACCATTACTATCGGAAATGGATTATTATCTAGAAAAACTTGATCATATCAAAAGAAAGCTTTTTAATTTGAAACGCAAAATATGCAAATGCAGAAAAATAAAATATTCCATGATCGAGTGTGATACGTATAGTGATGACGAGGATGATTGTCCTGTTCCTTCTGATTTTGTTTAACAGCCGAGACTAGACCTGAAGTTGATGCCGTTTTGGGTCGTATGATTTGGAAACTTCGCCGAAAGTAGAAAAATAAAATAGTTGCGCTCTCCTAAAAAAATATTTTGAATAGTGATTAGCTGTTGGATCTGAATGCGTCCACGGTGTTGGATTTGAAAGATATTGATTACCTGATCTACAGTTGTTTTATTTGGGGTTGATTAAACAAGTAGCAAGTTATATTATCAATTATTTATAAGTAGTATAGCAACGAGGGGTTCTGTGGGGGGGGGGGGGGGGGGAGGGAGGGGGTTCTTTGAAGGGGTTGCAATGAGTTTTAAATTTGTTGGTTGGCTTGCCGGCCAACACATTTACTGACTCGTTGAATGAAACCCCCGATAAGAAAACTGTCCTAGAACCCCTCGTTTCTATACTACATGTACTTAAAATAGTGTCCAGTGTCACAGGTGGTCATAAGATATCTTAAATTCAACTGGTGGAGTATCCTAAATACCCTCATTCGTAAACTGCATACATGGCTATCATTGTCACAGGTATAACACACATTTGCAAACAGTACTATCTTAAAGAAATACATTTTAAAGGCATACCTCTTAATATAAACGGAATTTTTTCATTACTATTCCCTTAAACCTGCAAATCTCCTCAATAGTAATACACAAATAACAACTAAAATTTACAAATAAATATAAATTATTTCAGTAAAATATACGTCCTTTCAGTAGGCGCACTCAGCGATGAATGACTAAGCCCGAAAAACTTATCAGGCTTTGCACGTTCAAACTAAATCTTAACAAACGCAGGCCTGTCAAATCTCCGGATAAAGTCCGGATTCGCCGGAATTTTTAGTCTCTCTCCGGATCTCCGGATTTAAGTGTACAATCTCCGGATTTTCCATCAAATCAAAATGTTCATGATTTAACAGCTATACGTTCACAGTTTATCAGCTATTTCCCAAAATGGTCCTTTTACGCTCCCTAGTCAGAGGAATAAATACAAGTGTCGAATCAGTGGGAGTCATCCGTGTAATACACTGACTGAATATACAATTTAAACCTATAATTAGTAATAATTAGTTCCTTCAATGGCGTAACGACACGCGTAATGCAGCAATATCTGTGATTTCTTTAATTAGTCAACCAAACTGAAATAGCAAGTGTGGGGAACTAGCAACTCCTTGTGTGTAATACCACTATAACAGCTATAACAGCTGCTGCTGCGTACGATGATTATAATTTTTAGAGTTGACTTTGTATTTGCATTTAGCACGCACCTGTGTAGAAAAGTAAGTGCACTTCCATAAAAAAAAAGTTGTGGTTGACACTAAACCAAGTGTTTCTAATCAAATGACATTATGCTAATTTATTATTTGCTGTAGCTATCAAACAATGCATCAACTTGTATTAATTGTATAAATAATTTAAATTTGCGCTTTAAAAAAATAGTGTGGAAATCAAGTCGCACTTCAAATTTCCATTTAAATGTTCTTCGCGCGTTTTAAATCTTAAATTTTAAAAATCTCAGGATTTTGTTTTAAAATAGTTTTGGCATGTCTGCAAACGGGTGTATAAAAAGTTGTGGTCTGTGCGGAATGCCTGGATATATCATTTGCTGCACAGGACAAAGGTGCTGGAGTAAAATCTGTTGAATGTTGTTTAACGGCTCATCAACACAGTATAGGTTATTTAGAGCCGCCCCAGAGAGAGGGGAAGTATACATACTAATCCGGGAACCGTGCCCTACTCTTATTATTGAATAGATTCCTATGGTTCTTTAACGTGCTCGGAGGATAGACGGGACATGGGACAGCCCGGTTTACGTCCCCATCCGACGGACGGGGCTAAGAACACACTGACGAAACTCAGTGGCACCACGGAGGATTGAACCCGGGGCCTCCGGTTACAAATCCGCCGCGCTGCCGACTTCGCTACGCCAGCCCTAAAATCTATTAATAACGAATATCTAATACACAAATACTCAAAAGGGATTTTTAAATGCTCATCACCGTAAACAATTAAGTAAACAATGTACCTATCGACTGTTTTCCATAAGATATACGTACGAGGTTTTCGTTAGCGTTTAAAGTATGTTATAGTGTGGTCGCATGGTTTAAGTAAGAGAAACCACTCACAACTGCAGATTCGTGAACCTTCGTGGCTCGTTCATTTTGTTCACGAATCTACAGTTGCTCGTGGTTTCTCCATTACTTATATTGTAGGAGTAGCTTGACTGACGTTTATATACCCTTGATGTATTACACTGGGCATTTTAGTGGGAAATGTATTTCGTAAATAAATCCACTTTTAAATGAAATTCAACCAAGCGGCTGGTTGAGATTCCGCCGCCATTTTTTTCTCGTCTTTCTTTCCTCGCCCTATTTATGAAGCGACGACGCCAATGACAAAGCCAGAGGTAAACATCTACAGTGAGTGGGAGGGGTGTTTGGTCCTAAAGTGAAAAAGACATGTGCTTTTGCTCATTTTATTGGAGATATATAGTACGAGTTTCTTGGTGCAAAGCAAGTTAGTAGGTTTTACATATATCTGCGAAGGGGCTGTTGTATCTGGGATGTTATGTGATACCATGCAAAAAGTTGTAACATAAATACTGAAACGAAACTTTTTTGTTATTGTTTACATTCACATAGTCGCCGCCATCTTGTATTTCAAGGTCACGTAATGCATTGAAACCCAAGTTAGTCAATACAACTATTTAAATGTATAAAAGGATATCCGTGTGTGTTCTAGTTTACTATCCAAGCATAATCGCTTAAATATGGTGTTAAATTCTGACATAAGGAAATCAACAGTTGTGCACTAGAGCCTGCCCAGCCGTATAGCAGTTCTAGGTTAATTTCTTTGAATATAGTTATATGAATAACCAAAATGAATACAAGGATGTCGCGATATGAAAAAAACGAACTTTAATTGTATTGCCTGGGAAATTATCAGATATTTTGACATTCCCTGGAATAGGATATGGTTGGGTGCTGGTTACGCGAATGTTCTTTGTAGGTCGGCTTAAGGGTTTAATGTTAGATGTATTTTATTATTGAAATCTGATCAGTAGTTCATGAGAATAAGTAGCAGTGGAGCAGAGCTATTCAAGTTCTTTAGAAGATGCATCAGTTAAAGTTTCAGCAACTCTGTTTAATGATTGAGGAGGTGTTCAGTGCTAATTTTAAAATCAGACAGTACTAAAAAGAGATACAGATATAGCTGTACACACAACCAGTAAGTAATAGTCAAACACAATTTCCTTTATACTATTCTTATAATTAATTATTGAACAAATGCAAGTTATGTAGAAAAACTAACGGGGCGCCGCGAGCTTTTAAAAAATCAAGATTGCCGTTTGTACCTTTAATAAAGTTTATCATCAATCAATAATCGGTGACGATACCGATTTGGAACCAGCTGTATTCGTATGCTGAAAACAGCATTAGGCCAGACAGAAAAATACCTGTGTTTCTGGTTACTCGGTTGAACAAATTAGGGTAGGTACGTAGGTATTTTTTTTCTTTTCTTTTTTTTTTCTATTTTTTTTTCATGGATGTCAAAACTAATCGGATTCTATTTTAATATATATAGCATCTTTGCTAGGGGCTTAATTAAGTTTTAATTCAAGAATGACACAGCCTAAGTGTCCTATCATGCTGACGCACACACATCATCTTTTATATTGCAAATATTTGTTTGATTTTTGACATTACGCTTAGTATTTATAGCACTTCTCAGTATTCTGGATATTTTTTTATATAAAACCACATACCTATAAATAACAAATATATACGATACTGTGAAATGTGTATCTGTTTCACGTGGCAGTGCGGAAATTAATGGTATTTTTATACAATTTCTTATTTAGAAAAACTATTATAATCCCATATTGCCACTTATTTTAATATGAATCTTTGCATGACAAATATTCTTATCAAAATCTATGAATGTTCGAAGAAAAAGTTAAGGTGCTACGTGATAATTTGGCCACTTCATTGTCTATAACTACATTACTCTGGGACATGTTTTCAGGAAAACTTGTTTGTTTTCAACAAATAACACGGAAATCCTTTTCTTTTTTTTTCTTTTTTTTTTAATATTTTTTTTTTATTTTTATTTATGATAAAAAACTGTAGGGTCGGCGCCAAAAAATAGGGACGGTCGGGTAACCAGAAACACAGGTTTTTTTCTCCCCGGCCTTATTTATTGTATCCCTGAAATTTACATCTAATAATTTGTAGATTGTATCCCTATAAGAAACATAATGCAAGAAGTAGAAGATCCATAAAATGCAAGTATACCAATTTGACTGCGTCCCGGTATCCTTACTAAAATACAGTTGTTTTATGAACAGTAAAATGACGTTGATACACAGTCCAACGCCCATAGCAGCTTTCTGATAAATATAGCCGGAGCCTTGAGGCTCCAGCAATAAAATTGCATTTTGTCTGTCAGTTTGTCAGTCTATCACTTTCCGATCAACAACTTTACTTAGGAATTATATATTGGAATGAGACTTTCTGTGACAGAGAATGCGCTTTTTATTCAAATTAGGTTTATTTCGTCACTTTAGAAGCGAGAATGAAAGCAAAAGCTTGGCACGTAGATACATCTCTCCTCTGTCGATATGTAAAATTGTAATCAAATTGGAGGCAGGTACCCTTTCTTTCCGAAAATTAACGAAGTACACCGTAATCGCTTACATACGTCGAATCGACGTTCCTAATCGATGTTCACACGGAAATTAAAAATGTGGAATTATGAATTCATTTGTAAGAGATAAATCAGCATTGTTCAGTATTTTTTATATTATTGAAGTAGTATGTTCACAGTATTTCTGAGGGTAACATTACGGTAGTATCCCTCCAACCCCACCCGCTACTCCCTCCGCCCATACATACAATTAGTTGCGTATTGCTTAGAATGCGGTTTTCATTCAAATCGATTTATTTCGTCATTTTAGAAGCGAGAATAAAAACAGAAACATGTACGCATAACATAAATACATCTCTCCTCTGTCTGTATGTAAAATTTCAATAAAATCGGAGCTAAGTACTTTTTCCCCGGAAATTAACTAACAGGACCGTCCAACTCAAAGACGGTAACGTTCATATTCATTTAGAAACACGACCGGGTACACAGAAAAATTAAATTATTTCGTTATGTAAACACATATATTTAAAATGTATGTGTCCATGTATTTCAGAAGAAATTTCTGATCTATACATGCATTCGGTTTATGTCAGAGTGCCCAATTTATTTTAACAAACACATTTGCAACGGAATATCGGGAAATGAAATCATGAGGCGACAATATACGTTGCAGAGTCAATTTTCGGAATCAGAAAAAAAGAGCGATAAACTAATATATGTTTAACAGGCAAAATTTTATTCTTTTCAGGCGCGTAGCTACGCGTAGGCCCTGTAGGCCCGGGCCTGCATATAATTGAACGATTTAACATTTTGAAACGATTGAGAATGTAATAAAATATGAGAGGAGGGTGTGGGGTGGAGGTGGGGCTAGGAAGGACATACCGAATGTAACATTTAAAATCTAATAGCATTTCAGTCCTATAATAACTAATAACGATCACATCTGTAACAACAGTGTGTCGGCAAATCAGTTTACTGTTATTCATATATATATATCAGTTTTATTTTGTTTATATCCAGACTAAAACATGTTTGTTTGTCATTTTGCATATCCAGACCTAGACCATAAATAATTCGAAAAGCACTCGTTCTTTTTAAAGACTGTGCCCCATTAGAAAAATATTGAGCGTAACTCAAATCATTAACTGTCGTTTTTCTAAGAGTATATGCAAGTTCGGTAACACCATAAGACATTGTAGTAAGCTGCGACTGAATGGAGATGAACAGTCATAACACATACAGACGTACTGATGGGTGGATGTTCGGATGAATGGATGGACAGACATGTATGCATGCTTCTTATTTAACACATAAATAGTTTTACTTTTTTACAAAATGCATATGAACAAACTGTCGCAACGGGTTTACAGTATCAACATCATGCACAATTTGTGTATTTCAGTCCTAGTGAATTTCAAAACATGGCTGTAAAATCGGGACATAAACTGTAAACTATATCAGTTGATTATGTTCTTGAAAAATTAAGAAAAAATAAGATTGAAAATGAATAAGCCTTATATTATACTAATGTCTTACCATGAATGTGTGCGACAGAAACCTTATGTAATCATAACATCTCCGCTATATATAACACAATTATTAAAATGTGATAAAATAGTTAACTAAAACAGCGTTTTATACCTAATATTCAAACTGCGTACTAGATGAACATTGTAAAATATCAGTTAACCGACTATCTTTTGAACGAACATGTAAAACCATTCAATTCGTAACCAGACATATAATTTGATATGTCTGTTTTTAAATTAATAGAGCGAGTTAATAATGCAACATATAGTGCATCCTTAAATACATTTTAGTGCATTGAAAAGACCTGGGTACAAGAGATCGTATTACCCTCAAAATAATGACACCGGTTAAATATCCACAAAAGCAAACACTTTAACGAGATTATATCCTATCGTAAGTTAATTTCAGTTACCAAAACAATGAATGTACTAAAATATTTGGCAAGTAGCTTAAGTCATATTAAATAGTTTGAAAACTTCATAGGCGTAGGAGCCGGGGGTGGGGGTGGGCCAGGCGGGTGCCCCCCAACCCCAATGTTCAGAGTGGATGGGGAGGGCAGAGTATGCTTTGCCCCACCCCACCCCCAATAATTTGAGGAAAAACATGGTTAACGTTCCGAAAAGTGCTTTTTTTCTTATATAGTGATATAGTGGTGTATGTTTTTTGATGTCAATGAGGCTGTACCCCCCCCCCCCCCCCCCCCCCCCCCCCACACACACACACACACAATTGGGGGGCCCCAATAATTGTAACGCTCCTACGCATATGAACTTAAAGTTGAAGAACAGAATAAGCCCAACGTCTATCTTGTGTTAGGCAACTACAACAGTCAGAACTTGAATTGACTCAAATGATCGAGTTATGTGGGTGAGAAAGCTTTGTGTGTACGTTGTGCATTCCATATCTCGATGCACACTGGAATGGTCTTTCCTTATGGTATTTTACCAGTATGTAATTTTAGCAATCATATTATTTGTTGTATATGACATTGAAACAAAATGTATGTATTAAAATAATTTGTTTAAAGGTTCCATTTTCGAGAAATTTAGCTAACACTGTAATTTCTAGAGCTAGGAAACATCCTATAATGGTATTCTCTTTTTGATATTTGGAATCATGTTGATCGAGTGGTAATAATAGAGAACAATATCGTTTCTGGGTATAAAAATGCACTAGTGCTAATCTAGTTTCAGTTTTCCCCTGAG
The DNA here is from genome assembly GCA_037043455.1 of Cyrtodaria siliqua. NCBI lineage: Eukaryota > Metazoa > Mollusca > Bivalvia > Adapedonta > Hiatellidae > Cyrtodaria > Cyrtodaria siliqua. Next base: position 188,233 of record JAWPHD010000120.1, on the reverse strand, counting down.
GAGTATTTTTTTTTTATAAAAGAATGGCAACAGGAGGTACTCCAGAATGCAAACTTTTAATTATCGATAAACACAATAATCGCTGTTCATGCAAGCCGTCGGATCCACCTAGCATACTTTCACTTTCAAACGATGACCGGGCCTGCACATTCAATTTAACATAGCTACGCACCTGCTTTTAACAGTTCAATTAAAACTGATGGAGCGACTCGAGTTTTAAAGGACGCAAGATTGGCGTGTGTCCCTTTAACCAAGTAAATACAGGACTGACGACATGCTATTGTCAGTAACAAACATTATATAGTGTATTAGGTGAAACACTGTACGCGTGAATCCAACAAGTACGGGTCTGTTATCTTTAGGTAATTATTATATAGGGCATATATAGTTTTTTAAACCTAAACATTACAATACAAAAAAAGGTATTTGTTGAAAACAAACATATTAAACATTTTCCTGAAAATATATAACAACGATAAATAATATATATTCAGAGAAAAAAATATGTTCAGGAAAAATTACATGTTTGTTTTCAGCAGTTGAAAACTACTATATTCTGCAAATATTGCTTCAGGGGAAATTTGAATAAGTCTGTTTTCATCAAATAGCATGTTTTGTTTGTTTTAAAACACTTTTTAATTGATGATTTAAACAAATGGATGATCGGAATATATTTCTTGCACAATGTTGAATCCTGTAATTTAGCAACAAGTGGTTTGGTTCACAGGCGACAGTATCGGTGAACAAAACCACTTGTTTTACTGGATTCAACATTGTCCAAGAAATATAAAAATATCAAAAGGATCATCCTCTTTCCACTGGCAGTCCACCAATGAAGTTTCATAAAATTTGCTTTAGGTTAAGAGGAAAAACTGTGTGGGCAAAACTTTTCTATTTTCGGTCATGGTAACTTTGACATTTAAACTAAAATAGGGATTATCATCTCACCAAAGGCAGTCAAAGTATGACTTTTTATGAAATTAGCTTTAGAGAAAGTAGAGTTTCAGTGCGGACACGATTTTTCATGATCAGGTCACGGTGACGTTGACCTTAGATTTACTGACGACCTCAACATTAATAAGGGTCATACTCTTACCAAATCAGTCAACTCATGACGTTTGAATATATTTGCTTTAGGGAAAATAGAGTTGCGGTGCGGACAATGGTTTTCATGATCGGGTCAGTGACCTTGACCTTTGATCTCAAACTAAATAGGGGTAATTCTCTCATCAAATGCAGAAACCATGTAGTTTCATGATACATGTATTTGCTTCAGTAAATAAGGAGTTACATTGTGGCCAAGGTATTTCAGGGTTCAGGGTGACATTGACCTTTGACCTACTAACCTCAAAATCACCAAAAGGTGTAATCGTCTTATTGCAGGCAGTCAACCCCTGAAGTTTCAAGGCATTTTTTTCAGAAAAAGAAAAGTTACAATGCGGGCAATGCGTTTCATTACCTTGACCTTTGACCCAATAAAAATCAAAACAATCATCCTCTTGCCGCAGGCAATCCGTCCATCAAGTTTCAAGAGCATTTGCTTTAGGGAGGTGGACTTAAAGTTTACAACATTTTATATTATCATCTTACGGTGACCATGACCTTTGACCTCAAAATCAAAAGGCATCATTCTCTCATCAAAAGCAGTCAACCCATGACGTTTGATAAAATTTGCTTTTGGGGAAGTGGACAAGGTTTTTTCATTATTGGGTCACGGCGCCACTGACCTTCAAAATTCGATATGCACATACTGATGCTTCGTACAAAGTTTCGTCAAAATCCAGCAAGTAGCGCAGACAAGATTTGTGACAGACTAACGGATGGACGGAAAGGCCAAATATAATCTGTCTCACCTACCACTTTGTGGTGGAAGACATAACTATAAAGACAATATTTTAGTTCAGATGTAGACTTTATTAAACAAAGAATTGAGAGAACATAAACTTCAGCATTGACTCTCGTCAGTGGTGTACATAGGGCAGTGAATGATCATGTGATCTCATGACCTGATTCAAATTGTGGAATTGTTGAAGTATCAATGAAATTAATATCGTTCTTTTGAATTAATTTCTAATAATATTATATGGAAAAATAAAAGAGCTCCTAAGCAAATTTTGAGTAATATATATATATATATATATATACGTATATGTAATGTATATGTGCCGATTAAAAGTAAAGGTTGATTCACGTGTTCCAAAAACACCCGTGATTGAATATGCGTAAAATGAATTATGAGTTAGTAACTCTTAATTCGACGCTCCAGTTTCGGGGTTCGGCCTGGTTGGTTAAAACCGTTTATGTGTGTCATAGAGTTTGAATTCTCAAAATATGAAAGTTGTCGTCAGTAGTTTTAGAAGCGGTGTATATACGATGTAAAATGTGCCCTTGTTGGACAACAACACGCGTTTAATACCTAACGCATGGTTGATACATTCTTCCGGGAATAATACAAAATTCCGCATATTGTAATAATACATGTGTAGCCTAACTTACATAGTTTACATAATCTAGTCTATTCTGTTCTTTTATGTGTACTGCCCTGCCCGTCAACGGGTTCAAACTTTCAAATGTTTTACCAACTGTCATTCAATGTATTCTTTATGACATTGATTATCCGTTCGAGTCTCATTCATAACTTTCACATGACATCATCAAAATAATTTGACCAATCAGTGATCAATAAAATAAAAGACCTCCACATTCTGGTAGGGGGTAAACTCGGTGTTTATCGTTGGTGCTTAACTGACTTTAGCCATTTATAAAACTAGTTTATAGTGATAATTATATTAAAAGCTTTATTTTTTGTGTACATCTATGTATCTTCTTTTGGTGTTGTCTGATTTTAAAACGCCAATATGGATACATTTAATTTAAATCATGGTCTGATATTTTTATTTTTCATATAGAGATTGAGGATAAAGTCCGAGTAAACCCCTTTATTTTCACCAACTGAATATCTCAACCTATCGGAAGTTGACCGGATGTGAAAGTTAGAACACCTTGTTTTCAAACAATCATAAATTGCTTAAATTAATAGAAATTGTATTTACAAATGTATTTAGATCATTGCTTTCAAACATATGTTGGGTGTAAATAACGCCAATATGACGCATGTCTCTCTTTACTAAGTGACATATTTGCCAATCGCATGTCCGCATTCATAATCCTTTGCCACGAGCTTTGCGCAACCGTATATATATGGAACCAAACTGTTTATTATAAAATCCACTATGTTCTGAAAAATTGGGTTTTAAAGCGGATTTAAACGGTGTATCATAAAATTAACTTTCTCTGCTAGATTGTATGTGTCCCCTTTCCTCCACATGACTTTTATGTAGGATTGTCAAATGCCACGATCTGCAGTCTGATGTTATATCTGTTATCCTGTTATTGGCGAAATTTATATTTTGGTATCGTTTTTGTGAAAACATATTAACTGTTATCTGTTATTAGATGTGTGGACTATTAACTTTTTTCAGTGTTTTTTAATTTACTGTTAACTGCAGCTAATTCAAGTTGCTGTTATCCTGTTCTGAGAACCCCCAATCCTCCCCAAGCCCACCCCACCCCATCATATCCTCCCACCCCAACAAGATAGCATACCAGTTGACAAAACAGCATAGCCAATAAACAAGATGACATACCAGATGACAAGATAGAAGGATACTTCGACAAGATAGCATAGCTGTTTCACAAAATAATACATCAACTGAACAGATAGTGCATCCATTTGACTGCATGATAGCATTTCAAGTACACATACTAACATTGTAATTAAGAAGACACTATATTATATGAAGAAGATAAATCAATAGAGGCGTCATTTGTCACTGAGTTTCGTACGTGTGCGAAATATAAACTTAATATCCGCTTGCCGTCCTAGATGTTGTTTCAAGAATGACCTAGTGACTATGTGTTAAGAGTCCATTCCACCTTTAAAGAAACTAACCCGCCAAATAACGGCAAAATGACACTACAAATCTGTTTATCAAAACTCTGTCCAGGTGTTCAGGTCATACAATAATGTATATGGGACAAATAAAAGTAAAGGTGTATTCACGTGTTTTAAAAAAATCTTAAAATACCTGGGATTGAATATACATAAAATGAATTATAAGTTGGTAACTATTAATTCGACGGTCCAGTTTTGGGATTTGGCAGAGTTGGTTAAAGCCGTTAATATTGTGCCTACAAGGTTTGGATTCTCAAAACATTTGTTATAAATATACCTTGTCGTCAGTAGGTTTAGAAACGGTTTACGTAATGTTGTAAAAATCGGCTGTTGTTGGCGGAATAGCTTCTTTAAAGCTGAAGTTCAAATAGGTGATTACAGTGACATGACACGATGAATGGAGTTCAGCACTATAACTTTACTTACGGTACATGACACGATGAATGAATGTCAGCTCTCTAACTTTACTTACGGTACATGACACGATGCATGGAGGTCAGTACTCTAACTTTACTTACGGTACATGACACGATGCATGGAGGTCAGTACTCTAACTTTACTTACGGTACATGACACGATGAATGGAGGTCAGCACTCTAACTTTACTTACGGTACATGACACGATGAATGGAGGTCAGCACTCTAACTTTACTTACGGTCAACCTATATTAAAGAGAAGTATTTGAAATGGGTGTCTCGATTTATATATCAAGTATCATTTTTACTTTTACCCTGGTGACATTTAAATAAATCGAATTTTAAGCATTCACTATTTCGTCTTATTATACTATAAATTTTTATATATTATTGGTGCAATAATATCAAAAATTAATTTATTTATTTTTTATGTAAAATCAAAAGCTTAATACATTTCTTTTAATTAACATTAATGATTAAACAAATGCAAAATATGTAGACAAACTAACGGGACGCCGACAGTTTTTAAAAAATCAAGACTGCCATGTGTCCCTTTAAACCCCAGCGTTCGGTAGATCTACCACCAGTATGTCTATACTGTAGCCAGTTAGTATTTCGTCTGCTTCAAGATAAGGGGTTCATCATTCTGACCAATCACTGATCTTATTTTTTACAGGTACATGTGGGAATCCATAACCGTCAAAATGAGGATATTTACAAACCATTCAATGACAGGCCGTTTAATTCAACATGAAGTCATTTGATGACGTACATATTGATTCAATGTAACCTGTAAACTCTGTTCATTCGTTACAAAGTAAATTAATACGGTACAAAGTGAAATGATACGGTGTAAAATTTCAAACCATACGACGCAAATAGAAATCATTCAGTGCAATGACAAATCATTTCACAAAAAAACTAATGCAATACAATAAAATACAAGTCGGTACGATGAAAACTTAAACCATTCAAAAAAAAAGTGAAGTGATACACAACAATGATGCAGTGAATATAAATCAGTTTAACGCAAACACATCTCGTCTGGTGGTAAGTAAATTAATCGGACAAAAACAAAGTCGGTGCAATGCAAATTCCATTACGTGCAAAGTGAAACGGGACGATGGCGGCAGCACTGTTGGTATCTGCCACATTACTTGCAGGGTTATTTCCCTTACATAACTACTGGCTTGATCAGTTTGCATTTCAATTTCGATTCCTTTGGAAAATGTATCTATTTAAACGGCCTGTATTATTTATGTTTTTGTTTCACCTATTTAAATGTAAGGGTACTGACATTTTTATGTTAGTTTTAAATACGAGCATATTTAATACAATTCGTTGACAGTTACATGTTATTATTATTATAGTTTAAAGGGACACGCGGCAATCTTGATTTTTTAAAAACTCACGGCGTCCCGTTAGTTTATCTCTTAACTTGCATTTGTTCAATCATTAATTATTAGAGTAGTTAAAAGCAAATTGTTTTTACATATTACCGTCTTTTTATAATATTGCACCAATAATATATTTAAAAAATTGGTAAAATAACGAAGAAAATTGAAATCTCAATTTTTGATTTAATTTCATGCAAACAGTTTTAAAGTCAAAATGACGCAGGATAACTAAATCGAGGAGCAAATTTTAATGTTTTAATAAAACTCAAGATTGCCACGTGTCCCTTTAACTGGCAGGTGTTGTCTTACCATAGTAAAGTCGGCCCAGACAACAACAGTAGCCTCAACACTCTGGTCGCCAAACAAAGTCCGCAAAGGAAGAAGCAAAGTCCACAAAGGAAAGTCCACAAAGTCCACAAAGTAAGAAGCAAAGTCTTTACCCCCTTACCATTAAAGGAACACACGGTAATCTTGATTACTTTTAAAAACTCGAGGTGTTCCGTTTGTTTTTCTACACAAGATGCATGTGTTCAATTATTAAGATTAATTATTAAACTACTATAAAGTATCTATTGTTTTTGCATATTACTAACTGTTGATTTTATTGCACCAATGATATATTTTAAGCCTATGATAGAATAAAAAAAACAAAATGAAAACTCCGCATATCATTTAATTATATGCAAGCAGGTTTAACGTCAAAATGAAACTAGATTAATCGATCGAGACGCACAAATTTCAAGATTGTCATGTTTCCCTTTAAAGCTGAGTGAGCAATGCCGCCATAGACCGATCTATTTAAATACTTTTCTCATGATCTCTGTCATACATCCATATTGAAATATAACACAAAAATGAGATATTGGGTCCTATAGAAACCACAGCGTCCGAAAGCAATGGCATCGTAGGTCCGCACTGTACTGCAAACAAGGTCTTGATAATACAATGAAAGAGACAAAAAACAACAGAAAGGGTGGTGAAGACAGGGTTACCGACTTGGAACGGTCAGTAGGCAATAAGGCCTACTGGTTAGCTTGAATCGATTTTATATGCGCACAATCCTCGCTATTATCCTGTCTTCAGCGCCCAAATAGACAAGACTGTGTAAACAAAACTACATCCCATCAAACGGAATACTCTAACAATAAAGTCCACATCCATAGAAACTAACTAAAGAAACACATACAAAATAATAAACATCTCAGGATGTAACCAGAATCGTACTGAACAACCATACTAGTTGCAGCTAAAGAGAAAACCAATCTAGGGTACGACTAGAAAACCGAGGGACGAAAGCTCATGCACCCTTAGTTGGGGTTTCAGTAGGTACAATCACAGAGTCCGAAGAGGTAGTCCAGTCATCGCACAAGTGAAAAGTGAAGCGTAATGACTGACAGTAGAGGGGTCAATCACTAAACATGCAGTGCACTGTAAAACCAAAGGGTTATATCCTTTTCTGACGAACTTCCTGATTAAATTTGTAAAGCGGTCAGGAAACCCGTCAGACCTCTTTAACTTTCGAAGTTTATAGACCACATCTCCATAAATGAGGGTTGTGCTATGCCTAGTCGCAGAAGTGTTTTAAGGTTGGTGTTGTACTTTTTCATCAGGCCCTCGTTGCGGCGGTAGAATTAAGAGAAAGATCTACGTAGTTTGTGATAACGAAAACTCTGCTGAAGAAGTTTACTTGTAATAACTTGATTTCGATTATTGAAGTCTAAAACATCATTATACGCTCTAGCAAATGGAATGAGCTGGGAGATATACACCCCGTATGAGGTAGCACGAGGTACATCTCCATCCAGGTGTGGATAGTTAACGATGTTAAAATTGAAATCATCTCTCTTATCATAGATTTTAGTATGAATACAGTCATTTGAAATCGAGAGATAAAGATCGAGAACTGCTGCTACTGTATCCGAACTGTTGGCTTTATTCAACGTGAGCTCTGGTGGATAAATGTTAGTAACCGTATGAGCAAAGAACGGATTATCAATATTGAGTATGTCATCAAGATACCGGGAAGTATTATTAAAGTAATCAACACAATTTCTACATGTAGATACCTCAGCTTAACAGTCTCATATTTTGCAGAATCAATGTACTCGAACTAGCAAAAACAGTCACGGCAAGACTCCAACTCGGGCGCCTGACTGGGAAATACACTGTTACTGGCTGCTAGCTTTACGGTTACAATGTATACTTATTACAAGGGTTACAAAGGCTTTATACAATTATAAATAAATAGTCAATAGTATCCGAGAATATAGTTTTATTAAAATACCCAATACTGGTTGATTATTAAGGAGGCAGTGCTTTTCCTATCAATACCTCTGACGTCACATCCAATAATCCATTAAGACGTTACTTTAAACTATTTTAAACGTCAAACAATATGTAAAATAAAGATTAGATAATGTTCAAGCAACATTACGTTCAAACAACACATTTAAATTGTAAAACTGGAGGAAGCTGGATATTTTCGACATGCACTGTGAGTTGTGAGAATGTGCTTGTATTATGTTCAAACTATAGAAAACAACAACAACATTATATACCTTAAGCTCCATGTCAGATAAGAAATAGCATACGGTTTATATTGTGTGAAATCAAAACCTGGTGTTTTGGGACTTGAAAAACATCGAAACCGCGTCTATGGGCATCAGTACACACACTGATCTACTTGTGGCCAGCTTAATTCTGCTTCGGACTATACAACTGGAAAACTGGAACTCTGTAGGCATCAGTACACACACTGATCTACTAGTGACCAGCTTAGTTCTGTTCCGGACTATACAACTGGATAACTGGAAATCTGTAGACATCAGTACACACACTGATCTACTAGTGACCAGCTTAGTTCTGTTCCGGACTATACAACTGGATAACTGGAAATCTGTAGACATCAGTACACACACTGATCTACTAGTGGCCAGCTTAATTCTGTTTAGGACTATACAACTGGATAACTGGAAATCTGCAGGCATCAGTACACACACTTATCTCCTAGTGGCCAGCTTAATTCTGATCATGACTATACAACTGGATAATTGGAAATCTGTAGACATCAGTACACACACTTATCTCCTAGTGGCCAGCTTAATTCTGATCGTGACTATACAACTGGGTAACTGAAAATATGTAGGCATCAGTACACACACTGATCTACTAGTGGCCAGCTTAATTCTGTTCATGACTATACAACTGGATAATTGGAAATCTGTAGACATCAGTACGAACACTTATCTACTAGTGGCCAGCTTAATTCTGATCATGACTATACAACTGGATAATTGGAAATATGTAGGCATCAGTACACACACTGATCTACTAGTGGCCAGCTTAATTCTGATCATGACTATACAACTGGATAATTGGAAATCTGTAGACATCAGTACACACACTGATCTACTAGTGGCCAGCTTAATTCTGATCATGACTATACAACTGGATAACTGGAAATATGTAGACATCAATACGAACACTGATCTAGTAATGGCCAGATTAATTCTGTTCAGAACTATACAACTGGATAATTGGAAATCTGTAGGCATCAGTACACACACTTATCTACTAGTGGCCCGCTTAATTCTGTTCAGGACTATACAAATGGATAATTAGAAATCTGTAGACATCAGTACGAACACTTATCTACTAGTGGCCAGCTTAATTCTGATCATGGCTATACAACTAGATAATTGGAAATCTGTATGCATCAGTACACACACTGATCTACTAGTGGCCAGCTTAATTCTGTTCATGACTATACAACTGGATAACTGGAAATATGTAGGCATCAGTACACACAATGATCTACTAGTGACCAGCTTAGTTCTGTTCAGGACTTTACAACTGGATAATTGGAAATATGTAGGCATCAGTACACACACTGATCTACTAGTGGCCAGCTTAATTCTGTTCGGGACTATATAACTGGATAATTGGAAATATGTAGGCATCAGTACACACACTGATCTACTAGTGGCCAGTTTAATTCTGTTCGGGACTATATAACTGGATAATTGGAAATCTATAGGCATCAGTACACACACTGATCTACTAGTGGCCAGCTTAATTCTGTTCGGGACTATATACGAGGGTGCTTCAAAAAGTTCTGTCACTAGGCATATATCCTTTGAACTGGATATTACACTGAGATAAAGTAATGTATTTATAGTACTACTGGGTTCGCTGTCTTAAATTCCACAACAAAAATGAAAAATTTCCGGTTATTTATACCCCTGAATTACCTCCCCCTACCACACCTTTTGGATACTGGCATCTCTGAAAAGTCCTGGTTACAAAACGTTGTAAAAATTATTTGAATAAGTCTATGCTTTTAAATTTTCTTATACGCCATCTGTTGTTATTCACCCATAATCCCTGAAAATGATTGTTGAGAATTCGGAAAGGTCTTGCTGCAAACCAGATATGAGTGAATGCATATCCCTTAATTTTAGCAGAAATAACACTGATTTTCTTAATTTTGTGTACGAAAATGTTATAATATCTTTTAAATGTCGTAATTATTCTCAAAGTATTAATATGTTTTCATATTTGTTTACAAATCATAGTCCTTCAGTGTTTAAATTTCATATTCAACACATTATTGTAGAATTTTGTACAATGTTTAGAGAAAATATTGATCATCCAAAAACGCTATTTCAGAAGATTGCCCTTCCATTTAAGGTCCATTTATCATTAAATTAATTTTACACGTTAGCTTAAAATGTTAATTTCTAAGACGATGCCTTTTCATCTACCATGCTTAAATTCTGAATCTTGTAATGCACAGATATAACTGGTAATGTACGAGAAATTTCAAAGGTCTTCGACAAGTACTTAAAGAAAAACAGGCATTTAAAAAAGTAACAGTTAACAAACCTGAAAAAAACTCAGGACGAAAATACCTCAGTGTGTATAAGTGATGTGTATTAAATGTTCCATAACTTTCGTCACACAACAGATACAGCATTTACTTTACCATCAATGGAATGGTATTGAAACTTTCGTTCATTTGGTATCAAACACCAACACTCACAACGAGCACATAATTGTTAAAACGCGTTAGCATGGTTAGTGACAGAACTTTTTGAATGACCCTCGTAACTGGATAATTGGAAATATGTAGGCATCAGTACACACACTGATCTACTAGTGGCCAGCTTAATTCTGTTCATGACTATACAACTGGATAACTTGACATCTGTAGGCATCAGTACACACACTGATCTTAATTCTGTTCAGGACTATACAACTGGTAATTGGAAATCTGTAGGCATCAGTACACACACTGATCTACTAGTGGCCAGCTTAATTCTGTTCATGACTATACAACTGGATAACTGGAAATATGTAGGCATCAGTAAACACAATGATCTACTAGTGACCAGTTTAGTTCTGTTCCGTACTATACAACTGGATAACTGAAAATCTGTAGGCATCAGTACGAACAATGATCTAGTAGTGACCAGCTTAGTTCTGTTCCGGACTATACCACTGGATAATTGGAAATCTGTAGGCATCAGTACGAACACTTATCTACTAGTGGCCAGCTTAATCCTGTTCCGGACTATACAACTGATAATTGGAAACCTGTAGGTATCAGTACACACACTGATCTACTAGTGATCATCTTCTGTTCAGCACGTCATGTTAGACAAATATAAGGAACATTCTGGTAGAGTTAAGTGAAACTCCTGTAAGTAACGAAGAAGATATTAATGAATGAAAATGTTACGCACAAACGGACTAACGGACGGACGGACTAACGAACTGACACGCATACACTCGGACGACATTTTGATCATTAAATCGAGATCCGTCAGTGGGCTCAACGAAAATTAAACGTCGCACTTGCTAGTTATTTACATGTATCTTCATAGATAAATGTTAACATCATGATATACAATGATTTAGCAATATTGTAATACTTCCAATTTCATTACTTTTTTATTCGGTTTCGTACGAAATCCCGAACACACGTACAATTGCTCGTGATATGGTAGCTTCCTTTGGGATCATCAAGCCCGATCTCTGTGGCTTTAAAGCGGAATATCGCTTAAGTTGGTGCTAGGAGGCGTGAGATCGAGGTGTTGCATTTTACATTACCTCTCATGAACAGACTCAATAAAACCACCGAGTCTGCCACTTTTATCTCTTGTATGTGTTTGTAGCTTATACGGGTTCCCCTTTTCAGTATTGTTTGTACATAAAAAATGTATTCAAGCAAATTAAGCATTTTGGACTCTGCCGATGAGAACTTCAGTATTTGACCAATTGCGTAGACCATGAGCAGAAATCACAGGCAGCGGTATGACTCCTTCCATATACACTAGGCGTTGTTTTTAATTGTGTTACATTAGTTTGGTTCAATCAATCACACCAACAACTGGGAAATGTCGGAAAGGTAAATACTGCCACACCTTATAAAATGTATTTTTTTCTTCAAAATGCATAATGCTTATCAGCCAATGAGGAGAGCATTTGTAAGTGACAGACAGTGAAAGTGTATATATGATCGAAAAACTGTTCAGAAATGTATACATATGAAACTAAACATATATGGACAGCCATTTTCAGTTTTTGATATACTGTCACGTAGAAGTTTGTGTTTCTCAAAACAACCTAGTGGTCACTAGTAATTTGCAGAAATGTCAGTGTTGCTGTATGCTATACATAGACCATCTTAGCAAACAAAGGTGCATGTCAATATAGCTATAAAAATAAAACAGGAAAAGCAGCATTCAAGGACGACAGTCAACCACAAACACACACAGAAACAAAGAACAAAATTAAAGATGAATAAAAGGCCAAATAAGACATCACAAAGACAAAAGGGTTGACAATAGGGCTACCGCCTTGGAACGGTCAGTGGCAAAAAAGGTCACTGGGGTTTTAAACCAGGTTCTAGGTTGCACCAAACCTCACACTTACTCTACTGTCAACCCAATAAAACGGGACAGTGTAAATAAAGAAAGCCCCGCCATGAACTATTCTCTAACCAATAAGGCAGCATTAATAGGTAATATAAGTAAAACACAAAGATGCTCGTGTATATATAAATACAAAAAAACAATAGCATTGAAAGTCTCAAAGAAGGTACTCAATGACTTGGCAGAAGCCAGAGCAACAAGAGAACGAAAACCATTGAGGCCACGACAAGACAAGACTGCAGACAAACAGCAAACGTCACCGTCCTTTTGGGCTTTAGGTAGACGTCATCATAGGGTCCACAGCCTGTCAGGCCATCGCACAATCAAAGAGGAAAGCATAGTGGTGAACTGTAAATGGGTCCACCACCAAGCATGCAGTGCGTTTCAAAATGACAGAGTCATAACCTCTTTTGATAAACGTTTTAACAAGTTTAACAAAGATAGTATGAAAGTGATCATGACCAAGGATCTTACGAAGTTTGTAAATCACGTCACCATAGAAGTCAGGTTGTGATAGTCATATATGTAATTTAAAAAGTAATACCATTCTGTGAAAAGCGAAATAAGGGCCAATTAATAATTATTAGAGATAGAAACAGTATCAACGATCCATAAGAAATAGTATTTGTAAACTTACGGACGGTTAAATGAGGTCCAAAACTCGACAACATTGTCTAATACTAGATCACGAGGAAAGTTAAGGAAAACACTAATAAAACGGCCCAACATGTCGATGAGCACAAAACCTTTAACTCGGTATATGAAACACACGTGTTTAAGGAAAAACTGGATCAATGAATGTCATACAATCCCTGTGGGATGAAAAGATAACAATATTGATTGGATGTACGGGGAGATTTGTAAAATAGTGAAATTTAATACTTAAATATGTGTACCACTGTTTATATAGAAATCTACTGTGACGTTGCAATATTCAATAATGAACATTTTGGAACATTTTTGGACCATGAGTGATGATAAAAAAAAACAAATTGGCCGTCATTTCAAGCCTAAAATGTGATGGAAATGACATAAACAAACATTTAACCATCCACTGAAACAAAGGAAAAGCCCAGTTTAAAGCTACATATATTACATTTTAGCAACCAATGTGTAAATTAAAACCTTTGACTGCAAATAATAACACTTTTTTAAAGTGAGATACACTATTTAGAAGAATACATTTCTAACGTAGCTGTGTAATGATCGTAAACGGCTTTGGTCCGTGCTTGAGACCAAACACACCGTCTACAGCGTCCATCGATAAATCTTCTCTATCCGGGCATTACAGTCGAAATGTCTGCACTAGCGAACTTAAAAACAGACACAGCTCCATTTTGACCAAAGACTCGCCAACACAACCTCTTTTTTTCTGAAAATCTATATTTGTTTACATTTAATTAGATGTTACCATGTTAATACAAATGAAGGATAGTGGGTTTGAGACCAATCCCTTAAAGTACATTATAAATTCACATCAGAACTTTCCAGCGTTCTGATTGGTTAAGCCTTGTACTTCAGGTCAGTGGTCTCAGAATGGTCAACGGTTGCATGACGTAAATAAGTGTATTAATATAATTGATGTCATGCAAATGGTAACGAGTATTAGCAAAAAGTTACCCATAAAGCATGGTTCCATATTTTGAGCATATCGGCTGTTTAATTAAATACACATTTGTTCAGTGGTGCGACCCGTGTTTCGCTTTATCCACAAAAACATTGCAGTTTCCGTTTTACTCTAATTTAAGAAATTACATATGCACTGTTTCTAACCATTCAATAACTTTCAAATTATTCATTTAGCTTTGTCCTATAGAAATCACAGCACCCAAGTGAACAGCAGCGTGTCTGCACTGCACCACAATCAAAGAGCAAATTAAATATACAATGAAAATGACAATACACAACACATCGAGTGGCGAAAAAATGATTACCGACTGGAAAGGTCAGGAGGCAATAAGGTCTACTGGTTAGCTTAAACAGATTTTATATACATAACCTCGATATTATCCTATCATGTGCGCTCAAACAGACAAGACAGTGTAAATAAAAGTCAATACCATCTAAAGGAAATCTCTAACAATAACGTCCACATCTAGAGAAATTAGGAAACGATACACGTACTGTATACATTATTGTAAAACTATATAAAAACTTAATTAGAAACATCGCAGGATGTATCCAGAATTGTACTGGAAACCACAGCAGTTGCAACCAAAGAGAAATTCAATCTAGGGTACTACCAGAAAACCCCCAAGAAAACCCGAGGGACGAAAGTGCTTGCACCAACCTTCCCTTTCAGCGTTTCAGAATGTACGAGCATTGAGTCCAACGAGGTTGTCCGTTAATCGCACGAATGAAAAATGACTGCCTGCCAGATCATTCACATTGTTATTGTTAATGTTAATGAGCATACCGATGAAAAATGGGATACATTCCTCGGGTTTCAGAAATGTTCTGTCCTCATCCTGGAACCTGTCCAGCCGAAAATTATCCGGATCTCCCCATATGTGCTCATCGTTAAAATCGGAGTCAAAATCTGGCAGTATCATAGTTTCTTTTGGAATTGTGTAAAGAAATATAAAAAGATCGGACAGGGAATGCAGCATTCGACGAGGACAGTAAACCACAAAACACAGAAACAAACACGCAAACAGACAAACAAGAAGGCAAAAGTAACACTAAATGCAAACGACATCACAAACACAAAAGGATTGACAATAGGGCTACCGCCTTGGAACGGTCAGTGGCAAAGTAGGCCACTGGGGGGTTTAAACCGGTTCTACGGTGCACCAAACCTCACACTACTGTCATTCCATTAAAATAGGACAGTGTAAATAAAGAAATCCCCGCCATGATCTAATCTCTAACCAACAAGGCAGCATCAATAGGCAATATAAGTAAAACACAAATATGCTCGTGTAAATATAATACAAAAAAACAATAGCATAGAAAGCCACAATGAATGTATTCAATGACTTGGCAGAAGCCAGAGCAACAAGAGAATAAACCATTAAGGGCAAGACAAGACAGATCAACGCCACCGTCCCAATGGGCTTTAGGCAGCCTCATCATAGGGTCCTTTAAATTCAATAGCTTGTGTGATCCCATGTGGAACCCCTGTCATTGATGTTACAAATCTGAAATGGTACGTCGTGAAAATTAAATTATTCTTTTTGTTTCAAGTGTTTTTCATAAAAAATATATTTTTAGAGTTAACTCTAGTGTGAAATGTTTTTAATATGTACATAAATGAATCTTTAGGATCTGTCTGTTACACTCTTTGGATGCATGTAACCGTTAGCTGTTCAGGATATACAGGTTCATATATAGTTCTGTAGACATATATGGTCAACTTATCTAGCCAGGCGTACAGGCATAATGCAGAGCGTGCTTCTTAAGAGTTTCAAAACGGACAGGCATAATGACTTTGCAAAAGAAAACAATATGTCAAATCCTCTTACAAGTATATTTTATAGTTTTAGCTCTACTGGTCGAAGGCCAGCAGAGCTTATGGGATAACTAGTTGTCCGTCGTCCGTCCGTCCGTCGTCCGTTAACGTTTGCATTGTGAACACTCTAGGGCCTTCATTATTGATCAGATCTTTATGAAACTTTGCCAGTATATTTATATCAATGAAAGCAAGCCAGATAGGATTAATTTCACCGGAGTTATGGCCCTTGTTTTGCTGAAAAATGCCATATTAAGCCTTGTGAACACTCTAGCACCTTCATTTATTATTTGATATTTATCAAACTTGCAAAGATTGTTAATACCTATAAAAGCTCGGATAAGTTCGAAAACCACCCAAATAGAATTTTTTCTGATTTTTCTGAAAAACGCCATGTTCTGCCTTGTGAACACATTAGCACCTTCATTTATTAATTAACGCTTTTATAAATACACGCAAATCTTGTCAAAATAATGTTATTAAAATAAAATTCTACTGTAGTGGAAGTTAATTAATAAAAGTGTCATTAATTAAGTGTTGATTATGTGTGTTGATTATATTGTCCGAGTCATTGGTCCTCGGACTGTCATATTGGCCAGCGGCCTTCGGCCTTGGCCCAGTATGACAGTCATTGGATCAATAAATGGGCCAATATGAAAACACTTAATTAATAACATCATAATACTAATTGTATAAGATGCAATACCTTTCACGCCCACTAGCACCGGCTTAAGCCAGGCATCCATTTGTACATGATCCATGGTCCATGTCCGTATTCGCGTCCGTTTCCCTGTCAGTGAAAAATCGCTTATATAGAGAAAATGTTGGGAAGCATCCATTGATCAGTTTTGACGTCACGGACACTACGGACGCGGAAACGGACACGAATCCTCACTTTAAAGCTGCAAAGATTGGACATGACGATCCCAAATGACCGGTAAGTAATAACACTACTGATTTGTGCTCTTTGCAGTTGAACGTCGTTAAAGAACACACGTGTTTGAAAATAAATAATTTCCAACTTTTGTTAACGTCTTAATATAACTATTGAATAGTACAAAAGTGGTCGTTGAAACTTCAAAGAGACATCCAGCAGCCATTTTCTATTTTCCAATTATCTTTGATTTAAGAATGCGTACATCAACTAGTATACATGCATATATAAATCAATCGTAAAATATAGTGATCATGAAAATAATAATCACTACTTGAACACTTGAAGACAGCTCTTTAGGTCTGCTTTAAGCTAGCCTGGTGAAGATACGCGCTTTAGGAGAGTTATAAGGTCCGCGCTCCTCGCATGCGCTTGAAGACACCTGCTATAGACTGTTAAGAAGAAATTCGTATGTAACATGTCTATTTCTAGACTTGCCTTTAAGAACTAGTTGCAACTCTAAAAGTAATAACGTCAATTCTTAAATGGACCCATCACCACCATCGCCCCTATATACGAACATCACTGGTCGCATATTGAAACTCATTTTCTTTTTAAAAAAAAGCTGCCATACTTTAATAATTGTAACTTTTCTCCAATTTTAAATTTAGATGGATCAACTTAGACTTCTGGGGGTTTTATTGCCAGAGCATGATATGAATAGACACGACGATGACGTACAGTATACAGATATCACATGTGTGTTTGGGGAACAGTCAAAACTGTTTTTCCGAGGTGGAGGGGATGGCAGTGAGAACTGTTTCCCGAGGCCGATAGACATCCCCCGACACCAAGGGAAAACAGTTCCCCAAACACACGTGATAATTGTTTTATTACCTGATTAATGTTACTGTACGAAACAGTGAAAATGAAAATTTGTTTTACAATGGGAACCTATGGTGAAAAAAGCAACATGACGTCACGCAAACGAAATTCCAGCACGTGAGGGAAACAGTCGAAACTAAAGCCCAGTTATAGTTCGTTTTCACCGGGAACAGTCTTTTCCTTATTGAATTAGCAAGAAATGACGATATAGCATTTATATAGGAGATCAGGTAATAATATTGAATGATGCCCGTTAATGGCATGCGTAATGAGAAAACCTCTTCTCAAACATGAAGATAAATTGTTTTCTTTGTTTCCCTGTGTCCCCGAAATGTCCCCGTAATGTCATGTTGAGTATTATAAATGCGTTTTCCTTTATATTGCAATACCTATTGCGTGTTCTAAACTTGAATATCGGAGTATGGTATGTATTATTACTGTGTCATATATTTATCTAACAACAAGGTCCTATATACGTTTTAGGAAAGTTTGGTGAAATTGTCTAGTGTTTTACACCAACATTTCGGTTTGGTCCTTATCTGCACAATGTCGTTCTACTTTATATATCCATGATTTTAACTGGTCGCACATATTACACCGACAGTACCAAACTGATTTGATTATAAATGGTGACGAATTGCATGCATCAAGAAAGATGTGATGACGTTTTATGTAAACTCTGTATTATTGTTTCCATTACCTACTTCTTACCTAATTAATTGACAAGTATACAATGTTTGCATCTATCTTTATTGCTGATAACTGTTCTAAGATTCCAGTTATCCGTACCACGGGATATATAACATTATTTATGATACACACGTTTTTGAAGAAGAAAAACAGGGTATATTAAATCGCCTCCGTCCGTCCGCACGTCCGTCTGTCCGTCCGTTACCACATCTCTTCCTAAACCGCTGAACGGAATTCAACCCAAAAAGGGTATGACTTCAACATATGATGACGGCGTGCAAGTTGGCTCTGCATCCAGGGGCCCTCAGTGGGGGTGGGGGCGGGTGAGTTGGGTCAAATACACTAAAAAGTCAATTACACTGTCTTTGTTCCATATTTTCGCACATAACTTTGTATATGTAATCGTATATGAAAGATAAACAACATATGAAACGACTTTAATATTTCGAACTCGAACGTCTGCCCGTGGGCCCGGGGTGGGTGCGGCGGGAGGGATTTGAGGTCATTTTTTTGTAATTATGTATCAAATATAACGTTATGATAATCGGATTACACAGTACATGTTTGTTTCTTCCTACGTCATAGGTGGGGCCTTTGAGAAGGGCATTAAATACACTTATAACTCTATTACACTGTCATTTTTCCATTCGTTTGCACATTAAATGGTATAATAGTCGTCTATGAAAGAGATACACAGCATGTCAAATTATTTATTATTTTAAACTCGGACGTCTTTCCTGGGGTTGGGGTTTGACCGGGTGGGTGGTGGTGGAGGGTAACATATGTCAATTATATTTTAATAATGTCTCCAATGATCATTTTGAGAAAGGAATTACAGTGTATAATAATAAGTTTTTCTCCTGTATGCGTGTCTGTGTGTTGCGATTGTGGAGGTGTGTAGGTGGGTGTGGGGAATAAGGAGGGGCGTGGGGGCGGGAGAGATTGTAAGCGGCGTCATAACGTCAAATATACACACGAATTAGGTGCAGTGTCATTTTTCAAAAAAACAGCATATCAAACAATTTCAGTGTTTCCACTATAATGGTGTGCCGAGGTGGGGAGTGGAACTGGGTGTGTTTGGGGTGGGGGGATGGGTGTGGTCGGGGTGATGTGGGATGGGGATTGAGAGGTAAATTCGGTCAAATATCTAAAAATAAAATATCTCAACAAAATGTAATGATTTTCGGAATATAGTATAATTTGCTCCAGGGTCACCATGGTATTCTGGGATAGGAGTCAAAAGTTCAAATACCCTAAACTAAACATGTTTTATTCATGTACAGTGTCATACATATATACAGAAAAGCATCAATAGTACTTTTTCTGATCTGTCTGAGTATCAAAGAACGATCAAAACAATTACATTTAAAATGGATACAGGGTTAACGGGAATTTAACGGGAGTTGCTTTCATTTTATTAGTACTCTTAATTTCGTCTTGTGTATCCTTTTTTGTCAAAGTAACAATAGGTCATATTTCCCACGGTGTATGTTTAAACATTAGGCGATTGTATTACTTAAAACGTTGCAACCAAGCTCTTATAGACATCTCACACAGACAGAACTTGATGAAAGCAGAAGGGCCAGCACTGAAAGACATATCTGTAGTTAGCTAACAGTCTTGGCGGAAACTCTTAACTAGCGGCTAAAGAGTGATCTTGAAGGCGCTTACCATTAAAACACTTTAAACATCTCTAAAATGTTTGCTCTTCGAGCAACCTAGATACGAATTTATATATTGTGGATGGATTTATGAAGTTATACGGTCCCCCGTATTAAAGGCCGGCAGCTTAAATTAGAAATAATGTTATTAAAATAATCAATTCATCTTCATTGTATACATAGTTCATGAGATTTACTTTACTCAAAATGTTTGTTTATGTTCTAAGTCTATTTTTTACTTATTTCAGACAATAGCATATGAATTCAACACCACAAGATATTCAAAATAACAAAACCAGTAGCTGTAAAATGCATAAGCAACAACCGCAGTAGCTGTATGATCTGCATCAGCAGCAACAACACCAGTAGTTTTATCAGATGCAAAAACAACACAGCAATAGTAGCTGTATAAAATGCACCAGCAACCAGCAACCACATCAGCAATAGCTATATTATCTGCAGCAGCAACACCAAAGACATTAGTTGTATAGCTGCATCAGCAGCAACAACAACAGTAGCTGTATAAGCTCCACCAGATAAAACAAAAAATAGTAGCCGTATAATCTTCATCACCCACAACAACATCGACAACAACAACAGCAGCAGTATACCTGCATCAGCAGCAAGAACAACAGTAGTTATATAAACTTCATCAGTCACAACAATAGAAGAAGCTGTATAAGCTGCATCAGCCACAACAGCAACAACAACAGTAGCTGTATACCTGCATCACAGCAACAACAACAGTAGATGTATACCTGTACCAGCAGCAACGACAACAGTAGTTGTATAAGCAGCATCAGTCACAACAACAAATGGTAGCTGTATGAGATGCGTCACCAACAAATACACAAGTATTTGTATCAACTGCATTAGCAGCAACGACACCAGTAGCTGTATACCTGCATCAGCCACAACAACAACAGTAGCTGTATACCTGCATCAGCAGCAACGACAACAGTAGCTGTATAAGCTGCATTAACCACAAAAACAACAGTAGCTGTTTAATCTGCATCAGCCACAACTGCAACAAAAGTAGCTGTAAAAGCTGCATCAGCAGCAACAAAAACAGTATATGTTTACCTGCATCAGCCACAACAACAACGACAGTAGCTATATAAGCTGCATCATCACCAACAACAACAGTATCTGTATACCTGCATCAGCCACAATAACAACGATAGTAGCTGTATAAGCTGTGTCAGCCACAATAACAACAACAGTAACTGTATAAGCTGCATCAGCAGCAACAGCCAAAGTATTTATATTCCTGCGTCAGCCACAACAACAACGACAGTAGCTGTATAAGCTGCATCAGTCACTACAACTAAAACAACAGTAGCTGTATACCTGCATCAGCCACATTGGACGACAGTAGCTGTATAAGCTGCATAAGACACAATAACAACAACAACAGTAGATGGATACCTGCATCAGCCAAAACAAAAACAACAGTAGCTGTGTCAGCTGCATCAGACGCAACAATAGCAGAAGCTGTATAAGCTGTATCAGCCACAAAACAACAGTAGCTGTATAAGCTGCATCAGCAGCAACAATAACAGAATATGTACAAGCTGCATCAACCCACAAAAAACAGTAGCTGTTTAAGCTGTATCAGCCACAACAACAACAGCAACTATATAAAATGCATCACCCACAACAACAACAGCAAACAGTAGCTGTATACCTGCAACAGCATCAACAACAACAGTAGTTATATAAACTGCAGCAGTCAAAACAATACCAGTAGCTGTATAAGCTACATCAGCCACGACAACAACAGTAACTGTTTACTCTGCATCAGTCACAACAATAGCAATAGCTGTATAAGCTCCATCAGCACAAACACAACAGTAGCTGTATAAGCTGCATCAGTCACAACAATAGCAATAGCTGTATAAGCTCCATCAGCACAAACACAACAGTACCTGTATAAGCTGCATCAGTCACAACAATAGCAGTATCTGTATAAGCCCCATCAGCACAAACACAACAGTAGCTGTATAAGCTGCATCAGTCACAACAATAGCAGTATCTGTATAAGCCCCATCAGCACAAACACAACAGTAGCTGTATAAGCTGCATCAGTCACCACAATAGCAGTAGCTGTATAGGCCCCATCAGCACAAACACAACAGTAGCTGTATAAGCTGCATCAGTCACAACAATAGCAATAGCTGTATAAGCTCCATCAGCACAAACACAACAGTACCTGTATAAGCTGCATCAGTCACAACAATAGCAGTATCTGTATAAGCCCCATCAGCACAAACACAACAGTAGCTGTATAAGCTGCATCAGTCACCACAATAGCAGTAGCTGTATAGGCCCCATCAGCACAAACACAACAGTAGCTGTATAAGCTGCGTCAGCCACCACAACAACAACAGCAGCTATGTCAGCTGCATCAGTCACAACGACAACAGTAGCTGTATAAGCTCCATCAGCACAAACACAACAGTAGCTGTATAAGCTGCATCAATCACAACAATAGCAGTAGCTGTATAAGCCCCATCAGCACAAACACAACAGTAGCTGTATACGCTGCATCAGCAGCAACAGCCAAAGTATCTATATTCCTGCGTCAGCCACAACAACAACGACAGTAGCTGTAAAAGCTGCATCAGTCACTACAACAAAAACAACAGTAGTTGTATACCTGCATCAGCCACATTAGACGTTAGTAGCTGTATAATCTGCGTCAGCCACAATAACAACAACAGTAACTGTATAAGCTGCATCAGCAGCAACAGACAAAGTATCTATATTCCTGCATCAGCCACAACAATAGCAGCATCTGTATAAGCTGCACCAGTCACAACAATAGCTGCATCAGTCACTACAACAAAAACAACAGTAGCTGTATACCTGCATCAACCACATTGGACGACAGTAGCTGTATAAATAAGCTGCATCAGCCACAATAACAACAACAACAGTAGATGTATACCTGCATCAGCCAAAACAAAATCAACAGAATCTGTTTAAGCTGCATCAGCCACAATAACAACAACAACAGTAGATGTATACCTGCATCAGCCAAAACAAAAACAACAGTAGCTGTGTCAGACGCAACAATAGCAACAATAGCAGAACAATAGCAGAAGCTGTATAAGCTCCATCAGCCACAAAACAACAGTAGCTGTATAAGCTGCATCAGCAGCAACAATAACAGAATATGTACAAGCTGCATCAACCCACAAAAAAACAGTAGCTGTTTAAGCTGTATCAGCCACAACAACAACAGCAGCTATATAAAATGCATCACCAACAACAACAACAGCAAACAGTAGCTGTATACCTGTAACAGCATCAACAACAATAGTAGTTATATAAACTGTATCAGTCAAAACAATACCAGTAGCTGTATAAGCTACATCAGCCACGACAACAACAGTAACTGTTTACTCTGCATCAGTCACAACAATAGCAATAGCTGTATAAGCTCCATCAGCACAAACACAACAGTACCTGTATAAGCTGCATCAGTCACAACAATAGCAGTATCTGTATAAGCCCCATCAGCACAAACACAACAGTAGCTGTATAAGCTGCATCAGTCACAACAATAGCAGTAGCTGTATAGGGCCCATCAGCACAAACACAACAGTAGCTGTATAAGCTGCATCAGCCACCACAACAACAACAGCAGCTATGTCAGCTGCATCAGTCACAACGACAACAGTAGCTGTATAAGCTCCATCAGCACAAAAACAACAGTAGCTGTATAAGCTGCATCAGTCACAACAATAGCAGTATCTGTATAAGCCCCATCAGCACAAACACAACAGTAGCTGTATAAGCAGCATCAGCCACCACAACAACAACAGCAGCTGTATCAGCTGCATCAGTCACAACAACAATAGCAATAGCTGAATAAGTTCCATCAGCACATACACAATAATAGCTGTAAGCTGCATCAGCCACGATAACAACAGTAACTGTTTACGCTCCATCAGTCACAACAACAACAGTAGCTGTATAAGCTGAATCAGTCACAACAATAGCAGTAGCTGTATCAGCTCTATCAGCACAAACACAACAGTAGCTGTATAAGCTGCATCCGCCATGACAACAACATTAACTGTTTACGCTCCATCAGTCACAACAACAACAGTAGCTGTATAAACTGCATCAGCACAAACACAACAGTAGCTGTATAAGATACATCAGCCACGACAACAACAGTAACTGTTTACGCTCCATCAGTCACAACAACAACAGTAGCTGTATAAGCTGCATCAGTCACAACAATAGCAGTAGCTGTATCAGCTCTATCAGCACAAACACAACATTAGCTGTATAAGCTGCATCAGCCACATTGGACGACAGTAGCTGTATAAGCTGCATCAGCCACAATAACAACAACAACAGTAGATGGATACCTGCATCAGCCAAAACAAAAACAACAGAAGCTGTGTCAGCTGCATCAGACGCAACAATAGCAGAAGCTGTATAAGCTGCATCAACCACAAAACAACAGTAGCTCTCTCAGCTTCATCAGACGCAACAATAGCAAAAGCTGTATAAGCTGCATTAACCACAAAACAACAGTAGCTGTCTCAGTTGCATCAGACGCAACAATAGCAGAAGCTGTATAAGCTGCATCAGCCACAAAAACAACAACAGCCACTGTATATCTGCATCACTAACAACAATAACAGTAGCTGTATAAACTGCATCAGCAGCAACAATAACAGAATCTGTATAAGATGCATCAACCCACAAAAACAACAGTAGCTGTTTAAGCTGTATCAGCCACAACAACAACAGCAGCTATATAAAATGCATCACCCACAACTACAACAGCAACAGTAGCTGTATACCTGCAACAGCATCAACAATAACAGTAGTTATATAAACTGCATCAGTCAAAACAATACAAGTAGCTGTATAAGCTGCATCAGCCACGACAACAACAGTAACTGTTTACGCTGCATCAGTCACAACAATAGCAATAGCTGTATAAGCTCCATCAAGACAAACACAACAGTAGCTGTATAAGCTTCATCAGCCACCACAATAGCAATATCTGTATAAGCTGTATCAGCACAAACACAACAGTAGCTGTATAAGCTCCATCAGCACAAACACAACAGTAGCTGTATAATCTGCCTCAGTCACAACAACAACAACAACAACAGCTATATAAGATGCATCACCTACAACAACAACAGCAACAGTAGCTGTATAAGCTCCATCAGCAGCAACAACCACAACAACAACAGTAGCTGTATAAGCTCCATCAGAACAACAAATGCAGCAGCTGTATAAAGCCCATCATGCACAACAATAACAGTGGCTCAAACGATTAAAAAATGACTGCAATATTTTATTCTTAAATTTCCCAAATCCTGTATTTTACCGATAACAAATATTTTCCAATTTTGCAAGTTCTCCGACAAAAAGTTCCCAATTTCTGCAGAGACCCTTTTCCAAAGATACACAGAAAAAGGTCTGACATGTATATATTATGCACCGTTGGTGTAAAGGGAGTTAAATGCGTATGTATAGCTAATGAGTTTAAAGTGTTGACGCATTACACTCCCTTTATAAGATCACATGGATAAATAGAAAGGTTTTCAATAAATTCAAAAGAAATTCATTTATGCATGGTTGCATTCATTCCACATAAAAGACAGTTTTCTATGTACTTTTATCGCTGTTCAATACCATTTCACAAGTAATTGAATATGAGATGGTGTGTTTTCAATACATTGGCATAATAAATACAATGATTTGGTAAATATTAAACCATGAACTATTTATTTCTTTGATACGATGTAGAAGTATAAATTCAATGTGTGCATACATTAGTTTAAATAGACGTGTTTATATGAAATCAAATGTTGAAGAAAGTGGGTGTGTGTTTTTTCTGGACTATTCTTTCTTCTTCAAATACACAGGTAAGAACGTTGCTTTCTTGTATATGGTTTAATGTTTTGCTTTAACAAAATATCGAACGTTTATTTTAATACTGTTTTAGCATGACTGAAATGTTGGGCATTTACGGGTCATATAGTACAGTAACACATACGTGCATGCATTTGTTCACTTCCTGACTTAATTAAAGGCATTAACCCGCCAAATAACAGTAACATTACACTACAAAATGTTTTTACAACCCTTATCCAAGTGTTAGGTCATAAAATAATGTATATGTGACGATTGAAAGTATAGGTTTATTCAAAATAACCGCGGCTGAATATGCGTAAAACTCTTAATTCGACTTTTCAGTTTTGGGTTTTACGTCCCTCATTTAAGCTGTAATTTGCATAGGGTTGACTTTGTTACACTTTGTATACCAATCTAGATATAATTTCATCATTTTATACTTATCATTCAATCATTCTGATCAATATTAATAATCATCAAAAACCAAAGTCTGTCTGTTGCTGCTAAAACATGTTTTTATTCAAATGTCGAAATCACTATATTTTTTTATAAAGGGAGGTAATCTGAAAATATTCGTTCTTGACAGCTGTATGGTGCAAAAATGAGTGAAAAGATCAGCATCTTTTCTCTGTTTTTGTGGTGATGAGGTCATTCTCTGTTTATTTCAATATAACAAAACTGTGTTAACTCAAAGTTTTAACCAGAAGACCCGGAAATGCTGTTTAAACCAAATCAAGGGGAATAAGTTTGCCCACAAGTTTGAAAATTCAAAGAAAATTGTTTTCGTGACAGTGCTGGCCTTTAACAAAGGTATTGGCATATAAGATTAAATGAAATATAACTTCATTGTGTCTAAATATATGGGTAAAGTTGGGGTCGTTTCTATTTTTGCTCAGTATATATATATATAATGAGTCGTCAGCAGGTTTAGAAACGGTATACACATGTTGTAATCGTTGCTTGTTGACGACGGGATAGGAATTGTAAGGTGTTCCTTTTTTCTTGTCTTCCAATGGGCATATTCTTTCCTACACGTTCAAGCTCTTGCTTCCCGGCGGAGGCAACTTCAACTTGCATCTCATCTCCCTCTGACGTTGCTGTCCCTGTATAACCTGAAATGATGTGTAAACGGGGCGCAAACCATATTTTACTTTCATTTCCTACCTACTGTATCTCGCTCTTCTGCATTGACGTAAATGTGCATTTAACATGGAACCAGTTGCGTTCAATACCGACATTGACGTATATGTGGATATAACAGGGGCCAGTTGTGTTCGACCTTGACATTGACGTAGATGTGCGGATATAACGGAGGACCAGTCTTGTTCTACCCCAGCATAGATGTTACATAGATGTAACTGTATATATAAAAGGGTACCAGTGCATTGACGTAGATTTGGATATAAAAGGGACCAGTTGCGTTCAATCCGACATTGACATAGATGTGCGGATATTACAGGGAATCAGTCGTGTTCGACCCAGACATTGACATAAATGTGCGGATATTACATGGGACCAGTTGTATTTGACCCCGACATTGACGTAGATGTGGTTATAATAGGGAACCAGTCGTGATCGACCACGACATTAACAGAGATGTGCGGATATTACAGAGAACCAGTCGTGTTCGACCCTCACATTGACGTAGATATGCGGATATTACAGGGAACCAGTCGTGTTCGACCCCGACATTGACATAGATGTGCGGATATTACATGGGACTAGTTGTATTCGACCCCGACATTGATGTAGATGTGGTTATAATAGGGGACAATTTGTGTTCGACCCCAACATTGACGTAGTTGTGGTTATAACACGGAACCAGTCGTGTTCGACCCCGACATTAACGTAGATGTGCGAATATTACAGGGGACCAGTTGTGTTCGACCCCAACATTGACGTAGTTGTGGTTATAACAGGGAACCAGTTGTATACTACCACGATATTGTCGTAGATGTGCGGATATTACAAGGAACCAGTTGTGTTAAACTCCGACATTGACGTATATATGTGGTTATACTAGGGAACCAGTCGTGTTCGACCCCGACGTAGATGTGCGGACATTACAGGGGACCAGTTGTGTTCGACTCCGACATTGACGTAGATTTGCGGATATTACAAGGAACCAGTTGTGTTCGACTCCGACATTGACGTATATATGTGGTTATAATAGGGAACCAGTCGTGTTCGACCCCGACATTGACGTATACGTGGTTGTTACAGGCCACCAGTTTTGTTCTTCCGCAACATAGACGTACTTGTGTATATAACAGGGTACCAGTACATTGATGTAGATGGGGATATAAACAGGGGACCAGTTGTGTTCAACATCGACATTGGAGTAGATGTGGATAAAAACAGGGAATCAGTACACTGACGTAGATGTGGATGGAACAGGGGACCAGTTGTTTTCGATCCCGACAATGACGTAGATGTGGATGGAACAGGGGACCAGTTGTGTTTAACCCCCAACATCGGTAGTCACTGCTCAGTCCTTGTTTTTAAACTTGGCGTACTGTAACGTACAGGTTCATTTTGAAACTTCAAAAAAATCCAATTCTTTATTTCACTTTGGGCTGTGTTTAACAAGGAGCCATCCGATTTCGGCTAAACGGAAAAGTAAATATTGAAAACACAAAATAAAATATTCACAAACGTAATTTATTAAGCTCATATCGACATCGATGACATTGTAAGCGGGACATAGGTATCAACATAAAACACAGAAATGGTCCTGAATGAAACAACTTTCTTTATTTTCATTATCAAAATACATAAAACACAGTTGAAACATAAATGGCACTAAATGTACAAAGATCATAATTTACATAAATTTGACAGAACAGATGTTTATGAAATAATTATTAAATAATCTTAAGTAAAATCATCCCCTTAAGGCTTTAACGTCGTTGCTTTTACTAAAAATAGCGTATAAACAAGGTTTACACAAAAGATGAACATAACAAAATAATGAACAAAACATTTCCTTGTGAAGTATTAAACAGATTGGGTTTTTTAATCGACCTTAAAATTTAACATACAAACATTTTCACTTACAAGTCGTGTTACTGGATTGTCGATAGTTTTGGACGGCAGAGTTTAGACCAAATTAAAATAGTTCAATACCTTCTCATATTACCGACGCTCCAATTTTAAAAGTAATATGTCTCTTTACCACATTAAGGCTGTAAAGGTGATCAGTTACTTGTATAAGATGTCATTTCCATTCATTAGTATATACCCACCTAAAACATCACAAGGCAACGTCAAGGAAACTTTGTAAACATGTCCAAACCGACTCTGTCAACATTTGAGTGTTCAAAACCGTAAAAGTCTATGAGATTGTTAAATTCTAACAATGATATTTTTAAGATAATCATGATGAGTTCGCTTGGTGTGCTTTAACCCGAACCAACTCTGAAACTAGAAAATGTTTCCATGGGAACCACGGATGCTCCGCTTTAGCGCTGCCATCATATAAAATAAAACCTCAATGTGAGAAAAGTAGGTCAAGGTTATAATGACAAAATTGTGTTAGAAGCATACTGTTGTCAATAATAAACGATGTAAACATGAGCTAAACGGCTTCCGGTGTATAAGAAATGGACTTTACGAAAACCTTGAACGTAAAACGTGTTCGTACGTACGGACGGACAAGGGTAAAACTAGTTACATGTCCGCTCCAGTTTCGTGGCGGGGCATAAAAGAGTCTATCTCACATCTATCATGGACGAGTTAACGTCTCTTAAGCAAACAAACAAGTTTAACAAACAAAAATACTTGAAATAAGTAGAAACAAATGTAATATAAAAATGAAACAATAAACAGTGATCAATTTACAAAGATTCAATAAATATGACTACAAGAAGACAACATTGTAACAAAAACAAACGCAACGGCTTGTATCACTGTTTCCGTCAATTTTACGTTGATATCGGTAAACAAAATCAAATCCAAATAACGCTTGCAGGGGAATAGTCAGGGCTACGCCAGTAATGAAGTTGTCACCACCGTTCCTTTCTCCCTACTTCTAACCCCACCCACCACACACTCCTCCACTCTCACAATGGTACGTATGTCAAGTAACGTCTCTGTAAAGTGGTATTTTATATTCTAGAAACACAGTATCTAGGCGCATGTTCCGAAGTTTTCACGCAGAATATGCTTGTTAAAACATAAATTGAGACAGTTCACGAAGTATATGAAAGCCTTATAACGTATGGAATTAATAGGATAGAATTTAACTTTGCAAACTATGAAAATAAATAGATTCAATACCTCAAGTGTTAACTGATGCACTTTTCCTTTTATCCTATTGACACGTTTAGGTATTGTGCCGGTTCAAATGGTTTATTTAAGCACGTGTATTATTTGTTCGCTTGTTTGTATGGTGTTTTACGTCAGTTATAGTACAGTCAGGAAGTCCTTACTCCCTGGTACAGTGTAGCTGTTGGTACAGTGTAGCTGTAAGTAATCTAGATCATCTGCGACGCTTGCTTGTTTTCAAGACAAAGTCTAGAACAGTCCTTCTGAACAAAGTTATATTTTTGCCGATACACTGGTTTCTGATTGGCTGAGACAGGAACACCTGCTTCCCAAGATATGCAGAAAGGCAGAAAGACAATACATGTATTAATAAATAAAGATAAACAAAGAGGGAAACTTTATTATATCGGCGAACTAAATTGCGGATGGTCAGAAATACTTAATAAATAATAATAATAATACGGTCACGTGCTTCCAGTTTGAAACTTGTTTCTGCACAAACGGTCAAGACGTTTGTATTTACAATCAAGCGTCGAAGATGATCAAGACTAAGCTGTAAGTTGTACGCCGTATATTGTGTGCCAGGGACGTAGGTGTAATATCCCCATTATTTGCCGGATAGAACAATGTCGAGTGAATACAAAAGCGGAAGTTAGACACATTTGCATTACTGACCTTTTAAATTCACTTAACGTCTTGCTAAAAACTGATTGATTATCGTGATTATACCACTTGACAACATACGTGTTTAGATTTAGAGTTTGAAGATATAACAACGGTAGCAAGTATATACCATTTCCATGTATCATGGATATATATGTATGTAGATCTATGCATGTATATGTATTTTTTTAATTATTTAAAAGACACTCTGGGTTTCAGTTACTTATAAGATGTTGCAAGCCTCCTTATCCTATATATTCGTACTCTATATATTTCATGTAAGGTTATAAATGACGATTAAAAAAATGCGTGGTTGAGGCAGACCATCCACTTCAGGCTCGTATCCACGCTGAGGCACACTGAGGCAATCGCCTCGATCGAATTTTAGGAATATGCCATCAGTTGAAGCATCTTTTTGAAATGTCATGCTTAACATGATTTGTTTCGCCCGATACAGGCACACAACTCGAGAAATCAAAACTTTCTGGGGCGGGTGTGTGATGGCATGCCCACGAACACTGCTAGTAAAGGATTTGCCTCGGTTAAATTTCAGGGCTGGCTACGGACCTGCACTTTTCCTGGGTAGAACCAGAACTGTACTCCTCCCGCCATCCGTAAGAATCGACACTAGCCATCCACTTTTCCTGGGTAGAACCAGTACTGTACACCTCCCTTCATTCGTAAGAATGGTGGTCTGCCTCAACCACAAAAAAAAATCGACCGTCATATATAACCGTACATGTGTTGAAAATGACGTTAAACAACTTACAAACTCTACATATTCGTACTCCTAAATATTCGTACTGTATATATTCGTACTCCTAAATATTCGTATTATATATGTTTGTACTCCTAAATATTCGTATTATATATATATTCGTACTACTAAATATTCGCACTCCTTCAGCGTTTTTTGATACAACACACAACTATACTTTTGACTAGAGATAATTAAATTCTGTTGTCGGTGCCTTTATCAATAATATTGTTCCAGCCTACAATGGCATTATCGTCCTTATTTTGGTAAATCTGCAAAGCGTTCGACATTATTAAGGGTTAGGGTTAACCGTAAATATCCTTTTATAGCACCCTAAATATACAGCTACCTTAACTACAAATTTGTATTTCTATCAACGAACACTTTTCAGATTTCTCTTCATTTATTTTTGAAAAAATGGCAGAATGACACCACACTACAAATACATTGATTCAGCTCGCAGTGGTCAACACCAGATGTGGAGATTATATATTACGTATACAATTAATGTAACGTCAGTTGTCAATCATTATCTATTTCAACCAATCAAATCAATACGATACTTCCGACAAAAAAGCAAGTGTAACTATATTATAATCAAACATATCGTCAAAATACTTCGACATCAACGTTAGGGCGGAGATATCTAAGTACTGACGTCGTGCTAATTGAGTAAATAATCATATTAAAAAGTACAACATATGACAAAAATGAACCCGCATTGGATTAATCGGGATTGTACATTGCACTAAAAGGTGTGATGGCACCGTCTAATAAAAACATAAATAATAACAGTGAATTGAATGGAATTGAATTGGGGTTTTACGGTGCACCAACACAAGAAAGGTTATATGGCGCCAAACAGGGATGGACATGCCAGGCTCATATATCTAGAAAAAATATGGAGAAAGGGCCTAGAACCTTCTAACCTGCAGAACTGCAGAGTTGCTGCAAATTCTATTGTAGACACTCCATTTACGATGGAGCCACGTTTACACATTTGCTTATGCGGTGTCATGAAGAAGACCTTGAATGAGCGAGATAAAAAAATGACAAAATGAACATGAAGGGGGGTCCTATCCCTCTGCCTCTAGCGGGATTTGCAAAGGCTTTTGACAATGTACGATGTGAGAAACGTCCGCTTCCGTGAGTGAATGTCGAAGTTGGTTTGAGGTACGAATACCTGGACCTTTGACGCATGAACGTGGATGTTCTTTAGATACAAAAAGCAAAAACGACCAGCAAATATATGTGAACACGTATCATCTATTGCTTATGGCGCATGTTTCAAGCTTAGATTTTATTTATTTACATGAACAGTTTTGACAATTCTTACATAAATCCTATATCTTTAGAACTGGATAGTTTGTGGTAAATAAAACACCTTTATTTTTTAAAATCGGTTGAAAAATACATATTTTCCAGCAAAATACTTTTTTTCATATTTCATAGTGCTTTTTCCATGTCTACGGCTTGTTGCTTGGAAAGCAGAAAAGTAAATAATAAACCTCAAATAACTTCACTTAGCTTTAGAATGATGCGATAAAACTTCCAAGGTTTCTTAATTTTAAATTGTCTAACATATTAAACTCATTTTTTGGATACAAAATCATAAAACAAAATAATAATAAAAAATGGATGGAGCTGAATTTTTCATTGAAAATGCCCTATCAAAAACAGATGCGAATCTTTCATTTATTAACCGATTTCGTAAAATAAAGAACTTTTATTTACCACTAAAACACTAAAAAAACATCGTTTCACTGATATATAACGTTCGTTAGGTAAATTTAAAATGTTCCTGAAAAGTTCAAAAACATTTGGCAAAAACAAGCGCCCCAAGGAAC
The DNA here is from genome assembly GCA_037043455.1 of Cyrtodaria siliqua. Taxonomy (NCBI): domain Eukaryota; kingdom Metazoa; phylum Mollusca; class Bivalvia; order Adapedonta; family Hiatellidae; genus Cyrtodaria; species Cyrtodaria siliqua. The sequence goes on along the minus strand of JAWPHD010000120.1, from coordinate 154,540 downwards.
AATAATCCATAACATGTTCATTAATCAATTATGGCATGGCAAATATATATACAAAACGTTCATATATACATACGGGTGGTCTGAACAGTAAACTATATAATAGTACCACTGTCCCAGCACAAATGCCATTTCTATTGACAATATCAATAATATCAATAATATCACAGGCATCTGAAAAAACAAAACAGCAATACAGAATAGCATAGGCCAGTCTTTTTTATTTTTAAATAAACTGGACCTAAATTCATCAAATTTTTGAGCACAAGAATCAGACTCAGTCTCAAAATCTCATTTTTTTGCAAACCCTATAATGACAAAAGTATGTGTAAGAATTGTGATTTTCAGACATTTTCTGTTAAATTACCTTTCAAATTACTCGTTCCTGTAAGCAAATATAGTAATTTGCTTGTAAAATTGTTTTTATTTTGATTTAAAAGAAATGAGATTTTGAGTCGAGTCTGAGTTCTTGTGTTCAAAAGTTTGATGAATATTAGGCCTAATCCTCCTACCTTAAAATCTGGCAAAACTGAGGAAAAAAATGTGTTTTCAAAAACGGTTTGCCTTTACCAAAAGGTACTTAATTTTCCGATTCTATATTACCTCGACGATTATGTCATAGAATTTTTGCAAACGAAAAATATTTTCCTTTTTACATTTTTTTTAGCCGCCTCCTGCCCTACATTTTTGCTGGAAAAAATCGGTAAAACAATTAATTAAAAATACTGGCCTTACATACATTATTGTCGTAGCAACAGTTTGTGTAGATAATTATCAATAGTAAACAATATGTTCTGTTACTAATACGTTCTTCACGCTAAGGATCAGAAAATCGAATAAAATAGTTAAGAAATACAATAAAAAAAATGTATTTAAAAAGTAAAGAAATAAACAAACTACTCTCCTGTATATTTACAACCAACAATAATCTTTTTGAAGAGTTGCGCAGGTTGTGTTGTTGTTGTTGTTGTTATTTTGTTGTTGTTAACATATCTTCCGACATGGTCCGGCTGCTACCCTTTCCTTTCTGCAATAACACGAAGAACTGATACCACGAACTGTTGCTGATAACAAACCATTTTGTTTTACAGTAACCAAAAAACTACGTTTGGCCATTCATCCATATTTGACAGACACGACCCATTTGGCTATGGTCTATGGTGTGGCAATCGTTCACATTAACTATACTGCATCTACAATTCATACTCTAACCCCAGCAACAACCTAACAGCACAGTTTTTAGGTTATCTTGTTAGCGCATACTTCAATGTCCGTCTGTTGCAGTGGGTTTCGAAATCGAAGTTGAAGGACAGATGAGCGTTTATTACGAATACGTACGTATAGGGTATATGGACATGTACAGCATATTGCACTTGCTTCGTGTCTCCAACATAGTATGTCATTTCTAGTTGGGCCAACATTATACGTGGAACTACTTTCTTATTAACAAGCTCCGTTTATTCTCGTTGTCGACTTTTGTTGTATTATTTAAAGATATTGTACATTACGTTTTCTAGATAAGTTAGTTTTTACCATGTCACGTGTTCAGATGTCGTTTGGCAACTTTGGGCTGGCGGCTGGCTTTATCATCATTTCTGCGTATTTTAGAGACGAGTATGAATGTATGGAGTTCCATTGGATTCCGTTCCGGACAAAATAATTATTGTGGGAACCATTCTGGTACCATTTTCCGTTCAAGTGACTTTCAAAACAATCATTGTACCACCATCCGCCCCCATAATGCACCGCGCAGTTGTCATAGAAACGGTTGTCGTTGTCGTTGTCAAACGTACTGAACGGCATGCCGTCATGTGACCTCCAATAGGGCGTCAGTGAGTCGCCGGCGTTTCCGTGGTAACCGCTGAGATGCAGACGATATTTGTCCTGCTCGCTCGAAACACGGAATCTGTCATAATCGGCGTAGTACCGCTCTCCCGACCATTCTTGTAGATCTACTTTCAGTTGGTAATCACCTGTAAGAGAAAAATATTTATAATTTTTATAAGATTTTTTTGATAATTTGAGCCCAAGCAAATTCTTGGTAAAATTAAAACAAACATCTGTTCTTTTCACGCCGTTTCATTTCGCTAGGAACCAGCTGTGCTAACTATGCTGAAAACGTTACAAGAGTGATTCTCTTGATAGTGATTCCCACGATATATTTTGTCGTACATGTGCGTAGCCTTCTACGGCTTACTGCCTGTCAACAAATGCAGAACCGACTCTTACTACAATGTGTTTTATAAAATATCCAAAGAGGTCCAAGAAAAAATGTTTAATCACAAATCGGTTATGTTTCCAAATATACTAGACAAAATTCCTAATACCTTTGTATCTTGACTAATTGTCTTAGTTTAAATGTATGTCAGAATAGCTGTGTGATAAGTATTTTGTTTTGGGAAACAGTTTGTAAAATATTTAATTTTTCTTTAAATTGTTAAATCTTTTGAGAGTGACCTTCCTCTAATAAGAAAACATAAAATGTGCTAATAAAACACATAACATGAATCAAAGTCCGCTTGAAGATATAAACTTGGCAGGAAATAATATTAAAAAACATAAAGGTTTGACGCATTTATTGCAGATGTTCCGTTTATAATAAAATGAAACATGTATAATCCTAAATTACCTCCCTTTTAATTGAATATCGTTTCAAATTCAAGTAACTTTAATTCAGCGCTCACAATAAATATTTTGAAAATTTCTTTTGCAACCGCATTTGTAGTGGCAATTCTATGAAAACAAGATGTCAAAATAATTTTATTTTGTATATTAAAGAATTAGAAACATCGAAAGCTGCACAAAGTACTTAACACATTAAGTACACAGTTGTAAAAATGTTTTTATTTATTTCTAAGTAAAAAACGTCGACTTGAAAGCTATAAAACGTGTTTACGCAATAAGAGCAGAGGCGTTGAACTCGTTATTTCTCGCAGTTCAACCTATCCCCAATCAGGCGTGACATACAGAAAACAATGGGAATATTATTGACAATTGTTAGGCCCCATTTCTTAGGACTTTTGACTAGTATATAGCTTTGTATTACTAATTATATGATGTGATCGTTATGGTACAGTCTTGTTTGATCTATTCGATTGAAGACTAACCATGCTTGTGTATTTTGTTTATATTAAAGAGACTGTGCACGGGAGTAAAGTAGTTCCGGTTTGGGATATTAAATACTGAGCATGGTTCCGGTTTAGGATACTAAGGATTGAGCATGTCTGGTTTTCAATACTAAAGATTACGTATGCCATTATAGCCTTTTGGCGTTGTTGCTGTTGTCGTTTGTGTTGTTGTCGTTGTTGTTGTCGTTGTTGTTGTTGTTGTTGCCATATAATTATGTTTCCTTAGTGCGGAAGTCAAGTTAAACGGAAACACTATATACGTTATAAAACATATTTCATTGCAGTTATAATGACTCAACACTCTAATTTGTCCGCCTTGTGGATACTCACTTGGTAATGTGGCAGATGGATTATACTCTAAATTATACACACACACACGTACGCACACCCTCACTCATACACGCATCGTCATAGTGTCCAGAAGGGACGACCAACCCCGTTAAACAAGGCAACAAGGCACACCGTTTTCTCCGAGCGACCTCGATATCTCAGCAATAAAGCCTTTCGCTTTCGAGCTGCCGGCCTATGCTCCGCGTTGGTATTTTACGTCATTTTCAGCACATTTTAGGCTATATATGCCGTTCGAGCATTTGTTGGCCGACGCAGACCACCTACATTTTCCTAGGTTGAAGTAGTACTGTACACCTCTCGCATCCGTAAAGATCGAACGATGGAAAATGATCACCAATTATCCATTAACCTTGAATACATGTCTTATAGATACAATCTTTCCCGCTTATAATGCCCCACTTCAACGGAAAAAAATGTGGGCGTGGGGTGGGGGGGGGGAGTGGGGCGGGGGGGGGGGCGGCGAAGCCTCAACCACAAAAAGATTCGACCTTCATAAATGGCCTAACATGTGCTAAAAATGACGTAAAACAACATTCAAAATAAAAAATACTGATCGACTCACTAGGCAGATTATATTTTAATGTATCTTTCTATGTAAAACAAAATGGAGACTTTAAGCAGAGTATATGCCATTATCCCGTTTGGGCGAGACATAAATATGAATCCGATCAAAAAACTGTTTTACCTTCTATTTGTATGCCAACAGACGCAAGCATAGGAATGAAACAAGTAAATTTAAGAGAGAAAAAATACAGTAATAAAATACTTTTTCTTTACTGTTACTGAGGCTATGAACTCTTTTTAAAATAAATTTGCTTCAATGCATTTGTTAACTTTTTACTTAGATTTAAAAGGTTGGCAGAATGAGCACACACCATTAAAAAACAAACGCGTTTAACTGATAATTGTCAATGAAGTGTTCACTGACTGTGTGAGATACCCCGTTGAAGATTTTCAATTTGTTGTAAAGGTATGCTAATGACGGTATATTATTATTTGAATGCAATAAATGGGACTTCTACATTTCTATCGTATAGTGTACATATAAGTACAAAGATAAACAGAAGGGTCTTATGATAGAGTAGCACGTTGAACCTATTTTTAAACAGATCGGTGTTTATCATGGACTTAAAACTTCGCGTGGAGAGTATCGAAGGTACTCGAACATAATTTATCAGTATGTTTTGTATAATTTCTTTTTCTTTTTGTATGTTTACAGATTGCGCCTAAATTGCAGCTAGAAGGGAATTTATATGTTATACGTGTGATCTACAGCGTAAGTCAAGTAACATAGTAGGACATTAATCACGTGTAATGGATAAATCTAATACACTGTTTTTTCTAAATTCATGCATTTTAATAGCAAATGCTTCATTAGACATAAAAGTACAACATACCGAAGGCACTGGAATGTAAGAATAGTTTAAAGTCACGTGTGATATAGGATGTATATAAATGTGAGAAGGGCGACTATTACGCGCATCCTAATTCGATTTCCTATTTGAAAAACGAAGAAATATAAGGTATCTTTGTGTGTGAAAATAACGGGTGTGTGAGAATAACGTTATTGTGTTGTTGAAACAGTGTGCAGACGACATAGTTCTATGAGTTATATGGCCAGTTTAAATAAAAGGACTATGGTTTAATTTGGAATATTAACTATACACCTAGTTCGAATTAGAATTCATTGACGGGACAAGATGACGAATTATGTACATAGACAGCCGAGGCATCCGATTGCCAAACGTTACCCAGTACCACCACCGCCGCGTATTGAGATGCAGGTTCGACGCGGTGCGCACGACGAACTTCCGCGTGATTACATCAGTAACGAAGACGACTTGGTGTGTAACTGTTTCCCGCGTACAAGCCAGCACACCATTCCGTCCATGTTCTACGACAGACTCACGTGTCCCCATAAAGATCACGCGCATATACAACCGGCTCAAGAGACTCAATTTAACTACCCATGGACGGCCAATTCTATACACAGACGCCGAGCTCGTGGAGACGACGACGAACTAAGTGAGAGAATGTCTCTGATATCCGAGGATGACGATCAGCTACGATTCTCCCCTCTAGGAATAAACAATAGGGCCCCAGATAGCCTTTCTGTCGCAACAGCCCCTCCATACTGGAGTAAACGTGAAATAAATCCAAGGGACAAAATCATCCCACCGTTCACCGCGCCGGAACATGATTTGCACTTATTAACACATGGGCGGCGCGCCTCGTCCATGCAAGATATTAGGAATCCGGCGTACAGAGCGGATAGTGTTCACAGCAGACGAGAGCGCAGTCCCGACGGTTACCAAAGAAACAGTAGATTGTCAAATAGACAATTCACCGGAAATTACGTCGACCCAAGTAAGTTTGCGACATTAGACAGTATTGTCAACACACTAGCTATTTTCCAGTATAGTCCATAATTATAGTCTTTACAGTATAGTCCATAGATAGTTTTATATTTAACAAAGTAAATTCGTACATCCATATATTCTAATATATATACTAGTCAAGAATAACGCACGTAATCGTTTACAGTCCATACAGTCCACATATTATAGTCTAAATACCGGTCTATTATATATAGTCCACGTACTGTTTTATAGTTCACAAAGGTACATCCACATGTTCTACTATAGTCTACGTAGCCTTGCATAGTCCACATAACGTAGTCAGTACATTCCTGTATAGTCCACATGGGCTATTTCAGTCTATATTTTATATTGAACTCAACATCACAAAGTATACCTACATAGTAAATATAACAACATAATCTAATATAGTCAATATAAAGTATTAGCCCACATACTCTAGTGTAGCCCACAAAAGTAGTATATTCCACAGAGGCTATTATTCAGCAAAATAATATACTCCAGAGCCTACTGTAGTCCACGAAAGTAGTATAGTCCACAGTCTATTGTAGTCCACTAAGGTTGTATATTCCACAAAGTCTATTGTAGTCCACTAAGGTAGTTTAGTCCACAAAGCCTATTGTAGTCCATAAAGGTAGTATAGTCCGAAGTGTCTATTGTAGTCCACAAAGGTAGTATAATCCACAGTCTATTGTAGTTCACAAACGTATTATAGTCCACAGATTTTATTTTAGTCCACACAAGTATTATAGTCCACAGAGTAGTTTGTAGTCCACAAAAGTATTACATGTATAGTCCACAAAGTCTATTGTAGTCCACGAAAGTAGCAAAGTCCACATAGTATGTTGCAGTCCACAAACGTATTATAGTCCACAGTCTATTATAGTCCACGAAATCAGTATATTCCACAGAGTCGGGTGTAGTCCACAATATCATTAGTATTCACAGAATATATTGTAGTCCACAAAGTAATTATAATCCACAGAGTCTATTGTAGTGTCCACAAAGGTAGTATAGTCAACAGGGTCATTTGTAGTCCACACACGCAGTTTAATAGACATACTGCTACAGATATGAGCTATAATTAAGGCACAAACACGACAGTCATTGCCATAGAATAAGCCTTAAATAGCTTATTAGCTATGCTATATATTTATTTAACTGAATTTATCAGGTTGCTGCATATTTAACGTTTGTTAATCAAGATGATGTATAAACGTAGAAAAATATCAGTCTAATAACGAATATCGCAAACATGATAAAAACACGCAAGGGCCTTCATAGTGCAATGATATAGATTAAGAAAAAGAAAAATCAACTGTCCGAGTTCCCTCGACTCGTTATTATTACAGGAAAAATTCGGATACCCTTGTTTTTACTTAATTTAGTGATACAGTCTACTAGAATCATGCAAATTACATAACCATTCGAGAGATGAAGGTAATTTGTACCATAAAACATATTGTTTATATTGTTTTGTTCAATCAGATACCTTTGTTAAGTTAATATTCCTTAGTTCGAATTTAGCGCGCCGAGTAAAGTTTGTTTCCAAGGTGAACGGAAGTTACGGTTGTTCCCCAGAATGCACTTTCTTGCCGGGAATTCCTGTAAACGTCATAGCTATTATTTGTTATGCTTCTAAGCGTATAGCAAAGGATAGATAACACCAGTAGGTTTATTTACGCGGAAAAATATACCGAAAATAAACAAATTTACTGACCAAGTCCGAAATTACCCGGTTGTCCCCTATTGGTTCTACCCAAGAAAATGTGGATGGTCTGCCACCACCACACACGCACGCACGCACAAACACACACAAAATCGACCCTCATATATAGTCTAAAATGTGCTAAAATGACATTAATTGTAAACTGGTATATAATTATTTCCACTTCTAGGGGATGGACAGGTGTACAAGTACAATGTCAACTACGACGGTACGCCAAATCCGGCGGCGAGCAGACGGCCGGTACCACCGACGAAGAAACCGACAACGGCGATCTGACAATGGCTGTTTTTCATCATGATGAATATGTCGCGTTATCAGCGCCTCCAAACTTGCATTGCAATCGTGATATCAATGTATAGATGCCTCCAAACGTACACTGCAATCGTGATATCAATGTATAGATGTCTCCAAACGGACACTGCAATCGTGATATCAATGTATAGATGCCTCCAAACGGACACTGCAATCGTGATATCAGTGCATAGATGCCTCCAAACTTACACTGCAATCGTGATATCAATGTATAGATGTCTCCAAACGTACACTGCAATCGTGATATCAATGTATAGATGCCTCTAAACTTACACTGAAATCGTGATATCAATGTATAGATTCCTCCAAACGTACACTGCAGTCATGATATCAAAGTATTGATGCCTCTAAACTTACACTGCAATTGTGATATCAATGTATAGATGCCTCCAAACTTACACTGCAATTGTGATATCAATATATACATGCCTCCAAACTTACACTGCAATCGTGATATCAATGTATAGATGCCTCCAAACTTACATTGAAATGGTGATATCAATATATACATACCTCCAAACTTACATTGAAATGGTGATATCAATATATACATGCCTACAAACTTACACTGCAATCGTGATATCAATATATACATGCCTCCAAACTTACACTGCAATCATGATATCAATGTATATATGCCTCCAAACTTACACTGCAATCGTGATATCAATGTATAGATGCCTCCAAACTTACAATGAAATGGTGATATCAATATACACATGCCTCCAAACTTACATTGAAATGGTGATATCAATATACACATGCCTCCAAACTTACACTGCAATCGTAATATCAATGTATAGATGCCTCCAAACTTACAATGAAATGGTGATATCAATATACACATGCGTCCAAACTTACAAAGGAAATGGTGATATCAATATACACATGCCTCCAAACTTACACTGCAATCGTAATATCAATGTATAGATGCCTCCAAACTAACATTGAAATGATGATATCAATATAACCCAAACTTACATTGCATGATGTTTGGGTTAACATGAATTAAAAGCGAATAGTCTCTGTACATGGTGCATCCAGGATTCATGGGTAACTTTCATATCCATAGTACTTATATTTTATGTGTGTGTGTTTGGTTTCTTGTTGTTTTTTTGGTTGTTGATTCTTTTTTTGTATTTCAGTGGGTGTGTTGTTCTCCATGCCTGATAATTACAAACACCGTTGTAGTATCGTATATGTATAAAATGAGTTAAATAAAGGTTAAAAAGTAAATCACGCATGGTACAGCACACAATTTGAATCCATATGTAGGTTTTATATTATGCTGTTTCCTTAACTGAATATGTTAATTAATTATACAATTAGTTTATTTTGAAAGGTGCTGATATTTCTGCTTATTTTGATAGTTAAAATTAAATATGCAAGCTTTCTTTCCATTATTGTTTTCCGAACACTGATATAATAAACCTCCATTTTTAAATGAAATTCATCCCGCCGTTTCTTTTACTTCTGTTGATGGGCCATAAAGCAAACATGCTATTGAATCATTACGTGGTCCGAGTATTAACGTTCATACCCCATCCAACCCTTTCTCTAATAAGCGAAAACGGGGATAAGACCTTAATTTCGGCTTAAAAAGTTTGCATATTGTAAAATTTAAACATTTAGTAGGTAATTTTAATTGTATGATTTGTGTTGCATGTTGTTATTTACAATAGATATGGAGGGTTTATCACTGCTTTCAAGTAAATAAACTATAGATGGAGCAATCGACTAAAGACATTGCAAAAACGTTGATGATTACTAAATTGTTATGCAAATTTTGGCGGGAATCTAGGCGCGTCATGCTATGATGACGTAACCAATATGGTGACCTTCTATATAGATACATACGAAAAGGTATGAACCCACTAATTATTTTCCAATAGACACCAATGTAAAAATGTCACATATTAATGATTTGCTGCAACTTCAACTCAAGTATGGATAATGCAGCAGCGTAATTTTCATATCTATAGAAAACTAATGTTTCACTTGAAAAAATCACCAGGAAAGGTGGGGTCACAAGACATGTAAGAAAGTTCTTGTTTGTTTACTAAACAGGTCAAGGACACAGCTGTTTTCATTGATAGTTCAAAACGTGTACGCATAGAGTCAAAATTTCGAAAATGTCCATCAGTGATCCAGTAAAACCTATTAATACACTTCTTATACAAACAATCACAAAATCGAACAGAAATGTGCAGTTTTTCCCTAATGATAAAGTCCATATCCACCAAACAAGGAGGGATTACTTTTTATTATAGGAGGTTTACATGTAATTGGTGGTGGTAGACTCGAGTCATGCTTCGAAGAAGTCAACGCGACGATGCCGAATGACGACTGTTGTGGGAATATATATATGTGTTTATCACACTTCTATAAGAAACATACTGCAAAATTGAATTCCTACAACATGTGATAATGAAACAAAAACGTGAGAGTTGGCCTTTAAGTTGATTAATGGCACTCATTAGCAATTAGTAGGGTTATAAACCTTAATGGCATAGCTGAACAAACATTGGGGAGGCGATGAATTATAATATTCATCAATATCGACATTAAATAGTGAATATACCTTAACATATCCGATGAAGATGTAAATGGGGCTGATGACGCAAGCATTATACTGTATAATAAAATGCGAACTTACATTTGTTATTTTTTTACATGTTTGTGACCCCAAATTTGCTTGTGGAGCTATTTTTCAATAAGAAATTGCACTGCTGCATTATCCAAGCGCTGAAGTTTTGTTTTTTTTCAAGCGGAAAGCTATTTTTCTATGCAAAAATTACACTGCTGCATTATCCAAACTTTGAAGTTTCAGCAAATCATTGATATGTGACAGTATACCTAGCAAATTATAAGACAAGTCAACAAAGCACCGAAAAGAGTTCGGCTGAGATAGCAAGAACACATTATACAACTATTTAATTCCTTAGAAGTCAATGGTTAGAATTATTATATATCATAAAATATAAGCGTTTTTCATTGTCTAGAAGCAGTCACGTGTGATTAAATAGTTTTGACCATTCCCATTGGAAATATTCCAACCGTTCAATAGTTCATCACGTGATCGTGTAATAGTAAATTTAGCGTGCAATAGTGCAATCTTTGTCATTGACGCGCTTTTTTTAAAAACAGCGAAGCGACATGTGACCGTGCAATAGTCGATCTGTGTCAGTGACGCGCTTGTTAAATGAAAAAAGGAAGCAGGTATATTGTGTACACGACTCACACTCCAAATTTTAGTTTTATTAGTAAAAAATCAAAACGGTTATATTTAAGAAATAGAACATCGTTTACTGTGAATTATCGTTTAATATATCACGGTTTGGAGTTCAATTGTAAACACTAATATCACGAGCCGAAGGGCGAGTGAAATTATTGTTTACAATTGAACGACAAACCCTGATATATTATAGATAATTCACCGTAAACGATGTTCTATTTCTATTCTAATACCCCTAAAATGTGAAAATAACGCAAACTTCTGAAATCTTTCGCATTGCTTTGCTTGCTCTCCTAACGTTGCATACGTTACAATGCGGAATGCGCAATGCGCAATGCTTATTCTCCTAACGTTGCAAACGTTACAGTGATATATCGTTCAATATAACGAGATATTTTAAACTAGGCTATATAGTGCGGGTGTATTAGAATTTATGATATATAATAAAACAACTATTTAATGCCTTTGGAGTCAATGGTTTAGAACTATTTATCAGACGGAGTGACTACTGACCCGAGAAGGTTACTATTGCACTCGGCTTGCCGCCTCGTGCAATAGTAACGAAGTGACTACTGACCCGAGAAGTCGGCGTGCCGCCTCGTGCAATAGTACCCTTCTCGGGTCAGTAGTCAGTCCCTCTGATAAATAGTTCCAATCCATTGACTCCTAAGGCATTAAAGTTTTATTATATATCAAAAATATAACATTTTTGATTTTTTACTAATAACAAGTCTTGATCATCTTCGACGCTTGATTTCTGTGTTTCTTAAAAATAAGCAAGCGTCGCATTTTAGAAACAAACGACTTTATCAGCGTACCTTTATTATACTAGCTACTAATTTATACTATTATATATACTATTTTATTTATTTATACTATTATAGATACCATTGTGTCTAGTTATACTGTAAAAGAGATCAGACTATATAAATCATTGTAATGTGTTCTTTATTATATTTACTTGTTTATATACCCGTTGACGGGCATTTGTTGATTTACATACATTGTTTATATTACACCTTATCATCCCTTATTTTTTTAATAGTTTTATCTTTATATATTTACATTAATTTTTAATTAATACTTCATTTTTCATAAATTTGTGCGCACAATATGACCTATTTATGTGTCGACGTGCCGTAAAACACCATTCATTCATTCTGTAAATAGTTGTATCGTGTACATTTCCTGGTGCTTAATGAAGGACTGCAGCACTAACGTATTCGGCATAACGTCTATGACAATCTTTGACGCACGGCAACGACGTCTACATATATAACATACTGACGTCATTTCGAATTTTTCAAATTCATCACTGATATTCGGCAGGTGCCCTCCTGATTTTTCAGGACTTCATCCGCGGTGCGGTAATTCGGTGTGCATATAATCCTAATACGTTTAGGGATTCAAGAACCTTTGGGGACCCTTTTAAAAATACATAGAAATATAAAACACACATTTGAGGAAAGTTTGGTGCTTTTGTCCGGGTGTCTAGATTAGATCCTAAAACCTGGGTTTTGGTCCCTAGCTGTATATATATGCAAATCACCTTACCGGACTACTTTTTCCCCCCATAATTCCAAGCGCTAAACACGAGAGATGATACTAGTATCAATCGAGGGCAAGAATACATATATACATTTAATTATCGAGTTCATGGAGTACATTTAAGGCAGGATATTTCTTAAAAAAAAACACTCAACAGTGGTAAATATATAATTAACAAGTTCTTTAAATACATATTAGGCCCTCCTAGAGGATTTTAACACTTGGGGCCCTCCAAGGCTTTTGGGAACTGAGGAACATGGTCAGTTATGTTTAGGGCTCTGGGGAACACTGGTAAATACTTAATGGGATCCGGTGATCAATGGCTTACTTTTGGGGATCTAGGGAACGTGTCTGAAAAGATAAACAATATTTTTTGAGATGTTAATAGCGTGTAAGAATTGTTTTATCTCTAAAGACCTTTCTTTTATTCCTACACGTTCAAGGTGTATGTATGCCGCATTGTTTTGTCTCCTACATACTTTCTTATGTCCGCAGTACCATGCAATATTAAAAGGCGTGTCTTGGTATCTACAACCCATGCATAATTAAATTTTAAAAACAAACACACACACTTAAACGTGTACATACCTTGTGTTGTTAAAAGATGCATCTTTTCGTTTCCTAGCCAAAATTCGTTCTGGAGATCTCCAAATCCGTTTTTATAATCCTCCCAATCTCGCGAGAAGTTTTCCCTCCCATCCTGTCGTTTTTGTATAACCGTCCAACCTAAATGACATGGATGCAATATGCAAAAATACAATATATTCAAAGTTTATGTTTGAAAATTGCCAAAGACAAAGAAAATCTGATGTTGTAGACTATGTTTAATTGGGTCAAATGACAATACTACATAATTACATTATTCACACACGGTCCTTTAAAAGCAACCTGAATTTAGAAATATATTGGACATTGGACTTTGGACATTGGCGAATGTCCAATATCAAAATAATTTGACTCTGGACATTCGACCGGAATCACCAATAACTAAGTAATTTGACAATGGACATTAACGAATCTCCATTGTCCAAATTCAAATTATTTTTATATCGCAGATTCGGCTTGAATGTCCAAAGTTGAATTAGTTTGATATTGGAGATTCGCCAATGTCCAAAATCAAATTAATTTGATATTATTTTGATATTGGAGATTCGCCAAGGTCCAAAGATTCGAATCAAATATCCAAAGTCAAGTTAACTTGATATTTGAGATTCGCCAATATCCAAAGTCAAAATATTTTGATACTGGACATTAGAGTCGAATGTCCAAAGTCAACTTATTTTGATATCGGAGATTCGGCTCGAATGTCCAAAGTTAAATTATTTTGATATTGGAGATTCGGCTCGAATGTCCAAAGTCAAATTAATTTGATATTGTAGAATCGCCAATGTCCAATGCCAGCTTATTTAGTTATTGGTGATTCCGATCGAATGTCCAAAGTCAAATTATTTTGATATTGGACATTCGCTAATGACCAAAGCCCAATGTCCAATATACTTCTAAATTCATGTTGCTTCTTTTAAAAAGTCATCAATTCGTATAGATGGACATGTACAATAAAGTACTCTGAAGTTAGCTCGATATTCGCTTTTCGTTTTCCTTAGTCGTTTTCTCATACTCTATATTCTATTCAAATGAATCATAAAAAAATAAATGGGCAGGAGCCTCTTCACGGAAGATGGAATGAAAAATACGTTGAATTAACGACACTGCATCAAACAAAATATGGTGCCGTATAAAAGCAATTCTTTTGAATGGTGATTTACGTAATTTTTAGTACATTTTAGGCAATATATGACTGTCGATTGTTTTTGTGGTAGGGGCAGACCACCCCATTTTTCCTGGGTAGAACCAGTACTGTATACTTCCCGACATCCGTAAGAATCGACACTTTCTCACTTGCAAGTTGAGCTCCCAGTCGGATTCGAACCCGAAGCGGTGAGAGGCGAGGTTTACAAGACAAGCAAAGCGTTAACTGTAGCAAGGGAATGCAATTGCGCATTTCTGAATCTTGAACCGTATATCATTTATTTCCCTTTACGATTTGCTTACGTTAGTTTTATACATTCTTCTAATTCGGACAGGGAAATATCGATGACTGTATGGACGAATCTATATCGAAAGAATGAATAAACCATATAATCCGGGTGGCATAGGTATAGCTTTATTTAATAAATGATTATGTTAGAGCTAAAACAAATTTTGGTTTTATTTAATTAAGTATTTTTTAAACATAATAATTCTTTTATTCGAATATACCAAGTATTTAGAACCGCTTGTTCTATTAGTTGGAGGCTATTAATAAACGCAGCTCACACTTATCAAGGGGGATAACTCCTCATTGCATCAACTCTGGAAAGAAAAAGCAGTTACGGACATCTCAAATGACAGTATCACGGAGGGCAAACGCTTGATCCTCTTAGGACTGTCATTTGACTATGACCATCCGAGGCATCTCTTTATTTGACTCAGATCTAACTGTAACAACGTCTCGGACGAAAACAGTAAAGCAATTACCTGCTCCGTCGATAATTTTACAGACGGTCTTGAATGGCGTTGTCGCCCTGTCAGGCTGCACCATGATAAAGTAGTCCCCCAAATATTTCATACCACCGCTCTTGTATACCTCGTCACAATCTGAAATATAGATGGTAGCGTGATAAAGTAGACCCCCAAATAGTTCATACCACCGCTCTTGTAAACCTCGTCACAGTCTGAAATATAGATGGTAGCGTGATAAAGTAGACCCCCAAATAGTTCATACCACCGCTCTTGTAAACCTCGTCACAGTCTGAAATATAGATGGTATCGTAATAAAGTAGTTCCCCAAAATAGTTCATACCACCGCTCTTGTAAACCTCGTCACAGTCTGAAATATAGATGGTACCGTGATAAAGTAGTCCCCCAAATAGTTCATACCACCGCTCTTGTAAACCTCGTCGCAATCTGAAATATGATAAAGTAGTCCCCCACATATTTCATACCACCGCTCTTGTAAACCTAGATGACACCGTGATAAATTAGTCCTACATATACGTCATACCATCGTTGTATAACTCGACATAATCTGAAAAATATAGATGATGTCGCGATAAAGTAGTCCACAAACATCTCATTCCAGCACCTGTGTATACTTCGCTATAATCTAAAAAAAAGAAGCACACAAATAGAGGTGCGAACGCCGGATTGCGGATTGCTAAATAGCTAACTTTTACCGCAAAAATCTAAGATGAAAAGAGGGTGGGGTGGGATACTTTTGGTAAAAGCCATAACAGAATTAACAGAACACAGATTATATCAAACTTGTACGCCAAATTTCAAAGTTTTCTGTCAAGAGCCTTTTAGAATACGACTGTACATTCAAAATGTGGAGAAGAGGGATAATTATGGTAAAATGATAAAGCCATAACAGAATTAACAGAACACAGATTATATTAAACATGTACGCCAAGTTTCAGTTTTCTGTCAATAGCCTTTCAGAATATGACTGTACATTGAAAATGTGGTAAAGAGGGATAATTATGGTAAAATGATCGACAGAGATATATATATGAATAATTATTGTGCTTGTCAGTTATGATTGTGTAATGATGATGAACATATGTTCAAAGTTTCAAAGTTCTCTGTCAATCTGGTTTTTGGAACATGACTACATTCAAAATGTTAACCAACAGTCTTAATTGGAAGAGTGGGATAATTCTGAAAAATATATGACATAATTGTTTGACGTCATTACGTCATCCAAGATGGCTAACGCACTCGTGATTTAATTACTACGCATCCGAACTCCTAACTGTATTCTATTCACCGATAAAACACAGGTACATATTTATTATTTCTTAAATAAATAGATTATTTAACTGCTGGGATCGATTATTGCGTAATCCTTCACTTGATGGTAGACGTGCTTTGTTTTTTCACTCACTCGCGTGCGCTCGTTCGTTAAAAGAACCGCACGTCTACCACTCGTGAAGGATTTCCCTATAATGGATCCCAGCAGTTAAATAATCTCTGTATATTATACCACCACTCCTTTATACCGTTCTGGTGCCGCTGTGGCCCAGCGGATTGCACAGTAGACTCTGAATCCGGAGATTACGGGTTGGAGCCTCACTGACGCCACTGGCCATGTTTTTTTAGGTGTGTCCTTAGGCAACACACTTTTCCTTAAAGCCCCTTTCTCGTCATCAACAGGAAAACTTCACAACAGATGTATACCGTTTTCTAAACCTACTGACGACGAGTTATATATGATATAACTTAAATATTTTGAAAATCCGAACTCTGCATAGACACAGTATAAACGGTTTTAACCAGCCAAGCCAGAACCCAAAACAGGGACGTCGAACGAAGAGTTACCAACTCATAATTAATTGTACCCATATTCAATCTCAAGTACTTTAAGTACCCGTGACTAAACCTATAATTGTATTTGAACACCTGGATATGTTTTGGATAAACGATTTTGTAGTGTAATTATGCCGTCATTTGGCGGGTTAGTGCCTGTATGGGGTCGTCAATCGGGTGTGTCGGCCTATATCATTTGAGTAAGTAGGAATCTATGCTGATGTAAGAGTATGGTACGATTCTCAGAATTCTATTTATCATTCCCCCTTCTCTCTCTCGAAATAACATAAAATGTGGTGCAGTTAAACAGCAATTGAATTCAATTTATACCTTTTTCGTAATCTAACGAAAGACGATAATTCCCCCTCCCACGAATATAGCTTATTCCGTCGCTTTTACATACTTCCTCACGATGTGATACGTAAAAAGTAATAAAAAATAGTGAAGAGATCTATTACTAAAAAAAGTCAAGCCGCTAGATTGAATAAATCATGATCGATGGAGCGCTTAACGGCGTCACGTGGTTATGCTGTTTAAAATGGTAGACCGCAAACAGCGAAGACTCACAATTGGCGTTTGGTTGTGGTTGTTGCGGTATTACTGGTGGGATAGAACAAAACCTCATAAGCAGTTAGTTTTAAATGAAATAAGCTTGCAATTTACTAAAAAGCTTTGGTACAATAAGTATACAAAAAGTCCATTAAGAACATAGGTTATTAAGATATTATTTTCATCCTTGAACGTCTGAGAGATAACATATCCTCTCTTAAGAGCAATTGATAAAATGTCATCAGCAAAACATTATAAACCCTCTCAAACTGATATGTAAGAAGAAATTTCCGCATAGTTAAATATTATAGAAGTAATTCGATTATGTTTTTAAGGTGTAGATCTTAGTCTCTATACCATTTCAATCATAACAATTAATTCAATATATTTATGACCTGTCAGTTAGGAATAGTTTAGCTGGAACCCGTTTTGAAAGTGCCGGGAGAGTATGGGCAACCTGGTCGGAACCCACGTTTGATTGATTACGTTATCACCCCATTCATCACGACGATGGAAGGGCAAGTGCCAAAGGTCGATCCAGGGCGAGTGACAGAGGTCGATCAAGGGCAAGTCACGGAGGTCGATCAAGGGCAAGTGATAGAGGTCGATCAAGGGCAAGTGACAGAGGTCGATCAAGGACAAGTGACAGAGGTCGATCAAGAGCAAAGTGACAGAGGTCGATCGAGGGCAAGTGACAGAGGTTGATCAAGGGCAAGTGTTAGAGGTCGATCAAGGGCAAGTGACAGATATCGATCAAGGGAAAATGATAGAGGTCGATCAAGGGCAAGTGACAGAGGTCGATCAAGAAAGCGATTCGGTATAGCGGACGTCGAAACATGTCAAAATGTTCAACATTTTATATATGAAAAGCATTTCGCGAACGGAAGAACGTTTTTTTTTTCAAATATTAATATCCGCTGAATATACCAGTAGTATAAACTGTATTTAGTTTAAATCGATTAAGTAACAATCCACACGGCTTGTTCGAATCACTGTCGATGGCGCAGATGACAGCGTTGGCATGGTTTGGATATTGGAGGAATGTTCCATTAAGATGTGTATATCAGTTTCATAACTACTTACCGTTGAGCAGGAGGTTTTAAAAATAGTAAATATCTAAATATAATCATTATATAGAAACCGTGCCAAAATGTTCAATATAATATTATTTATAGAACATGTATAAGCAAACCGACGAAAAGGATGTATTCAAGATAGTAACACAATTGGAACCTTGTCAATATGTGTGATGGAACATAGCAGACAGGTAAAAAAAGTCTTAACACTTCCTCTGACTGCATTGATTCGTCACTGAATTAATAAAGCTGACCCGACGTTCAATTTCATTGATAGGTTTATGAACTTATTTGTTCAAAGGACTAGGTACGATAAGGGGCAAACATTGGCCCCCAATATTGAACGTTTTAATGCACAAGTTTTGAATATCTTGTTTAGCTACAGATGAAGTGAATCATTATTAGAACTCATTACAAGTACGTTTGAAGGCTCTAAATGAATTCAAGAGACTCACAAACAAGGCATTTTCTTTCAAAAAATGACATTTGGGTTCATTTTCAGCAGTTTTCAATCAGTTTTTGGTCTTGGAAATATAGAGCGCACCCTCGAGCACATCTGATTTTTTGTTGAAACATGTACTTCATAGGGAGGCATCATCTGCCAAAACACTGTGTGCTCGGAGGTGCGCTCTATATTTTTAGGATCAAAATCTTGCCCAGAAAGGTCAAAAATCTACAAAATATAACAAAATTACAAAAAATGCCATTTTTTCAGACACTGTTAATTCTTCTAGATAAATAGAATAAATAAAAATATCTTTTGAAGATAGAATATGATCAATTTACTTCAACATGAACAACAGATATAGCCCTTTATCATACCTGGTCCTTTGAGAAACCTTAAATCAAAACAAGTAGTTCAAAACGGTTTTACAGAGTATGTGTATTGTAGAGAAATACGTTGATATGCACCTAACCACAAAGCAACGGCAACGAGTGAAGTGCAGTGGTGTAGTGGTTAGAGCGTCTGACCTGCAATCTGGAGGTTGTGGGTTCGAGTCCCCTGGCCGCGTCAGACCAAATACATTATAAATGGTAGTAGCTACTTGTAACCCTGGCTTGACGAGCTAATAATGGGCAGTACTACGTCCGGTTGGCCCAGTGTCAGAAAAAGTGACTAGGTGGGGTATCATGTACAACGGCGTGGTATTCCAGCGTGGCAGCATTATATTTGTTATAAGCAGACTGTAGATAGTTACATTACATTACGCACAAACACTCATAAGTCCATACATAATGCCGAGTCAACGAAGCTTCTCGGGGCTAAATGATAGAGTGGCTATACTCCTTAGTTCTACACACACACAAATACACACACACACACACACACACACACACACACACACACAATGGCAACGACTGGCACATTTCTTTAACATCTTACAACGTCAAGCAAGCTTTGCAAACTCTGGTTATTTCTAAAACCCGAACATTTTCTTTGGAGTGTGAAGTTTTTGGCAATGTGTTGAACTGATCTGGAAAAAAAAGTTCAAAAAGGCACAAACTTCAGGTGAAATGATGAGCACTTAATTTAGTGCCAGTATCTGAAATCTGTAAATAAAGACCGGAGTTGCCGTGCCAGATAGACAGATACCACGGTCAACGTCCTCAACTCAAGTAACGCAGCAACATCGCCTTAAAACACGGTACTCATTTTAATAGAAATCTATGTGCTACCGCATAGAGCCCCCTTCGCAAAAAGCCCCCTTCGCATAGAGCTACTCGTGGAGCTCTATGCAAAGGGTGCTCGTGTAGCTCTATGCGAAGGAGGCTCTATGCGGGGAAACGGGATTTTTACTATTTCGCAAACTTGAACAGCGAAGCTCTGTGCGAATGGTAGATATAGCCAAACCGCATGCAGCGCCAACACTGATAATGAAGGGTACACTAAATCGGATGTGCAGTTATTTTCTTTCAATGTAAATTCATTGAAATCTATGGCAGGCGAATTTATCTTTAAGCTAGAGAGATATCTCTCAAAGGTAGAGAGATGTTTCTCAACAAACAAGACATCTCTAAGAAAATATATATATCTTTAACAACAGAGATATCGCTCTAAGAAAAGAGATATCTCTCTCTCTAAGTTACAGAGATATCTTGTTTTTGAATAAATACTAATTCCGCTTTCCATAGAAATCAGATCTAAACTAACTGTTTCGCGCGTGCTAGACTGCTTCAAAACGGTTCGTGACGGACGGGTGACCGACCGATTCACCACGATTCACTCTCTGCAGGACGGGTTCATACCCGGCGCGCAGTCTCGACAGTGATGCGGAAAGTACAAAAGATTCAGTTGAATTGGGTTTATAGTTACTGAGACATGATAACGTTTATAGGTTTGGGAAGGGACACAACTCTGTATGTACAGAGTTAGGGTTCTTAGCCTACCGATGATACAGCTGTGTCACTTCACTGCTGTAACTTACAAGTGAATGTCTTTAACAGTTACTGTGATATGATATGTAGTACCACGGGACGTACGGGGCCTATGGACAGACGAACGGACGGACATGAGCAAATCCATATGCACCCCACCCCTCTCACTCAAGAATGGGACATAATAATCATTCTGAGTAAGTTTGGTGAGAATCGACGCCAAAGGGCGTCCCCTGGCCTGTTCACAAGCAAAATAATGGACTAAAGATCGGGTTAAAAATGGGAGCTCTATGCGAAGCGAATGTCGATACCCATCAAACCAGAGGTACATGCGTTTCGCATAGAGCTCCTTTTTCAACACTGGAGCGCTATGAGGGTGGTAGCTCTATGCGGTCTAACAAAGCTATTAAAACATATTGTTGGAAAAAATACTGATGTAATCAAAGCAATCTTATTATGTTCAATAACTTATAAGGGAAACTATTTGTTTGTTTGGTGTCTTACGTCATTTTCAACACATGTAAGGTTATTTATGACGTTCGATTTTATTTTTGTGGTGGAGGAAGATCATCTGCTTTTCCTGGGTAAGACCAGTACTGTACACCTTCCGCCATGCATAAGAATCGACACCTCCTCATTTACAAGTCGAGCTCCCAGTGGGATTCGAACCCGCAGCGGTGAGAGGCGAGAAGGTTTACAACGCAAGGTCATTAACTCCACGACCAGGAAAACGCTTCAGTTGAATGTAAAGGTATTGTCCTGGAAAAACTCGGAAAACATGTTTTAAATTTCCTGGATCCGACAATGTGTATCGGGAACTATTTTACTTGTTAATAACAAGTTCAAGTTCGAAGGTAATCTATGATTACTAATGCATATGGCAGCGGTTGGGCAAACCATTTAGGTTCAAAAATTCATTGAGTAAATGTATTTTGGAGATTTTGAGGACACCGAAAAGAAATGCCGCTGCTGTTAACACATGCTGGAACAGGTTAAGCTAATTATGCATAATGTAGAAACGTTGGAACACACAGACTCCGCTTGACAGACTCGATTCATAAAGTTGGCAGGAACATGTTCCGTTTGTTCTGGTCATTAACTACCCTGCAAGTGAACCGGAAACTAATCAAGTCGGCCGGTGGATATCTGTTTACAGAGGAGGTCATTTCATACATGCCTGTAGTGGGTCTCCACCGTTAATTTTAGTAATTAAAGCCTTCAGCTTCACAGCTATACTTGAAATAAAAGCCTCCATTAATATTCGATAGCCTTTATCCATTACTGCTAATCGTTTATTCTTTGAGAATTGTAAAAACAAATGGTTTTCAAAAAAAAAAAAATTTGAAAACCCCATTTCAGTAATTCACAATCTTGAAACCAACGACCTTTAATACTTGTGGGTAAAATGTGGTAGTAAACATTCGTTTAAACGTTCATGGTCATGCATTCATCAAGACTGTGTTAAAAGTGTTCACATCTTTTATTTTTACAGCTGATCTAAATTTAACATAATATCACATGACATAGTACGCACAGGACGTAAAACACAAACTTAGTAAATGGAAATAGTACGTGTAAGATAGTATAATAATTACCAGCTACATTGATCAGTAATTAACGTGATAATTAACGTTTATTTAAAACACATATTGATTATTAGTATTATTGATTTCTCAATCTTAGCCTCGTCCGTCGAATGGGGACGTAAACCGGGCGGTCCCGCGTGTCATTCTATCCTCCGAGCACGTTAAAGAACCATAGGAATATAGAATCTATTCGATAATAAGAGAGGGCACGGTTCCTATGTATCCTTCCCCTCTCTCCGGGGCGGCTCTACATAACACATACTGTGTTGATGAGCCGTTAAACAACATTCAATTTCAATTTATGATTTCTCAATCAGATACCAATTGTCATACGGTTTTTCTTTTTTCTTTTAAACCGATTTTGTTAATTTAATACCTTTTTTTACCAGCACGTTTTACTAAAGGCTTACGGTTCACTCCGTAGTTTCCTTTATTCAATTATGATTGTAAGTTGTTTACTTTATCCCACTCACATCTTCCATGAACAGTTTGTTTTAAAGGGACTCGCAGCAATCTTGAAGAATTCATCAAGCATTACAATTAGCATTTTGAAAATAAACCTGCTTGCACTATAATTAAATTAAAAACAAAGAGTTTTAATTTTTTTCTTCGTAATTCTACCAGAGATTTACATGTATTATTTATGCATTATTATCCACATTTAGTAACGTACAAAAACAATTTACTTTGAACTATTTTAATAGTTAATATTTCAAAACTGCAGGTAATTTCGAAAACATATCGGGACGCCGCGAGTTTTATATCCGAATCAAGATTGCCATTTGTCCCTTTAAATATACCAACGACTGACCCAACGCATTATACGCCTCCCAGACAAACAAAGGCAATCCGTACATTTTCAAAAGAGAAATAATCCGTACAATTGGTATGGTTAACCACAAAGGTCTCTAATCATAGTGCAATAAGTCTGATAATATATGTCTAACAACTGATATGCTATATATAGAGGATTTGAAATTCATTCATTATTGAATTTATTAAACGAGTTGGCAAAATGATATAATGCGAGGCTCTTGCTAACGAGTTTAATAAATTCAATAATGAATGAGAACGAATGTTAAATTCTATTTATCACATAACTCACATATATACTTTTATTGCATTTTGCCTGTCGCTTTAACACGAAGTGGATCATAGTCATTAGCGATTGTTTTTGACAGCGCGTACTAAGCGTATTTGCATAGTTATATAACTGGTTGTATATTAAAAATATAGAATGGTGTTATTCCACTCCCACTCATAAGTTATATGATAATTTGAAATATGATATAGTATATATATTGTTATTAATGTCCAGATGCTTTAATGAAACAGGTAAGTATGTATGTATTCTCATATGATCACCGGTGGTGATGGATATGTGTTGGGTCACGTACATTTGGATCAATATCATTATTACGGTTGTGGTCACGTAAACTTCTGTTAAGATCATTATCTTTACAACTGCTGTGGTCACGTACTCTTTCGCTGAGATCACGATCATCATAACGGATGCGGTCATGTACACTTATGTTAGGATCATTATCGTTATTACGGCTAGTGGTCACATAAACTTACTTTAGGATAATTATCATTATTACGACTGTGGCCACGTACACTTATATTGGGATCATTATCGTTATTACGGCTGTGGTCACATACACTTACGTTAGGATCATTATCATTACTACCACTGTGGTCACGTACAGTTACGTTAGGATCATTATCGTTATTACGGCTGTGGTCGCGTAAACTTACTTTAGGATCATTATCGTTATTACGGCTGTGACCAAGTACAGTTACGTTAGGATCATTATCGTTATTACGGCTGTGGTCGCGTACACTTACTGTATGATCATTATCGTTATTACGGCTGTGACCAAGTACAGTTACATTAGGATCATTATCGTTATTACGGCTGTGGTCACGTACACTTACGTTTGGATTATTATCATTATTATTACGGCTGTGGTCATGTACACTTACTTTAGGATCATTATCATTACTACCACTGTGGTCACGTACAATTACGTTAGGATCATTATCATTATTACGGCTGTGGTCACGTACACATACTTTAGGATTATTATCATTATTACGGCTGTGGTCACGTACACTTACTTTAGAATCATTATCATCATTACGACTGTGGTTACGTACACTTACGTTAGGATCATTATCATTATTACGAATGTGGTCACGTGCACATAAGTTAGGATCATTATCAACATTACGGCTGTGGTCGCGTACACTTACTTTAGGATCATTATCATTATTACGACTGTGGTCACGTACACTTACTTTAGGATCATTATCATTATTACGAATGTGGTCACGTACACTTACTTTAGGATCATTATCATTATTACGACTGTGGTCACGTTCACTTACGTTAAGGTCTTTATCATTATTACGAATGTAGCCACGTACACTTACGTTAGGATCATTATCATTATTACGGCTGCGGTCACGAACACTTACTTTAGGAGCATTATCATTATTCACGTACACTTACCTTAGGATCATTATCATCATTACGGCTGTGGTCACGTACATTAACGTTAACATCATTATCATTATTAAAGCTGTGGTCACGTACACTTATGTTAAGAACATTATCATTATTAAGGTTGTGGTAACGCACACTTGCGTTAAGATCATTATCTAACATCACTTATTAAAATACTCAATGCTGATTGGTTATTGAGGTATATTTAAAATTCCTACCAAGACCTCTGACGTCAGTCCTTCAACCGTTGTTTCAATCAGTCATACTTTCAGAAACTTCGAGGATTTTAGATGTAAATTGTTAGATGATCCGAAGTAGAACAAAAAACATTCTACGATTCTGAATTCAATCCAAAGATTTGGCAGGCCTGTTTCTATATATCATATAAATTGTATATGATACTCCATTATATAGTGTTTTGCCTCAGTTCAAGAGGCTAGCGCTTAATTAGGATAATATGTATCTGGTCAACCGCTGTGGTAAGTATTAGCCGTGTTTATATATAATCATAGGAGAAAATAGACATAATTAGCTTGTTCTTAGCCAGAAATTACGGTCTGTAGACATATAATCGCGAGATTTGTAACTCGGTATATCCATTTAGCTGAACGTATAAGACCTTGGGTCATAAAGGTAAAAGATACGTCGCTTTCATAACTGTTTTACTTAGCAATCAGCAAATAGAAACAACCCAAACCGTGTTTTTCATTAAAGGGACACAATGCAGTATTGAAGTATGTTTTAAGCAAGAAAATATTACACTCGCGTATCTTTTTGACTTAAACCTGCGCATATTACTGGTGATAGAATTTTGAGTTTTCAAGTTTGCTACGTTATTTTAACATAGTTTCAAACATATTGTTGGTATAATCTAATCAACAATTAGTAATATGCAAAACCAGTTTGCTTAAACTACTTAAATAACTTCTGTTAGTTTGCAAATAGCAAGTTATATTAAAAAAAAAAAAATAAAAAAAAAAATAAAAAAAAATAAAATAAATACTAACGTGACGTCACCAAGTGTTGTTTTTTAAAAATCAAGATTACCGGGAACACCTTTAACATTCCCATTCAGGTAGTTTAAATAATTTAATTCAAAAATTGTATTATCTGTTTTATAAGATCAATAACTCTACGCTCCCGATTTATTTATAACAATCGAATTTAAAAATCTCATCAGCACAACAATACTGCAATAATTGCTCTATTTTCCTTTTATTTGATTCATTTTTTCAATTTTCGCTTTTTAAAATTATTTCTGACCACAAAAAGTTAAGATTCAATAGTTACGGCTCAGCTACCTGCCTGCCTTGCATGCCCTGTCTGCCTGTATGCCTGTCCTGACTGCCTGCTTACCTGCCTACATAACAGTACCTGCCCACTTACCTATTTACCTAATTACTTCCTTCGTTCCTTATTTACTTTTTACCTTTTTTTCTGAACTATATTCATAACCGCTGTATATAGTTCAATCATTATAGTGCATGCAGATTACATTGCCATTTGTTTCAGTGATAAAATCCACATCTTTATATGAACAGCTCTACTCTCTTTCATCAACTGTAGCTTTATATCTGATATATAGAAATTAAACGGTCTGCAAAAAACACTCAATCATCCATTAGGAATCGTGCTGAGAGAAGAATCTCTCTTAAATCAGTGTGCAAGACATGAAAAAGACAAAAATAACAATAAAAACGGGATGCCTGACTCTCGAAGGTCACAATGGGAGCTATCAGTCATTGTCTTTTAACATTTCAACATTTTGTTGTAACTTTGGTTTTACATACTAGATAGATACTATCCTTTCTTACAATAATATTAGGTATAAACAATAGAAATAAATAATAATATACTACTGCTACTAATACTACTACTACTATTACTACTACTACTGCTGCTGCTGCTGCTACTACTACTACTACTACTACTAAAAAAAAAAATAGTAATAATAGTAATAAGAATAATCTAAATAATACTAATAAAAATAATAATAATAATAACAATAAATCTAAATAATACTAATATAAATAATAATAATAATAATAAAAAATATTTTAATGTTTTCCATAAACAAAGTCTTTCAAATAATATTGACATTTTATATATCGGAAAAGAATTGTCTACAATCGTCCTCAATTAACATCTTTAGTAACGAGCGTAAAACTGCCACGACTGATCCCGACAGAGATAAGCCACGACGCCGACGGTTTTAGGGAAAATTAATCTAAACTGGATTTTAACGAGAGCTATTAATATTTCAACGGTAAAATAATAATTGAACAAGAAAGTGTAGCAGCTGTTGTTCATTATGACAGGCAGAACAGACATCTCAAATGCATAATCCTACGTACCAATCAGTTATCTCGTAATAGTTTTGTATAATATGTTTCAAATAGGTTAACATATTTCGGTTTTAAAGTAGTGTGCCTCGTTTTCCTCTCTCAAACCCTGACCCTACGGTTTTGCAAGCAAAGGCTGTAAGATTAAATAGTATACTACTAGGTGGTGGTTCACCCGGTTTTAAAATAACATATTGTTCATTTATCTTTGTGCGCATTTTTTGTAGTATGGCACAAAGAGTGCTGAATAGGGATTAATCTCAGTTATATTATGTTCTAAAAAATTGCAACTGTCTATGATTTCGGACAAACAGTTCATTGCGTACACGGTATATATACAAAAGTATAAGTTTATTATGTCAGACATATGCATCGTAGGCGGGATTTACACAATATATGACGTCATTGAGATTTCGCACTTATCCCATTTCTGTGTTTGTTGGTAATTTTTTTTTTCATAGATTTTTCGTATACCGTTTTTTTATTATTATAATTTTATTCTTATTGCAACACTTTAAATAAAACTATAGTCACTGAGACGGGAGCGAGCCAGTATAAGACATACTTAACCAAACATAACCACAGATATAAATTAAAATATATTCGCCGATTTCCTGGCCGATGAATAATAATATTCGCCGGCTTCCTGGTCGGTGAATAATAATGCCTCTACCGCATCCCGTGCCTCGAAAACCAGAGTTTCTAAAAAGTTGAAGGTGAGTGTTAAATATAGACGTATTTTGATTCACAAGACCGCACTGCCTATCAATGTTCCAAATTCACCGCAGTTTTGAGTGGTTTTCCAAAGTACAGAACCATCACACCCTTTGGTGAAGACTGTTGAAGTAATCAAGTTATTTCTTCCAGACAAAACACGATGCTCTTTTCATAGCAACCTGTTTGTTCTGTGCCAAAAAGCACTTGAGCTTTCGAACCACTATATACTGGTGTTAGCGTTACAAGACGCCAATATAACAGGCTGACGGATCCGGCAGATTCTTGTAGGAAGCGGACGTGAACACAGTTTGATGTTGACGAATAAAAGTTTTATAGAGAGAAACGGACATTTGGTTAAACAAAGACAACGTGTATATTCCGTATAAACGCATGCATATGTAATTCTAAAAAAAGTTGGTATATATTAAAATAAACGTGTACATTAAAGGGACACTAGGGTTATCCTAACAAAATATTGTTTTTAAAATGGTCATGTTTCCCTGTTCTAAAATAATAATCTGCAAGCACTATGATAGTTATTCTTAGTATAGCTTCTGTTAATATTTGTTGTATAATATTTAAATACATATTTGATGCATATTTTACCATATAACTGTACGGTTTGCTGAGGGGTGGACCACCCCGACCCTCACAAACATATGACGGGGTGAATAAATAGATCACCATTAATTTGGTGATTGAAATTTAAAAAAAAAAGAAAGAAAAAAAGATATTAATTTTATTCTTATTTCAGTAAGCATTGTTGCCCTATTGATTCGTGTGTGTATGAGAGGGGGTGGGTGGTAGGTGGTGGGGGAATATGGGGATATGGTGTGGGGGGCGTCGGAGAAAACAAAAACCTGCATATATATAGATTCCATGCGCTATTTCATTTATCTTTTAATTTTAAACATGAATAACATATTATATATAAAATAATGTATATCCTATGATTTCCTATGGATTTAAAGTAAAATATGGGTTACTGGTCAAAACTCGGTACGCACTTGTCGACGAGACACATTGTCGAACTACGGCAACATCCGTATGGTATAAACATTCCTAACATATTTAGTGAAATTCAGAAACGATTTATACAAAATGTATATCATTAATTTATGTTAATATCATTATATTAAATGAATGCGTAGTAAATGCGTAAACAAACTGAAAACCGCACTGTGACAGTATCAAGGGCAACCTATGTTACGCATTCGTCGACTTTACTCAGGCTTAAGAAAAAGTGTTTGTTTCCGCTAACTCGACCGACCCTATTATTTAGCCGCCGACCCTAACTTGTTTTATTGCAACAAAAAAAAAAAAAAAAAAAAAAATAATATATATATATATATATATATATATTTTTTAAATGTTGAAACCATGAACCAAGGTTTCTTATGGAGATAAAAAAAATAATATTCCTCCAGTGAGATTTGAACCCACGACCCTGGGGTTTCCAGTGTACATTACCAAATATTGAAAAAGGTCCATAACCATGATAACCATGTATTATCTAGGTAGTAATACCTTCTCCAGTATTTTTTATCATATTAAAAGTTTTTATCATTAACAAAAATAAGGTCATTAATAAAAAAATATAAATAAAAAAAAAGTTTTGCCTACTACCTACATATTTTTTTTGAAGCCGTTAGCGGAAGCAAACCATTTTCTTTTTGGCCTCATTGTCGAACTCTTCCAAGATCGTATTGAAAAAAACACACCTTCAAATCAAATTTGATAAAAATCCGGTTACTGAAGCTATCGCCGTGGAACGGTCAGTGGCAAAAACTCTGCTGGGGTTTAAACCAGGTTCTATGGTGCTTCAAACCTCACTCTTACCCTATTGTTATCCCAATAAAACGGAATAGTGTAAATAAAGAAATCCCCGCCAGGTTATATTCTCTAACAAACAATTCAATATACGCATAACACACAGATGATCATGTATATTTCAATATAAAAAAATGTAGCTGACATTTGATAATTGTAGAATGTTTAAGGCCGTTACATAGTAACTGTTATATACAATCTAGTGAAAATCAGAAACAGTCTACTTAAATAATACAAACTAAAGGATTGCAGGCACCATACGATGGACAACGTTTCTATATTTCTTGCATATGACTTTCAGTATAATTGTTTTAAAACATGTTTTGATCGGTATTACTATTTGTCAATATGTGTTTTAGTTTACTTCGTCTAGTTTGATAGTTTGTGCATGCTATATCAGTTATCAATGCATTCAATTGTTTACCTTGCCAAGAGAAAGTATGTATTTATACATATCTTCCATGCAACAGATGCATATTTCTCTGTAATTGATTTGGAATAAGATGGGATGTTTGTTTGTTGGCAGGATCGTGCGTAAATCATTGTCCAAGACTCTTATCAACTTACCGTCTTACTAATTGAAATACAAGCATTTTTATGATATAAAACGGTGCTTTCAGGCTTACCATATCAAGGAAAGTCAAAGTGAAACTAGTGTATGGTGTTCTTTAATTATATATATGTACAATAGTATCGCGTCTGCCGATCTCAATTATAGCAAAACGATTTCACCAATAAAGCTTCTATAAGAATGGGACGTTGCTCCTGTTCTTTAAACGATTTCACAGACTTCACAGATTGCAAAATAATAATGACACAGAAGGTGTTAACACGTATAACATTAACATGTGTTGTGTAACACATATATTATTCTTGTTGATCTTACGGAATTCTGAAATAAGTATGTTGTTCTATGCAAGAGGGACACTGTTGTTGTTGAATGATATTTCTTTTATAAATACACAAGAAACGTTCGGTGCTATATTACTTTTTATCACATACTTGACTATAAATGCGTCGTTTCTGAATATTAGTATACGATAAAATATATAAGTATACGATAAAATATGAACCGAGCTAGTTTCAGCTGCCGGGCAATAAAGCTTTATCATACATAGGAAAAGAAGGATGGAACAAACATATCACGGAAAACAAATGTTTTTTCCGATTCGAGTCCGGGCCTATTCGTGTCACCTCGACTCTGCTTACGGATTGATACGAAAATTACCGATTAGTTACAATCTATGGTTTCTTTGGCTTTAATCCTGTTTTCGTGACAGATAATGGCTATATAATCTGTATTCGTGGATGAAATAAGCTCTCATGACCATTCAGTTTCTTTATTGTATAATTTCCAATTCAATGGCATACATTTTAAATCAAGTTTCGGAAAGAAAAAAAAGTTGTTTTTTACCATTTACGCATAAATCTACACCAGGTCCGGTATTCATAAAGCAATTTAAGTGGGAAATATTACTATTTTTAGATATTGTTAAATCTCCTTATTAACCTCTCAGGAACACTATAAACCATTATTTTAAGATACATATTTAGATGTAGGTTTTATGTATCCATAACCTTATTGAAAATATTAAGAAAACGTCCAAAATCGATTGAAAAAAGGTGTTTAAAAAAATTGATAAAATTTGACTTAAGTAAGATTTTGCTAAGACTGTAGGCAGTTTACATCCAACTCCGTTCAAATGATACGTTGAATTTGAATTTTAGACCTGAACAAAAAGACAGTGCTTATACCATATTTTGATTGCTATATCATGTTTTATCATAATCTGGAACATTTTTAAAATGTTAGATTCTCCTAGAAAAGCTGATGTTCCCCCTTGTCGGTGGCTCGGGACTGGTTCAATATTTAATGTTAGGCAAACCTGTTAAAGGGACACACTCTTCAAGATATTGTCAAGCATTAACATTGGCGTCTCAATTTATTAATCAAGTATCATTTTGACTTTGAACCTGCTTGCATATAATAAGTATTTTTTTAGTTTTCATTTGTTTCTTCTTATTTTGCCATATCTTTGCAGATATTACTGGTGCAATAAAATCACAATAAAATATATATAGTATGGTCTCATCGAGTTTGTTATTTAAACATCGAGATGCCACCGAGCTGTTGAAATCAACCAACGAGATGTTTTGTAGCATGTCCATTTCACCTGTCTGCCATTCTCTAACTTTCGATAACTGGAAGTTAGCGTATACCAGTCATACCGACAGGTGTTATTTTCAATTAAATGATTTACACCCGTGCAAATATAAAAGGAAATATCAGCGACCATTCTACAACTCCTTTTACAATATTCTTATAACTAATGTTTATGATTGAACAAATGCAAGTATTATATCATTGAGTTACATTTCTCTTGTTTACTTGTTTCTGCATGTAAAATGACACCAAAGCATGCATATGTGGTTCCCCGCTGCGTATACACCGCATCTCGGTGGTTGGGGATCCAGTGCATGCACGTGCAGCGATAAGACCCGGCTTAGACAACCTCTGTTTTGTTCTCTCACAGGAGTCATAAGGACGCGGCATTAAAGAGAATCTTAGATCTGGTAAGATTGAAAAGAGAAACATGCAAACGTTATAACGAGTGGGTGAAACGCTGATAAGAGTACAGGTCATTTCAGGTACACTGCTGCCTTTTATTAAGTTCGTTTGTTTGTTAAATGGTGTTTTGCGTCATTTTTAGCACATGTTAGGCCATACATGACGGTCGATTTGTTTATGGTAGAGGCAGGCCACCCCAGCTTTACAGGGTAGAACCAGTATTGTATATATACCTCCCGTCATCCGTAAGAATCGACACGTCCTCGCTTAAAAGTTGAACTCCCAGTGGGATTCGAACCCGCAGCGGTGAGAGGCGAGAAGGTTTACAACGCAACGTCGGTACCCCCTCGACCACGGAAGAATTGTATTAACAGTACCGATCATATGCAGTCGCGTGCTTATTATGTAGTCACCTGCTAATTATGTAGTCACGTGCTAATTGGTATGATTTGCAAATATTCAAATATTCGAATACCACTGGGAGCTCGACTTTTAAGTGAGAAAGTGTCGATTATTACGGAAGGCGGTGGGTATACAACATTGGTTCTACACAGAAAAAGTGGGTGGGCTACCTCCACCACAAAAAAGAAATGAAATCGACATCATGTATAGCTTAAAATAGTGCTGAAAATGGCGTAATACATCATTCAACCAAACTTCGAAATGTTAGTGTTGATAATTAATTTGATTTGGAATCAGGACGGTCGTGTGTCTCTTTCAAGAAAATGAGGCGTGTATTGAACAGTCATGCTTTTTTTATTGATTTTTTTTGTTTGTTTGTTTATTTGTTTCAAATATAAATGTGCATCATTTGCATTTAAAAGAGTTTAGTGGGTTTTTTATTGGTTTTTTTTTTTTTTCAAAAATAAATATCCTTCATTCGATATTTAAAGTTTCAAGTGCACTAAATGCATGTGTTGCATGCTGTTAAATGATCTCATAAGAAAACGTGCAGAATTGTAAATAGCCAATGTAAATAGTTTTGATTCAATTAATTTAATTCAATAAACACTATCACAAAGCAAATATTTGTTTTACAGATTAAAATCCTCTTTTATATACTTGCGGTTTTTTTCCTCGTCTGTTCTGAAGGGTTGTAAACTAAAAGAAAGAAACCTTGTACGATTTCGATTAAATTGTTGCTTAAAGGGACACACGTCAATTTTGAAGTTTTCACCCATTAAAATTCGAGTCACAATTTATTAATCCAGTATCAATTTGACTTTAAACCTCCTTGCATATAGTTAAATAAAGTTTTCAGTTTTCATTGGTGCAATCTAATCAATAGCTATTAATCTGTAAAAAAAATTTGCTTTATACCATTCCTATAATAATAAATAAAAGCAAGTTATGTAGAAAACGTACGTGACGCCGTGAGTTTGTTAAAACAAAGTGTCCCTTTAACAGACCTTCGATACATTATATGGAACGCCATGACTGTCTTGTGATGTTGCCGATTAATATTATGTAAATATCCCATCCTCTTGAGGCTGCCAGTGGATATTATCAACCCGAGAATGTAATATCCACTGGCACCCTCAAGAGGATGAGCTATTTATTTTATTATACCGAACAAGTACTCCTAATATACTAATATACTAATATACTCGATAATGAAGAAAACAGTGTTGTTGTTGTTGTTGTTGTTGTTGTAATTTTTAGATC
Organism: Cyrtodaria siliqua; assembly: GCA_037043455.1. Classification (NCBI taxonomy): domain Eukaryota; kingdom Metazoa; phylum Mollusca; class Bivalvia; order Adapedonta; family Hiatellidae; genus Cyrtodaria; species Cyrtodaria siliqua. The sequence continues at coordinate 120,296 of JAWPHD010000120.1, read as the reverse complement.
TGACCTTTTCAAAAAGCTAGCTTGATGATATTTTGCGCTATCAGCCGCTATGACGCGTTGAGGGTGATAGCGCGAATTATCAGCCCGGCAGAGTATGGGGATGTTACATGGAGTGTTTACAGTGCGGTATAATACAAATGTATTGTCTACTGGTGCTTTTGCTGTTTGGTTCAGTATACAAACCTAGTTCAGGGTGAGAAGGTTCTAGGTCCATTTTCCATATTTTATCTCGATGTACATGGAGGATGAGCCTGGCATGTTCATGCCTGTTAGGCGCCATATAACCTTTCATGTGTTGGTGCGCCTTAAAACCCAATTCAGTTCAATTCAATTACTTCATAAACTATAATGTTCAAAGGACCTTATATATTAGATAAACTACTGCATATAGTAATAACTGGACTGCGTAATAATAATGATTTATCTACTACATACCCGTGCATTGACTTATCTATCGCATATAATGATTAATCTACTGCATATAAATACTTTTCTACCACATATAAAGATTTATTTACCACATATCATTAAAAATGCGCGGCATATCATGAAATATCTACCACATATAAAGGGAAATGCACTGCTTTTAGGCGTTCCATAGACACGTGTTGGCACTTGATGGCTCGTGAACGTGTAGTGGAACCATGTGTTATTAGGGAAATCTCTGTAAAGGTTGACATACACACATACTAGCCCATTAACACACTTTACAACTGCAGTGACTGTAACGTGGCCAAGGTGCAGTTCTACTAGCAAGTGGTTGGTTGGTTGAACGGTTTTTTACATCACATTCATCACATTTTAAGCGAGATATGACGGTCGATTTTTTAGTGGTGGCGTTAGATCAGTTAGACCACCCATTTTTCTTGGTAGCACCAGTACTGTTTACCTCATGCATACGTTAGAATCGGCACGTTCTTGATTACAAGTCGAGTTCCCAGTGCGATTCGAACCCGAAGAGGTAAGAGGCGAGAATGTACTAGCACGTGATTTAGGCACGTGATTTAAGTAACAAGTATTACTGTCACGCGGCCAAGGTATCACGAACTGCTTTCACATGACCTAAGTATATTAAATCGTCCTGTGAAACAAACTTTATTTACAATTTCGCAACGATCGTCACGTGTCATATGTTGTAACAAGTAACATACTGTATTCACAATTGAAAATGCCGTGTGGCATGCATATATAATGTTATTTTTCTTGCAACTATAATGCTTTTATTATTCAAACAGCTTCCTACTATCCTAATAATTTTCCGCCTAACTTCTGCATTATGCTAGTTGGGTACATGTGCTTTTGTTCGACTTAAAGAGTCATGAATCAACCATTTGAAGTATAACTATATACAGTTATGTTTTATACTTATCAATTTAGGAATGCAACGTATTAACGAAAGAAAGTATTTTGCATTTATTATCGATATAAATACATTTAACTGCCGAAAATAGTTTTTGCTAAAGTTATGTCACTTGACAAAAAAAATCCCCATTTGTATTTTGCCCGCAGCAGACGTGAGCTGTTGTTTCCATAGTTTTTCAGGTAAATTATGTTATTTTAAACAGTTTACATGATAACATTTGTTTATATGTTTAGTAACTTAGAATTTCAATTGTACTGGCTCCTATCAAAAAGTGATAAATATAGTCGCATTTATCACTTTTGTTACATTCGCAAACATAGGCCTACAGCTGAAATTCTAAGTTACTAACCATGTAATTCTTATATTATATATATATATTAGTAGATATTGTCAGTCCAAATATGAAACTGGCATCTATGGGATATACATATAGCACGCAAGTCTTATTTAAATCGGAATCAAAGTTCAGAAAATATACAAAATCTATTTACCTTAAACTTTACCTTAAACAGCACGATGATGATATACCCGGAACCCTTGTTATTAGTATACTTCTATCTTCATTGGAAATAATTAATAATCCTTTCCAGCCATAAACGAGGACAGAATTAGCATATTTATCAACTCGAGGTCTGAAATTGTTATTGAATGGAGTTATTACTGATATATTGCAGTTTGCTACTGATTTAGCGGTATCGGCAGACCACCACATTTTTCTGGATAGAACCGGTATTATATTCTTCCCTCCATCCGTAATCCGTAAGAATCGACACTTTCTCACTTCACAAGCCGACTTCAAAGGGGGATTCGAACCCACTGGGAGCTCGGCTTGTCAATTTAGAAAATGTCGATTCTTACAGATGGCGGAAGCTCTATAATGAAACTCGTGCAAACGCTAGCTCAAAATAGCATAGCTCTATAATGAACGCACGACACTGGTGCAAATTAACAGTCACTTCTTTTTGTTAAAAACATTCTTTTTCGCTTTCTTCAGCTGTTGTTTTACCTTTCATTTGCTAATGGATTTGTACTTTATGTTTAACAGCGTTTTTTGTTATTTACAACAGTAAAACTTATTATAATGATAAAGTAAAAGTCGTCTGCTGGCAAAGCGTTTCACAATCATAACTGCAACCAAAGTATGGATTAAAGTGACACGCGGCGACCTTGCTTTCTTTTTAAACTCGCGGAGTTCCGCTACTATTATTTTTTTCTTTCAAAACGCAGACATTTGCAAATAATTTAAGTATTTGAATACTTTAAAGTGAATTGTTTTTGCGTATTTTTTGTGATTGCTTTTTATTTAAATTTATACAAGAAGGCTTAAAGGGACACACGGCAATCTTTATTTTTGTAAAACTCACGGCAATCTTAAAGTGTTTGAAATGGGTGTCTCGATTTAATAATGCAGAAAAACTAACTGGACGCCGCTAGTTTTTAAAAAATCAAGATTGCCATGTGTTCCTTTAATAATAATTATAAGAATACTAAACGCAAATTTCCTTTGCATGTTACTAACTGTTGATTATATTTCACCAATAATATACTCAAGCCTATGGTAGAATAACGAAGAAAAGTTGAAAAGTTAAAATTGTATTTGCATATATGCAAGCAGGTTTAAAGTCAAAATGATACTGGATTAATACATAAAGAGGCAAATTGTAATGCTTGATAAAAAAAATCAAGATTGCCGTGTGTCCATTTAAAGTGAAAGTGATACTTAGTTAATCAATCGAGGTGCTGCTAATTATGCTTGATAAAATACTTCAAGACTGCCGTGTGTCCCTTTAAATGGCAAGGCCAGTGATTTCGGATTGTTTTATTCCTGGCCACCAACGATGAAGAAAAGCCAGAAACCCGAAATGATTGAATTAGTAGTTCATATGATCGTAAATATATAGATATACAGCAGAGTACCATATATTGAAATAATCGGGGGAAATCTCATAAAAAACGTAATGGACTGAGAGTATGGTATTCGGTGCAAACTGTATGTTTGGGGAATAGGTATTATGTCTTGTTGATGATTCATGATAACAAGAAGCCTCCTCCGCAGGAAAACTTACAGTTTATCGCTGGAATCACTTTGCCAATTGATAGTGCCAGTGCTAAATGTTAAAATAATATCAAAATGGCGTTTCCTTGTTGTTTCTGTGGTTTCAGGCCTTTCGGGGAAAAATCGCTCCCAGTCTTGAGTCATGTTATATCAATAAAGTAGTTAAACAAACATCCGCTTTTCAAATTTGTCATTAAATCATTCTGGATTGAAGACTTGAAAAAAATACAATAACATGACTAGACACTCTTGAACGGCATGATTGTGTTTCGCGGTAATAATACCGTAGTTTTGTTATTTATAATATAACGAAGAAGAAAATATAATTATATATAGAGTATAATTAACAGCATAAATTTGATACTGAATTTATGTCGCGAGGGAAAAAAGTCGTAATTTGGTTAAAAAAACGAGTTCGAAGGACGACTTTTTTTTAACCAAATTACCTTTTTTTCCTCGAGTGACATTAATTCAGTATCAAATTTATGCTGTTAATTATACTGTTTATTATATAACGTTACGTAAAAGAAGAAATAAAAAATATATTTTAACTTTAAACCAGTGTGTTTTTTAACAAATATGTTAAGAAAGTAGTTCCTGCAAAGTTATATCATCACTAGTGATGATATAAAAAAGTTATATCGTCACTAGTGACGATATAATTTTTTTATGTGATACTAAAATTACGTCATTCATAGTTCAATGTAAATTTATGGCAGTTATGTAATAAATATAATTAATGTTTCAGCAATGAAGCTGAAGATGAAGAATTTTTGTTTAGCACATTACATAATTATATGCGTAGCATCTAAAATACGGTTACACCAGTAAAACTAACAGATATGCGAAGTTAGCGCAGAATTCGTAGTTCGGCGTTCGCATATATGACATATATGGTTAACCATAACCCCTAGCACTAACGAATGTCGAACGACTTTGGCTCTAATTTCAATCTCTCGTGAACAAAGCCACCGTTACATTTTACAATGCATAGATCTGTAAAGAATGTGTGTTTGTTTTGTTTGTTTGTATGGTGTTTTACGTCATCTTCAACACATACAAGGTTATATATGACGGTCGATGTTTTTGTGGTGAAGGCAGACCACCATCTTTTCCTGGGTAGAACCAGTACTGTACACCTCCCGCCATCCGTAAGAATCGATACTTCCTCACTACAAGTCGACGTCCCAGTGGGATTCGCACCCGCAGCGGTGAGAGTGAAAATAGACTTCACAGAGTTCTTCGCGCTAATCATAATGTTTAACTAAAAGGTAAGTTTATGGCCGAGTTATCTCTCATGTACGCAACCACTGCATGTATTTTATCGCGCAATCTGCACACATGTGTAGATTTAACGGCATCAAATGCACGATGCACGGTATGTAAGATATGAACGCAAACCCAGTGTTTGGCTTCCTGCACTTTAAACGTGTTAAAGTAGGTGCAACAGACTATTTCTAACAATAATCTAAAATTTAACAAAAAGTCTAATGACAAATACAGACGCATAACAACGCAGCGCTTGCAAATCAATGTATAAACTAAGAATGTCTTTTGAAATGCAATACGACAGAGAAAAGACACATTTGTTTCCAAACTTTATAGTAAAACACCATGTACAATGTCATACATACTGCAACTGACATGGACACTTCAGGTTTAAGAGTTAACCATGAGTTGTCTAACGTCTGATGACATTGACCTTGACCTTGCAAGTACAACTGATATGATCTCATCAAACTCGATTCCTAATTATTATGCATGCCACGTTTTAACAAAAAAAGTAGGTCACCGTTTGACCTTTTTTTTAAAAATAAATGTCAAAAAGTAGGTGAGAAAATTATTCTGACCTTAATTTAAAGAAAGGAGCCATACACATCTTGAAAATTGTCATTTTATAAATAAAAAAATGTCCAATGATCAAGTTTATGAAATGTTCAACGCTGTAGTTCAAAAGGTGTTTTGGCGAAAAAATCATCAAAAAACACATATAAAAGCTTACAACCACGAGATGAAAACAACTAGCATAAATAAAACATATAAATATGTAGATATAAGTGTTACCTCTGCGTAAACATTTCTCAGCACGTTATAATTAATAAGTGCCAAATTAGGATCAATAAAGACTCGAGCTATAAAACACAGACAAGGAAATAAAAATCAGTATTGTTACGTTAACTAACGCGAACAAAGCAAAAACAACAGAAATATGTCAATTATATCCGTTTAGAAGGTAAATTAAGTCCAAACCCCGCCACTACAATAAGTTAACAGTTATATAAGCTCGGTTTGACGTATCTGATAAAAAAAAGTACTTTGAAAACAAGATGGGAATAAAGAAAACGGATCTAAAGTGTTTTTCAAACTAACTTAATGAAATAGAAGTAGCAAAACAAACTATCTCAAACAATACTGTTTTCTCAACTGTTAGATCTAAAACAGGTTTCAGAGTATATGTCTCAGTTTGGGCTTTCCTGGAACCAGGAATCAACTTTTAATCTTAATGAGATAAAACATCGGTGCAATAATATGACAAGGAACACCGGTGCAATAATTTCAATGACAAAGAACATCGGTGTAAAATGTCAAGGTCAAAGACCATCGGTGTAAAATGTCAAGGTCAAAGACCATCGGTGTAAAATGTCAAGGTCAAAGACCATCGGTGCGCTTAGCTATATTCTGCGGAATCATAGCTGGAACAGTTTTATATCTGTATGTAGGTGGTATTTACATAATATCAAATCCCAAGAGCTATGATGTTCACAGTTGCGGTGCGCCATGACAGAAAGGAAACTATATATACAAATTAAAAACTAATAATTGACAAAAGAAATATGATGGCAACCAATCTCCACGCAGAGTTATAGTTCCTTGCACTCACATATATCTCTGCTAACTACTAAATTACAAGATTTTGGTAAAACCTGTTAAATTGGAATATGTTTTCCTGAAACTTATTTATTTCATGTGCAAATATAATTTTCAGAATATCTACAAATTAGAAGTTGCAAGGTTTGAAATAATGCATGAAAACGATTTAGTTTTAATCGGGACTATTTTACTACAAAAATAATACGTACTTAGGTCTCCTCAATCGAAACGCATATGTAAACATTTCAAACCGAAGCTCGATAGCAGAAAAGTACTAAAAAAGACTTAACTCATAGAAATAAAAATTGATTTTTTTTAATATAAGTCTATATTGTATCTTTGCAGATCACGCAAAAGGATTTATTATACTTTTTTGAATAATCACGTGACCTAACCGTTCGCCCTACTTCCTTTGACGTTGACAGGGTCAAATGAGGAACGAGTGTACTCTGGGTAGACATCAAAACAAATCGGTGAACCAGCATTCATAACAAAACAAATGGGAATGAACCAACCGCAACGTAGTAGCAAGAAGCCAAACACATCTACACGCATGATCTGCACGAATAATTCCCGGAAGTATGCTGCACAGCTAATGATAATGCATTCGAAATGTTGAGAATAATACGAGGTAATTGGTTCCTAGCGCTAAAAGGTTGTGTTGACCTAGTTTCGGGTGCCATATTAGATAAGAAGATAATAATCTACTTAATTACAATGAAACAGATACGCATGTAATTATAACGAACCGCATCTGCTCTAATGACCCACATACGTGTCTACTACAGAAAAGGATGCAATAAGCATTTAAACATGTTTGGTACCTCATTAATGGAGAATGTTGTGTATATATATTCTCATAATGAACGTTTTTTTCTTACTAAAGAACTGGTGACGATTTAGAAGACTTTTGAGGATCAGTTCAAATAAGAATACAATTCATCATGGTGTTGTTTCAGATGCATATGCACTAAACAAACACCATGCTCCGTTTGATTGTCCCTTTAAGTGACACTGTAACAACGCTAAAGATAACAATCACCGCTAAAGGTAACAATTCCAACGCTAAAGGTAACAACCTCCGCTAAAGGTAACAATCACCTCTTCCGCTAAAGGTAACACGGCTGACGCTAAAGGTAACAACTTCTTTCAACATCTACAGTTTCAATGAAAATTGAGTAAACGGGTTCTTTTTAGTTACTGTGGCAACTGTGGCGTAAGCACTGTTACCTTTAGCGGTAGAGGTAATTGTTGCCTTTAGCGAAGGTTGTCACCTTTAGCGTTGACATTGTTACCTTTAGCGTTGTTACTGACACGTCCGAGTTGTTAGTTAGTTTAAACATATTTATTTTACACCGATTGCGAAACAAGTTCTTGCAACTTAGATTAATCACTCTCGATGACTTCCTGGGTAGAACCAGTACTAAGCAATCTTGCTCAAGAATAAATAACGTGGCCGCGGCGAGGATCGAACACGCGACCTCTTGATCTGGAGTTTGGCGCTCTATCACTGGACCACGCACTCCGAGTCGTTGAAATATACTATAGGCCTATGCTACTTTCGGATGGAGTTATCCAAATAAGTGTTATCATGCATAAACGGGTAACAGGGGAAGCCTGTGTAAATTAGGTTAAAACTGGTAGTCTGTGTAAAACAGTGCACATAAACCCAGCATCTTTAACTTTGGTTGCTGTCTCAAAAGCAGTAAACAACGCAAAGACATAATGCAAACGTTCTAAACAAATACCAACGTTTGAGAGGTTTCTATTTTGAATTCGTCTATAAACAGTTTATCTAAGAAGAGTTTTTTCCCAAATTGTTTACTGCAGTGTAAACAAACGTGATGTGAATGTACCAAAATGCCTAGAAAATACATCGTTTGGTTTTGCCATTAGAGGGGAAACACAATATTTCGGGAAGGAGAAAAAAACGAAGACAAGAGACATGAGGGTCTTAGGTCTATGTTCTGATGAGTATGGCTCTCATAGCAATGTGTAATGAGTTATACCTTCTTATCGAATTTAGTGAAAATCAGAAATCGTTCACTAAAGTTATCGCGTCTACACGCTGAAATTTTCAGTTCTGGAAATGATGATAAAGTAGAAATATGATAGTGGAAAGTTCACTATGTGCCCCTGTAATGTCAGAAAGAATGTCTCAGACCAAGCAAATACAACATGTTTCTTGGAGACTAAAACGAATGATGAAAGGCATGATAAAGACGTTGCTTTTGAAGCCTTCTCGTCTGCCTCTCTCCGCTGCGGGTTCGGATCCCACTGGAAGCTCAACTTGTGAGAAAGTGTCAACGGATGGCTGGTACAGTACTGGTTCTACCCAAGAAAAATTGGGTGGTCTGTCTCCACCGCTAAAACTCGACCGTTATAAATAGCCTAAAATGTGCTGAAAATGACGTAAAATACCATTCAACCAACCAATGAAACGAATGTTAATTTAAAACAAGACAAGATGAAACTGCGAGTGATGGAGATTTATTATGAGACGTTTTCCGAGACGCATCTCGTCAGTCTTGAGATAAACCACTTCAAGAAATGATGGCATTCTGACGACCTAGGAAAATGTTGCGATATTTTGTTTTCCCTCTTCACTTTCCGAAATCTATAGATTAATTGCTAAAGCATTTTACTACTGGATATTATTTTCGATATATATATAATTATAGTAAGCTAATGTTGCAGCGTTTACTTCATCGCATGTTGTTTTCCATCAAACTGGGATAAATTCAAGTCAATTGCTTATTGGGTTCGAATCGGGAACCGGGAACCAGGAACCAAGTTTATGTTCATACGTCTCGATGCTTGGCTTGTTCGACAGCTTTTAGGTTTATTGCAATATGATGTCTATGAATTGAATTGAATTTTGCAGTCGCACCAACAGACAACGTCATATGCCGACTTTCCAGTTTCCACTGGTGGACTTCCGGGCAATTTTCTTACCTGTGTAGAACAACTGACGTTCCGCAACCCAGCTGGATAGCATTTTTACATAAATATTCCTGGTCCCATGAGGGCTCGAACCCACAGCGGTGAGGGACAATTGGTTTCATGTCAGAGATTCTAACCACTCGGCCACGGACTCCACCACGATGTTTATGAATGGGGCATAAAACATTGTGAACATGCAGCATGCACCCGTATAGTTGCTATGCACCCGTATAGTTGCTATGCACCCGTATAGTTGCTATGCACCCGTATAGTTGCTATGCACTCATTCTCCAGTTATTCGACACGCTGTTACGCAAATTGCTAAATTCCTTTGCGATCCTTGCAACATTCCTGTGCCTTTCTTGAAAGCATCTTAAGTCTCAATCAATATTTAAAAATATGAATGTTATAGAAATCTTGTATATGCTCGTTTTGGAGCATAAACAGAACTCGGTACTAAAAAAAAATGAGTTCCTGATTAGGAAAGCACTTGCAAGTTTTGCTAGCAATCCGTGGTTATAGTGTTTGAAGTATTAATGAATGTTTACGTAAGCCAAGCATGTATGTAACGTGTTTGCTGGTCTCGATAGGCCGCGGTGTACATCAATTGTTTTGTTTGTTTGGTGTTTAGCATAATTTTTCAGCACATTTTAGGCTAGGTATTTCGGTCGAATGTTTGTGTTGGAGGCAGATCACTCACTTATTCCTGGGTAGTATCGGTACTGTAAGAATCGACACTTTCTCACTAACAAGTTGAGTCCCAGTGGTATTCGAACTAGCAGCGGTGAGAGGCGAGACGGTTTACAACGTAACGTCGTTAACACCTCGACCACGGAGACTCATAAAGTATGAGTGCCCAATTGTTATTAACAAGAATAACTTAAATAATCATTCCACCGCTTTCGTGAGACCGATCTAGTAGAGTGTTGTTGTTTTTTTATTACAAATGTAGGGATGATAATTTTGGTTCGTTCAGACGCTTGGTGCCTTTTGTCTGTTCTTCTAACTCTGAACTTAGGAAAACCTAAGAGTCATGAGAAGAGTAAGAGAACCGGACTAGTAAGTTTTTGCTACTTATTCATGAACGCTTAGTCACGGACAAGCGCATAGTACTGTAATTGCTTAACACGGACATGTGCAGTGGAGCAGTCTAGAACGGACATAATATGCAGTGAAGCAGTCTAGAACGGACATGTGCTTTGTAGCAGTCTAAATTAAAAACAAGAGCATTGTAGCAGTTTAGAAACTACACTTGCAGAGGAGCGGGCTTAAAAGCACATTGGGGCCGTCTAGAAAGGTAGAAGAGTAGCCTAGAAAGAACCAGCTTAGAGGAGCAGTCTAGAAACGACAACTGCAGTTCAGTAGTGTATAAAGAACAAACACAGTGGAGTAGTGTATACAGAACAAACACACTGGAGTAGTGTATAAAGAACAAACACAGTGGAGTAGTGTATAAAGAACAAACACAGTGGAGTAGTGTAAAAGAACAAACACAGTGGAGTAGTGTATACAGAACAAACACAGTGGAGTAGTGTATACAGAACAAACACAGTGGAGTAGTGTATAAAGAACAAACACACTGGAGTAGTGTATAAAGAACAAACACACTGGAGTAGTGTATACAGAACAAACACACTGGAGTAGTGTATACAGAACAAACACACTGGAGTAGTGTATAAAGAACAAACACAGTGGAGTAGTGTATAAAGAACAAACACAGTGGAGTAGTGTATAAAGAACAAACACAGTGGAGTAGTGTATAAAGAACAAACACAGTGGAGTAGTGTATAAAGAACAAACACACAGGAGTAGTGTATACAGAACAAACACACTGGAGTAGTGTATAAAGAACAAACACACTGGAGTAGTGTATAAAGAACAAACACAGTGGAGTAGTTTATAAATGACCAACACAGTGGAGTAGTGTATACAGAACAAACACAGTGGAGTAGTGTATAAAGAACAAACACACTGGAGTAGTGTATAAAGAACAAACACACTGGAGTAGTGTATACAGAACAAACACAGTGGAGTAGTGTATAAAGAACAAACACACTGGAGTAGTGTATAAAGAACAAACACAGTGGAGTAGTGTATAAAGAACAAACACACTGGCGTAGTGTATAAAGAACAAACACACTGGAGTAGTGTATAAAGAACAAACACAGTGGAGTAGTGTATACAGAACAAACACACTGGAGTAGTGTATACAGAACAAACACACTGGAGTAGTGTATAAAGAACAAACACAGTGGAGTAGTGTATAAAGAACAAACACACTGGAGTAGTGTATAAAGAACAAACACAGTGGAGTAGTGTATAAAGAACAAACACACTGGAGTAGTGTATACAGAACAAACACACTGGAGTAGTGTATAAAGAACAAACACACTGGAGTAGTGTATAAAGAACAAACACAGTGGAGTAGTTTATAAATGACCAACACAGTGGAGTAGTGTATACAGAACAAACACAGTGGAGTAGTGTATAAAGAACAAACACACTGGAGTAGTGTATAAAGAACAAACACACTGGAGTAGTGTATAAAGAACAAACACACTGGAGTAGTGTATAAAGAACAAACACACTGGAGTAGTGTATAAAGAACAAACACAGTGGAGTAGTGTATACAGAACAAACACACTGGAGTAGTGTATAAAGAACAAACACAGTGGAGTAGTGTATAAAGAACAAACACACTGGAGTAGTGTATAAAGAACAAACACACTGGAGTAGTGTATAAAGAACAAACACAGTGGAGTAGTGTATAAAGAACAAACACACTGGAGTAGTGTATACAGAACAAACACACTGGAGTAGTGTATACAGAACAAACACACTGGAGTAGTGTATAAAGAACAAACACACTGGAGTAGTGTATAAAGAACAAACACAGTGGAGTAGTTTATAAATGACCAACACAGTGGAGCAGTATAAACTAGGCGAGTGCAGTGGAGCAGTTTAGAATGAGAAAATGCAGTGGATCAGTTTAAAATGGACAAGTCTATAATGGGCAGGTGCAGTGGAACAATTAAGGAAGCCTAAACTGCACTAAGTGTATCTTTATAGTTCTGGGTCGACCATCTTGATGGGTCTAATAATATATACGTTTTGCAGAAATTGCATTTCAATACACGTTTCTAGTGCTTCAGGGCAAACAAAAAATCATTGAAACAAAATGTGTTACGGAAATTTTTAATACTGCACGTGTACAGGTGTTTTACTACATACTGCACGTGTACATGTGTATACTACAACCCACGTGCTGCGAATGATACCTTGTATCACCATCAATATGTTTTAACAACTAGCAGTTCTAGCTTCGCCGCCAAATTGAATATTTTCATTGCACACAAAAACACACATTTCTATATATTTTCTAATGCTTCAAGGCCGATACAGCTAATATAATGCAGAGACGATATAAAGCATGTTGCACCTGTTAAAAAAACAGTACTGCACGTGTGCACGTGGTAATTACAACTCAAGTGCTACGATGGATTCATTGAATCGTCGATCGCTTCATACCAATTTACCACTGGAATGCCATTTCCAAGGAATTCCAGAGCCTTTGGCATGTCACGACCACGGTCTGTATGCAAACATCACGTGATATCATGATTCATGGGAAGATTTTCATAAACTATCATGTCAGCGTCTAAAAATGTTGAACCCTGATTTCTGAATGCAAGTCACTTCTAGACAGATAAAAAAGATGTGCATGAATTTAGTAAATCGTGTCGAAGCTTTTTACTCAACTATGTTGAAAGAAAATAGTCCTTTCGCCCACCATTTCATTTAAAGGGACACACGGCAATCTTGATTTAAATAAAACTCAAGATTGTCATGTGTCCCTTTAACTATAAGCCTCGCACCTTCGTCGGCGCCGTGGGACTCGTACACGGCTCAACGAAAATAAACACTATTCAAACAAACCAGTTTTCAATGCAATTAAAAAAAACGTAGAAGCGGTGGTTGAAACAGGTACAGTCGCTGCAGGAGATTTTCTGGATGTTATAGTGGATGCGCAAATAAATGATTTCAATTATACAATTATTACACCAGAAACGATCTTAGAGAGAAAAGGTATAATAGAGGCGTAATAGCTCATTTATTCAGATGGAAGTCTACCTGATATTTATTTTATGAAGATAATGTTGATGCGCAAATTATAAAAGAGAACTAACGGGCTAACAGCTAATAAGCGACTTTAAAAAGTATTTGATAACGTGTCGGGAAGTATTATAGTGATATAGCAAGCATGAATATAAGTACAGTATTACTCTAAGACGGACGTGTGTGGTATATCGATGTGGTAAAAGGGAAATGGAACATTGTGTATTTGATGGAAGTGTTTATTAATATACTATATAAAAGACAAATAAGTGTATGGGTTTTTTTTTTCGACAGTAGAACAGAAATGATATGTAGATGATTGCACGCAGTAGCGGATTGAACAGGGCAAGGGGAGTGGGACTTTAATGGGTAACGGGAATGTGTTGGGGGAGAGGTGGTGCGGGTGTGTGTTGGGGGAGAGGTGGTGCGGGTGTGTGTTGGGGAGAGGTGGTGCGGGTGTGTGTTGGGGAGAGGTGGAGCGTGTGTGTGTTGGGGGAGAGGTGGTGCGGGTGTGTGTTGGGGGAGAGGTGGTGCGGGTGTGTGTTGGGGAGAGGTGGTGCGGGGGTGTGTTGGGGGAGAGGTGGTGCGGGTGTGTGTTGGGGAGAGGTGGTGCGGGTGTGTGTTGGGGAGAGGTGGTGCGTGTGTGTGTTGGGGGAGAGGTGGTGCGGGTGTGTGTTGGGGAGAGGTGGTGCGGGTGTGTGTTGGGGAGAGGTGGTGCGGGTGTGTGTTGGGGAGAGGTGGTGCGGGTGTGTGTTTGGGGAGAGGTGGTGCGGGTGTGTGTTGGGGGAGAGGTGGTGCGGGTATGTGTTTGGGGAGAGGTGGTGCGGGTGTATGTTGGGGGAGAGGTGGTGCGGGTGTATGTTTGGCGAGAGGTGGTGCGGGTGTGTGTTGGGGAGAGGTGGTGCGGGTGCAGAAATTACGGTTAATATGAAAACAGGACCCCAACCCCGCCATAATCATCTTATCCCCCTCCCCCACACTCTCCCTCTCACCACTACCACCACCAAACTTTGTTGAATTGAAACCAATTGTTTAACGATTTTCATCACCACATTGTATTAGATTATTTCGAGCCGCCCAAGAGAGAAGCATGCCTGCAATAGGTAATATTAATTACTAGAACGGTTCGAAGCAAATGGAATTTCCATGTTACTATTTGTTTATATAGCACCAATATTATATGTAAAAATGTGGTAGAATATCGAAGAACTCCAAAAATAAATACTATTTATGCAAGCAGATTTCAAGACTATGTCATTTGTTTAAGATTAACCTTACCTATAAGCGTTTATTTATCCTCGCTGTATTGCACTAAGCATTTTAGCGAGCAGACCTAGGTTTAAAGTCTCATCCGAAGGACTGGTAAGGTAGGAAATACTTTTGAAATATTTAAGATTAATACAAACTTAATTGTAATAGGATGTTGTCGTTTAAAGAGGCTTGCCTCAAGATTTGTAATTTTTTTTAATTTTTTTTTTTGGAACTAACGTTTCCTAGACTTTGACTGTTTGCCATGTTCTGAAAAAAGAAATGATTGCATGATTTTAGCTCAATTTATATGCACACTATATATCCAATACAATTTATTTGTACTAAAACGTCAACGAAAATCAACGAAACAATCCATTAAATGCGGGTCACGTTGTTTACAGTGTGTAGGAACTGAATGAGAAACTAATTGCACATACAAACTGCCGGCGTACACAATGCATTACAAATGCATAGTTTCGAGATATTTGAAAGTATTTGTTTACACATGCTTTTATGTATCCATGTTACTTAAAGAACAATTATGGTGTTAAACAAGTGATTTCTTACATTTTACAATACACACTTTCGGACAAATAAAAGAACGATTCATTTTAGATCATACTGTAGGCCAATCTCTTTAAAGTGACAATTGTTTGGGGCGCTTGTTTCAGCCAAAGGTTTTTCGGCAGTAGCATGAGCAATTTGATAAATACGGATATACGTAATACATCATTAGAGATGGAATTTTCAGTGGTAAATAAAAATACCTTACTTTTCAAAATCGGTTGAGAAATAAATATTGTACAGCCAAAGTGCTTTTTGGTGGGGGCTTTTTCCATGTAAATTCCTTGTTGCTGGGGCAGCAAAAATTATGAAATCTCAGATAACTTCAGTTTGCCCTAATATTTTGTTATAAAACTTTCAGAGTGTCTTAATTTACATTTATGCAACATATTAAAAGCATTTTTGGATAAAAATTCTATAAAAAAATTATTTTTCACATATTTGATGTAGCAGGATTTTGCATTGAACATGCCATATGAAAAAACAAGTTGCATGTGGAATTTTTTTTCTGAGCCGATTTTGAAAAGTAAGGTATTTTTATTTACCACTAAAAATGTCTGTTTCGCTGATATACATCATATTAAGGTCCTATTTGAATTTTGTCTTAAAAGTTTAAAAAATTTTTTGGCTGAAACAACCGCCCCGAACAATAAATGAAATTTGGAAGAGTCATTACGTGGTCCGAGTATTAACTTTCATACCCCATCCAACACCTTCTCCAAGAAGCGGAAACGGGGTTGGCTGGGGTATGAAATAAAACCTTAATTTCGGCTTAGAAAAGTGTGCATAATGTAAAAATAAAACATTCAATAGGTAATTTTAAACAGGTTATCGCATTTATTGATTAAAACATGTTTTTAAACATGTTCTGTTGTCGAAATATCCGTTATAATATCCTGCTAATATAAGCCTTTTCATCGCTTAATGGAATAAGGCGCGAACACGTAATGAATTTAGTGCCAATGCGCTTCAGTTTCACATGCATTAAATGAGCAGATTAAATTATTATTAATGAAAAAAAAGAATTCTGGAAATCTCGACGACTCATCTTGTTTTTTTTTTGCATAGCGTAGCCAGGCATATGCCCGTACGCCCGGGCTACAGTCCGCCAGAAATAAATAATAAATAAATGGTCCAAATATGCAATAAAATCCTAAGTGGGGTAGAAGGTTAGGGGTAAAATATTTCCAGCACAGTCGTTGCGCCCTTATTTTCTCGATCTTAATTTGTTATAAAAAAAAATATAAATACATGTAAACTATTTGAAATGACTTTACATGTGCGCTTTCTTCCGCTTGAACTAAACATACATTTAATCTAAGCTAAAAATGCTGAAATCTAACGTACGATCGTCAAGAGCCTCCCTGACTACGCCCCTGTTTTGTTTTATCATACATATTATGATATTATATTACATATGTGTTTGTTTGTATATAAAATGCATTGTATCCTCCAAACTTGAATCGCAATAAAGAAATTGAAAAATGAAATATTAATTCACATGGGTTTCATATTGCCAGCAGCTGTGCATTCTATTAAATAAAAGTGTGATTGAAGCACAAAATGTGATACTATTAAATAAAAGTGTGATTGAAGCACAAAATAGCCTTAAATCAACAAATGAATTAATATTGATGATTTATACCTTAAAAACTAGCCGAGTAGTCGAGTTTTCCGGACCAAACTGTTTCATTAACAATAACTAAATCGAACTTTTCATTTTTCGTATTAAGATTATCACTCATAATTCTTTCAGATCGCCTCCAGTCCCTTTAAATGCGGGTTTCCTTTAGCAAAAATTTAAAGAAAAAGCGCATTCCGGGTTCAGTAAGATCAGTACACTTGAGCTTCTTGCAATGTCAAGTGTTCATACTTAAATATACAGCACTGAGATGATCCAGAGACGCGCATTTATAGCCGTTTAATTAGACACTGGTGTGTAAGATAAGGCTATTCCTAATTTCCCACTGTATATAATGTCGAACATCATGGTCATGCACAGCCGGTCTGCATATCTGACATCCCTAGTTTAGAGAATTTGATGACTTTGGTATTTTAATACTTTTTTTATATGTATATAGATATACAGCCTACGTCAGAGGACATATCTTGAGTTTAAAAACGTGCGGCGTCTAACTGCTAATTGACAATCGATCATAGTGTGAAACAATGATACGCGTATATTAAAAACTATGTGAGAAATTAAAATCTCCAAAAAGAAATATTTAATTGAATTGAATTTATATAATTTTAAATCATGAACATGCTCGTGGCTATATGAGTAGCGTAACTTATACCATAGTTTGTTGGCCTTTCTCTTTGTCTTAATATATAATTAGCTCTAATGGGTTTCCTTTGTTCCTGATTATGATATAATTTGCATAAACCTGAAGGCATAAGCCTAAACTGAACTGCAACGTCAAATCAAGTATGGCTAATGCAGCATTGTAGAAAAAGTAGGCTCAAAGGTCTTGTAAGAAAGTTTTCGTTTGTTTACTAAACAAGTCATGGGTACATGTGTTTTCATTTATAGTTGCTCACAAAGTGTATGCAAAGATTAGATGTAGGAAAATTATCATCGATAATCCATTACAACCTTTGAATACACTTCTTGTACATAAAACAAATAAATCGATTAGAGAAATGGGCTATTTTCTCTTACTTATAATGCCCCTTTCCAACAAAAAAAGATGAGGGATGACTTTTTATAATAGGAACTACATTCGACTAAACCTCGGAGGTTTATTTATAATCCGTGTATTTTGTAAATAACAAACAAGTTGTCGACTTAAAAAACACACATCTAACTTTCTACCAGAGGGTAATTTTCAATAAAAGTGTGGTGGTACACCCATAATCAATAGTATACCCTGCATACCACAGAGTTTAGGTATGCCATCATGCATGCAGAAATGAAGTGTCTGCTTATCTGAAATTTGAAACTGAGACGAGATTTTTATGTTGCTCATGGAAAGCACTACAATTACAACAACATCAGAGAAAAACCATAGTCCCAACACCAACAGCATCAGAGAAACACCATCGTCCCAACACCAACAGCATCAGAGGAGAAAAACTATCATTCCAACACCAACAACATCATTGTCCCAAAACCAACAGTATCAGAGAAACACCATCGTCCCAACACCAACAGCATCAGAGGAGAAAAACTATCATTCCAACACCAACAACATCTTCGTCCCAAAACCAGCAGTATCAGAGAAACACCATCGTCTCAACACCAACAGCATCTGAGAAACACCATCGTCCCAACACCAACAGCATCAGAGAAACACCATCGTCCCAACACCAACATCACCAGAGAAACACCATCGTCCCAACACCAACAGCATCAGAAAAACACCATCGTCCCAACACCAACACCATCAGAGAAAACCATCGTCCCAACACCAACATCATCAGAGAAACACCATCGTCCCAACACCAACAGCAGCAGAGAAACACCATCGTACCAACACCAACAGCAGCAGAGAAACACCATCGTCCCAACACCAACAGCATCAGCAGTAACATCCCCGGCCCAACAACAACAACAGAAACATCACCGGCCCAGCAACAAAAGCAGAAATATGACCGGCCCAACAATAACAACACCATGCCCATGAACAAAAAAGCAGCAATGTTCAATAAAATAAGAGACATAATTACTTAATAACAACTAAACAACTCTACGACAACTAAATTGTTGAATTGCTCATCAACACATGATATGTATTTCGAACCGCCCCGGAGCGGGGGAAAGTTACACATGCATTGAATTGAATTGAATACTTTATTTTAATAGGGTAGCCCAGTTAGCAAAAATACTAATCTTTCCTGAGGCCCTCTAACATGAATCGGGAACCCTGCCCTACTCTTACTATCGAAGAGATTCCTATGGTGTTTTAACATGCTCAGATGATATACTCAGGTATACTGTACCGCCCGTTTTACGTCCCCACCCACAATGATTTGTAACGTATCTTGGTGCCAGTTAGACTCGAACCCGGACCGGATTCAGAGTTAAACGTGGACCTTCCTCTTTATAAAAAATATAATAATAAAAATCGGTAAATAACAGAGTCGTATGAAAAAAGAAGGCGTTAAAGTTGTCTTTAACATGCCAATATTGTAACCTTTTGACCGATACAATTAACAGTTTGCAGCAGAAGGATGTTTGTTTCTGGATTTTCGCCACACTTTCTGTTAGTCTTTCCTTCTCGCGTGTACGGTAAATATATTAGTTAGAATGACCCGAAATAACCAAAAAAATAGATCGCCAGATGTTCGTTCGCATAATCTATTAAAGAAAAGAAGAAAAAAAGAAGTTATTTGTGAACGCGAAAGTTTATTTGAGAACGCGACATTACTTTCTACCATTTTAAACCAGTCCATGTTCCACACATATATTATAAGCATAACATTATTTTGATTTCTTGTATACCTTTGGATAAAGGAACATGCATACAACGTTATCCTTCCTATTTCTAGATTACTCAATCCGCATCAAGATCTACGATGAGATTACCCAATCCGCATCAAGATCATACATACGGTTTGGTGGATGGGGCAGCACCTCGTCATTTTTCATCCGTAAATCAAACTGCATATTGCCTGATAACATACCATAACATGTGGAATTACGAAAAGGTCGAGTTTGTTAAGGTCTAGAGATGAACCCCGTTATAACCTTCCGTTAATAATGAACGTAATTATTTTAGTGCAATAGTTCATAATTAATGCCTAAAAAGTCATTTTTTGCAAGGCGGGAGCCAGGTGAATGTATGTATGTCTTATGCTTTATTGTTCGTTTGTTTGTATTGAGTTTTACATAATTTTCAACACATGTAAGGTTATATATGACGGTCGATTCTTTTGTAGTGGAGGCAGACCACCCACTTTTCCTGAAGCAGTACTGTACACCTCCCACCATCCGTAAGAATCGACACTTCCTCACTTACAAGACGAGCTCATTGGGATTCGAACCCGCAGCGGTGAGGGGCGAGAATGTTTACAACACAACATCGTTAACCCCTTGGCCACGGTCTTACTTGTCTTATGCTTTATTATTCGCCGGGCAGGAGCCATGTGAATGCATGTGTGTCGAATACTTGTTATTCACCGGACAGGAGCCAGGCGAATATATGTGTGTCGAATGCTTTATAACTCGCCGGGTTATTATTCACCGGACAGGAGCCAGGCGAATATATGTGTGTCGAATGTTTATTATTCGTCGTAAAGGATTCATGTGAATATCTGTATGTCGAATGCTTTACTACTCGTCGGGTATGAACCAGACCAATATATGCATGTCGAATGCTTCATTATTCGCCTAGCTGGAGTCAGGCGAAAATGTGTGGGGTGTGCATTTCGAGGTGACATATTATGACAGTTACAGAATCGGACAATTGCTTTATTTTTTTCTATCCTATTAATATATGAAAAAATGTATTTTCTTTATTTTGAATACCGAAACTGAAGTTAAAGGCATACACGACAAAATGATTGTTTACAACTGGCGGTATCTCCTTTTTTCTGTTGTTTTTTTTGCAAATCATTGTTAGTAACTATTTGAATATTTCATAGCAAACTGTATTTGCGTATTGATGATTGTTAATTATATTACACCAATAATATATTTAAACAATTGGTAGAATAATAAAGACGATTTTAAAACTTTAAATCGTATTACCTTTCATTTAAATAAATTTAAACAGGGTCAAAGACAACCCGATGCTGGGTTTATAAATCGAGGGGGTGATTATAGTACTTGATAAAACTTTCAGGATTGCCGTTTGTCCCTTTAAATTGACAATGTCCTTAACTTTTAGCCTATAAAACACAAAATAATTACGTTGACAAACATAACACACCAACCAATAATGAATATTAACTAAATAAAATAAAGATTGTTTGATGGAATTCAATAGCGGTACAAAAAAAAGAATAACCGTTTCGTGGGATTGAACTCGCAACCCACACTAAAATTACATTCGCAGGTTATAATAGTCGAGCGTCGCTACCGCCTGAGCTAACCGGGCCAGGTTTATTGCGTAAGAGATACAATATATAAAAGCTAATCGACGTCATGTGATCAGCAGAAAATGTAAATAAAGTGGGTCCCACAATATTTACAAATAATAAATAAAACTTCTTTTTTTTTTCAAACTCACGAATATATTACTACAGTCTTATCTGGGTCTATGATAATGTTTTCATTTATACATTTCACTGAATAAAAATCAGACAGTTATTTGGCTACACTCAATATCTGCTTACTTACGGACAGTGTCCCTTTAAACGGATAGTCTTGTTAGATTTTGATATAAGGTATCTCTGCTTGGTGTAACATTCGTTAATTTCACTATACGTAATGGAGAATTAAATAGGTACACTTATTTCGAAAATAATAGTTAACATATAATAAAAAGCAGGGAGTACGTTATATACCGTACTCCCTGTAAAAAGTAATACCCGAGTATCGTGTTTGTTTTCCTTTAATAAATACCACAGACATATTATTAAAGTAATTTGTTATCAGGTCTGTGTAAATACCGATATTTTCGTTTCTCCAATTACCAACCCCATAAAGCGGCTAGAAAATAAAACCCCAGTGGGGTCGATATTACAGGAAGAGTTGTTAATTGACCAATGCAATGCTACGACCCACTCATTTTGTTTATACTAATACTGTTTGTCTCTTAACTCTAATGTGTTTATATTTGTATTCATTTTAATATTTTCTGCGTATAATCAATCAACGTTTAAATACAGGGAATATAGTGACACAGCCGAACAATATGTATTATTGATAGTTCTGAACAACTTGTTCAAGAGTAAAAGAATTATCAAAATCGGATGATAAACAAAGAAGACAAGATCATTAGAAGGTTCTTTTAAATATGGAAGACGCAATTTTGAGAACTATATAATTATGACATCACAGTTCTAAACTACCATACATGGTCTATTTATAAATTTGTTAAATGCAGAATATGCTTATTAACACATAAACCGAAACACTCGGAAACGTAACAACTTAGAGAATTACGCTAACAAATAAACTGAATAAAATTAAACACATTTTGACGAATAAATATTTGTGTACTAATTTACGCTGTTACCCCTACACGCTGCGCCGACGCTAAGCACAACAGAGGAAGTGTGCAGATCCAAGTGGTTTATTTATAGCACAGGTAATGTTTATGTAAACACAAGAGTTAGAAAGTCAGCGTGCCTTTCTATAGAGGGAAAATCACAGCAAAGGTATGAAAAATAAGTATACTAAAGTGTTATAATGCATTATATGACCAGTAAAGAATTTTGCATTCATTTGCAGTGATTTTCGTTGCTTTTAGTTTAAAGGATATTTACCAATATGCCATATATGGTAATTTAGAAGTATAACGTCATAGTTTTCCCAGATCCGTTTTTGAACAATCTTCAAATGGTCATATCTTCTTTGTTTATTTTCCGCTTTTAATAATTCTTACACCTTTTCCCATGTTTTTTCAGGACTCTCAATGATAAATATTGTTTGTCTGTGTTGCTACATTCCCTTTACACCAAAATGATTAGAAATATTGAACTTTAAATAGTTTATGATAACAACGGCAACTTTTACAACCAGATTGTTAAACTATAACCAGTGAAATATCGCATGTTGAAGGTCAAGGTCAGATCAACAATGGTGACCTACTTTTGATAGCCATGTAAAAAAAAGGTCAATATATCTGCGGCGGTGTTGTAATGGTATGGCATCCGCCTCGCATGCGGGAGGTCGTGGGGTCAATCCCTTTCCGGGTCATACCAAAGACGTTATAAATATAGTATAAGTAACTAATTAATTCCTTGCTTGACTGTCAGTGTTAATTCTAGGACTGGTCGATCCTATGTCAGTATAATGTGACTGGGCGGGGTATAATGTGATGTGCCCATGGTGTGGTATTCCAGTGTGGCAGCACAATAAAGTTAAGCATGGAGATAACTGCTTCAAGGCACTGTTGCGATATGACTGAAAGATTGATAAAAACGACATTAACAATCATGTTTCTTCCTTCTATTTTCAGTGGAGGATTTTAGTGGGGAACGGGGTAGTCTGGAAATCCAATGAGATTTGAAGAAGAAAAAACTCTCAATAAGTTAATTTTTTTAATAGAGGATATCATTTATGTGGAGTCCCTTTGTTGAAAAAGCCTACATCTGCGTACGATTATTCTGAAACTCAATCCTACCATAATAACTGCACAGAACACAATTTAAGCGCTTAGAACAAACGCTTGGAACACAAAGCATGTAAGGTACAGACTGTTATGATTGCATACACATATAACTATGTTAGTTTGTTGAAATATAATATATATATTCACAGGCGTTTGACATATTTACACGGGTGTCTGACAGCCGTACGATACAATTCAGCTATTTCGTATTTCTGTAACATCGCTTTATATATATAAGACTTGTTACGGTACATTTGGATTGTTTCGAATTTTCGGCGATCATGATCTTTGGGTTGGGCTATAATAATTCTGCCAGACTAATTATTTAAGTAATTTTAGAATCATCTAGAAAATATATTACTTGTTTACAGAGTATGTAAGTCAATGACCGGCTTATTGCATAACTCGCATTTTGATAAGCATGCATATAGTAGTAGCCTATTCTGTTAATCGAATTCAACTCAATGTAAAATTTATTAAACGAATTTCTACCGAGTTTGATTTAACATTTATTAAAACGAGTTTCTAGTGGTTTAGAATAATAGCCTTGCTGTCTTATTAATGAGTTTAAATAACGTTTCCTAAATATCTTGCGTAACTTTGCTATTGAACTCGAACGCGCTTTATAATTCCTGACTGGGTGCATTCCTCACGTTGTTCAGTGCAGGTCCAAGTGCTTGTATCGTTATCTGTTTTAATCGATGTCCATTAGCGATATATCGTCATTTGTTTTAATCGATGTATCATCATCTGTTTTAAACTGTTTTATAGTGGTGTCCATGTGCGATATACGAATTACGTTTATTATGGCAATATCAGCTAAAAAACAAAAACGAGCACACACGAGAATTTTTTCTCAGTGGTTCCGGGTCAACAAATAATGTTGAAAGATATTATGCAAACGTTTGTATCGTGCAATCTGTTGCAAATATGATCATTTACATGAGAATGCATGTTAACAACAGCTCACCCATGCTGCTGTCAAAATACAAACTGACCAGCTTTATTCAATGGAAGTAACTCTGGTGAAAAATCAATTTGTCATGTGTATCATATCGATATCCATTTGCGATATATCGTCATGTTTTTCATATCGATGCGCATATTAGAAATCGTTACGTGTTTCATATCGATGTAGCCTCATGTGTTTTATATCGAAAATATATATGAAATTAGTCCATTGCATTTATAAACAATACAGCATATAATCAGATGTATCTATTCGACTAGTACAAGCCTAGTTAGAGGTAATAATATATCGATAATCAAAACTAGGTGAATTCAGTATAAGGTATGAAAGCACTAATTATTTTCCCCATAGACCCCAATGTTAAAGTGTCACATATTAAAGATTTGCTGCAAATTCAACTCAAGTATGGATAGTGCAGCAGTGTAATCTTCATATAGAAAACTATTTTTCCACTTGAAAAATCACCAAAAAACGTGGGGTCACAAGACATGTAAGAAAGTTCTTGTTTGTTTACTAAACAGGTCAAGGGTACAGTTGTTTTTATTGATCGACTGTTTTCATTGCTCACAAAGTGTAAGCATAGATCGAACTTCGAATATGTTCATCAGTGATCCAGTAAAACCTATTAATACACTTCTTATACATATAACCACAAAATCGAATAGAAATGGGCAGTTTTCCCCTACTTATAATGCCCATTTCCATCAAAAAAGGAGGGATTACTTTTTATTATAGGAACTACATTCGACTACACATCGGCGGTTTACATGTAATTGGTGGTGGTAAACCTATAAGAGTAAGCCACCGTATGCGTACCGGAAGTCATTTAGGCGGCTTTATATTTAAAAGCCATACAGAAAAGCCATTATAAAAAGTCTTTTGATTTTAGGCTCCCACAAGTACCAACAGATCCTAGTCTGAGAACACGATTCTAAAATAGAATTACTATAAATAATATTCAGGTCGGAACAAAGAACAGTCTGTACCATGTTGTTCATGGTTTACAAAATACGGGTTAAATTACGTAAACTACCTCAAATTCCACTGCGAATATCTATCAATATTTGAGAAAAAAATCGTTAGTCGGAAACCTAAACCAAATAGAAGTGTGGAGGTGTGTTATGTCTCATGATATTAAATGGACACACGGCGATCTTGAAGTTGTTATTAAGCATTTGATTTATTAATCCAGTAACATTTTCACTTTAAACCTGCTTGCATATATTAAAGAGTTTGATGTACTATTTTCAAACACGATTTACATAAAAGGGCTCTAAAAACTTGAAAAAGGCTGAAATAATTATCAAAATGCCATGAACAATAAAGGAGATATGACCTATTGAAAATGTTCAAAGAACATAAATGGAGGCGGCCATCTTGTAACGATGACGTCATCGAGCCTTTTTACCATATATGTCATATCGACACAATACATTTTAAATTAAAGAAAATCACTGCAAATTGATTAAAAATAAATATACTAATGTACAATGTATAAATTGTATGCTAATTTTCATTTGCAGTGATTTTCTTTGCTTTAAAAGACATTTTAACAATATGCCATATATGGTAAAAAGGCGCGATGACGTCATCGTTCCAAAATAGCGCTTCCATTTATGTTTCTTTGCACATTTTCAATAGGTCATATCTCCTATATTTTTCATGGCGTTTTGATAATTCTTTCAGCCCTTTTCAAGATTTTTAGAGCATTTTAAAATTAATATGTTTAAAAATAGGCATCAACCCCTTTAAATAACTTTTTGTGTTTTCCATTCTTCTTTTTTATTCATCCATATGTATGCATATGTCATTGGTGAAATATAATCAACAGTTAGTAATATGCAAAAACAATTTGCTTTATGCTATTTTTATAATTAAATATTAATGATTGGACAAATGGAATTTTAAATATGTTGAAAAACTGGAGGAACGCCACGTGTTTTACAAAAATCAAGATTACCGTGTGCGCCTTTAAAGGGAATACATCAGGCTTTTTGCGGAGGTATAACAATACAACTAAATATTTAAACATAATGATACTTTCTATTCTTAAAGGGTCTACACTTTCGAGTCATTATTTGCAAGGAAGTAATATGTGCTATCCTAGGTTACGCACCAGAGTTAAGTACAGCATTTTAGTTAAATTTTACGACAGATTTCATTCACTGAAATCTAAGATGATTTTAAATCTTAGATTTTAAAAACAAGGTGCTGACACCATATTTTGATTGATTTGAATTTTTAAGGAAAAAATGCAACACTTTCTTTTAAATTAGATTCTTGTAGGAAAAAATGTACCCGCTTTAAGCATCATTTGCAATGTACTCTATTGTATTCTATGTTTGTATCCAGATATTGTTCTATATCATTATATCAGCTGTGTTTGAGTTAAAAACCCAGCGTATTGAATTGAATTGGATTTTATAGTCGCACCAACAGTTAAGGACATATGGCGACTTTTCCAGCTTCCATTAGTGGAGGAAGATCCGAGGTGTCCCTCCGGGCAATTTTTGTGCGCGGGCGGCACCTTATGTAGAACCATCGACGTCTCGCAAGCCTGATGGATAGCTTTCTCGCATAATCATTCCTAGGCCCATGAGGGATCGAACCAACAGTGGTGAAGGGAAAGTGATTTCAAGTCAGAGACTCCAACCACTCTGCCACGCACGCCAATAGTATAAGTAATAAAATAGTATAAACACCGTGTTGTTCCGATCTAAACCTTTAAATTCATTCACATTATATTTTGAACATAATCGGGCGTAAAATCTTACATAATTAATGCGTAACGAAGAAAAGCACACATTACCGAAGGCCCATTCATTATGTTCAGGCCATTTACAATATAAACGATCAGTACTTGCCAATTTTAAGACAAAACCCTAGACCCCCACTAAGCCCGCTGCACCCCCTTTAAAAAGAAGTTGTAAATAATATGTTTAACGTCTTAACGAATAATGCATAGGTGTATCTATTTTGTTAAATAATTCAAAAACTCAAAAGAATTTCGCTTTGACCAATTAACATCGATTTATCGATATTATATGAATTTGTGTATGGCCTTAACATACACGGATATACAATTATCTTTTTTATACGATATACGATTATCGTTGTAGATACGGTATTCGATATCTTTATAAAATATCTGTATACGATTATCTTTAAATACCGGTAATTATCTTTATACATATCGGTATACGATTATACTTTATGTATACCGGTATACGATATCGTTTTATATACCATTACATGATTATCATTTATATATCATGACCAGTATTCGATTATCGTATATATTGCAGATATACCGATTTATATATCATGACAGGTTCGCGATTTTCTAGTATACTTGATGTACTTGTATACGATTTTCTTTATAATTATTTATCTGTTTTTACTATATTTAACTTTGTTATATTTCTAGTTATTTCAGTGACGTAGTCCTTCTATCGTTGTGGGGCAGCGCATGAACACCAACTGCATTACTTTCCTACGCCTATGTATTAATACGCAATATACTGTTTAGAGTCATGTAAGGTTGGATGCCCGGAGCCAAAAGGAGCCTCAAGGCAGTCATTAGTTTCCATTCTGAAATTGTTTTTATTTGCAATTCAAAATAGAAATTACTTTTTTTAAGTGCACGCGTAGCGATACTTTCATTAATTCTTTTGACAAATCAATTGTTCGTCATCCGAATACATAACTATGCACACTATCGTAGTTTGGTCATCGTCTACGATGTCATATCACAAATAACATACATAAATCGGCGTGTTCCAACGTGACTTGGACAGCGATGAGACCGTCTTGCCGGAAAATTTACCACACTGTGGGGGAAGAGGTGTCGTCTCATATAACGTTATCGAGTTTTATCAGTTTATGAAAAACAGTCACCAGCGTCCATCAACTTAAAAGCATTGTCGTCGATAACTTTAAAAGATATCCATTACATAGTACGCGCAGGCATTGTTCTGAGCGTCTAAGTGAATCAGACGACAAAAACATTTTGATAGCGAAGCAGACGACACTAAAGTTGATAAATTACAACAAATGGTTGATTCACTGATCGTATCGTTATTGTGACTAATGCAATTACTGATTAACAAAACCACCTGAAAATGTATATCGGAAAATAAATGTTACTTTGTAGATTGGATAAAAACAGGTATGGCCCATTAATTGGTGGGTGTAATAACTGATTAACTTTCTGATTAAACAAACCACCGACAATAGAAATCGGAAAATAACGTAGAGTAGATAAATAAAAAGGTATGACCCTGCGCTGTACTGGTGAATTTTCTATTTACATATCTGGGCGCCTACACTGCTCTGCCACAGACTGTCTGCTCATTTTGGGTTCGTCATATCGATACGCAGATTATACAATCCACTGAAATACATTTCAGCGGAAACATTCCAATGGATATTGGTAAAAACAGACAGTAAGGCCCCTATTCTTGTGTGTAAAAGTATACGTGATTATTTATTAAGTATATCGCTTAGAAATGAGAATTCTAAATGACTGGTGACAGCCTGCTCACCCTCCGAATCACTCTCGGTCATCGAAACAATAATTAAATCGATTAATAAATCAGTATAGAAAACTAGAAATGTGACCATGGGACTCGTGATGCCCCCACTGAAAGTAATCAGCGAAAAATGTAAAAAATTAACAGCGGAAAGGGGCCGTAATTCCGGTAATACAATGTAGATGTGTCGCAGAATCGATATGCACATCTTGACATCATAGGTAAGCATCCTGTAAAGTTTCAAAACAATCGGTTAACAAGTCTGGGAGGAGATAGGACCCACAAACTTTACCGGGGCGCGAAGGGACCGACGGGACCATGCTAACGCTATATAGCTCCCACCCCATCGGTGGATGGAGCATAATACATAAAACAGCGCAGAGGATTCACTACCTTTATATAGAGGATATATATGGTGTGCATGTCTGATTCTTGATAAAAAGCTCTGTGTACTATATATTGAGGTCGCAATTTTCGAAATAGTTTGGTCCTTTTTATCACGTAAAACATATTCTGCATTGTGTTCCACATTTTACCACCCTTTTTTTCCCAAAATTACCTCTGTTTGAAACCCGTACTTTCAGAACTCTTTTTCATCTCTGTCATAATATAGACTGTACAAGAACGGAACACAAAAATGATAAACAGAATGTACCTACAAAATAAACAATAACGTTAGTATGTTTGATTTGATAATTAATAACATATTAACTATTTGTTCAAATTGAAACAAATCGAAGCTAATATCGAATACAATTTATCTATTACATACAAAATGAAGCTGCTATGTCGTTGTTCGTTAGGGTACTATAGGTATCTCGCCATCGAACAATCGCACCATCCGTACCATTGTACCATCGTCATCCTAGCAGACCGTACCAATCGCGCATAGACTTGTAAACGTCGATACGTGATGGAACGATGGCCCTAACGAACACCGTAGCTATGTTCTAGATATGAGCGAAGTGTAGCTATTGTGTATTAAAATATAAACACGATTGGAGCTAGCATGTACGAAATATGAAATAATTAGAGCTACGATATGTATGAATGGACTTGTAATTCAAACACCAGAATGAGCCAAACATAGTCATCAAAACTGTGTTGGAACTATTTGTACTAAAAACGACCGTTTTTTTAAGTTTGAAACAAACACTTACCTTTTGGATATGTCAGTGGTTGTGTGGGTTCTGTTGGCTTTGGTGTCATGTGTCTCCGTGGTGAAGTGTGCCGATTTTTGTGCAATTTTGCAGAGTGTCCTAATGCATTTCGCATTGACACCTCAAGCTTTTCCACAATCCGTGAAAGATTTCTAACAATTGCGTCTAAGGATTTAAAATGTGTGTTTAATTTATCCACGCTGTTCTCCTGTGAATGCATGCTATCTTGCAATCGCCTCAAACTGTAGCTTTCTTTATTTAAAGTTTCTCTGGTTTTATTCATAGCGTCTGTTAATATATCCATTTTGTGTTCAGAGTCCGATGTTTGAGTGTTAGTAGTATTATTATCCGTAACAGAGGTTGTAAAATAATTTTCAAATCTGTTTTCAAATGCTTTAAGTCTTTTGTCAATATCTCTGTTCATTTGTTCTATGTATTTATTGCATCTGCATCGTTTTCGACGCGGTTTCGCTGCTTGTTCCTGGCTGTATACAGTAAATAACAATGCACATAGCACAACACACTGTATTAGCCCCAGCGTCGTCATCGTGAGGAGTATATTTGCGTGAGAATCACTTTATTCCGGTGATGTTTTGTATGAAACTTCTTCTAGTAGATCATCTGCAAAAAACAACAGTATTTAACTTAAAACGTAAGATCATAAAAGCAGACGACAATTTCACGATCAGTACAATTTCAAACTTTAAACATCTGAAGTTATAACAAGGAACCACAGTCCCAATTACACATTATTTTATCTGTGTATTTGGTCAGCTCATACTTTTTTTTTACATTTTGGCGAGGGATCTCGTTGTAAGCTCAATCTTACTTTTATTTCCCCATATTTCTCGTTATTATCTTTCTTTTATCGATGTACCGGAGATTGCGATACATATAAACTTATCAGGCACGCGTAATCTCTCAACATAAATATTTATTCATTTACGAATTACATCCCAGACATAACTGACTTACCCGCTGCTACCTCGTGAATAGATATACAGCGTATACAGACGAACAAAATGCATTACATTGTAATAACTCGATTTATTGCTAATTTATTGCGGACACTTACCCGACAATAAATTATAGTGTTGATGTTTTCAACTCTAATAAAGCCGAATTGATAGTTTCAGATAAATAAAACTGCGTGTTAAATAACTATTTACTACTCAATACGGTTGGCTGCTTTCCGTTGGTTAATTCGCATCACGTGTCTATTGATCACGTGATAATCGCAACCAACGCTGCCATTACCAATAATTCTGACATTTAAAGGAAAATGCAATTCTACTACAATTTTAAACATATATTTCTCGAAAGAAGTTAGGTAAAGAAAAGAAAAATAGTAGATAGCATTTATTTTCTGTTTGTTTTGTCTTTGTGTATGACTTATTTGCATGGAAATTAAGTTGGCCTAGTAATATGTTAACAAGGTTAAAGGGGTTGATGCACTATTTTCAAACAATATTTTTTAAAAGGGCTCTTGAAAAAACTTGGAAAAAGCTAAAAGAATTTTCAAAATGCCATGAAAAATAAAGAAGATATGAACTATTGAAAATGTGCAAAGAAACATAAATGGAGCGCCCATATTGGAAGGATGACATCATCGCGCCTTTTTACCATATATGGCATATTGAGAAAATATATTTTAAAGCAAAGAAAATCACTGCAAATGAAAAATAAGCATTCAATGTATACATTTTACTTAAGTATATTTGTTTTTAATCAATTTGCAGTGATAAATCTTGTTTGAAAATAGTGCATTAATCCCTAGAACGAGGTTCACTTGTATCAATCTCCACCTGGACAGCAATTATACAATGTACATGCTGTTATGTGTGGTAACTCTGCCGAAAATGAATTACGTATCAATTTTAGGAATACAGTCTACGAATTATGATCTGCGCATGCGCGTAGAACTGGTTCTAACTGGTTTTACTACAAGAATTAGGTGTAAATTTCAGGGATACGAATATAACTGCTTCCAAATCGGTATCGTCACTGATTAGTGAATGATGCTAAACTTTATTAAAGGGGCAAACGGCAATCTTGATTTTTTAAAAGATCGCCGTGCGCCATTAGTTTTTTCTACATAACTTTTGTTCAATAATCAATATTAATTATACGAATATTATAAAGGAAATTGTGTTTGAATATTACTGTTTGTGTGTACATCTATAATATATGTATCTCTTTTTGGTGATGTCTGATTTTAAAATAAGCAACACCTCTTCAATCAGTAGAGTTGATGAAACTTTAACTGAAGCATCTTCTAAAGAGCTTGAATAGGTCTGCTCCACTGCTGCTTATTCTCATTAACTACTGAATAGATTTCAATAATAAAAAACATCTAATATTAAACCCTTTCTTCTAATGTAAATTTACATTGACGGTAATCACAGACGCTAATCTTTCAATACAGTTGCTATTATATTATCATTAATTTGTCTTTTTGTTAATAACTATGATAATTTACCAATTCTTCAAATTCTAACCGTGACATTTTCCAAATTCCTCACATTATAATCACGAAACAACATTCTATTTAGTGATCCATTACACATACTATTTCAGATGTCTATCATATTCATATTATAACCTTATACACCACAGATGCCTGTTTATTTTGTATCATGATGACTAGTTTATCCAGTGCTCAAATTGCTCATGATAAATGTTTTTTGATTGTTGACAATTACAAATTAAAACATTTCCAACATCTACACACTGTGCGTTTGATTTTATCAAATTCATTTCCCATACTGTTTTCTTGACCGGTTTGTGCGGATACCTTGCATTACTGTGATACTTTGTATTACTGTGATACTTTGCATTGCTGTGATACTTTGTATTGCTGTGATACTTTGTATTACTTTGATACTTTGTATTGCTGTGATACTTTGCATTACTTTGATACTTTGTATTGCTGTGATACTTTGCATTACTTTGATACTTTGTATTACTGTGATACTTTGCATTGCTGTGATACTTTGTATTGCTGTGATACTTTGTATTACTTTGATACTTTGTATTGCTGTGATACTTTGCATTACTTTGATACTTTGTATTACTGTGATACTTTGTATTGCTGTGATACTTTGCATTACTTTGATACTTTGTATTACTGTGATACTTAGCATTGCTGTGATACTTTGTATTGCTGTGATACTTTGTATTACTGTGATACTTTGCATTACTGTGATACTTTGTATTGCTGTGATACTTTGCATTACTTTGATACTTTGTATTACTGTGATACTTTGCATTACTGTGATACTTTGCATTACTGTGATACTTTGCATTACTGTGATTCTTTGCATTACCGTGATACTTTGCATTACTGTGATACTTTGCATTACTGTGATTCTTTGCATTACTGTGATTCTTTGCATTACTGTGATACTTTGTATTACTGTGACACTTTGCATTACTGTGATTCTTTGTATTACTGTGATACTTTGTATCACGGTTTTCTTGTCTCTACTGTGGTGTGATTGGATAAAATCACTAGGGATAAATTTGAATTTTGTAGCAGACAACAAAATATATTGTTAGGCTGTAGCATTTTTAAATACAGAATTGATTTCATATTTTACTGATCAAATCTCCTTACATTCAAGAACAGTTGTGCCAAATTTCAATTAATTCGATATCTGAAATGTTCTCTTCACCTGCAATGTTTATAGACAGTGCAGTGTATACATTTTCCCTTGATTCTGCTTTTATAGTATGATTCCGGGGTTATGCACGTGCACGATTCCATTCAAAATCAAATTTATACCTGAGCAATATGCTGCTTAATAGTTTAGATCATCTGCGACGCTTGCTTATTTTCAAGACAAACGTCTAGAACAGTTCTTCTGAAAAATGCTTGAAGTTTGCCGAGATTCTGGTATCGTTTCTGATTGGCTGATACAGATGCACCTTCTATCGAAGATATACAGAACAGCAGAAAGACATTAAAATAATAACTAAACAAAAGGGGAAACTTCATCATTATATCGACGAACTAAATGTGGATGATAAAAAATACTGTTATAAAAATATAAACAAAAAAATACAGATACGTGTTTCCGTTTTCAATTTTTTTCTGCACAAACGGTCAATAATTTTGTATTTACAATGTTATCCCTGAAGATGATCAGCCTAAATGTTAACATCACATTGTGATCGATATATCGATACGGCATTTGTATCATGATTTGGAACATTCGAGTTTATTCTAGAAAAAAACTGATGTACCTGCTTTAAGATAGAAAATTACAGAGATTAAACTGCTTATTACACGAGAATGTATTATCAGGAGTCATAGGGTTTTACAATCTGATTTCCAATAGAGCCCTGCGGAGAGGGCACCAAACAGCGGGCCAATAGTAACACGCTATATCGGTATAACTGGGGTAATATGATGGCATATTATTTATTTTGGAATTCACTCAATTCTATGAAAATGTTTCTCTGTTTGTTAACATGTACATGTACGTATATCAAATATTGTATTATAGAAAGACATTTGGGCATTTTGACTTTAAATCTCCTCGCATATATTTAAATACAATTTTTAGTTTTCTTCAATTTTACTTCGTTATTCTACCATAGGTTTAAATATTGGTGAGAGGTAATCAACAGTTAGTAAAATGTAAAAACAATTTGGTTTATACAATTCTTATAATTAATGTTAATGACTGAAAAAATGCAATTTATGTCGAAAAACTAACGGAACGCCGCATGTTTAAAAAAAATCAAGATTGCCATGTGTCCCTTCAACAGAGGTTTAAATATATCAACGATCAACAGTTAGTAATATGAAAAACTTATGTGCTTTTAACACGTCTTAACATTAAAGTTATAATCGCCTCCATGGTCGAGGGGTTAACGACGTTGCTTTGTAAACCTTCTCGCCTCTCATCGCTGCGGGTTCGAATCCCGCTGGAAGCTCTACTTGTAAGTATAGGAGAGAAAGTGTCAATGCTTACGGATGGCGGGCGGTATACAGTACAAGTTCTACAAAGAAAAAAACGGGATGGTCTGCCTCTACCGCAAAAAAAATCAACCTCATGTATGGCCTTTTCCATGTGCTAAAAATGACGTAAAACACAATTCAAACAAACAAACAAACAAATAATAAAACAATAAATTTAAAAATGCAAATATATAGAAACACTAACGGGATGCCGCGATCGAGTTTTTAAAACATCAAGATTGCCGTATGTCCCTTTAAACATGGTTTAGTTATCCGAAGAAGTGCAGCTGTTTGGTACTGTTAATTAATAGTTTGTATTTTGATTAAACATAAACATACAGATCATGTTTGATGAGTTATCTGTCTAGATCTGTAAATGTTTTACTAATATACATTCACGTCTATATCCGTCTAATATATGTTTTTATATTTTTATATCATGGGTTCCAAGTAACATTACTGTATCTTTTTCTTTAAGTATATGTAATTACAACAGTGT
Organism: Cyrtodaria siliqua; assembly: GCA_037043455.1. Taxonomy (NCBI): domain Eukaryota; kingdom Metazoa; phylum Mollusca; class Bivalvia; order Adapedonta; family Hiatellidae; genus Cyrtodaria; species Cyrtodaria siliqua. The sequence goes on along the minus strand of JAWPHD010000120.1, from coordinate 84,783 downwards.
AGCATTGCAACCGATATATTTGCCGATAATGTTGACTGCCATTCTCGCGTAAACTTGTACATCCGTGGTCGAGGGGTTAACCACGTTGCGTTGCAAACGTTCTCGTCTCTCACCGCTGCGGGTTCGAATCCCACTGGGAGCTCTACTTTTGTGAGACAGTGTCGATTTTTTCGGATGGCGGGAGGTATACAGTACTGGTTCTACCCAGGAAATATGGAGTGGTCTGCCTCCACCACAAACGCTTTAAGTCGTTTGCCAGAGTATTACAACGAAACCCTTTGTTTTAACCCCACCGATTACACTGTTGTAACCTGAGGTGTGTGTGTGCGTGCGTGCGCACGTGCGTGCGTGCGTGCGTGCGTGTGTGTGGTTTTAAGGATTATAGTCCCTCCGCCATGTTTTATCCGATAGGACGCCCACCGGTATAGGCACAATACAATTTGGACTTATGAGTGCGTGTATGTAGTGTAATGTATATATTTACAGTCTACTTGAAGCCAATTGGAATGCCTACCACGCCGCAGTACCTCAAATCACCTGTATAGTGCTGCCCACTGGAATACCAAGCCGTAAACATATGGCATGATACCCCACCCAGTCACATTATACTGACACCGGGCCAACCAGTCCTAGAACTACCCTTTATATGCTTAGCGTCCAGCAAGGGCTACTTGTACCATTTTTTATAAAGTCTGTGCTATGGCCCGGCCGGGGATTGAACCCACGACCTCCAGCATATGAGAGTAATTTGGAAGTACATGTTGAATGGCGTTTTACGTCATTTTTAGCACATTTCAGGCTACATATGACAGTCGAGTTTTCATGGTAAAACAGATCATCCACATGTTCCTGAGTAGAAACAGTACTATGAACTTTAAGAAACTTAAACGAAGTATTTTTCATTTTCAGCTAATTTACAAACGGGACAACCCAATTTAAACCATATTGCAGACGGTACATGACGTCATCAAAGAGACATATTTAGTATATAACTAGAGGGCTGGCGTGGCACAGTTTGTAGCGCGGCGGATTTGTAACCGGAGGCCCCGGGTTCAATCCTCCGTGGTGCCACTGAGTTCCGTCGGTGTGTTCTTGGGCAAGACACTTTCCCATAGCCTCGTCCGTCGGATGGGGACGTAAACCGGGCGGTCCCGTGTATCGGTCTATCCACCGAGCACGTTAAAGAACCATAGGATTAGGAATCTATTCGATAATAAGAGTAGGGCAGGTTCCCGGATTCCTATGTATCCTCCCCCTCTCTCTGGGGCGGCTCTAAATAACCTATACTGTGTTGATGAGCCGTTGAACAACATTCAATTCAATTCAATTAGTATATAACTATATGTATGTACGGTACATGACGTCAGCAAAGAGACATACTTAGTATATAACTACATGTATGTACGGTACAGGACGTCAGCAAAGACACATACTTAGTATATAACTACATGTATGTACGGTACATAACGTCAGCAAAGACACATACTTAGTATACAACTATATGTATATACGGTACATGACGTCAGCAAAGACACATACTTAGTATATAACTATATGTATGTACGGTACAGGACGACATCAAAGAGACATGCTTAGTATATAACTATATATATACATACATATAGTTATATACTAAGTATGTCTCTTTTCTGACGTTTTAATAGTAAGTTGCACATGAAGGTGGGAAGAACACGAATCAAAGATGATGAATTAAAGATCCCCTTCTGAAGTGAAGTTACTGCGTATTTTCTCATTTTTTCAGTACTTAACTAAGTAGACTGTCAAGGCACTTATATAACGGAAACAACATTTAATTAAAATAGAGAGACTTGGGCAGTTTTTCACTTATACTTATCAAGCTCATATTTCCACATGGCCACGTTATCATCATACTTAAGTTGACCTTGACATAAGGCAGTATTAAAGTTATTGCATTATAGGTATGAATTAAACCACCAATTATTTTCCCCATTAACACCGATATTAAATTGTCACATATTAATGATTTGCTGCAACTTCAACTCAAGTGTGGATAATGCAGCAGTGTAATTTTAATATAGAAAGCCAATTTTCCACTTGAAAAATCACCAGAAAAGGTGGGGGTCACAAGACATGTAAGAAAGTTCTTCTTTCTTCACTTAACTGGTCAGGTAAACCGGGCGGTCCCGTGTATCGGTCTATCCTCCGAGCACGTTAAAGAACCATAGGAATCTATTCGATAATAAGAGTAGGGCACGGTTCCCGGATTCCTATTTATCCTTCCCCTCTCTCTGGGGCGGCTCTAAATAACCTATACTGTGTTGATGAGCCGTTAAACAACATTCAATTCAATTCAATTAACTGGTCAGGGTACAGCTGTTTTCATTGATTGTTGCTCACAAAGTGTAAGCAAAGAGTTGACATTTCGAAAATGTTCATCAGTGATCCAATAAAACCTTTTAATATGCTTCTTATACATACAACAACAAAATCGAATGGAAATGGGCAGTTTCTCCTACTTATAATGCCCATTTCAATCAAAAAAGGAGGGATTACTTTTTATTATAGGAACTACACCTCGGATGTTTACATGTAATTAGTGGTGGTAAGACCGTAACTATTTTTCGCAAAATAATGAATAGACACCATCTTGGATACTACTTTGGTCTTGTGGGTTCAGTCACGTTGAATATACAATGGCGGCGCCCATAGAACCATCATGCTCCTCCGTCTGTCATGTAAAAACATGACGCAATTAAGTTTAACTTAAACTGACTATAAAATGAAAAGACTTATTTCAGTAGAGTATAACATTTAATAAATAAAACAAATATGTTTAAAATCAATCCTTTTCCGAGGCTATATTTTTGTTATGGTTTACATGGGACTTTGCCGGGGCAAATCACCCAAACCCATTGAATCGACATGTATCTTTGGAAATACCAGCATTATTTCCGATGATCTGCGAAAATGAGCGATTTTGTACGATTGGCCTGCAGATATCATGAAACTGGGGTTTGTTTCAATAATTATCAAAGCAATGTAGAACAGCATGTGTATAATGCGGAAACATATATTACGCAATAAAAGTGGGTAATATAGGTTAAGTGTTCATTAATTACTTTATAATTATCTCGTCAAATTATATTGCATATTCTCGCGAATTATTCAAACACATCACTAGCATATTCAGAATATCAATTATATGTTTGATATTTCCACATATAATACGCAAACAAGTATCCATATGTTACACGCACACATTAAATGGTGCTGATATTCTTGTATAACACACACGTGAGCTTCCTTAGTAATTAGTGCAGATATTCTTGTATAATACGCACACGTGAGTTCTCTAAGTAATTAGTGCATCTATGCTTGTATAATACGCATACAGGAGTTTCTTAGTAATTAGTGCGGATATTCTCGTATAACACGCACACATGAGCTTGTGTATTTATAAGGACAGATATTCTTGAATAACACGCATACGTGAGTATCCTTAGTAATTAGTGCAGATATTCTTGCATAAGACGCACCACAGACATATTTTTTATTAGGTATGTGGACACACTCGTGAGCTTCCTTAGTTATTAATGCAGATACTCTTGGTTCACACAACACATGATCTTCCTTATGTATTAGTACATACTATATTCCTGTATAACACGCACCCGTGAGCTTTCTGAGTAATTAATGGTGCAGATATTCTTGTTTTACACAACACGTGAGCGTCCGTCCTACTACGTCACATGATCGTTATGGCAGAGATGGCACTGCAGCCTGACAGTTATGTAATAATAATGTTTGATATTCACAGACGAGGCTCTATATCGCACCAGCCCGTCGCAACACGTTTATATCAACATATGTGATTAATTAGCGGCCTCTTTGATCTGGTTTCCTTCGTGCACTTTGTGTATATATCAACATCTCTCTCGCCAATTAGAGGTGTTTATTACACGCTGTATATGTTTCATAGTCCAGACTGGTATCGACACGGATCGGGGCTTATTGATACGCTATCAAAACCAAAATATTGGGAATTTGTGTGATGGGGGTAGGAGAACGGGGAGCGGGGGAGGGTATAGGCTTTTTGATGGTGGGAGGTACGGTAACTCATACATTTTCATTATTTTTCAAAGACTATATTATGTTTTGTTTGGGCTAGGAGTCCGGCTGCACCCACTATCCGTGACTGACTATACATATATTGGACATTTTTGGGAGGTTGGGTGGGGGAAAATAGTTACTATAGAGATATGTAGTATTAGCATCAATTATTAGCCAAGATGACCTTTTTAATGATCAGTGTGTACGTGATGACCCATACAGATATAATTATAAACTTAATAATGACAACCAACTAATGAAATAAGTGATGCTTTGTGACGTTCGGTTTCATAATAGGTCAGGCTACGTATTATAGTTAAAATAACCTTTATATGCATCTAACCTACATGTCGTTCACATAAAAATAAAATAAATCAAAAAGTAAATAAAATAAAATAATGCGCATCCAGTTCTTCATTTTCAGAAGAGGCACACATATATAACCCCCACTCCCACACCCGTCTCCACTCACACACTCATTCTACCCACCCCCAAAACATACATACACGCGCACGTGTGCACGTATATTACTACATTCCCCGCTCGACCGCCCACCCGAAGCACGCACACAAACACACCCAATATCTAATAACTAAAACATATGCACGTAAATACAAACTAAATGCATGCACTACATTCGTTTTAAACGTTATGCACGAATTGTCAACCTGTATAGTCATATAATGTTCATAACACTATCAATATTTAAATACCTGCAAACACATGATGTGCACTTTTTTCCGACCAACTGTCTTTCTCGAAGAATGAAAAAAACAAAAACAATACGCACTATAAAAGTTTATGTAAATCCCATGTATCAAAGAACTATGCTTTATATATTAAAAACACTTTTAAGAATTATATAATATAATACTAGCACACATCCAAATCCAATTCAAAACTTCTGCAATTCCGGTTAATACGCTTTCTATTTATCCAGCGCCGAAGCTTTATCTACATACGATTTGTAAATACTGCTTCGCTGTATTTTTTTCTGAGTTTTCCGATAGATTACGGTGCTAGATGCAGATAACCAATCAGGTTAAAGATGTTCTGTGAATCCCAGACTGGTAACCACTGTTTCCATCCCTTAGGCAGGTTACTATCGCGGAGATAGCTACCTGTGCGCTTGCCACCTGTAGACGTGCTCAGAGCGCAATAAGCGTACTAAAGTATCGGGGAACCATCTCAACGCCCATGTTATTCTGGTACCAAAAAAAACAGTAGTGGATTTAACAAACAGGTGATGGATTATGGGGTTCCCTGCCCCCGCCTCCGCCTCCGCCACCACTCACCCGCCCGAGATTTGTATACACGCCCACAAACATACACACAAAAGAAAATATGAATACTATTGGTTCTGTACGTCGGGACAATTCATGTCTTAAGATCGTAGATCCGCACATGCTATCTACCTAACATCTGAACCTTAAAGGGACACTAGCAATCAGGAAATATGTATCAAGCATTAAACTTAGCATCAAAACTGATAAATCTGCATGCGTTTAAAGGGAATGGCGACACAGCCAAATAAGCTCTGTTATTGAGAGTTCTGAAAAACTTGGGAAAATGTGAAAGAATTATTAATATCGGATGATAAACAATTTTTTTTGACCATTTGAAGGTTGTTCTAAAATGGATATGTAAGCCACCATTTTGAGAGCTATGAGATCACAGTTCTAAATAACCATATACGGAATATTGATAAATAGCATTTAAAGCAAAGAAAATCACTGCAAATAAATGCAAAATCCTTTACTGGTCATATAAAGCATTATTGCCATTAAGTATACATATTTTTCATACAGCTGCTGTCATTTTTTCTCTATATATAAGTTAATTTTCATATTTATAAATATTCCATATATGGTCATTTAGAACTGTGATGTCATAGCTCTAAAAATGGCGGCTTCCATATCCGTTTCAACAGAACCTTCAAATGATATTTTTGTTGTTTATCATCCGATTCAAGTTTTAAAGAACTATTAATAAATATAGTTTGGCTGTGTCGCTCCATTCCCTTTAATTAAATAAAAGGTTAAACAACTTGGAGGTTTCAATTCGTTTTTTACCATATACATATACTACTGGTGCAATATAATCAAAAAAAAATAGTAATATGCAAAAACAATTGCTTTGTAATATGAAACAAAAATACAACTATTAATAGTGATCTGCAAATATACAAGCAAACATGTATACCAAAAAAACACGAGACGCCACGGTATTTTAAAAAGAAATCAGGATTACCATGTGTGCCTTTCATGAAGCTGTATTCTCGACAGTGAAAATCAACTTGAATCAATTACCTTATCGCTCACCCAACACTTATCCGAATTCTTACACTACATACAGTATTATGTTCATATCATATTCAAAATGACAGTTGATCTGGATTACAGTACTGTAGCTGAATCATGCTTGAAAATACCCTTGAAAATACCCGTCAACTCTCATTCGTACTACGGAAGAACATTAGCTCCAGGTGCGTTTTTTTTTTAATTTAGTAAATCGAAATTTCGACATATGGATCTTGAAATTCCGACTTACTAACTCAAGTTCGACTTATAGACTCGAAAGTTGGAGTAACGTGTCTCGATATTTCGAGTTTACCCATCTTGAAATTTTTTAATAACTCAACATTTCGATATGCGTACTTCGAATTTCGACATAGTAACTCGAAATTTCTTAATAAGTCGTAATTTCGAGTTACTAAGTAAAGCTTCGAGTAATTAAGTCGAGAATTTCGAGTTAGTAAGTCGAACTTTCAAGCTACGTAAAAAAATGGAATTCGAATTTATGCTCTTCCGTATCCGCGCAGTTTCGACATGTCTCAATATTGTTACAAACAATGGGATGACTTATGTCAAGTAACAGTATACGTTTAAGTAGGCTCAAGGGTCGCGTTCTGATTGCACTCATTTAAACGGAAACTGCGGAACGTTAATGACTCCCATTGGTTTATAATACGAAGACCGAGTCATAGTTTAAGTCCCAACATTTAAAGTGGCTCCATCGATTATAAAATTATAAACTTAACTTGATCAATACCAATGTCCGCTGCTTGTCAATAATACGATTTAAACACGAATTATGTTCGCCAATGCAATGTAACTTCATAAATATCAACTATAGTTGGCTGGAATTTAACTATCCTGGTGGATTGTGCGCATTCTCTATATCTTTGGGGAAAAAAGACAGATCTACAGGTCTTACACCTCTATTATCTCCCCCTGAAAGCTCACGGGCCTAGAGACAAAAGGAAAACAGAAAATAATTCTATTGGTTCTCAATTTAGGCCTTTTTTTATTTGAAAAATAGGTTTTTCTTTGCTTTAGCATACATCTGCAGTGTAAAAGACTGATGATACAGAAAACCCCATGTTGATTATGAGGTTTCATTCACATTTCAGTCTGAGAAGTGTTTGACCTAAGCACCGCATATTCAGTTAGATAGTGTATGCATTTTGCATTTTCCATGTGAGATAATGTAACCATTTTGTGTTTTCCATATGGGCCACATACACACGAGACAGAAAGAAAACCAACCAGGCTAACTTATGTATTTTATCGTTTTAAATTACTGGTCTTGGCTATACTGAAGATATTAAACCAACAACAATGTCGGATGCCCTGCTTTGAAGCTCATATGTTGAAAAAGGCTGTACATTCACCCTATAGGAAAATTAATTGAGGTGTGAGACCTGCACATTTAAAGTCCCTGTCCAGCCATCAACAGACACATGTTATGAAACATATGTACTCCATTTCTAACCTACTGACGGCGCGGTGTATACATATAACACATATATAATCCAAACTCTATAGCCACAATATAAAGGGCTTTAAAAAGCCAAACCAATCCCCAAAACTGGAGAGTCGAATTAAAGAGTTACCAACTCATAATTCATTTTACCCATATATGCGGGGAACGTATTCAATTTATGGGGAGGGGTGGGGTGGGAGGTGCGGGGAACGTATTAAATTTATGTGGAGGGGTGGGTTGGGAGGTGCGGGGAACGTATTCAATTTATGGGGAGGGTGGATTGGGAGGTGCGGGGAACGTATTCAATTCATGGGGAGGGGAGGGTTGGGAGGTGCGGGGAACGTATTCAATTTATCCGGACGCTTAAGCTCGACCACAGTTTGATTTCCGTAAAACGCATCAACTGGAACTGCCACATTTCGATTGGCGCTGACTACATTCGGATAATTAATCAACACGAACATTTTATATGGCACGTACTCGAATGCACCAACGTACAAGTTTTACCACCACCAATTGCATATAAACGCGTGACCCCACCTTTTCCGGCGATTTTTCAAGTGGAAATTTAGTTTTCTGTATGAATACTACACTGCTGCATTATTCATACTTGAGTTGAAGTTGCAGCAAATCATTAATATATGACATTTTAACATAATAATTGGTGGTTTCATACCACAAACCATTAAATCGATAGGAACCACCGAGTCGGATTCCGTCACTCGGGACATTTACCGAATACGGAAATTGACGAAGAGTTCCGATTGACAATTAGATATACCGCCGTCCGGGCACTAGGAGATTTTTTCCAAAACAAACCAAATTTAAATTGAATATTGGCAGAAAGACAACCCGATTCGAAGCAACCACTGTATTCCAAACTTCTATTCTATTTTATTTTTTGCCAACTGGCCCATTTGTTTTGGAAAATTCTGGCGTCATTCTTCAAGTTTTGGAAATTCTTTTTTTGTCTAAAATTATTTGAATAAAATAAACACATAATACGACTAATCGAGGTTCCTTAAACATAAATATTGAAGAGAATGGTGTATTATGATATTTATATATAAAAAATCTCAACTTTTCGAAAATTTCAGGTACTTTTGTGCTCCACCCTCCTTTGGTATATGATAGATATACCTTCGATATATACTGATGAGCCTGTGAAACATGCTTTGGATCTAAATTCTGGATTGTCGTCATAACCCCGATGTGAATGGTTTATAACTTAACCGATGGCAAGGACGAAATAAAATAAAAATGTTGGTCAAAACTAGTATGTCTAAGTTGTGATGTCGACTATATAACATTTTAATTCATTAGTCATATATTATGTGTCGCTGATTTGGGTCGTCTGGCGTACACGTAAATGACTATATATATATATATATATAGTCATTTACACTATATATAGTCACTATATATATATATATATAGTCATTTACACTATATATAGTCACTATATATATATATATAGTCATTTACACTATATATAGTCACTTTATATATATATATAGTCATTTACACTATATATAGTCACTATATATATATATAGTCATTTACACTATATATAGTCACTATATATATATATATATAGTCATTTACACTATATATAGTCACTATATATATATATATAGTCATTTACACTATATATAGTCACTATATATATATATATAGTCATTTACACTATATATAGTCACTATATATATATATAGTCATTTACACTATATATAGTCACTATATATATATATAGTCATTTACACTATATATAGTCACTATATATATATATATATATATAGTCATTTACACTATATATAGTCACTATATATATATATATATAGTCATTTACACTATATATAGTCACTATATATATATATAGTCATTTACACTATATATAGTCACTATATATATATATAGTAATTGTTATCAAATACGTCACTGAGGAAGGCCGCAAGGCCGAAAGCTACGGCATAAATATAATTGCTAGAGTTTTTCCTTATATATATATATATATTACTTATATATATATTATACTTATATATATATACTTCATTTCTGCGACAATGTCTGAAAATAGAAAATGCGTCGTCTATTTCTCTTCCTGCAACACTGTCGGAAAATAGATATTACGTAATAAAGTACAAGTCGAGACGTGAACGCACGTAGCATTTGTAATGATACACCATAAATTACAAACTATCATTCGTGATGAAATAAATTATATATATAAAGTAGTTTTTGTTTTTAAATAGTGATTTGTTGGCTATGTATAGTATAGAGGATATAAAGAGAACTCTTCACCATTAAGAAACCGAAAGGGAGGGAGCGTAGTGACCTACCGCGGTTTCTTAGTGGTGAAGATTTCTCTTCATAGACTCTATCCGGCTTAGCGTTTATTTACGAAAGATTTTATCGATAGTCTCTATATAGGCCACACTCTATAGTCTCTATATAGGCCACACTCTATAGTCTCTATATAGGCCACACTCTAAACCACGAAGAGCGCTGGTATAGTAAAATCTTCAGGAATAAATGGTGCAAGTATTTGAAATTCTGAGCCATCTGATTGGTTTAAAACGTAGTAAACACTAATTGCAGGTACTCGCTGCAATGAAACAATGCAGATCCGGGTAACACGTCTGTGCCCTTCCGGTAGACAGGTACCTGCCAGTGATACACATAATGAAAGGTCCATACTTCTATTATTTATTATTTAATAGTATATTAGTATATCTATTGTTCAGGTCAATTATTAGAAGAAAACGCAATTAATATTTATTCAAGGAAGGGAGGCGCCAAAGGGAGTGTGAATGACATCAGGGGAAGAAGGCACGTTTTAAAACTGGCAGCATGCATACTATCTCTAGCACTAGCATCTTATGTCAAATTCCCCAGGGTGGGAGTTTTATGAGACACTTTTTAAAATTGCTAAATCCTTGAACGCCGGACTCGTACTTCTGCCCTCCCCCATCCTACCCCGCCCCACCCAACCACCCACTCATCCACGTGTCATTGATTTGAGTAAAGTTACCCGCCTGTTGTGAATTATGATTGACCGGGTATTCCACCCACGTATACACACCGCCCAGAACCCCAGTGTGACCACGAAGGTGGGAAAGAACTATAGTTGATGGTTGCTTTATCGCTGATGTAGACTTTTAAAACATAGTCGATTTCCTCCGATTTAAAAACTCTGTGTGGGTATTTCGATGACTTCCGCTACCCCCAACCAAGCACACTTACCGCCTCCCATTAAAAAAACAAACAACACAAGCCTAATTCGTAATAAATGAAAAATCAAAAACAAATCATATTTTATGCAATCACCTTGACAACAAAAGTGCTCGTTGTTATGCAGTATAATTCTCTAATTATAAATAATCTCTTCTTTTTTTTAAAGAGTTATTAACCATTTATAAATCAAGTAACGCCGTTACGTGATACCAACTTCAATAATCATTAATTTACTTAAATCGTTGGCAAACACGCGAAATGTGATTGCATTTATCAGTAATATCGTCAGAAAACAAATGTATTATCTTGGGGATTGAAACCTGGCTTATCTTGTCTAACAGCTCGTTGAAATGATCTTAAGCACTTTGTAGGTGGATTAATGCTAACGGGATGTAATTCACGACACACCTGTCTCAAGTGTTATAGGTGCTGTGCCTTTAAGGTTCCGAGATTATTTATTAAGTATATCCAAAGTCATGCAGAGTTATGTAACTTGGCGTTTTTCCACCGAATGCGCAAACTTACTGACGCGTGTGCATCATTTTCCTTATACACGCTTTTCTGACTTGTGCCGAATTTTGGTAATTAAACTCTGAACAGCAACACGATTTGTAAAATTAATTATTAATTAACTTAACTATATTAGCCCTGTTTTACTAGAAACTCTACACACAATACGACGCAAACTCGGCCAATATGAACCGGAAGTCGGCCAATATGAAAAAAACAAGGCCAATATGAAGAAACTCGCCAATACGAGATTTGTCACGTCATTCGCGCTCGCTTTTTGACATATAAATAAATTAACGCTACTATAAATAAACGCAAAGTATGTCAAAATAATTTGATTAGAAACAAATTATACTGTAGTGGCTGTTAATTAATAAAATTGTCATTAATTAAGTGTTTTCATATTGTCCGAGTTACTGGTCCTCGGACTGTCATATTGGCCCAAGGCCTTGGCAGTCCTTGGACCAATAACTGGGCCAATATGAAACCACTTAATTAATAACATCATATTATATATATATATATATACGGAATTCTTAATCCTGAGATCGTGTTGCAGTTGGGTTCAAATGAGTACTTTTAAGGATAAACGAAACACAACTTTGTGTTTGTTCAAATAATCTTTTGTTAATTTACCCGTGATTGAAAATCGCCACCGATATTTTTACCATTAAATATTAATACTGTGTACTGATTTATTTTTTATTTATTTTTCTTTTTTTTTGTTAGATACAGGTACAGATATTTCATTATGAGCACGGGGTTGCGTTTCTTTTTACCTTTACTAAATATATAGCAAGGAAAATGATACCCGTAGTCAAGTGGATGTCTCTTATACTACCAATATTGCCACATATACGTATCATATGGTTATTATATGATTCGCATATGATACTTATTATCTGCGTCTCCATGGCCGAATGGTTAACGACGTTACGTTGTAAACCTTCGCCTCTCACCGCTGTGGGTTCGAATGCCTGGGAGCTCGACTTGTAAGTGAGGAAGTGTCGATTTATACGGAAGGCGGGAGGTGTACATTTCTGGTTCTACCCAGGAAAAGTTGATGGTCTGCCTCCACCACAAAAATAATCGACCGTCAAATATAACCATACATGTGTTGAAAATGGCGTAAAACACCAAATACAGACATTTGAAACTCTACAAACAAAACCTACTATATGATACTTATATAAAAGGAGCAGTACATGATTTTTATATAAAACGTTATCAGAATCATAGACAAGTTGACAAATATTTTATTCATGTAATTTATATGAACATGTGTGTGTTTTAAAACACGAAACTTCTATTAATATATTCTCATACAAAAATTATATGAAACTCATATTATATGTATATAAATATCACATGGAAGGTTTTATATGAGAATTGTACGTGGTTTCTTTTGTAATATATAAGAATCATTTGAGAACCATATGATTCACATAAATATGAGAATCCATTGATCATATGTGTATTATGTAATCATATGTGTATTATGTGATCATATGTGTATTATGTACTACTATGACAAAATTGCTCATGTAGCTTTGGGTTGTAGGTTTGTAACCGGAGGCCCCTGGTTCAATCCTCCGTGGTGCGACTGAGTTTCGTTGGTGTGTTCTTGGGCAAGACACTTTCCCTTAGCCTCGTCCGTCGGATGGGGACGTAAACCGGGCGGTCCCGTGTATCGGTCTATCCTCAATGCACGTTAAAGAACCATAGGAATCTATTCGATAATAAGAGTAGAGCACGGTTCCCGGATTCCTATGTATCCTTCCCCTCTCTCTACATATATACGAGCTCTGTAGATCTGATACGCACAAACATACGCATATTTGATGCGCACACATACGCACATTTGATACGCATATATACGCACAGTTTATACGCACAGTTGATGAGCACATACACACAGTTGATGCGCACTCACGCACATACGCAGAGCTGATGCGCACACACGCACATACGCAGAGCTGATGCGCACACACGCACATACGCAGAGCTGATGCGCACATAGACACAGTTGATGCGCACACACGCACATACGCAGAGCTGATGCGCACATAGACACAGTTGATGCGCACATAGGCACATTTGATGCGCAGAAATACGCACATTTGATACGCACATAACCATATTTGATACACACATAATTATGCACAATTGATGCGCACATACGCGCATATAATGCGCACATACGCATATTTGATACGCACACATATACGCATATTTGATGAGCACATATGCATATTTGATGCGCACATACGCATACTTGATACGCACACATATATATACACATAAACATATTTGATGCTAGAGCACATAAATATCAGACTTAATGGACTGAGGTTTAAACCTTAATTTAACTTCACGTCAAAGTCCATTGTTCCTTAACAGTGGGATATCAGTGGATATTTACATAGACTTTAGGCCGCGAAATATCAACATAACTGAATGAATGTGTGCCAAAATTTAGACGGGGGTAACAGGTTAGCCATATATGGTCTTAATATACCCTTTACAAATATTAAGTAAATACAGTGAATTAACTGGTTTCTTTGCGTTGTAAACATTAGAACTGAACAAATCAGAAAGAAACTGATTTCTTGGTTTATTCGATTAAAATATGTTCAGCTTTTAGTAAATGCATTCTTAACTGGACCATGTAAGTAGAGGTCATTCAAACCTGTCCGATTCATACGATTATTCGATCGGACCTAAGTTCATTCATACACTCGGGACTGAAAACGACAGGACGACGAACCAGGGCTCCATTTTATGCGATAGTAGTGACCATTATACATAGTCGCCGAAATATTTAAGGATTAAATGCGGCTACTTTATCATTATATCCTGGCTTTTCTTTATTCATTCACAAACACCCACACACAAAATGGCTGGCTCTGTCTACTGTGAAACAAAATATTCAACGAGACGTTTTTTTTAATATACTTCCTAGCTAAGAAAAAACGTTACAAAAGGGTGTAAAATACATAAAATGATCTTACAGCGAATGTAGCACTATAACTTATGTTGGTCTTACAAAGGGACGTAACAATATATGAATATATTACAAAGAGACTTAACCATATATAAATATCTTACAAAGGGACGTAACAATGAATTAATATCTTACAAAGGGACGTAACAGTATATGAATATCTTACAACGGGTCGTAACAATATATGAATGTCTTACAAAGGGACGTAACAATATATAAATATCTTATAAAGGGACGTAACAATATACAAATATATTAAAAAGGGACATAACAATATATGAATATCTAACAAAGGGTGAATATCTTACAAAGGGACGTAACACTATATAAATATCTTAAAGAGGGACGTAACAATATATGAATATCTTACAAAGGGACGTAACACTATATGAATATCTTACAAAGAGACATAAAAATATATGAAGAGTACCGATACACTATACATAGAGGAGCTAACATGAGTGCTTATTCATTATTGCATTTATTAAACGAGTTGGCAAAATGATTATATCATTTTTGCTAACGAGTTTAATAAATTCAATAATGAATGAGAACGAATGTTAGATTCTATTTATCACATATCTTATAACGTAACGTTACGTCAGAAAACGTACATTAAGTGACGTCCATAACGTCATTAACGTTATGTTATATAAATACCACTAGTGAAATATCGAAAATATTGAATGGTGTTATTACAATCCCACACCGCATGTTATGTGATAAATAAGTATACAGATCTAACTTTCTAGTTAAAACAAGGCGATGCACATAACCTTCAAATCATAAGAAAGTGCAATAATGATAGTTTTAAACTGACGTGGGATAAGTCTCCTCCGGATATCGGTTCCCGTGGGATCCCAGTTCCCGGTGGATGCCAGTTCCCGTGGGATCCCAGTTCCCGGTGGATACCAGTTCCCATGGGATAGTAGTTCCCAGACAGTAACGCGGTATACCAATTCCCGTTGAAAAGCAGTTCCATCGGGATACCAGTTCTCATAATCACATATTAGTTGCATATATCCATTGTGCGTAACTATTACATTTTGATTAAAAAATGCGATTTGAAATAATTGATGTAGAAATCAGTCAGTATAGGTTTGTATTTATATAATTATTATGTACAATCAACTTGGGTCTTAATTTTTTTTTAAAGTTTATTATAATTAATAGACTCAAATGTAAACGTCGACACATTACAATTTAATAGTGTTGCGTCCTGACTGAGAAAGATGGCATAATTGACAAATTGTATTACAGTATAAAAGAATATAGGACAAGTTTATAACATTGATATTTACACAGGGTCGGATACACGTATTATAAATACCTAGTTTGTTTCCTTATTTCGTGACGTATTAAATTCATTCATCAATCAATTTTCTTACGTTTACATGTTTCTCAATTTGGAGTTCATCTTGTTAAACTATTTGTACATTCGGTAATCTTTTACATCCTAAATGTTATTGAATGGTGTTTTATGTCATTTTCAGAACATTTTAGGCTATATAAGTCTGTCAAATTTTTCATAGTTCACGGAGATCACCGACGTTTTCGTGAGTAGAACCAGTTATGTATACCTCCCGTCATCCGTAAGAATCGACGAGTGGGGGACGGGGTGGGGTGGGACGAGGAGCTGGGCGTGTGGATTGGGTGGGGGTCACACTACTGATATAATCCTCAACTCATTAGCATTTCCATATTTAACGTCATTTCATTTGTTGAATCCTAGTAATCAACCTATTAAAACCAGGGCTTTATTTCCTTCTATAACATTTTTTTTTGGACACCTTCTCCCACAAAAACTATGTGTGTGTGTATTATCGGTTTTAACAATTATTCGTTCAATACTTTTTTTTCTCAAAATGACCAGGCAGGGAATCTTCACAATTTTTAGAAAAAAAGTCCGAAATTTAAACAAAGAACTCTTCTTGAAGAATTTTTTTCTCTTGCGAGAGAGTCATTGCAAGTTTTTTGTGTTTCTTTATCTTAATTTATTTTTAAAGGCACGCACGACAATCCTGATTTTTTTTAAACTCGCTGCGTCTTGTTAGATTTCTGTATCAGTTCTCCAGATAAGACGTGTATCTGCGTAATTCCGCATATTTTTCATCAAAAACACATTAAAAATAAAATAAATGCGTACAAAAACGCATTAAAAAATCGTCATTAATTATTGAGAACCAAATACCCGCGTACACACTAATGACTTCAATAGAAAAATCGAGAGCACCCAATCATACTCAATACTTATTGAAGTTTGAGCTATTGAACGACAATCAAGTACCTCCAGCAATTACTAGTCGATGCTTGCAAGAAAAAAGAAAGAAGTTGACTGACAGCTATAATGCATATATATAAGCGGAAGGGGAAATACGTTATGTTTTATATTAACGACAAAGAGTATTTACTGAGTAAACATTTTTTACATTAATGATTTTTTCAAGACTAAGAATACGCATTAGTATTAAAATGTAAATTCGCAATTTACAATTTTTTTCAAGCGTACAATACGCATTGTGATGAAAGCTTATCTGCCTTACAGGTTAAAGCAAACTGTTTTTGCATATTACTAAGGTCATAATTAAAATAATGTTTGTTTGCCCGAAGGCCGCGTTCGCTCCAAAAAAAACAACAACGGCCCGACTCTAAAAAATATTTTCCCAGTAAAATATGATTATAATTTTTTTTTCTGAAAAACAGACAGTGTTTCCTCTTCATCTTTACTAATTTGGTTTACCCATTGTTTTGGAAGGGACATGAAATCACTTGCTGTGGGTTCGATCCCTCATGGGCCTAGGAATCTGTATGTAAAGAAGTTAACCAGCTGACTTGCGGATCGTCGGTGGTCCTACCCAGGTGCCCGCCCGTGCATGAAAATTGCCCAGAGGGTCACCTGGGGTCTTCCTCCACCAATGGAAGCTTTAAAGTCGCTATATGACCTTAGTTGTTGGTGCAGCTATAAAATCCAATTCAATTCAAGTCAGTTGTTTTGAATAGGACTTTTATGTACAAAGTTAACATTTTCAACTTTGCAATACTCACCCAGTATACTAAAATCATCTTTAATAAGTACTAAAAAGTAGTGTCCAAACAAACAAAACATCATCTGACGTACATGGAAGAAAACAATAATTGTCCTACCTACCTACCTACACATCCGAAAAAGCTAATGTCGGTTTTGGGCAAACTAAAATATTTTTAAATGTGGCCTAACTGATGATTTTATTCAGTCAAGTTACAAAAGTATTGTACATGTAAAATGGCTGCTTGTTAACCTTGCTTTTCTTTTATTATCGTTTTGGTTATTTTTTTTATATATTTTTTTATTATATTTAATTTAAAAATAAATAAAATTAAAACAAAAATAAAATACAAATTAAACAAATTATAAACACATTATAAAATAAACCAACAGTAAAAAAAAGAAAATATATGTTTTCTTACTATCATGTACAAATAATTTATTAATTCATTATTTTAAACAACGTCTATACTATAATTAATTTCTTCTTATTATCAACAGACGTATACACTTAAATACATTAATTAAATGTTACATTAATTAAAATACACACTACCTGTTATATTCCAATTTGTTTCTTTAATGTGTTTCTTTAAATCCAATTTTTTTTAATGTATCACAAGTCAAGGATTATAACGTATACTATCGGTTTGCCTCTCTGTCTAGTAATATGTAACACTCCATAAATCACACACGAGTCTCATTACTGCGGTGACTTAGTTAAATTGACGTCACTTTGATGATAAGTCTCTATAGTTATGTCTATATTTAAAATATATTAAGACATGTCTATTTCCATACCATATCAGTGCAATCATATATAGACATATATGAATTTAAATAGATTATAGTCGTAGTTAGCGTGTTATTTATAAGGTAAGATTTGTTATTATCTCCTCAATTCTCGAAGAAAAGCGGATATACTGGGGTCGATCTCGTGCATACGTTCTCCGTCCGTCAGTCGGTTTTTCTCGTAAGCTGACCCCCTCCTTCATTTATTTAAGAATGGTGTTTATATTTGGCACAGAGGAAGCCTATGAAACCTAGATGACAGTAAAACGTTTCAGATCCTGGGTCTTACCCTGGGGAAGAGGTCAAGGTCAAAAGGTCAAGTTCACCAAAATGAACATTAAACCAGCAATTTATGAAATTGCTATAAGCAATGATACGTACACTATGGATCGATTTAATGCCAGGGAAGGAGACTTACGGCAACAACATTTTTCAATCCAGAGTCTGACCCATGGAGCCTGAGGTCAAGGTCAAAAGGTCAAATTCAACAAAATGACAATTACAGCCAGTTTTCAATATTTTTAATGACATGTCTAAAATGCTATTTATAATGATAGAACCAGACACCATGGGTTCAAACGTCAAGGTCAAAACGTCAAATTCATAAACGAAACAAAAATAGCATAACAGCCAAAGTTTTCAAAATTGTTAATGACATTTCTCTGAATTCCTATTGTTTCATGTTTCCTTTTATAAACATGAACTCCTTCTACGCCAGTTGAAGGACGGTGTTCATATTTGATGAAACAGCGGTTGCATAGTATATGAACATGTCAGCGAAGTCCGGATATTTGCGATGGGCACCCATACACTTTGCTCTAGTTTACCAGTTATTCGTGAAACCGCCCAACATACTTTTTCTATAAAAATTGAACTCAGTTTAAAAAGAATATTTTGTTTATGCATACTGTACACTATAACACGCTTTCCGAAGAACATGCCATTTTAACTGTTCATTCTATGCGTATATTCAGGTAAACAAAACAGAGTTAAAGGGTCACACGACAATCTTGATTATGATAAAAAAAAAACTCGCAAATTCGACCCTCGTATATGGCCTAACATGTGTTTAAAATGGCGTAAAACACCATTCAAACAAGAAACAAACAAACTCATTAGCTTGTATATTTGAAAATCTTTACAAATAATGTTTTGGAAAGTTCAAGGTCAATCGTGTTTGAATATAAAACCAATTCTCAGCGATTTTTTTCACCATTTTGGGAATGATACCGGTACCCATTCATTCGGTTAAATTCATGTCGTTTTGCCTTAAATTGGGAAATTTCACTATCAAACAAAAGCAATCTACTTTGCAAACACATACCATTTATATATTCTCTTGTAGTATTTATTACCCTCCCCTAAACGTATATATTTTCCCCTTTTTCTGTTTAAATTCCCCTCTAAAATATTACAATTTTGATTGGGATTTTTTTTTCACTCCAGTTAGGAAAAGAACATACGTTTTTCCATTAGGAATAACACCGTTTTTCGGTATCACTTATATAAGGGGAGAAAGATAAAAAAGATTCTTGATTATATATAATGCACCAGTACTATGTGATAGAATAAGAAGAAAATCTTAGGTAAGTTCCAATCCTTTACATAATATACTGTTAACTGTATTTCGAAATAAAATATGAGTTCAAAGTCAAAATGACACAGGATTAGTAAATCGAGGTGTTAACATTTAAAGCCACTAACCCGCCAAATAGTGGCAAAATCACACTACAAAATTGTTTATCCAAAGCTTATCCAGGTGTTCTGGTAATAAAATAATGTATTTATGCCGATTTTAATTATACAATGTAGTTTATTCATGGGTTCTTAAAATATTCGTGATTAAATATGCATAAAATGAATTATGAGTTGGTAACTCTTAATTCAACGCTCCAGTTTAGGGCTTTGGCCCGGCTGGTTAAAGCTTTTAATACTGTGAATATAGAGTTTGTATTCTCAAAATATGTAAGTTATTAGGTTTAGAAATGGGTTACATATGTTGTAATGTTTGGCTGTAGTTGGCGGGATTTCTACTTTAACCCGCTAATCACGACTACAATAGCCTTTGCATCCATTGTAAACCCAGATCAGCATGCGAGTAACTCGCAAGCTGATCAGGGTTTACAATGTCCGGCTGCTGATCAGTCATTTCCCCCAATACATCCTTGTCACATTTCTTAATTCAAAGAAAGAACAGTCCATTATATATATGTAGCGGGTTAAGGGAATTTAATTGGTTGATACACACTTCAAGAGCCTCGCATTATATCATTTTGCCAACTCGTTCAATAAATTCAATAATGAATGAGTACTCATGTAAGATCCTCTATATGATAAGATGGTTCATGGCAAGTGTCCCTTTAAACACGACCTTAGTATATATTTATCAATATTTGGATAAATACGGTACAGTAATGGCATTTATTTTGTGCCACATATATCATTGGAATTTTGATAATAACAGATTAGCATTCCTAACCTATACAAATATATCGCGTTTATTGTAAAACATACCTTGGGGTCAAAGGGAAGAATGTAAAAGTCAGCCATTGATAAAACCCCCCAAAATGTACCATACAACGTTGATTGACATTTGCATTTCCTTAACTGATTGTTTACATGCAAAGGTCGCTACAGCCGTCAATATCGTTGTTGTAATTAACATATTTGAACTGTAAGCGCCTTTTATGTGGTAAGCAGTCTTCAATATGAATACACTAAATTAACTTTTCAATAAATACAATTGAAATAAGATCTAAAAAAAGTGTGCATATTTGTAATAATTGACTATATGATGTGGTAACTGAAATTGTCATTCAGGTATACGTACTAAGTCGAGAATGCAATATGATAAGTTGCGGATGCAGGATTTTAGATAAAAGGGGAGTAACGTTTGAAAGAAAGAACTGACAAGCAAAAATACAATAACGCCCCAACTCGGTCCGTTTATACACTTTTCAGATTTTAGCGGTGCGGCGGAGGGAATGGGTCGCCGGATCCCCTTCCATCACTGAATCTGCGCCTAATGTTAATCATACGCATACAATGCTGGAATGATACAAAATTTGCATAATAAATCGGACAATTATTTCATAATTACGAACAAAAACATAGGTGCATACTAACGCAATGACGAAATAAGTATTTCTGTACAACAAAACGAGTTGTAGCATGGTCGCTGACATTTACTTTATAGTTGCACAGTTGTAAATCATTTAATTAAAAAAGAACACCTGTCAGAATGACTGGTGTACTCTAACTACCAGTTATCGGAAGTTAGAGCATGTATGAGACACAGATGAAATGGGCATGTGAAGGAGGCCATTGTGTCCACATCTGCCATTGTGTCCTATGTCCACATTTGCCATTGTGTCCGCGGATATAATGACCTAGGTGTGTGTCCGCAACGCAAATGTGTCGCGTGTCCGCAGGAGTCGTCTCAACTTAATAAATCGAGTGTGAAGTGGGATTTGTTTTCAATGTTTAGTAAATAATAAGTATATAACAGTGGTGTGGGGATATGAAAATCGCTAACTGAAATAGT
Source organism: Cyrtodaria siliqua (assembly GCA_037043455.1). Taxonomy (NCBI): domain Eukaryota; kingdom Metazoa; phylum Mollusca; class Bivalvia; order Adapedonta; family Hiatellidae; genus Cyrtodaria; species Cyrtodaria siliqua. Next base: position 62,817 of record JAWPHD010000120.1, on the reverse strand, counting down.
TTGACGCATTTCATCTCGTTTTATTGTACAGAACTACATGGTTAGAGATAAGTAACATTAAAAGAAATGTAGTCATATATTCAATACGCTTCATTATTGGGAGAAATAGTGACGACACACAAAGAAGATATGGTCATATGAAGATTCTTTTGTAACATATAAATCATATGACATTTTAGAACTATGCCATCATGTTTCTTAAAATGGCGGCTTCCATATTCGTTTAAGAACAACCTTTAAATGGTCACATCATCCGATTTTGATGATTCTTTCACCCTCTTCCAATGTTTCGATAACAAGCAGTAGTAAAGCTTGTTTGAATATATGCCTGCATTCCCTTTAACAATAGTCGAAAGATCTCGCTTATTTCCCATACTGTCGTATGAAGACAGGGTCAGTTTATTCCAACAGACGGTTAATTAAACTGAACTGAATGTTGTTTAACGGTTCATCAAAACAGTATAGGTTATTTAGAGCCGCCCCAGAGAGAGGGGAAGGATACATAGGAATCCGGGAACCTGCCCTACTCTTATTATCGAATAGATTTATATGGTTCTTTTACGTGCTCGGAGGTAGACCGATACACGGGACCGCCCGGTTTACGTCCTCATCCGACGGACGAGGCTAAGGGAAAGTGTCTTGCCCAAGAACACACCGACGGAACTACGGTTAATTAAACACTTTACTTAAACCTATATATTTTCTTTATTATAGTCTACATTAAGACACCGTAGGAGCCAAGTTGGATATTATATAAGCAGTGTGAACACTGCATGTAGCGCGCTCCAACATGAAATTAATATTGAACAGAAACTAACAACAATGAAAAGAACTTAGAAGGGCAACTACTCGCGGGGAAATTAGATGTTAATGCAAGTAGGATTTCTAGATCCTTGAGTTTATTCGCTGGTATTGAACATGTTGCTTAAAGCTACACGCTATACTTAAACTGATACTAACTCACGAATATGAATGTGTCACGGGTGAAGTAGTTTCAATTCAACGAACATCCAAAAATATAAGCCAGAAATCGATGCGTAACAGATCACGTATGATCTAGCCTTCGTACAGGTAACATCGATAGATATAGGCTTCTGGGTGTATTTCATAAAAAAAAAAAGAAAGAAAACTAACACGATATTGTTGCCCGGAAAACCTTACGGTGTTGTTTATAATACATGAAGATATTACCACTGCACCACGGAACTTTGTTGGTATATTGTAGCATTTCTAACACTAAATAGCACACCGTACAATCGAAATAGTCATTACGTAATACACACACGCGACATGACAGAGTTGTCCTTTCTGTAATTGGCTGTATCCACTTTTTGTACAAAATACGTTGGGATATATCTGCAATATTACGTGGAATCAGGTGTATATAATAGTGTAGTATAGGACATTTTTCATTATGAGTTTCTTTTTCCTTTAAGGGTGGCCACTGCTGAGGTTTTGGATTTTTGCACTTCCGGAAATTTACATTTGTTATATTTCAAAAATTATAATAAAACTGGAAAAAATAATTATACAGTAACGAACTTATGCCCAATAGGGATATTTAAGTGCAAAAAAAAATAAAAAAAAGATTTTTTTTTTACCTCACATTTTGTGCCCAAAATTGATAATTTTTAACATAAGCCAAAATGGGGGGTAGGGGTACAAAAGATGGTATTTCTCAAAAACCGTTTAAGATATTCACTTAATTTAAACTTTATTACAAAGACATGTGTTAGCATATACAGAGACAGGAATAAAAAGTATTTTCTTATTATTTGTTACAGACCTATGCCGTTATATGTCAGAGCTCGTCGAAATCTAAAAAAGCACATTTTTTTCTCAGTTTTTATTGAATATCTTTCTTATATGCACACCGACCCCCAATTTTTATTTTTTCATTCTAAAACTCAGGTCTTGTATATATTGTAGACAAAATATCTCAAAAAGTTTACTGTTCCTTTATCATGAAAAAGTTATTGATCACAAATTTAAAAATGCAATTTATAGTAAACTGGGTGGGGTAATGACAAGGGATGTACTAATTTTTCAGATGGTGATAAAAATACCACAACCCTTAATTTTTCATCCTAAAGTATGATCTATTACATTAAAAAAGACGGAAAATCGATACCTGTTCTGCAAACCACACTACACACATATAAGTTGTCATACACAATTTGCAGCTGATTCAGAATTTAAAACCACACTGTGAGAGTGTATTACTAAAGATTAATTTTGCGAAAAAGTTAATTCACCGACCCATCATTATTTTTCCAGAAACTAACTAGTAATATGTTAGTCTTCATTAAAAACAGGGAAATTAAAAATTCTTACTGTTCTGATATTCACCAGAGGGCACCCTTAAGTGTATTATAAAACACGCTATATCCAGCACAAATACTTAAAGAAACTAACTCGCCAAATAACGACAAAATTACACTACAAAACCATTTATCAAAACTCTGTCCAGGTGTTCAGGTCATACTATAATGTATATGTGCCAACTGAAAGTATAGATTTACTCACGGGTTCCTTGATTGAATATGCGTACAATAATTGGTAACTCTTTATTCCACGCTCCAGTTTTGGGGTTTGGCCTGTCTGGTTAAAGCTGTGTATATTGTGTCTATAAAGTTATGTACATACATCTAGTCTAGATCATCTGCGACGCTTGCTTATTTTGAAGACACACGTCTAGAACAGTTCTCCTAAACATAGTTTGAAGTTTGTCGAGGTTCTGGTATCGTTTCTGATTGGCTGAGACAGAAACACCTGTTATCCAAGATATACAGAAAGGCAGAAAGACAATACATTTTTAAATAAACAAGGAGGGAAACTTCATCATTATATCGACGAACTAAATGCGGATGGTCAGAAATACTTTCATTAAAAAACAATAATTACAGTCACGCCCTTCCGGTTTCATTTTTTTCCTGCACAAACGGTAAAGACGTTTGTATTCACAATCAAGCGTCGAAGATGATCAAGACTAATATACACCTCGTTGTCAGTAGGTTAGAAAATCTGTTGTAAAATGCGCCTGTTGATGTCAGCATAGGAACATTAAATCCTGTAATTGTACATTAATCAGTTTCATATCTTATTCTTATCTCCTTTGGCACCTATCAGTTCACACATATCGAAGGGTCATACGACACAATATTTTATCTAATTTAAAGCGATAAGAGATATACTTGACTTACTATTTCATTATAAACATAACCCTTCTATGCGATGGTGATCATCTTCTTGAAGATATGCTTCTTAAGCTTTGCCCTAGCGGCAGCGCGTGCCAATCCGCGCGTGCACACGAATGTCGGAGTAATTGAGGGTCTCTCAACGAACGCTACCTTCAATGGTGTACATAAACCGGTACTTCAGTTTTTGGGGATACCATTCGCAGAAGCACCAGTTGGACATTTAAGGTAAGCCGATTTCATTCGCAGACCGTGGCTAGGCGTTACGACGATCTCCGGCCGCGAGCCAGGTGAATCTATTCGTGGTTACGCCGATCTTCGCCAGGTGAACCTATTTGTGGCTATTTTAATCCTTGATTTTTTATCCTTTCATGAATATGTCACGTTTCTAACAAAATATCAAGAACTGGAACATTACGAAGCATGATCCCGAATAATTACTTGATTGGGCGACTACGTACGATTGAGAAAATTGTACCTTGACCACGTGTTCTATATTTAAAAAGAAGTCATTGTCATTGATCTACTAGTGGATTTTGTAAGTAGGTCACAGTGATATATTGACCTACTAAAAGTAGACATATTTGACCTTTTGTATTGGGGCAACCCTAAATAACGTAAGATGTGCCGTTAAACAGCAATTCAGTTCACTTTATTCACTACTTGAACAGGTTCAGCAAGCCAGTTCCCAAATCTCCATTTACAACCGCCTACAATGCCACGTCACTTGGGCCAGCATGTCCCCAAAATACGTACCTCAGTGGAGATAAGTCATTAAACAGCACAATAGCAGAAGATTGCCTGCGACTCAACATCTACGTTCCCGGTGCGACTACATCCGTGACCAAGCTTCCGGTCATGGTTTGGATATACGGAGGTGGATTTGTTTTCGGTGCCTCTCATTACTACGACGCTAGCGTCCTTAGCACGTTTAATGACGTCATAGTTGTGACGCTTAATTACCGACTATCTGTGTTCGGATTTCTTAGCACGGGCGACAGCAGCTCGCGGGGTAACTACGGTCTTTGGGACCAACATGTTGCTATAAAGTGGGTACATGACAACATAGCAGCGTTCGGCGGAGACGCTGGCAAGCTCACTATTTTTGGAGAGTCCGCTGGATCCGCAAGTGTATTCTATCAAGCAACTTTTCCAGGAAACAAGAATCTCTTTCAAAAAGCAATAGGAGAAAGTGGTACAACCTTAGCACCATGGGCTTTCAGTGACTTTGGGAATACTAGCACGTGGAGACATAACTTAGAATATTTTGCAAACAAGGTTGGCTGTGACGTCTCCAGAAGCGAGCCTTTCGTAGCGTGTTTGCGAAATCTACCCTTTGAAACCATAATGACCGCTCTTTCAGTAGACGAATTATTTCTTGAGCTAAGCTTCAGATTCACTCCAGTCGTGGACGGTGAGTTTGTCAAAGTTTCCCCACAGACTGTGTTTACCGGTAAAGACGTATCCTCTATTGAGCCGTTAGAGATGTTCAAAAGTGTGGATGTGATGACTGGAGTGAACAGCATGGATGGGGCCTCAACGGTAGTATCAACGTGGAATCTTGTGGTGCAGCAGTACACACACACATCTATAGATGACGGATGTCCTAGACAGGTATTTGAAAACGTCATCGTCCCTGCTGTTACCAAGGGCCTGTTTGGTAAAGATCTGCCGGCTGTTGATGCAGTCATAAAATTTGAATACACCGACTGGACAGATCCGGACAACGCCAATAAAACTAGGAGTCGGCTAATAGATTTATCAAGCGACTACACCTTCTTTGTCCCAGCAATACGAGCTGCAAACAAGCATTCTGAAATAAACCTAAATAACAACATTGCAAACACCTCGAATACCTACTTCTATCAGTTCTCCCACCGTCCGTCCTATGACAGAAACGCCGACTGGGTAACCGGGGCAACACATGCTACTGAACTGGGGTTTGTGTTTGGCTTTCCCGATTCCTTAGCACGTGCAGTTGGGGCGACATATATACCGACGACAGTCGCGGAACGAGAGCTGTCTGGAGAAATGATGACTCTATGGACAAACTTTGCCAAAACAGGGTAAGTAGATTCTTTCTTGAATCGCTTTTTAAGGAGTGCTGGAAAACTCTATCTCACCCTAAGGTCAGATAAAAGCCAGGTGCTGTCAACAATGCCGTCGATACCATCAACAATGCCATAATGTCACTGCGTAAATAAACGTATAAAACATTTATTTTTGTTAAAGTCAACGCGAAAAATTTCGAACAGTATGCAAAAGTAAAGTATTGGCTATATATATATATTATACTATGTCGTCCTAAAATTCCCATCAGTACTTCTTTTAAACTAGAGGCCTAATTATAAAGATCCAGATTTTTTATTTGACCAACAACAATGTCAATCTCAAAACATATTAAATTATTGTCATTAACGGCGGATGATGCATGTTGTAGCGGAGACCGGAAATGACCTATATTTCGTCGAAAGTAGGACACAACCACCCGAAATTTTGCGCATGATGTTAGATGAATATTAGGAACATTCTGGTGGCGTTTGGTAAAAATATTAGATAGTTATGTCGCAGCAGAGAATGGACGTGACCTATATTTTGTCAAAATACGTCACAGTGACTTGACATTTTTCACATAACGTTATATGCACATAAGGAACGTTCTGGTGAAGTTTTGTGAAACTCCCGGAAGAAAGAAGCAAGATAAGCATGTCGTGGCGGAGACCGTACATGACCTATATTTTGTGAAAAGTTGGTCACAGCGACCAGAAATGTTGCACATGATGTTAGATGCATAACGGAACATTCTGGTAAAGTTTGACGAACATTCTATGAGAAAGAAGCAAGATATGCACATCGTAGCGGACAGCGGACGTGACCCATATTTCATCAAGTAGGTCACAGCACCCTGAAATATGCACATGATGTTAGTTCCATATAAGGAACATTCTGGTGAAGTTTGATGAAAATCAAGAAAGAAGATAGATACACATGTCGCAGAGGAGACTGGACATGACCTACATTTTGTCAAAAGTAGGTCATAGCTACCCGTAATTTCGTATATGAGGTAAGGTGCATATAAGGAACATTCTGATGAAGTTTGGTGAACATCCTGCAAGAAAGAAGCAAGATACACATGTCGTAGAAGAGACCGGATATGACCTATATTTCATCGAAAGTATGTCACAACGACCCAACGTTTTGCACATGATGTTAGATGTATATAAGGAACATCCTGGTGAAGTTTTGCGAACATCCTGCAAGAAAGAAGATAGATAAACATGTCTTAGAGAAGACCGGACGTGACCTAAATTGTGTAGAAAGTAGGTCACAGCAACCCGAAATTGTGCTTGTGATGTTGGATCCATATTATAATCATTTTGGTGGATTTTGGCGAACATCCTGTATTTAACGAAGATATTAAGAAATGAAAATCGGACTCACGGACTAACGAACGGACGGAATACCTGACACCTAGACGACTTTTTGATCGCTAAGTCGAGATCCGTAAACGGGTTCAACAAAAATTGCAATACCTTACTCATAACAATATTTACTGAGCAGACACCATTCTTTCTATTTTTAGTAACGGTGACATTGACCTTAAACCCAGTGGCCCCAAATGCTATCCCAACCTTTTTTTTCATAAAAGCTGCCAACTCAGCAAGTTTCGTAGCACAGCGACCTTGACATTGAATGCACCCCAAATGCAATACCAACCTTCCGTTCCATATTAGGTACCTACCCAGCAAGTTTCGGTGCAATACATAACTGCTAACAAAAGTTACGTAGAAGAAACCAATTTTCATGTTTTAGTAACAGTGACCTTGACCCCAGTAGCCCCAAACGCAATCCCAATCCTCCTTCCTATATAAGTTACATACCCCGCAAGTTTCATTGCAATCCCTAATTTCTAACAATAGATATTGAACAGAAACCATTTTTCTATTTTTAGTAACAGTGGCCTTGTCCTTAAACCCAGTGACCTCAACTTCATTACCAACCTTTCTTCCCCGGAAGCTACCTACCCAGCAAGTTTTGTCACAATATATCACTCCAAACACAAGTTATTAAGCGGAAACCATTTTTTTTATTTGTAGTAACAGCGACCTTGACCGTGATCCCAGTGGCCCCAAATGCAATCCCAACCCATGTTTCTTTATAAGCTACATACCCTGCAAGTTTCATTGCAAAACATTTTTCAACAAATGTTATCAGGCAGAAACCATTTATTTTTATTTTTAGTAACAGTGACCTTGACCTTGAACCCAGTGACCCCAATTTCAATCCCAAACTTCCTTACAGCAGAAGCTAAATACCAAGCAAGTTTCGTCACAAAACCTCGCTCCAAACAAACGTTATTGAATGGAAAACATGTTTTTTCATTTTTAGTAACAGTGACATTGACCTTAACCCCAGTAGCCCCAATTTAAACCGACCTTCCTTTCCATTTAAGCTAATAAACCTGCAAGTTTCATCTGATTCCTTACAAAAGTTAGTGAACGGAAACCATGAGTTTGACCCAAGTTCCCAATATAGCATATATATTACTGCTTTAAAAAAGATATATATTGCGTCTTTAAAAAAGACCACGGGCCATAACTCAGGTGTTACTTGTCTAATCTGGCTGGTTCTCAGACGAGCTTTCATTGATATCAACAATCTGTTAAAGTTTCAAAAAGGTCGGATGGAAAAATGAAGGCCCTAACGAGGCCAAATTATAGCATATTTCAGAAAATCAAGGGCAATAACTCCAGTGTTACAGGTCCGATCTAGCTGGTTTTTGAACTCGCCCGAGCTGTTATTGATATTAACAATCTGGCAAAGTTTGGTAAATATCGGACGAAAAGGTGTTAGAGTGTTGACATCAAAATGTTAACGCATTTTTCAATAATTCAAGGGCCATAACTCCGGTGTTACTTGTTCGATTTGGCTGGTTTTCGAAATCCTCTGAGCTTGTATTGATATAAATACAATGGCAAGTTTTCTAAAGATCAAATACAAAATGAAGGTGCTAGAGTGTAAACAATGCTTAATATGGCATTTTTCAGCAAAACGAAGGCCATGACTCTAGTGTTACTAATTCGAACTGGCTGGTTTTCAAACGCAGCCGAACTTTCATTAATATAAAGACACTGGCAAAGTTTCGTAAATATCCGAATAATAATGAAGTACCTATCGCGTAAACAAGACAAACGTTAACGGACGGACGATGGACGATGGACGACAACGGACAACTCACCATCGCATAAGCTCTACTGTCCTGCCTTCGGCAAGTAGAGCTAAAACATAATATCAACGTGTCAAACTTATGCAAAAGTGGATCCGTATATGGCCGAAATGTTTTGCATCAGTAACTAAAATCTCCTACCAACTTCGCAACTATGTTGAAGTATCTATTTAAGCGAAGATAAATAAAATCGAGACAGCCACATATACTAAAATTTACAAATATATACGTAAAGAACGGTATAATTAACATGTTTTGTTCCATTACAACAACAACTGAATAATGTTGGAGTAGTATATAAATATATTAAATACAATGGGATGAATGTGTCAAATCTATGTCAAAAGATGGACCAGCCTTGGCACAAAGAGAAAGAAGAAGCGTCTAGATCCAACTATGATAAAACTGGTACCAGGGCCTGTATTAGCGTTCAACTGTTTCTTGAGAACCTTGACCGGAAATAAAAACTGAAATCAGTACATAGGCTTGTACTCGTATGGGAAGGTAAAACACAATCGGTCTGGTAGGAACATTCCAACACTCAGTAACTCTGTTTTAATTGGAGCCCCAGTTTCGATAAAACAGTTACACCTTGTGTTGGAATTCTCGATATTCACCTGATACCCATGAAATAATTCATATAATATATTATATTAAGTAATAGATAGATTCTGGGCTCAGCGAGTTGGTTTATTTAAACACAGAGATGGGCGTAGCCCCTCGAGGTGTTTAAATAATCAAAGAGCGGAGACATAATCTACCTTTTTTGTAGCATGGTGTACTTAGTAATAACGTCCGTACTCTAATTTCCTCTATCTGGTAATTGTAGTACGGTATAGCCACGCCCCTTTAGTTACCCTAAATTAAACGATTTAATGATTTGCATTCATCAAAGGAAACGTCATCGACCATGATACAAATACTGAAAATGGGATCCCTTGGAAGCATCGAACACAAACTAGACAGAAAAGCTTTAGACTCGGTCAGTTGAGTCTGTTCATGAGAGGTAATATAAGGTACAGCACCTCTCACGCTCCTTAGCACCGCCTTAAGCCGTATTCTTCTTTAAAGCCACACATATTGGGATCGATGCTCCCAAAAGACCGGTAAGTAATAACACTACTGATTTGTAATCGGGCGACATCTTACAGGCGCCACAAAACACTAAACAAACGCTAGTATGAATGTTAATAAATACTGAAAAGTGGATCCCCTGGAAACACAATCAAAAAAGTGGCCTTCTCGGACCTGACCCGAGTCTACGGTAATATAAGGTCACCTGGCTTAAGCGGTATTCTTCTATAAAGCCGCAATGAATGAGATCGATGATCCCAAATGGACCAGTAACCACACCTTCTCATTCAGCAACAAACCCACCCATTCACCAACCTAAGCTCGAATTCACCATCCCAACCTCTCATTCACCAACGCACAATCTCATTCACAGAAATATCCTATCTGGCCTATAATATATCAACTTACCCATCCGTTTACCAGCCCCCTCTCATTCACCATCCAATCCTCCCATTCACTAGCATTCCCCTCATTTACCAACCCAACCATCAATTTACCAGCCCCCTCTGAACACCATCCCACCCTCTCAATAACAAGCATCACTCTGATTCACCTTCCCACCCTCTCATTAACCTTCCCACCCTCTCACTTACCAGCATCACTCTCATTTACCAAGCCATCCCTCCATTCAGCAGTCCCCGTAGATTCACCATCCCACCATGTCATTCACCATCCCACCCTCTCATTCACCAGCATCACTCTCATTTACCAACCCGCCTCTCATTCACCAGCCCCCTCTGATTCACCATCCCACCCTCTCATTCACCATCCCACCCTCTCATTAACAAGCATCACTCTACTTTACCAACCCACCAATCTTATTAACCAGCCCCCACTCATTCACCATCCCACCCTCTCATTAATAAGCATCCCTCTACTTTACCAATCCACCCATCCATTCACCAGTCCCCTCTCATTTACCATCACACCATCTCATTCACCAGCATCACTCTCATTTACCAACCCACACAACCATTCATCAGCAACCTCTGATTCACCATCCCACCCTCTCATTCACCATCCTACTCTCTCATTCACCAGCATGACTCTCATAAACCAACCCACTCATCCATTCACCAGCCCCCTCTCATTCACAATCCTACCCTCCCATTCACCATCCCACCCTCTTATTCACCATCCCACGCTCTCATTCAACAGCATCACTCTCATTTACCAACAAACCCATCCATTCACGAGCGCCCTCTGATTCACCATCCAACGCTCTCATTCACAATCACACCCTCTCATTCACCAGCATTACTCTCATTTACCAACCCACCAGTCTTATTAACCAGCCCCCACTCATTCACCATCCCACCCTCTCATTAACAAGCATCCCTCTACTTTACCAATCCACCCATTAATTCACCAGTCCCCTCTCATTTATCATCCCACCCAACCATTCATCAGCTCGCTCTGATTCACCAGCCCCCTCTAATTTACCATCCCATCCTCTCATTCACCAGAATCACTCTTATTTACCAACCCACACAACCATTCATCAGCTCCCTCTGATTCACCATCACACCCTCTCATTCACCAGAACCACTCATCACCAACCCACCCATCCATTCACCGGTCCCCACTGATTCACCATCCCACCCTCTCACTCACCATCCCATCCTCTCATTCACCAGCATGACTCTCATTTACCAGCCCACCTATCCATTCACCAGCCCGCTCTGATTCACCATCCCAACCTCCCATTCATTATCCCACCCTCTCATTATCAAGCATCCCTCTACTTTACCAACCCACCCATCCATTCATCAGCACCCTCTGATTCACCACCCCAACCTCTCATTTACCATCACACCCTCTCATTTACCACCCCACCCTCGCATTAACAAGCATCATTTACTTTACCAACCCACCCATCCATTTACCAGCCCCCTCTGAACACCATCCAACCCTCTCATTAACAAGCATCACTCTACTTTACCAACCCACCTCTCATTCATCAGCCCCCTCTGATTCACCTTCCCACCCTCTCATTCACCTTCCCACCCTCTCACTTACCAGCATCACTCTCATTTACCAACCCACCCCTCCATTCACCAGTCCCCGTAGATTCACCATCCCACCATGTCATTCACCATCCCACCCTCTCATTCACCAGCATCACTCTCATTTACCAACCCACCTCTCATTCACCAGCCTCCTCTGATTCACCATCCCATCCTCTCATTCACCATCCCACCCTCTCATTAACCATCCCACCCTCTCATTAACAAGCATCACTCTACTTTACCAATCCACCCATCCATTCACCAGTTCCCTCTCATTTACCATCACACCCTCTCATTCACCAGCATCACTCTCATTTACCAACCCACACAACCATTCATCAGCAACCTCTGATTCACCATCCCACCCTCTCATTCACCATACTACCCTCTCATTCACCAGCATGACTCTCATAAACCAACCCACTCATCCATTCACCAGCCCCCTCTCATTCACAATCCCACCCTCCCATTCACCATCCCACCCTCTCATTCACCATCCCACGCTCGCATTCACCATCCCACCCTCTTATTCACCATCCCACCCTCTTATTCCACAGCATCACTCTCATTTACCAACAAACCCATCCATTGACGAGCCCCCTCTGATTCACCATCCAACGCTCTCATTCACCATCACACCCTCTCATTAACCAGCATTACTCTCATTTACCAACCCACCAATCTTACTAACCAGCCCCCACTCATTCACCATCCCACCCTCTAATTAACAAGCATCCCTCTACTTTACCAATCCACCCATTCATTCACCAGTCCGCTCTCATTTACCATCCCACCCAACCATTCATCAGCTCGCTCTGATTCACCAGCTCCCTCTGATTCACCATCACACCCTCTCATTCACCAGAATCACTCATCACCAACCCACCAATCCATTCACCGGTCCCCACTGACTCAACATCCCACCCTCTCACTCACCATCCCACCCTCTCATTCACCAGCATGACTCTCATTTACCAGCCCACCATCCATTCACCAGCCCCCTCTGATTCACCATCCCAACATCCCATTCACCATCCCACCCTCTCACTAACCATCCCACCTCATTCACCAGCATGACTCTCATTTACCAACCCACCCATCCAATAACCAGCCCCCTCTGATTCACCATCCCACCCTCCCATTCATTATCCCACCCTCTCATTATCAAGCATCCCTCTACTTTACCAACCCACCCATCCATTCATCAGCACCCTCTGATTCACCACCCCAACCTCTCATTCACCATCACACCCTCTCATTTACCATCCCACCCTCTCATTAACAAGCATCCTTTACTTTACCAACCCACCCATCCATTCACCAGCCTCCTCTCATTTACCATCCCATCCTGTCATTCACCAGCCCCCCTCTCATTCACCATACCATCCTATTCTGACATTCGAACTCTCACTGAACCAATCCTCATTACCTTAGTTAAACAATGTATTGCTTATCTTGATTAATACATACTTTTCAATAATTCGCCAAGTCAGTCAATGAAGGTACACCAAATGTTATTATGTATTTACTTACCTACTTTCTTGTTTGTTAAACACGGATGAACAAGTTTACTACAATATTTTACATTTCAGCGATCCAAATATTCCTGTTCAAGTTCCGAGTACGTACTGGCCCAAGTACGACACAGCAAACCGGAAGTATATGGATCTTGACCTCGGACTTTCTCGATCATCCGTCAAACAGCAACTTACTTCCGGTCGTTATGCATTCTGGGAATACTTAATTCCAAACGTCGTTAATATGACAGTGACATAGGTCGAACTTGTAATGATTTGGTACACTGAATAAAGAACGAAATAGCATCATTTTCAGACTGTGTCCTTTATTCCTGAATGTGTTACTGCTCTGAGTCACGTCCATATACCCATCTTCCACTGTCATCTATCTGTTCTGAAAACATCAAATACATGTTTAGAATTAGCAATATCGATGTCTACGACTCTGGGAACAAAACTCCATACGTACTGTCGGATATAAAGTATATATAGTATATCTTGGTATTTCTGTTTATTTAGATATAAATACCACGAATTTGATTACATAGACATACTCTCTCTTATTTTAAATCTTATATAAGGAAAGAAGGAATTATTTTATAAGTATTATATAATGAAGAAATTATTATGTATGTCTTGTGTAAAGAAGGAATTGTTATATGTGTCTTGTATAAAGAAGGAATTATTTAATAAGTCTTATATAAAGAAGAAAACATTATTTATGTCTTTAGTAAAGAAGGAATTATTTTATAAGTGTTATATAAAGTAGGAATTATTTTATGAGTCCTTAAATAAAAAGGAATTATTTTATAAGTCCTTATATAAAGAAGGATTTATTATTTATGTCTTTAGTGAAGAAGGAATTATTTAATAAGTCTTATATAATGAAGTAATTATAAGTCTTAGAAAAGGAAGGAATTATTTTATAAGTCTTTTATAAAGAGGGAATTATTTTATGTCTTATATAAAGAATGAATTATTTTATAAGTCTTATATAAAGAGGGAATTATTTTATAAGTCATATATAAAGACGGGATTAATAAGTCCTTATATAAAGAAGGAATAATTTTATGTCTTATATAAAGAAGGAATTATTTTATAAGTCCTTATATAAAGAAGGAATTATTTTATAAGTCTTATATAAAGAAGGAATTATTTTATAAGTCTTATCTAAAGAAGGAATTATTTAATAAGTCCTTATATAAAAAAGGAATAATTTTATAAGTATTATGTTAATAAGGAATTATTTTATAAGTCTTATATAAAGAAGGAATTATTTTATAAGTCTTATATAAAGAAGATTTTATAAGTCTTATATAAACAAGGAATTATTTTATAAGTCCTTATATAAAGAAGGAATTATTTTATAAGTCTTATATAAAGAAGGAATTATTTTATAAGTCCTTATATAAAAAAGGAATAATTTTATAAGTATTATGTTAATAAGGAATTATTTTATGTCTTATATAAAGAAGGAATTATTTTATAAGTCTTATATAAAGAAGGAATTACTTTATAAGTCTTATATAAGGAAGAAATTATTTTATATATCTTATATAAAGAAGGAATTATTTTATAAGTCTTATATAAACAAGGAATTATTTTATGTCTTATATAAAGAAGGAATTATTTTATAAGTCATATATAAAGAAGGAATTATTTAATAAGTATTATGTTAATAAGGAAGTATTTTATAAGTCTTATCTAAAGAAGGAATTATTTTATAAGTGTCTTATATCAGGGACTGTAGATAGAATGAATTTGCTTATATAAAGATGGAATTAGAACTTTTGGGGGAATTTAAATTCATAAAATAATAACTATATCATAATAAGTGAAGTTGTAGTGCCACGCAATACATTGTCCCTTACCGGATATTCGTTTACATTACCAGAGACAATATTAAGCTATTAATCGGAAACCAATGTTCTGTTTATAATAACGACCTTAACCTCTATCAAATGACCAGCATAGTAATTTCAAGCTTCCTTTCCATGAGCAGCACCTTTTGGTAAAGTTTCGTTAAAATCAATCATGGGAAACAAACGTTATTTATCGGAAATAAATTTTCTAATAATAGTAAAAGTGAATTTGACCTTAGACCAATTGACCTGAATTTCAGTGCAGAGACCCACCAGAGACAACATAAAGATATAAATCTGAAACCAATTTTCTGTTTATAGTAACAATGATCTTAACCTTCTATAACATGACCAGAATAGCAATCTCAAGCTTCCTTTCCATGAGCAAAGTTTCGTTAAAATCCATCATGGGAAATAAACGTTATTTATCGGAAATCAATTTTCTAATAATAGTAAAAGTGACCTTGACCTTAGACCAATTGACCTGAATATCAATCGCAAGCTTTCTTTCAGTGAGTCGCACCGGTTGGTAAAGTTTCTTTAAACTCCCTCAAAGGAAACAATAGTTACTGATCTGAAACCAATTTTCTATTATTTGTTTTATAGTGTAGATTAATTTTCCAAGAGAAATATATTTGTAGATAATTTTTCCAAGAGAAATATATTAATACAATTTTGTTTCAGTTCAACATGTAAAAATAAATACGTGTTATATTCGCATAGAGACCTTTGTCATTGACATGCCATGGTTAGAGGCTACAGCAGTTGTATATTGTCAAAGTAAATTGTCAGTAGTAACATACACTCAAGTGATATGAAAACGCAACACGGGAATTTCCGCTATATATTGTATATACTGCACACTTAATTGCACATAATATTCCAAAGAAATCCCAAGATGTTTTTTAAAAAGAAAGTTGCAGTTAACTAGAGAAAGGACATAACTGTGATGTTGTTGACGTTTTAATCACACTACACTTTGTAACAAGAACTTCATAACTGTTGAAGTAGCTCTTTGAAAGATTGAGCTAGTTCAGTACTGTATTTAACGTAAATAGCTTGCAAAATGTTGCATCCTAAGTTTGCTCACATGATTGAGCCAAACGCGTACTCTGTGAATAATGAAACATTGAAGGAATACTATTTGCTGTATTATTTGTTGTTTTAGTATTTTTTCCAAAAAGAAAGGTCTTACGTAGCCATGTACCATTCGATTAAAAGCAGCATATTGTACATACAATATATAGCGGAAATTCCCGTGTTGCGTTTTCATATCACTTGAGTGTATTTATTAACACCTACGCCGGTTATCTGTCAAGGAGAATGGTTCTATATCTTAGACAGCTTGACATATTTACATTATCAAGGTATCTAACGGCATGACACGCTTAGACTTCTTTAATATAAATACTGCCTGAAATTGTGTGTTATATAATTAACTAGCCGAGTTGTGAAGCAAGGACGGTCTGTCATTATGAAAATGTAGAATAGGGAAACGTGACTGTTTCAATTCTGCTCTTTCTCTAACATAGGAGTCTGTTGCTATATCGCTTTTGCACCGCCCATGTTTCTTTATCAATCTATCCGGAACACTCCTAGCGGCTGCACTTGTTGTGCCACCTGATCTAAGTGAATGTAGTCCGAACTTAGATTTATCTAAACCAATTTTAGACACATTGTGTAGAAATATATCAAAAACATAATCTGCTTAGTCAACAAGGATTTACCTCCCTTGTTAAATCGTTGGTTTCACCTAATATGAATTGTATCCGTACAATTAAAGTATGCATTCACAAAATGGTATATATTAGAAAATGCATTGCATTCCACAGTCAACAATCATTGCATTTCGCAATCAACGATCATTGCATTTCGCAGTTAGTAATCACTGCATCCCGCAATCAAGAATTCATGGCATACTGCAATAAATAATCATCGCATACCGTAGTTGACAATCACTGTATACCAGAGTCAACAATCACTTCATTCCGCAGTCAACAATCACTGCATTCTGCAGTCAACAATCACTGCATTCCAGAGTAATCACTGCATTCCGCAGACAACAATCTCTAATTCCGTAGTCAACAATCACTCCATTCCGCATGTAACGATCACGATAACTGCATTCCACAGTCAACAATCACTACATTTTGCATTCAACAATCACTGCATTCCGCAGTCAATAATCACTGCATTTCGCAGTTAATAATCACTGCATTCCGCAGTTAACAATCACTGCATTCGCAGTTAAACAATCACAACATTCCGCAGTCAACAATCACTACATTCCGCAGTCAACAAACACTGCCTTCCGCATTCAACACTGCAATCCGCGGTCAACAATCACTGCATTCCGAAGTCAACACTGCATTCCGCAGTCAAAAATCACTGCATTCCGCAGTCAAAAATCACTGTATTCCGCAGTTCACAATCACTACATTCCGCAGTTAACAATCACTGTTTTCCGCAGTTATTAATCACTGTTTTCCGCAGTCAACAATCACTGCCTTCCGCAGTCAACACTGCATTCCGCGGTCAACAATCACTGCATTCCGCAGTCAACACTTCATTCCGCATTCAAACTATCACTGCATTCCGCAGTCAACAATCACTGTATTCCGCTGTTCACAATAACTGCATTCCGCAGTTAACAATCACTGTTCTACGAAGTTAACAATCACTGCATTGCGCAGTCAACAATCACTGCATTCCTCATTCAATAATCACTACATTCCTCAGTAAACAATCCTACATACCTCGGTCAAAAAGCACTGCATTACTCGGTCAACAATCACTGCATTCCGCAGTCAACAATCACTCAATTCAGCAGTTAACAATCACTAAATTCCGCAGACAACAATCACTGCATTCCTCGGTCAACAATCACTGCATTCCGCAGTCAACACTCATTGCATTCCTCAGTCAGCACTCACTGCATTCCGCAGTCAACGTCAACAATCACTGCATTCCGCAGTCAACGATCATTACATTCCTCAGTCAACACTCACTGCATTCCGCAGTTAACAATCACTGCATTCCTCGGTCAACAATCACTACATTCCGCAGTCAACAATCACTACATTCCGCAGACAACAATCACTGCATTCCTCAGTCAAAAATCACTGCTTTCCTCGGTCAACAATCACTGCATGCCGCAGTCAACGTCAACAATCACTGCATTCCGCAGTTAACGATCTCTACATTCCTCAGTCAACAACCACTGCATTCCGCAGTCAATACTCACTACATTCTTCAGTCAACAATCACTGCATTCCGCAGTTAACATCACTGCATTCCGCAACCAATAATATCTACATTCCTCAGTCAACAATCAATGCATTCCGCAGTTAACAAGCTCTACATTCCTCAGTCAACAACCACTACATTCCGCAGTCAACAATCACTGCATTCCTTAATCAACAATCACTACATTCCGCAGTCAACGATCACTGCATTCTTCAATCAACAATCACTGCATTCCGCAGTTAAACAATCGCTACATTCTTCAGTCAACAAGCACTGCATTCCGCAGTCAACGATCACTGCATTCCGCAGTTAACAATCACTGCATTCCGCAGTCAATAATCACTACATTCCTCAGTCAACAATCACTGCATTCCGCATTTAACGATCACTGCATACCTCAGTCAACAATCACTGCATTCCGCAGTCAACAATCACTGCATTACGCAGTTAACGATCACTTCATTCAGCTGTCAACAATCACTGCATTCCGCAGTTAAACAATCACTGCCGTCCGCAGTTAATAATCACTGCATTCCGCAGTTAACAATCACTGCGTTCCGCAGTTAACAATCACTGCATTTTAGCAAAAATACTTATCATTTATCTTCCTAATGTCGGCAGCTGAGGAACCAGCGGCAATTTGTCCTTCCGGTAGTCTCCCAAGCTCTACACTCATGACAGAGGTAACCCTGTATCCGCACGAGAAGCAGCCGTCTCTATGTGTACTTTGTCTGGGTTGGCCACGAAAAAACGTGGAGGGTCATATCCGTGGCTGCATCACTGGAAGTAGTAGTTTCGCTCCCCATAAAATAAGAAGTACGCTTGTAATGAACTGCATCCGTTTTAGGCTTAAAAGTGGTTGCTTTTAAGTCTCTTAACAGTCCTGGCCTCGGCCTATTTGAGCTGTTTTTCATCCTCGCTATCGGACCCAAACGTGGCATTTCGTACTCATTGACGGTAGACCAGCTTCCGAGGGAAATGTCTGCAACTTGAATCAATTTTTTTGTATGTTTACTTTAGAAATAAAACCTTCCAATGTTTTCAAAGTGTCAGCAGGGATGTAAGACCTAGCAACCACTTCTAGTCCGTACACAATATCGTTGTTGAATGAATATTGAATCCTATTAGACTCTTTCTTGAACTTAGGAAGAGGCTGCTCCTTAGTTTTTAAAACTCAAGTCTTTCTTAAATTATTTTAACTAATTAACAATAGTAACAAGTTGTATACTCAGTTGCAAAAGAAATGGACACTTTGAACGTTTTACTTTACACCATATCCTCTTTATCAAGCGACAGTCCCTTAATAATTCGACTTAATGAAAAACAAATGACAACATGATATTGGCAATGGAATGGTAAAAACTTTGGTACCAAACATGGCATATTCATTTTGGAATTTGTCAATTTAATTCTAAAACAACTTTATACAATTAAATCTAAACACAACTCAGTGTCCACTTTTTTTTGCAACTGAGTATAGAGCAAACTACGGAAACGCGCAGTAATAACAAAATAGTTAAATAGCGGAAATACTAAAGGAAACTTCAGTTGCATCCCCGCCGAAATGCAGAAGGAAACTTCAGTTGCATCCCCGCGGAAATGCAGAAGGAAACGTCAGTTGCATCCCCGCGGAAATGCAGAAGGAAATAGTAGCTTATAACATACATCGTCGAGAGGAGGAAATAATTAGAGGTTATTATATGACTAAGGCATGCCTCTTGGTCATATTGATTATCCAGCGCCAATATGACCAAGAGGCATACCTTAGCCATATAATTAAATATTACCTTTTTATGACATATTTAACTAAGTATCCAAAACAAAACAAAAACAGTTTTTTTACAGATATTTGCGTATGATTATCACGCCACCTGAACAAACTCAAATAATTACATGTAATCGAATAATTACATTTAATTAAATAATTACAGCAAATAAATGCATTTTTAACAAATAATGTTCTTATAAAAAAATAATTATGATCTACTTCTTGAATACAATGGTGACAGCATGGTTGAATCTGCAGTTGGTAAACAGCGATTGTGGTTGGTAATATTGTCTTGTCAGTTTCACGCTGCCCACTGGACTTTGAATTAACGGCAAATCAATGACATTTGGAATGTTTGATTCATTTTCTTCTTCAAACTACTTTATAATATGCAATGCATTTTCAATTTCTTGGGAGGCAGAATGTAATTCCTCGTCAGAATCAGCTTCTTCAACGCCATTGGCATCAGCTCTTGCAGAGAGTCATGGGACAGAAACCACTGAATCGGACTGGACTGTGTGTCTTAATCCTCGACTAGTATCAGAATGACCATGGACAATGGTTGACATTTATATTTGTTTGTCTAAGTTTAAGGAGTTATAATGATTTAATGACAGAAGGTTTTTGTGTCCTGACAATTGTGCAACCTCAGTTGGTGGTCTGTTTGTATCAAGCAATTTTGTTATGCATGCTTTTCTACCGGAGTGATTTACGTGTCGTGATGTAAATCCAGCTTTCTCGCTCATTGTTTTGGCGATCTGTCCAGGTTTATTTTTGCCCGTAGGAGCACATACGAACCGCAGGGCTCCATTCTTACAATTTCGTCCAAAGTGTGGATTAGTAGAAAGTTAGAAATTTGAATCTGGTTGACAGATACATTCAGGTCTCTTGTCTGCACATGCCTTATAAAGGCTCACAGGACAATATGGGTCACCTGAATAAGATACAAAACAAATAGAGAGAGAGTTGAAAAACACAAAGAATCATTTGAAAATATATGATTATATAATTATTATTATTAATATTTCTCTAAACATGAATAAAGATTTCACTCTAGGGAATGTAACTTCTCCTCCTTTAGGTCTAAATCCATACATGATTTTAGGGGGTAAGGGGAAGGATTTTGTGGGGTCATACCTACAAAAGCAGGATTTTAAAATTAGTAATGCTATATTATGATGACAAATACACATATCTACATCTACCAAATAAGCCTAGTTTTAGAGGAAAATGTTTCTCCATGTTATCATTTAAAGACATTAACAATCTGAAACTCCAAATTACGGATTTTCGCGGTGAAAAATAGTAAAATAAAATTCAAAACCGGTTTTAAAAGAGAGTGAAGCATTTTTTTGAAGATAAATAATGCCAGTTGAGTAAGAATTTGAGGGAAAATGACAATTCACAGATCCAGCCTTATAAGAATACTTTACTGTGAGTAAATTTTCAAAGCAACTATTCTGACAAAGCCTAGACTATAACGCAAGGTTTTTGCGAATCGACTGAGAATCGATCAAGATATACGCGTTTCAAAAAAAAAAAGCGGTCGACAGCGACAAAAATCAGTGTACATATTTTTCTGTTTTACCGTACCTTAACTGTTTTACAAAATGACATTTGGCATATCTAGACTTGATATAATGGATTAAATACTCCATAAAGTCAACAAACATGAAGAAATCAAGAGGTTTATCTACCAAAACTGCTCTTTGCAAAATGTGCTAATTTTCAAGCCAGAATCCAATTTTCAAGGCAATTTTTCACTTTTGGTGGCATCATACCTTAATTTGGTAACACTACATGAATATATAGGCATCCCAAATACTCCTAAATGCAAGTATGGTACTAGCTTTGTGCTTAAAAACCAAGTTTTAATGATTGGGCAGCATGATTTTAGGGGGTAAGGGGAATGATTTTGTGGCAGGATTTTAAAATCAGTAATGCTAAATTATGATGACAAATACATATATCTACATGTTGATATCAAACAAGCCTAGTTTTAGTGAAAATATTTCTTCATGCCATCATTTAAAGACATTAAGAATCTGAAACTCCAAATTACGGCTTTCCGCGGTAAAAAATAGCAAAACAAATATTCAAAACCGCTTTTAAAAGAGTGAAGTATTTTTTTGAAGATAAATAATCATCCAAAAGGAAATATGCCAGTTGAGTAATAATTTGAGAGAAAATTACAATTCACAGATCGCGCCTTATAGGTGTAACACGCCCATTGATTGTTGCATTGAGTTGTGTGTGAATTAAAATGTTAATGCCATGTTGTCATTCATATCTAGATCCAAATTAAAAATGAATAATTGTTTCAAATACCACGTTGAAGGTTTTGTGCTTATCGACATTTTGGCCCATTTTATTAGGGTTTTCCTTAACTTTCCTCATTATCTTGTATTAATTGTTAATAATATTTATCCAAAAGAACTTCATCTTAACAAAGTTAATATATCTGATAATAACGCTTCTTTTCTTGATTTAGATCTCTCGATTGAAAATGGTGAAATAATTAGCAAAATCTATGACAAGTGAGATGATTTTAATTTTGACATTGTTAATTATCCCCACTTGGATGGGGATGTTCCCCGAGATACTTCTTATGGGGTGTATGTGTCTCAACTTATTCGTTTTTCAAGAGCTTGTACTCGAGTTGAGGACTTTAATAATCGTAACCTTTGTATAATTAAAAAGCTACGCAGTCAGGGTTACCGTTACCAGAAACTTCGTAACACCTTTGCAAAATTGTATTATCGTAACCCTGATCTTCTTTCCAAATATAAAAGTAATTTAATGACTCTTCTGCGACAAGGACTATCACAACATAACTTCTATGGTGATGTGATTTATAAACTTCGTAAGATTCTTGGTCATGATCACTTTCATACTATCTTTGTTAAACGTGTTAAAATGTTTGTCAAAAGAGGTTATGACCCTATCATTTTGCAACGTACTGCATGCTTGGTGGTTGAACCTTTTACAGTTCGCCACTATGTTTCCCTCTAATTATACGATGACCGGACAGGCTGTGGACCCTATGATGACCCCTACCTAAAGCCCATTGGGACGGTGGCGTTTATCTATGATCTTTCTTGTCGTGCACTTAATGGTTTATTCTCTTGTTGCTCTGGCTTCTGCCAAGTCACTGAGTACCTTCATTGTGGCTTTCTAGGCTATTGTTTTTTGTATTATATTTACACGAGCATATTTGTGTTGTTATTCTACATCCTACAGGGATTGTATAACATTCATTGATAAACCCCCAGTGGCCTACTTTGCCACTGACCGTTCCAAGGCGGTAGCCCTATTGTCAACCCTTTTGTGTTTGTGATGTCGTTTGCATTTATTATTGCTTTTGCCTTCTTGTTTGTCTGTTTGCGTGTTTGTTTCTGTGTTTGGTGGTTGACTGTCCTCCTTGAATGCTACTTTCCCTGTTCGATCTTTTTATATTTCTTTTACTTATATTGCCTATTGATGCTGCCTTGCTGGTAAGATATTAAATTATGGCGGGGATTTCTTTACACTGTCCTGTTTTAATGGGATGACAGTAGGGTAATTGTGAGGTTTGGTGCACCCTAGAATAGATCAACAATATGATATCAACCAAAAATAGCACTTTAGTGAAAACGCCATTTTTTTACAACAAAAAAAAAGAGAATTATTTATTGACCGCCATTATGCGACTACCCCAGGCTGACATTTCCTGCGTTGCAATGGGTGTGCTACACCTTTTTCACAGCTGATTGAACGGAAAAAGCTTATCTGTTTCCTCATTCATTTAAAGATGCTTTTAACGCAACATCAACTGATAGCTTTTGGTAGTTTGTTTTAAATGCACAAAAAAGGGCCGATGTTAAGAACAAGTCATTTCCTAGGCGAATATTCGATGATTAACGAAAAGCACATCGCTCGAATTTCGAAAGACGTTGTTTTTTTTCGAAACATTATTTTTCATTCCCTTCAGAACGCGCAACATAGAACGTGTCTATTTTTCAAAAAAAAAACATTCAAAAAAGCGTAAATCACAAACAGGATCTGTGTCCACATTTCCAAAGAGGGATAAAAATATCGGACTGGGAAAGCAGCATTCACGGACGACAGTCAACCACAAAACACAAAAACAAACACGCAAACAGACAAACGAAAACTTGATATTTTACGCCAAAAAGGTAATCCAAGCCCACTTTTGTTAGTATTTGTCCCCAAAGGAAACCCTTTTCCCGGAAAAACCTTCCATGTGTCACATTATAACAACTTTTAAAATGTGGACACGGCTAAGGCGGTGTGTCCAAATTTTCAAAATATGATGTTTTTCTTATGAAATGTGTAATTTTGAAAATGTGAACACACCGCCTTATAGAGCTATGTCCACCTTTTAAAACTGATGTTTTTATTATTAAAAGCCTATTTTTGAAAATGTGGACACACCGTCTTAAAGAGCCGTGTTCACATGTTAACAACTGATGTTTTTTGAAAATGTGGACACATCGCCTTAGAGCCGTGTCCACATTTTAACAGTTGTTATAATGTGACACATGGAAGGTTTATTCCGGGGAAAGGGCTTCCTTTGGGGACAAATACTAAGAAAAAGGGGCTTGGATTGCTTTTGGGGGGTAAAATATCATGTTTTTGAAAATATGGACACAGATCTTGTGGTGTATTATGCTTTTTTTGTCTCTTGTTGACACAGATCATGTTGGTGAATTATGTTTTTTTGTTTATTTTTGAAATCTGGACAAGAAAAATGAACACGTTCAATGTTGCAAGTTCTGGAGGGAATGAAAAAGAATACACCTCCCGCCATCCGTAAGAATTGACACTTCCTCACTTAAAAGTCGAGCTCCCAGTGGCCAATTTAAATATATTTTGTCAATGTTGCAAGTTCTGAAGGGCATGAAAAAGAATGTATTACAATTAATTATTTAGGGTTATATATGACGGACGAGTTTTTCTGTTGGAGGCAGACCACCCGCTTTTCCTGGGTAGAACCATTACTGTACACCTCCCGCCATCCGAAAAAATTGACACTTCCTCACTTAAAAGTCGAGCTCCAAGTGGCCAATTTAAATATATTTTGTCAATATTGCAAGTTCTGAAGGGAATGAAAAAGAAGGTATCGCAATTTAAACATTTTTCATTGATGTTGTAAGTTCCGAAGGGTCTATAAGAACACATACCAATTTTAATATATTTTGTCAATGTTGCATGTTCTGAAGGGAATGAAAAAGCATGTACTATTTGTCTTTTTTTAATTTTTGACACCGAGGTTTCGGGTAGAATTGAAAGGAATGAATAGTATCAAACTTTTCATTTAGCACCAACGTTTTGCCCATAAATTTCCAAAGTAGCATTGTAACAGACCATTGTTTCTTATGTTGCATATTGTATGGCTGATACCTTTCCAACGAAACAATTCGCAGGGACAATAGCATCAGCTTAACATTGAGTATGTTTATTTCTTTTCAGTAGGGTTTGGGGGAGTGGGGAATTGTATATTTGTAAGATTAACAATATATATTAACGAACAAATAAAGTGACAATGATATAAATGTTTATCCTTGTTTTATTTTCAGGACAAACCTGAATTTCTTCATCAGATAGTATGGATACCATGAAGATTTTATCAAACGGATGATATACCGACTCAACAATAAAAAACAGCAGCAATAACAAGCAGCAATCCCTTGCTGGAATGTTCACACATAAATATTTAACACTGACTGATTGCAACAATAATACATATTGCCACAATAACACATCAGAAATATGTGACGTAATAAGGTTGTAGTAAAATTGACCTTGTTATTGTAATTGTAACCAATAAAATTTCATTCAATGTATTATTTCTTCTTGACTGCTTCCCTATCAACATAAGTAGTAGTCCATAATATAATACAAGACTGCGTGCGCCAATTGTTGAAAACCGACCAATCACATGTGTTGTTTCAAAGTTGGTCACACAATTTTGACTGGCGTTCAACAAATTATAGGTGATGTTTTTTTAAATGGTCGCCGTAAAAAAAGAGAAAATCATGAGGTGCAAATATAAATCGAAGATTTCATATATAATTAGGATCTGACAAGTAACTTTATATACATATATACCTTCCCCTTGTGTTATTGTAGATATGCATATGTGTCCTCTTGCTCAAAATCGCGGAATTCGTACCAAAATAAGGATCGTTGTTGGCTTCCATGTTTTTTCAAAAAATTGCCGATGTTGGGATATTTTGTTTTACATGTGAACACGTCGCCTAATAGGGACGTGTCCTCTTTTGCAATTTTACATATCAAGGAAGTCCCAGTTTCGGTGACAGCTATTACAAGCGGCTTCCGTATTACATTAAATAACCGAAGTAATTAATATATTACCATTTCTTGCTTTTACATCAATTCAATCCCTGGTATGTTGTAAAAACACATTCCAAACAATGCTGTATATACCGAGATCTCTGCCATGTTTAAATGCAGTAGTTGTGTACACACAAACTGATGACGTGTACCTGTTTCGGTGACTTTCTAATGTACAGGGTTAGCCAAATGTTTTCACCAATATAAACTTTCGAAACATTTGATAACAATAAAACTAACATGTTTACAGTATATTTGCACAAGTTAAGGCACATATTTCATACCAATTCATAAAATAAGCATTTAATAACCTTTTTGAAGCACATATTTTGGTTCAAGATGGCAGACGTGATGTTTCAATGTTTACACAAAATACCGCAAAACTGATAACGTCATTAGACTTCCGATAAAAAATTAGGCACTCGATAAACAAAAGTCAACGAAACAGGTACGTCACCGAAACAGGGACCTAGACGATAGAAAACATTCGTAAAACACTTAAAAAAAGTCGCAAAATCAGTTTACTTAATTTGGGACAGGGCCAATTTTTCTCTAATATAAATAGATTACCTGGTTGGTCGAACATCTTTGGGATGAATTTCCTCGGATCTGTCGTAGAATCATTCCTGGTTTTAGAAGCCCGTTCTGTAAATGACAAAAACTCCCTGCCCGTGGTGGTTTCACCCAAATCCAGGTCACCCCACAACATGGTAGGGTGTTCTTGTTTACTCCTCAATCCAAAATGCAGAGTATTATTCAGCCACATAGAGTTGATAAGTGCTTCGGGGTTGTCTGAAATATGCATTATTAAGTTGCAATAAGTCTTATATTAAATAAATATCAGATGTATTCTTATTTTGCTTCAAAATATTATTAATAATTTGTCATGGTAATGGACTCACTATATTGTGTGCCTATTAAGAAGGGCCTGACACAAATTACCCCGTGCAGAACCTCCGTTCCTGTCAAAGAGTTACGAGGACAGCTGACCGGTATTACCTCCCTTGTAAAAGTATCTATTTTTAGATCGTTTACATTGACAACGGTTACCAATGTATGTTTGTATTGACTTTCTACTGAAATATGTTATCTTAATTTTCGTTTGTTTACCTTTTCCTAAAAGTGCTTCGTCTGTGAACAGATCGGCTCTTGTTTGTTCCCTCGTCCCGCTTGTTTTTGAGCTTTTCTTTCGGATACTAATAGTAATACGTCTCTTGAATGTTTAAAAACATCATCGTCCAGTATATTCGCTCCATAGCTTTTATATCTGTGAACACTTGATTGTATCGATTTTATAGAATCTTGTTCGTATTCTGAGTTATCCTTTTTCCGGATACTTAAGAACAACCTGGAAAGGTACATATTCAGTGGAACAGGAGGCACTTCTTCAATGCAACGTTCTTCTCCAATGCTCAGCAGCCAATCTTAAACTTTTTTCAAACGGATTTGGATTCGTCTTCGTGTTGGGATTTTTCATGATTTCTACATATTCCCTAGTGTCTTCCTCACTGACTGCGATGCATTTTTTAGCGAATTTGCAAAGCTATTAAACCATCAAGTGTCAAAATAAGGTTTGACAACGTCTCCAACGTTTTTTCAATCATTTTTTTTTTGTAAGTACGTTTTCGTGGAAACGTTCTGCTTACATGGAATTCAGAAGGTACATGCATTATTTCTGAAAATAATGCTGTAGATTTAAGAAAGAAAATCGAGATACATTCTATACAGAGGGTGTGCCAATATGGATTTGGGTGTGCCAAAGATCCATATTATATTGATTTTTGCCCGCTGTGCCTAAATAACAGCACGTGCGCGAGTTGGTTATTTTGCAAATATATGTTTATTTTGTTACTGTATTTAGGTATATATGTAATAATAGGCTATAACATCGGCGGCCACGTCAAGACCAAGCACCCTCTAAATGTTGGGCACGTCAGGAAATATCCGTTCTGTAAAAATTGTAACAAGTTAACTTAACTTGTGCCAAATTACCCAAATAGCAATCCCAAGCTTCCGTTCCATGAGCCTTACCTTTGATAAAGTTTCGTTAAAATCCTTCAAGGGGAACAAATTATTGATAGGAAAACAATCGTTTCGTTTACATCCCCCATGGAAAACTAAAGTTATTGGTCGGTAAACAATTTTCTATTTTTAGTAACAGTTACATTGACCTTTACCCCAGTGACCTCAAATGCAATCCCAAGCTTCCTTTTCATACAGGCTACCTACACAGAAAATTTCATGCCATTATCTCATTTCTACTAAGTAAATATATTGAGCGACCTTGACCTCAGTGACCCCAATTACAATCCCATGCTTCCATTTTATATAGCCGACCTACAAAGCATGTTTCGGATCAATATCTCATTCCTAAGTAAAGTTATTAAGCAGAAACTGTTTTTCTCTTTTTAGTAACAGTGTCCTTGACCTTGACCCAGTGACCCAAATGCAACCACAAGCTTTCTTTTATTATCAGCTACTTATACAAGTTTCCGGGCCCTATATCTCATTCTTAAGTAAAGTTATTGAGCAGTAATAAATTTCTAGTTTAGTAACAGTGTCCTTGACCTTAACCCCAGAGAACCAAAATGCAATCCCAAGCTTCCTTTTCCTTTGCATTTTATGGATCTTCTACTACTTACAATATGTTTCAATTTTATGGATACAGTCTTCAAATCATGCGCGTAGAATTGGTTCTAACAGGTTTTTATTACAATAATTTGATGTACAGTCTATAAAGCTGTTCTCAGCATACGAATACAGCTGGTTCCAAATCTGTATCGTCACTGATTATTGATTGATGTTAAACTTTATTAAAGGGACAAACGGCAATCTTAAGTTTTTAAAGCACGCGGCGCCCCGTTAGTTTTTCAACATAACTTGCATTTGTTCAATAATTAATATTAATTTTAAGAATAATATCAAGGAAATTGTGTTTGAATATTACTATGTTTGTGTGTACATTTATATATGTATTTCTTTTTGGTGCTGTCTGATTTTAAAATTAGCAACACCTATTCAATCATTAAACAAAGTTGAAGAAACTTTAACTGAACCATCTTCTAAAAGAGTTTGAATAGGTCTGCTCCACTGCTACTTATTCTCATGAACTACTGATCAGATTTTAATAATTAAATACATCTAACATTAAACCCTTCTAATGTAAATTTACATCGATATAAACTGAGATTACTTTTACAGACGCTAGTCTTTCAATCCAATTGCTTTTATATTATCATTACGTTGTCTTTTTGTTCATAACTATGATAATTTACCCAATTTTCATATTCTAACCATGATATTTTCCCGATTCCTCACATTCTAATCATGAAACAACATTCTAATTAGTGATCCATTACAATACTAGTTCAGATGTCTACCATATTATAGTATAACACTATACAAAACAGATGCCAAACTTAAAACAACATGTTCATGTTGTCTCATTGTGACTAGATGATCTAGTGCTCAACTCGTTCATGGTTAAAGTGTTTTGATTGTTGACAATTACAAATAAAAAAAAGAAACGTGGAAATTCCACGAAAACCAGGTTTTCCAAGAGGAAAACTGTTTTCTATTTTTAGTAACAGTGACCTTAAACTTGACCTCAGTGACTCCAAATGCAATCCTAAGCTTCCTTTACATATAAGGTACTTACAGCAAGTTTTGTTCCAATATCTCAATCTTAACTAACTAAAATTATTGAGCGGAAAATGTTTTTCAAATGACCTTGACCTTGAACCCATTGACCCCAAATGTAATACCAAACTTCCTTTAGTTTTCATATAAGCTAGCTACACAGCAAGTTTCATTCTAACATCTCATTCCTTACTAAAGTTATTAAGGGGGAAACCGTTTTTCTATTTTAGTAACAGTGACCTTGACCTTAACCCCAGTGACCCCAAATGCATTCAAAGCTTTCTTTTCGTATAAGCTACCTAAATTGCAAGTTTCCTTGCAAAACCTCAATTCTAACAAAAGTTATTGAGTGGAAACAGTTTTTCTATTTTTAGTAGCAGACACATTGACCTTGACCCCAATTGTATTCACAAGCTTTCTTCTATATAAGCTACATACCCTGCAAGTTTATTCGCAATATCTCAGTCCTAACAAAAGTTATTCAGTGAAAAAGAAGAGTTTGACAACGCCCGCACGCTCGCACCCACCCGCACGCCAAACGACATACCAAAATATAATAACCAAACCGAGGATAAACTGGTTAAAAATTCGACCATCTACACACTGTTCGTTTATTTTTATCATATTCATTCCCCCTACTGTTTTCTTATGTAACTGTTCTGACCGGATTGTGGTACTTTGTATCACTGTTTTCTTATGTAACTGTTCTGACCGACTTGCGGTACTTTGTATCACTGTTTTTTATGTTACTGTTCTGACCGGCTTGTGATACTTTGTATCACTGTTTTCTTATGCAACTGTTCTGACCGGCTTGTGGTACTTTGTATCACTGTTTTCTATTATTATGTAACTGTTCTGGCCGGCTTATGGTACTTTGTATCACTGTTTTCTTATGTAACTGTTCTGACCGGCCTGTGATATTTTGTATCACTGTGTTCTTATGTAACTGTTCTGACCGGCCTGTGATATTTTGTATCACTGTTTTCTTATGTAACTGTTCTGACCGGCCTGTGCTATTTTGTATCACTGTTTTCTTATGTAACTGTTCTGACCGGCTTGTGGTAGTTTGTATCACTGTTTTCTGATGTAACTGTTCTGACTGGCCTGTGATACTTTGTATCACTGTTTTTTGATGTAACTGTTCTGACTGGCCTGTGATACTTTGTATCACTGTTTTCTTATGTAACTGTTCTGACTGGCGATTTTGAAAGACTTGCTAGAATACTTTGTCTTGAATACATTTTGTATGCACTCTTCTGTTTTGTTTTTAACTGGTCATAGATAAAGCCTGCTAAGCATGTTTATCCGGTTTATCCTATTTAGCCTTCTAAACATGTTTAGCCCGTTTAACGTGTTTATCCTTCTAAACATGTTTAGCCCTGTAAACATGCTCAGAGGCTAAACACAAACGTGTTATATACATGTTATGCGTTTAGGTTCTGAACACTTTTCTAAACATGATTAGGTGGTAAAGATGTAAAGATCTAGACATATAAATTTAATGAAACAGAAATAGTGTTTAGAAAAGTGTTTGGGATCTAAACACTATTTTACAGTGTACTAACTTGCTCTGCATCAAGAAACTCGTACTTAAATATCTCGCATGAAATGAGCAAAAGCAGACGTCTTTTTCACTTCAGGACCAAACACCATTCCCACTCACTGTAATCATTGGCGTCGCCGCTTCATAAATAGGGCGAGGAAAGAAAGACGAGAAAAAAGTGGCGGCAGAAAATGGCGCCGGGAATTATGGTGATAAAAAGGCGCCAAATTAAGATGTCATCAGATGAACAAAAACAACTCTGGGAGAGAATTTGTCCCATCCCTTTTCACCTATTGGTAAAGTTCTGATTTTAACCGGAAAATGTTTCTCCGTTTCTGCCACATCAAGGCATCTCGCTGCGTGTAATCATGGTCATTACTTAACCTATTCCTATTGCAAACGTATTAACGATTGCATATGTAACCGGGTACAGGTAAATGGTGAATAATCGATTCCTAACCGTGTGTCCTCGGTAGCTCAGTGAGTAAAACGCTGGTACGGTAAACCAGAGACCCTGGGTTCGAGTCCCGGTTATATTTGGGGGCTCGTCCGGGAGCCAGGACCGTGTCTGTTAGCATGAAACAGTATGAAAATAAGTCTGACAGCCGGCCTGGAGTTAAATCCACTAGAAATTTAGAAGCGAATTTTAATCTGGTGGGGTGTATGTAACCGGGTACAGGTAAATGGTGAATAATCTACTCCTAACCGTATGTCCTCGATAGCTCAGTGGTTAGAGCCCTGGTACGGTAAACCAGAGACCCTGGGTTCGAGTCCCGGTACAGGAACGGTTTTTTCTTCACCACCTGTTATACATATTTGCAAACTAGATTCTGCGAGTGAGTCTGTCAGTTCTAAAGAAAAATGCATATGCTATCCTCCATTGTCTGTTAATTTCAAACATGCACTAAAATCATGTTTTATTTTTAAAAAGAGCTTCAACTTCAGTAGAAACTTGTTGCAACTTGTCACCGAAAGGGTCAGAGAAGGCTCGGATTAGTGGAAGGGTCAGAAAAGGCTCGGATTAGTGGAAGGGTCAGAGAAGGCTCGGATTAGTGGAAGGGTCAGAGAAGGCTCGGATTAGTGGAAGGGTCAGAGAAGGCTCGGATTAGTGGAAATGTTGTTTCTTCTACCAATTTATTGAGTGGAAACTTTCCTTATAAGAATGCAGTATATATATATATATATAAAGGGTCAGTAATACAGCTCAAGTTATTCGTGCGTTCTATCTCGACCAGCCGAAGGGCCGAATTTGATTTAATAGTGGATTTATTTACGAAACACTATTTCCCTCTGAAAATAGTAAAATGCCCCAAATGTAATACAGCAAGAGTATGAACTTCGGTCAAGAAGATCATAAATAAACGGCAAACTTAATCTAGATAAAGACCATTTAGATTAGAACGTCTCGCTTCACTTCATTGGTTATATTCTACCGGACAATTGAATGACCGTCTTGACATAGTATGGCCGTCAATGCTTAAAGATTTTAATTCCACGGACAAAAGAATGACGGTACTTGTGTAAATAATACTGACCGCTCGCATAAAAAAGTGCAAAGGTATACTCGAGACATCTTGTATTTATAATGCGAAGGTTTAATACTCATCTGTGATATGCCACCTACCGGAATGTTAAAATGGAATTTCGGTTTGGATTAACTGTTATTTCTTCTTTTTGATTTTAAATCACAAGTGAAACTGACACAGTATCGAGCTGCGGATTGTAAAACAGAGGTATGACTATTACTGTTGTTTTATGGTATGATCTGCAAGTTATATTTATTTATGAACTGAACTAGCAAACATGCACTGACACATTGGTGATCGCCGCATTTATGTTGTGTTATTATGTTTATTTAGAACAACGCGTTTGAATATATTCTACTATTCACATGGCAATCGCCTATATACTAACATGCATGAGATGCTTATAACATACTTGGACACATGTCAGATATGTACCACTATATATAACAGCATGCATGAATTATACCACAATAGCCTAAATACACACTATGCATCGTGTAATACCCGAGGATATACACAGCATATGTTAGTTATTGTGGTATAAATACAATAGAGCATGAGTCTTGCACGTGTACGGACGATAATGCACTCGCTAACGCTCGTGCATTATCTCCCCATACACGTGCAAAACTCATGCTCTATTATATACTTGTACCATAGCTCTAATAGTTTTCCTTTGTTCTTGCTCATGATATTTTGTTCATAAATTTTAAGGTCTGAGCCTAAACCGTGCTATAACTGCCGGTATACTTCAGTCGTGCTATAAATGACAGATTCGGCTGTTATAGCATGGTCTACCCAATTTACACGCTCGTAGTTGTAATGTTTACTCAAAAATATCAATTACTGGCATTGAATGGCTATGGTACAGAACATATATAGAATATTTTTCTTGTATGCGAGATATACTACACTCTCGGGCTTGCGGCCCGCGAGAAGCAGCATACATCGCTTATATTCGAACAATTCTGCTATAAATATTACTTACACCGTTCACGGACACATAACATGTAACGGTCTAATAACATGCACGATTTAGACCGCATATAACACCTACGAACACATATTATTTACCAGTCTATTCGCATGCATTGTTTCGAATGTTTATAACGCACACGCACATGATATATATCAGACTATGTAATAGCATGCATGCTTTCGACTGGTTATTACACTCAAGGACATACACTGAATTTTTTTTCTAAGTATCACCTTTTGTATCTTAACTAATTTTCTTATTTTAAATATATTTTAGAATAGATATATGATAAGTATTTTGTTTTGACCCATAGTTTGTAAAACATTTATTTTTTTGTTTAAATTGTTACATCTTTTGAGAGTTACCCTCCCTTTATATGAAAACATGAAATGTGCTGATAAAACATATAACTTGAGTCAAAGATCGCTTAAAGATATAAAATTCTTAAAGTTGGTATGAAATGATAGAAAAAAACATCAACATTTGACCCATTTATCGCAGATTCTCCGTCAAAAAAAATGAAATATGGATAATCTTAAATTACCTCCCTTTAAATTGAATATTGTTTGAAATTCAAGTAACTGTAATTCAGCGTTAACATTAACTATTTCGAAAATTTCTTTTTGTGGTAATGCTAATAAAACATGATGTAAAATAATTTTAACTGGCATATTTCAAAATTAGGAACATCGAAAGCTTCACTAATTCGAAGTACTTAATAAAATCCTATATACCCAGTTGTATAAGAGTTAAAACTTACTTTTAAGAAAACACATTGACTTAAAAGTTTTAAAGTATGTTCATGGAATCAGAGCAGACAATTTACACTCGTTATTTTGCAGTTTAACAGTATCTCTAATCAAGCTCAAAATACACAAAACACATGAGAATATTATTGACAAAGTCTTAGGTAGGTACTTAGCAATTTGGTTTAGTGTACACTCAAGTGATATGAAAACGCAACACGGGAATTTCCGCTATATATTGTATGTACAATATGCTGCTTTTAATCGAATGGTACATGGCTACGTAAGACCTTTCCTTTTGGAAAAAATACTAAAACAACAAATAATACACTGAGCAAATAGTATTCCTTCAATGTTTCATTATTCACACGGTACGCGTTTGGCTCAATCATGTGAGCAAACTTAGGATGCAACATTTTGCAAAATATTTACGTTAAATACAGTACTGAACTAGCTCAATTTTTCAAAGAGCTACTTCAACATTTATGAAGTTCTTGTTACAAAGTGTAGTGTGATTAAAACGTCTACAACATCACAGTTGTGTCCTTTCTCTAGTTAACTGCGACTTTCTTTTTAAAAAACATCTTGGGATTTCTTTGGAATATTATGTGCAATTAAGTGTGCAATATATACAATATATAGCGGAAATTCCCGTGTTGCGTTTTCATATCACTTGAGTGTATATGATAGCATGTATGATCTCGAGTGCTTATTACACCCACGAACACAAGTCATATAGCAATCGATATAATAGCATGCATGATTTCGATTGCTTATTATACACACGATCACATGACATGTACCTGTCTATAATAGTATGCATGATTTCGACTGCTTATTATACACACGAACACATGACATGTACCAGTCTATATAATAGCATGCATGATTTCGACTGCTAATTATACACACGAACACATGACATGTACCGGTCTATATAATAGCATGCATGATTTCGACTGCTTATTATACACACGAACACAAGACATATACCAGTCTATATAATAGCATGCATGATTTCGACTGCTTATTATAAACAAGAACACATGGCATGTACAAGTATAAACAATAGCATGCATGATTTCGACTGCTTATTATACACACGATCACATGACATGTACCTGTCTAAAATAGTTTGCATGATTTCGACCGCTTATTATACACACGAACACATGACATGTAACAGTCAATATAATAGCATGCATGATTTCGACTGCTTATTATAAACACGAACACATGATATATACCTGTCTATATAATAGCATGCATGATTTCGACTGCTTATTATAAACACGAACACATGACATGTAAAAGTCTATATAATAGAATGCATGATTTCGACTGCTTATTATAAACACGAACACATGACATTTACCGGTCTATATGATAGCATGCATTATTTCGACTGCTTATTATACACACGATCACATGACATGTACGTGTCTATAATAGTATGCATGATTTCGACTGCTTATTATACACACTAACACATGACATATACAAGTATAAACAATAGTATGAATGATTTCGACTGCTTATTATACACACGATCACATGACAGGTACCTGTCTATAATAGTTTGCATGATTTCGACTGCTAATTATACACACGAACACACGACATGTAACAGTCTATATAATAGCAAGCATGATTTCGACTGCTTATTATACACACGATCACATGACATGTACCTGTCTATAATAGTTTGCATGATTTCGACTGCTTATTATACACACGAACACACGACATGTAACAGTCTATATAATAGCATGCATGATTTCGACTGCTTATTATACACACGAACACATGACATGTACAAGTATAAACAATAGTATGCATGATTTCGACTGCTTATTATACACACGATCACATGACATAGTTTGCATGATTTCGACTGCTTATTATAAACACGAACACATGCCATGTAACAGTCTTTATAATAGCATGCATGATTTCGACTGCTTAATATACACACGATCACTTGACATGTACGTGTCTATAATAGTATGCATGATTTCGACTGCGTATTATACACACGAACACATGACATGTACCTGTCTATAATAGTTTGCATGATTTCGACTGCTTATTATACACACGAACACATGACATGTACCTGTCTATAATAGTTTGCATGATTTCGACTGCTTATTATACACACGAACACATGACATGTAACAGTCTATATAATAACATGCATGATTTCGACT
Organism: Cyrtodaria siliqua; assembly: GCA_037043455.1. NCBI lineage: Eukaryota > Metazoa > Mollusca > Bivalvia > Adapedonta > Hiatellidae > Cyrtodaria > Cyrtodaria siliqua. Next base: position 25,917 of record JAWPHD010000120.1, on the reverse strand, counting down.
GCTTATTATAGACACGATCACATGACATGTACCTGTCTATAATAGTTTGCATTATTCCGACTGCTTATTATACACACGAACACATGACATGTAACAGTCTATATAATAGCATGCATGATTTCGACTGCTTATTATACACACGAACACATGACATGTACCAGTCTATATAATAGTATGCATGATTTCGACTGCTTAATATACACAAGAACACATGACATGTACCTGTCTATAATAGCATGCATGATTTCGACTGCTTATTACACAAACAAACACATGCCATGTGCCAGTCTATATAATAGTATGCATGATTTCGACTGCTTATTCTACACACGAACACGTGATCTGTACCTGTCTGTAATAGCATGCATGATTTCGACTGCTTATTACACACACAAACACCTGACATGTACCAGTCTATAGAGTAGTATGCATGATTTCGACTGCCTTTTATAAACACGAACACATGGCATGTACCTGTCTGTAATAGCATTCATGATTTCGACTGCTATTACACACACCAACACATGACATGTACCTGTCTGTAATAGCATGCATGATTTCGACTGCTTATTACACACAAGAACACATGACATGTTCCTGTCTATATAATAGCATGCTCGATTTCGACTGCTTATTATACACACGAACACATGATCTGTACCTGTCTGTAATAGCATGCATGATTTCGACTGCATATTACACACAAAAACACATGACATGTACACGTCTATGTAATAGTATGCATGCTTTCGACTGCTTATTATAAACACGAACACAAGACATGTACCTGTCTTTGTAATAGTATGCATGCTTTCGACTGATTATTATACACACGAACACATGACATGTACCAGTCTATATAATATTATGCATGATTTCGACAGCTTATTACACACACTAAGACATGACATGTACACGTCTATATAATAGCATGCATGATTTCGACTGCTTATTATACACACGAACACAAGACATGTAGCAGTCTATATAATATTATGCATACTTTCGACTGATTATTATACACACGAACACATGACATGTACCAGTCTATATAATATTATTCATGATTTCGACAGCTTATTACACACACGAACACATGACATGTACCTGTCTGTAATAGCATGCATGATTTCGACTGCTTATTATACACACGAACACAAGACATGTACCTGTCTATGTAATAGTAAGCATGCTTCGACTGATTATTATACACACGAACACATGACATGTACCAGTCTATATAATATTATGCATGATTTCGACAGCTTATTACACACACTAAGACATGACATGTACACGTCTATATAATATTATGCATGATTTCGACAGCTTATTATATACACGAACACAAGACATGTTCTAGTCTATATAATAGCATGCATGATTTCGACTGCTTATTATGCACACGAACACACGACATGTACCAGTCTATATAATAGCATGCATGATTTCGACTGCTTATTACACACACAAACACATGACATGTACCAGTATATACAGTAATATGCATGATTTCGACTGCTTATTACACACACGATCACATGACATGTACCTGTCTATAATAGTTTGCATGATTTCGACTGCTTATTATACACACGAACACATGACATGTAACAGTCTATATAATAGCATGCATGATTTCGACTGCTTATTATACACACGAACACATGACGTGTACCAGTCTATATAATAGCATGCATGATTTCGACTGCTTATTACACACACAAACACATGACATGTACCAGTATATACAATAATATGCATGATTTCGACTGCTTATTATACACACGAACACATGACATGTGCCAGTCTATATAAAAGCATGCATGATTTCGACTGCTTATTATAAACACGAACACATGACATGTACCTGTCTATATAATAGTATGCATGATTTCGACTGCTTATTATGCACACGAACACACGACATGTACCAGTCTATATAATAGTATGCATGATGTCGACTGCTTATTACACACACGAACACATGGCATATACATTTCTATATAATAGAATGCATGATTTCGACTGCTTATTACACACAAGAACACATGACATGTACAAGTCTATATAATAGTATGCATGATTTCGACTGCTTATTACACACACGAACACATGGCATATATTTCTATATAATAGTATGCATGATTTCGACTGCTTATTACACACAAGAACACATGACATGTACCAGTCTATATAATAGTATGCATGATTTCGACAGCTTATTACACACACGAACACATGACATGTACCAGTCTATATAATAGTATGCCTGATTTCGACTGCTTATTACACACAAGAACACATGACATGTACCAGTCTATATAATAGTATGCATGATTTCGACTGCTTATTACACACACGAACACATGGCATATACATTTCTATATAATAGTATGCATGATTTCGACAGCTTATTACACACAAGAACACATGACATGTACCAGTCTATATAATAGCATGCATGATTTCGACAGCTTATTACACACACGAACACATGACATGTACCAGTCTATATAATAATATGCATGATTTCGACTGCTTATTATACTCACAAACACACATACACCAGTCTATATAATAGCACGCATGATTTCGACTGCTTATTATACACACGAACACACGAACACATGACATGTACCAGTCTATATAATAGTATGCATGCTTCCGACTGCTTATTATACACACGAACACATGACATGTACCAGTCTATATAATAGTATGCATGATTTCGACTGCTTATTATACACACGAACACATGTTATGTACCAGTCTATATTATAGTATGCATGATTTCGACTGCTTACTATACACACGAAGACATGATATGTACCAGTCTATATAATAGTATGCATGATTTCGACTGCTTATTATACACACGAACACATGACATGTATCAGTCTATATAATAGCATGCATGATTTCGATTGCTTATAACACACACGAACACATGACATGTACCAGTCTATATAATAGTATGCATGATTTCGACAGCTTATTATACACACAAACACATGACATGTACCAGTCTATATAATAGTATGCATGATTTCGACTGCTTATTATACACACCAACACATGACATGTACCAGTCTATATATTAGTGTGCATGATTTCGACTGCTTATTATACACACGAACACATGACATAAACCAGTCTATATAATAGCAAGCATGATTTCGATTGCTTATTACACACACGAACATATGACATGTACCGGTCTATATAATAGAAAGCATGATTTCGACTGCTTATTATACACACGAACACATGATATGTACCAGTCTATATAATAGTATGCATGATTTCGACTGCTTCCTATACACACGAAGACATGATATGTACCAGTCTATATAATAGTATGCATGATTTCGACTGCTTATTATACACACGAAACATGACATGTACCAGTCTATATAATAGTATGCATGATTTCGACTGCTTATTATACACACGAACACATGACATGTTTCACACTATATAATAGTATGCATGATTTCGACTGCTTATTATACACACGAACACATGACATGTACCAGTCTATATAATAGTATGCATGATTACGACAGCTTATTATACACACGAACACATGACATGTACCTGTCTATATAATAGTATGCATGATTTCGACTGCTTATTATACACACGAACACATGACATGTACCAGTCTATATAATAGTATGCCTGATTTCGACTGCTTATTATACACACAAACTCATGTCATGTACCAAACTATATAATAATATGCATGATTTCGACTGCTTATTATGCTCACAAACACACAAACACCAGTCTATATAATAGCACGCATGAATTCGACTGCTTATTATACACACGAACACATGTTATGTACCAGTCTATATAATAGTATGCATGATTTCGACTGCTTATTATACACACGAACACATGACATGTACCAGTCTATATAAGAGTATGCATGATTTCGACTGCTTATTATACACACGAACACATGACATGTAGCAGTCTATATAATAGCACACATGATTTTGACTGTTTAATATAATCACGAACACATGTTATGTACCAGTCTATATTATAGTATGCATGATTTAGACTGCTTACTATACACACGAAGACATGATATGTACCAGTCTATATAATAGTATGCATGATTTCGACTGCTTATTATACACACGAACACATGACATGTAGCAGTCTATATAATAGTATGCATGATTTCGACTGCTTATCATACTCACAAACACACATATATCAGTCTATATAATAGCACGCATGATTGCGACTGCTTATTATACACAGGAACACATGACATGTACCAGTCTATATAATAGTATGCATTATTTCGACTGCTTACTATACTCACAAACACATGACATGTACCAGTCTATATAATAGTATGCATGATTTCGACTGCTTATTATACACACGAACACATGACATGTACCGGTCTATATAATATTATGCATGATTTCGACTGCTTATTATACTCACAAACACACATACACCAGTCTATATAATAGCACGCATGATTTCGACTGCTTATTATACACACGAACACACGACATATACCAGTCTATATAATAGTATGCATGATTTCGACTGCTTATTATACACAGGAAAACATGACATGTACCAGTCTATATAATAATATGCATTATTTCGACTGCTTATTATACACACGAACACATGACATGTAACAGTCTATATAATAGCACGCATGATTTCGACTGCTTATTATACACACGAACACATGACATGTACCAGTCTATATAATAGTATGCATGATTTCGACAGCTTATTATACACACAAACACATGACATGTACCAGTCTATATAATAGTATGCATGATTTCGACTGCTTATTATACACACGAACACATGACATTTACCAGTCTATATAATAGCAAGCATGATTTCGATTGCTTATTACACACACGAACATATGACATGTACCGGTCTATATAATAGTATGCATGATTTCGACTGCTTACTATACACACGAAGACATGATATGTACCAGTCTATATAATAGTATGCATGATTTCAACTGCTTATTATACACACGAAACATGACATGTACCAGTCTATATAATAGTGTGCATGATTTCGACTGCTTATTATACACACGAACACATGACATGTATCACTCTATATAATAGTATGCATGATTTCGACTGCTTATTATACACACGAACACATGACATGTACCAGTCTATATAATAGTATGCATGATTAGACAGCTTATTATACACACGAACACATGACATGTACCTGTCTATATAATAGTATGCATGATTTCGACTGCTTATTATACACACGAACACATGACATGTACCAGTCTATATAATAGTATGCATGATTTCGACTGCTTATTATACACACGAACACATGACATGTACCAATCTATATAATGGTATGCATGATTTCGACTGCTTATTATACTCACAAACACACATACACCAGTCTATATGATAGCACGCATGATTTCGACTGCTTATTATACACATGAACACATGACATATACCAGTCTATATAATAGCATGCATGTTTTCCATTGCTTATAACACACACGAACACATGACATGTACCAGTTTATATAATAGTATGCATGATTTCGACTGCTTATTATACACACAAACACATGACATGTACCAGTCTATATAATAGTATGCATGATTTCGACTGCTTATTATACACACCAACACATGACATGTACCAGTCTATATAATAGTATGCCTGATTTCGACTGCTTATTATACACACGAACACATGTCATGTACCAAACTATATAATAGTATGCATGATTTCGACTGCTTATTATGCTCACAAACACACAAACACCAGTCTATATAATAGCACGCATGATTTCGACTGCTTATTATACACACGAACACATGTTATGTACCAGTCTATATAATAGTATGCATGATTTCGACTGCTTATTATACACACGAACACATGACATGTACCAGTCTATATAAGAGTATGCATGATTTCGACTGCTTATTATACACACGAACACATGACATGTAACAGTCTATATAATAGCACGCATGATTTCGACTGCTTAATATACTCACGAACACATGTTATGTACCAGTCTTATTATAGTATGCATGATTTAGACTGCTTACTATACACACGAAGACATGATATGTACCAGTCTATATAATAGTATGCATGATTTCGACTGCTTATTATACACACGAACACATGACATGTAGCAGTCTATATAATAGTATGCATGATTTCGACTGCTTATCATACTCACAAACACACATATATCAGTCTATATAATAGCACGCATGATTGCGACTGCTTATTATACACAGGAACACATGACATGTACCAGTCTATATAATATTATGCATTATTTCGACTGCTTATTATACTCACAAACACATGACATGTACCAGTCTATATAATAGTATGCATGATTTCGACTGCTTATTATACACACGAACACATGACATGTACCGGTCTATATAATATTATGCATGATTTCGCCTGCTTATTATACTCACAAACACACATACACCAGTCTATATAATAGCACGCATGATTTCGACTGCTTATTATACACACGAACACACGACATATACCAGTCTATATAATAGTATGCATGATTTCGACTGCTTATTATACACAGGAAAACATGACATGTACCAGTCTATATAATAGTATGCATTATTTCGACTGCTTATTATACACACGAACACATGACATGTAACAGTCTATATAATAGCACGCATGATTTCGACTGCTTATTATACACACGAACACATGACATGTACCAGTCTATATAATAGTATGCATGATTTCGACAGCTTATTATACACACAAACACATGACATGTACCAGTCTATATAATAGTATGCATGATTTCGACTGCTTATTATACACACGAACACATGACATTTACCAGTCTATATAATAGCAAGCATGATTTCGATTGCTTATTACACACACGAACATATAACATGTACCGGTCTATATAATAGTATGCATGATTTCGACTGCTTACTATACACACGAAGACATGATATGTACCAGTCTATATAATAGTATGCATGATTTCAACTGCTTAATATACACACGAAACATGACATGTACCAGTCTATATAATAGTGTGCATGATTTCGACTGCTTATTATACACACGAACACATGACATGTATCACTCTATATAATAGTATGCATGATTTCGACGGCTTATTATACACACGAACACATGACATGTACCAGTCTATATAATAGTATGCATGATTACGACAGCTTATTATACACACGAACACATGACATGTACCTGTCTATATAATAGTATGCATGATTTCGACTGCTTATTATACACACGAACACATGACATGTACCAGTCTATATAATAGTATGCATGATTTCGACTGCTTATTATACACACGAACACAAGACATGTACCAATCTATATAATGGTATGCATGATTTCGACTGCTTATTATACTCACAAACACACATACACCAGTCTATATGATAGCACGCATGATTTCGACTGCTTATTATACACACGAACACATGAAATGTACCAGTCTATATAATAGTATGAATGATTTCGACTGCTTATTATACACAGGAACACATGACATGTACCAGTCTATATAATAGTATGCATGATTTCGACTGCTTATTATACACACGAAGACATGATATGTACCAGTCTATATAATAGTATGCATGATTTCGACTGCTTATTATACACACGAACACATGACATGTAGCAGTCGATATAATAGTATGCATGATTTCGACTGCTTATTATACTCACAAACACACATATATCAGTCTATATAATAGCACGTATGATTTCGACTGCTTATTATACACACGAACACATGACATGTACCAGTCTATATAATAGTATGCATGATTTCAACTGCTTATTATACACACGAACACATGACATGTACCAGTCTATATAATAGTATGCATGATTTCGACTGCTTATTATACACACGAACACATGACATGTAACAGTCTATATAATAGCACGCATGATTTCGACTGCTTATTATACACACGAACACATGTTATGTACCAGTCTATATAATAGTATGCATAATTTCGACTGCTTACTATACCCACGAAGACATGATATGTACCAGTCTATATAATAGTATGCCTGATTTCGACTGCTTATTATACACACGAACACATGACATGTACCAGTCTATATAATAGTATGCATGATTTCGACTGCTTATTATACTCACAAACACACATATATCAGTCTATATAATAGCACGCATGCTTTCGACTGCTTATTATACACACGAACACATGACATGTACCAGTCTATATAATAGTATGCATGATTTCGACTGCTTATTATACACACGAACACATGACATGTACCAGTCTATATAATAGTATGCATTATTTCGACTGCTTATTATACACACGAACACATGACATGTAACAGTCTATATAATAGCACGCATGATTTCGACTGCTTATTATACACACGAACACATGTTATGTACCAGTCTATATAATAGTATGCATAATTTCGACTGCTTACTATACCCACGAAGACATGATATGTACCAGTCTAAATAATAGTATGCATGATTTCGACTGCTTATTATACACACGAACACATGACATGTACCAGTCTATATAATAGTAAGCATGATTTCGACTGCTTATTATACTCACAAACACACATATATCAGTCTATATAATAGCACGCATGCTTTCGACTGCTTATTATACACACGAACACATGACATGTACCAGTCTATATAATAGTATGCATTATTTCGACTGCTTATTATACACACAAACACATGACATCTACCAGTCTATATAATAGCATGCACGATTTCGACTGCCTATTGCACACCCGTCACACGACATGTACCAGTCTATATAATAGTATGCATGATTTCGACTGCTTACTATTCACACGAAGACATAACATGTACCAGTCTATATAATAGTATGCATTATTTCGACTGCTTATTATACTCACAAACACACATACACCAGTCTATATAATAGCACGCATGATTTCGACTGCTTACTATACTCACAAACACATGACATATACCAGTCTATATAATAGTATGCATGATTTCGACTGCTTATTATACACACGAACACATGACATGTACCAGTCTATATAATAGTATGCATGATTTCGACTGCTTATTATACTCACAAACACACATACACCAGTCTATATAATAGCACGCATGATTTCGACTGCTTATTATACACACGAACGTATGACATGTACCAGTCTATATAATAGTATGCATGATTTCGACTGCTTATTATACACACGAACACATGACATGTACCAGTCTATATAATAGTATGCATTATTTCGACTGCTTATTATACACACGAACACATGACATGTACCAGTCTATATAATAGTATATATTATTTCGACTGCTTATTATACACACGAACGTATGACATGTACCAGTCCATATAATAGTATGCATAATTTCGACTGCTTACTATACACACGAAGACATGATATGTACCAGTCTATATAATAGTATACATGATTTCGACTGCTTACTATACCCATGCAGACATGATATGTACCAGTCTAAATAATAGTATGCATGATTTCGACTGCGTATTATACACACGAACACATGACATGTACCAGTCTATATAATAGTATGCATTATTTCGACTGCTTATTATACACACGAACACATGACATGTACCAGTCTATATAATAGTATGCATTATTTCGACTGCTTATTATACACACGAACGTATGACATGTACCAGTCCATATAATAGTATGCATAATTCCGACTGCTTACTATACACACGAAGACATGATATGTACCAGTCTATATAATAGTATGCATGATTTCGACTGCTTACTATACCCATGAAGACATGATATGTACCAGTCTAAATAATAGTATGCATGATTTCGACTGCTTATTATACACACGAACACATGACATGTACCAGTCTATATAATAGCACGCATGATTTCGACTGCTTATTATACACACGAACACATGACATGTACCAGTATATATAATTGTATGCATGATTTCGACTGCTTATTATACACACAAACACATGACATCTACCAGTCTATATAATAGCATGCACGATGTCGACTGCTTATTGCACACCCGTCACACCACATGTACCAGTCTTTATAATAGCATGCAGGACTTCGACTGTTGATTACACATAGGAACACATGGAATTTACAAGTCTATATAATAGCATGTATGATTTCGACTGCTTATTGCATTCACGAACACATGACATGTACCAGTCTATATAATTGCATGCATGATTCACACATGAACACATGACATGTACCAGTCTATATAATACCATGCATGATTTTGACTGCTTATTACACTCACAAACACATGGCATATACCAGTCTGTAATAAAAAGTTAGCATTAGCAATGAAGGTTAGGACGTCGAATAAAGCTTTATGCTGCCATAAATGTTTCCTAAGGATATTGGTGCTAACTTAATGAGTCTGACAAAAAAATGTATACTTAAAGGAGCTTAACTGATGCATGCTATTGCCTTCATTTTTCAAAAATAGCCTTGATAGTGTCACAGCCAAACTGGAATGTCAAAATGTAAATAGGTTCTATTTTTAGTTGAGCGCGAGTTACGGCTTTATTTAATAATATACTCAGAGTTATATTGTCTATTGCCTAACTGAAACCTACTGAACATAAAATATACATATGACGATAGATGGATTGAAGACAGAGTTTACACTGGTTGTGAAGTGGTTGACTTCTAAGCGAACGTAGAAAACAATTTGAGAGGTTAGCGACACATAGCATTGCGGCAATTGTTGGCTTTTGCGTCAATGCAGTTGTTATATGAGACCTGCATATGTGGATCTAATATAATAACAAATGATTTTCAAAACCCAGTAGTTCGTCCGGTCAGTGTTTTTTGTGCTGTCTAGCTGGTAAATAGCATATCATGGTTGCATTTCAAGATAATTAGCATCTAATATGTTTTATGTTTAGACAATAAAGAAAATAACTCTAATTTACGTATCTCATGCGTAACAGAGATAGAAGAAGAGTGTATACCTATTCTGACATTAATAATAATAAAGTGTACTTGTATAACAAATCATATATTAGTAAATACTTTTGTAGAATATAATACGAAATATTAATTTGCCATATCATTACCGCGACAAAACATATTTCAACAATCACATGTCATCCAGATTACAGCCGTTTGGGGAATATAGCGCTCCCATTATAAAGTTCACGGCTCTGTCAAACAAGATGGATGTTCTTTTTAATGATAGAATCTCCGACATCAAATAGCTAACGAAAAACGTATATACATCATTGTATTCACACACGGTATATTTATATAGTTAAGTATATAAAAACGCCATATACTATAGAGAGCACTCTCAGATACATTAATATTTTACCAAAACTGCATAATTAGAAGATAAGGTTTAAATTAATTTCTCAATAAACATACACACATACTCAATAACGAAAACATAATATTTGAACTGAATATTAGTTTTAAACCAAGGAATGGAGTTGCATGCATAATGTGTCATAGACATAAACACTTGTTATGTAATTATAACACGCACACATAGTCGGATACGAATAAATTGTATTTATATTTTAATAATATATTTTTTAATAATAAGGAATAGAAGTACGTACGTGATGTCTCATAGTAACGTATATTTATCATGATATTATGTGCCGCATTACCTGCGCTTTGAATAATTGCAGCATGCATATTATATCATGCACATATATTCTTATGATAGTTTGTGCTACATGAATTATGCATAGTAATATTATAATATAGACACGTTAATTATGTTCACAGTTAACAAACAAAATCACATGCATAAAAACAAACGGAATAAATAAAATTTGAATTTACATTATGTTTAATACCAAGAAATAAAGTTACATATAATTACATCATAGACAAATATATATTTATGATATGTCATGCTACATGGCCATTGTAATACAAACGCTTTAATTATGTTCACAGTTAACAGAATAAATTTACATTATATTTAATGCGTGATGCATCATAGACACGAATATATGTTATAGTATTAGGTGTCACATGACCGACGTATTATATCTTTATATCATTATCTTTAAAAATAAATAAAAATTGCATCATGGTTTTTCAATTAATACTTCTTACATCTGAATAAGTATGCGATAGACGCATATAACTACTTTAAGTTTAATATTAATTCTAACAGTCAAACTAATATGACACAGACTGAAAAACAAACCCACTCTTCGTTTAAAATCACGGGGTTAATTACCATTCTCTTCAGACGTTACATAAAACAATGTGTAATTTCCCGCCCGCGCGACGGACGTGGGCAGACGTGTTTTTTATATTCTGGAAGTGCAAATGAAACTAATTTGGAATATTAAATAAAAAGGTAATTAACCTTTTCTTATACAGTAAACAGATGTGATCTAGGCTGATTATCATAGAAATGTTATTATTAATATTATTTGAATTGCATCTATGTTTAATATATCTGTATACCGACGTTCCAGTTCGCATTTTGACAACATTGTTTAATAACAAGTTAGCGTTAGCAGTGAAGGTTATGACGTCATAATAAAGCTTTAAACTGCCATAAATGTTTCCTAAGGACATTAATGAGTCTGACAAAAAACGTATACTTAAAGGACCTTAGGTAATGCCAGCGATAGCCTTCATTTTTCAAAAAATAGCCTTTATAGTGTCACAGCCAAACTGGAACGTCAAAATGTAAATAGGTTCTATTTTTAGTTGAGCGCTCAAATTCAACAGATTATTATTGTTTCAAAATAAACAAGAAACATGACGTATAATTTATGTGTTATATTTTATATTTTATATGATCTGGGATTTATATTTTATATGATTTCATATAAAGCTCTGATATGATATATGTGGATTTTAAACAGTCAACATTTGATGTAGCCTCGACGTGTGTTGAAAGAAAATATTGAAATAAAATAAAAGGTACGCGAGTTACGCCTTTATTTAATAATATACTAAGAGTTAAAAGTTAAAATTTTAAATGATATTATATTGTCTATTGCATAAATAAAACCTACTGCACATACGATATACATATGAGAAAGATGGACGGAAGACAGAGTTTACATTGGCAGTGAAGTGGTTGACTTCTAAGCGAAGGTAGAAAACAATTTGAGAGGTTAGCGAAACATAGCATTGCGGCAATTGTTGGATTTAGGGTCAATGTAATTGTTATATGAGACCTGTATATCTGGATCTTATATCATAAAACAAAAGCACGAAGACATGGCATATACCAGTCTGTATAATACCATGCATGACATCGACTTCTTATTACACACACGAACACATGACATGTGACAGTCTATATAACAGCAAGCATGATTTCGACTGCGTATTACACACACGAACACATGCCATGTTCCACTGCATATAATAGCACGCACGATTTCGACTGCCTATTACACACACGAACAAATGACATGTACCAGTCTATATAATAACTAGCATGATTTCGACTGCTTATTACACACATAAATACATGACATGTACCACTGTATATCATAGCATGCACGATTTCGACTGCAGATTACACTCACGAACATATGACATGTACCAGTCTATATAATAGCATGAAGAATTTCGACTTCTTGTTACACACACGGAGAACACATGACATGTTCCAGTCTATATAATAGCATGCAAGATTTCGACTGCTATTACACACACGAACACGTGACATGTACCAGTCTATATACTAGCATATATGCTTGGACTGCCTATTACACTCACTAACACATGACATATACCAGTCTATATAATAGCATGCACGATTTCGACTGCTTATTGCACACCCGTCACATGACATGTACATGTCTATATAATAACATGCATGATTTCGACTGCTTATTACACACACGAACACATGACATGTACCACAGTATATAATAGCATGCACGATTTTGACTGCTTATTACACACACGAACACGTGACATGTACCACTCTATTTAATAGCATGCATGCTTTCGACTTCTTATTAAACACGCAAACACATGTACCCGTCTATATAATAGCATGCATGATTTTGACTGCTTATTACAAACATGAACACATGTCATGTATTTTCGACAGCTTGTTACACACAGGAACACTTGACATATATCAGTTTATATAATAGAATGCATGCTTTCGACTGCTTATTATACACACGAACACATGACATACACCCGTCTATATAATAGCATGCATGATTTCGACTGCTTACTATAAACACGAACACATGACATGTACCCGTCTGTATAGTAACATGCATGATTTCGACTGATTATTACACACATAAACACATGACATGTACCAGTCTATATAATAGTATGCATGATTTCGACTGCTTACTATACACACGAACACATGACATGTACCTGTCTATATAACAGTATGCATGATTTCGACTGCTTATTACACACATAAACACATGACATGTACCAATCTATACAATAACAAGGATAATTTTGATTGCTTATTACACACATAAACACATGACAGGTACCTGTCTATATAATAACATGCATGCTCTCGACTGCTTATTACACACACGAACACATGACATGTACCAATCTATATAATAACAAGCATAATTTTGATTGCTTATTACACACATAAACACATGACATGTACCTGTCTATATAATAACATGCATGATCTCGACTGCTTATTACACACACGAACACATGACATGTACCAATCTATATAATAACAAGCATAATTTTGATTGTTTATTACACACACGAAAACATGACATGTACCAGTCTATATCATAAGATGCATGATTTCGATTGCTTATTACACACACGAAGTCATGACATGTACCAATCTATATAATAGCTTGCATGATTTCGACGGCTTATTACACACACGAACACATGACATGTACCAATCTATATAACAGCATACATGCTTTCGATTGCTTATTACACACACGAACACATGACATGTTCCAGTCTATATAATAGCATGCATGATTTCGACTGCTTATTACACACACGAACACATCACATGTACCAGTCTATATAATAGCATGCATGAATTCGACTGCTTATTACACACACGAACACATGACATGTACCAGTCTATATAATAGCGAGCATGATTTCGACTGCTTATTACACACACGAACACAGGGCATGTACCAGTCTATATAATAACATTCATGATTTCGACTGCTTATTACACACACGAACACATGACATGTACCAGTCTATATAATAGCATGCATGATTTCGACTGCTTATTACACACATGAACACATGGCATGTACAAGTCTATATAAAAGCATGCATGGTTTCGACTGCTTATTATATACACGAACACATGGCATATTCCAATGTATATAATAGCATGCACGATTTCGACTGCTTATTACACACACGAACACATGGCATATGCAAGTCTATGTAATACCATGCATGATTTTGACTGATTATTACACACAGAAACACATGACAATTACCAGTCTATAAAATAAAATGCAATATTTCGACTGATTATTACACACCCGTCACATGACATGTACCAGTCTATTTAATAGCATGCACGATTTCGACTGCTTATTGCACACCCGTCACATGACATGTACCAGTCTATTTAATAACATGCATGATTTCGAATGCTTATAACACACACGAACACATTACATGTACCAGTCTATATAATAGCATGCACGATTTCGACTGCTTATTGCACACCCGTCACATGACATGTACCAGTCTATTTAAAAACATTCATGATTTCGACTGCTTATTACACACACGAACACATGACATGTACCAGTCTATATAATAATATGTATGATTTCGCCTGCTTATTATACACACGAACGCATGACATGTACCAGTCAACCTAATGGCATGCATGATTTCAACTGCTTATTACACACACGAACACATTACATGTACCAGTCTATATAATAGCATGCACGATTTCGACTGCTTATTGCACACCCGTCACATGACATATACCAGTCTTTTTAAAAACATGCATGATTTCGACTGCTTTTTACACACACGAACACATGACATGTACCAGGCTATATAATAATATGTATGATTTCGACTGCTTATTACACACACGAACTCATGACATGTACCAGTCAACATAATGGCAGGCATGCATGATTTCAACTGCTTATAACACTCACGAACACATGACATGTACCAGTCAACATAATAGCATGCATGATTTCGACTGCTTATTATACACACAAACACATGAGATGTACCCGTCTACATAAAAGCATGCATGATTTCGACTGCTTATTATACATACAAACACATGACATGTACCCGTCTATATAATAGCATGCATGATTTCGACTGCTTATTACACACACGAACACATGACATGTACCAGACTATATAATAATATGTATGATTTCGACTGCTTATTACACACACGAACACATGACATGTACCAGTCAACATAATGGCATGCATGATTTCAACTGCTTATTATACTCACGAACACATGACAGATACCTGTCTATATATCAGCATGCATGCTTTCGACTGCTTGTTATACACACAAACACATGACATGTACCAGTCTATATAATAGCATGCATGATTTCGACTGCTCATTATACACACGAACACATGACATGTACCCGTTTATATAATAGCATGCATGCTTTCGACTGCTTATTACACACACAAACACATGACATGTACCAGTCTATATAATAGCATGCATGATTTCGACTGCTCATTATACACACGAACACATGACATGTACCAGTTTATATAATAACATGCATGATTTCGATTGCTTAAAACACTCATGAACACATGTCATGTACATGTCTATATAATTGCATGCATGATTTCGACTGCTTATTACACACACAAACACATTACATGTACCAGTCTTTTTAATAGCATGCTTGATTTAGATTGCTTATTACACACACGAACACATGACAAGTACCAGTCTATATAATAACATGCATGATTTCATGGCTTACTACACACACAAACAAATGACATGTACCAGTCTGTATGATAACGTGAATGATTTTATTGCTTACTACACACACGAACACATGGCATTTACGTGTCTATATAATAACGTGCATGATTTCGATTGCTTATTACACACACGAACACGTGACATGTACCTGTCTATATACTAACGTGCATGATTTTAATTATTTATTACACACAAGAACACATGACATGTACCTGCCAGTGTCAGGCGCGTAGCTATACCAGTTTTCGTCATACGCAAGGTTGATTGCAATACTAACAAATTGACGTCGTTTTTTTTACAAGTCCGAAATTATAGATATCGGACCGGGGCCGTTCACTATCGTAGAATAGTGACCGGATGACGTCACATTGCGCAAAGAAGGAAATGTGCAAAGGAGGTATAATATACCAGCCTATATAATAGTATGCATGATTTCCATTGCTTATTATATACACGAACGCTTGAAATATACCAGTCTGCATAATAATATGCTAGATTTCCACTGAATATTATATACACGAAAGTTCGAAATATACCGGTCTGTATAACAACATGCTAGATTTCCACTGATTATTATTAATTTACTTCTTAATATCTGCCCTGGTTTGCAGGAAACTGCACGCATCATATGATAAAAACAAGGCCAATATGGAGAAAACTCGGCCTGTATGAAAAAACTCGGCCAATATGAAATTAAAGCAATCTGATTGGATAAACCAACACGGCCAATACGACCAAGGCTTTGTTTTCTTCAAGGAAGCCATTTTGAAGAAAAAACACAACGTCGCAGCTTTTCGATGATAAACTAGTTTGCCTATATAATGAAGACAATCAAAATAATTAAGGTTTGATTATGTGTAAATTCGGTTACATCGACTTCGCTGAAATATAGCTTTTATCAAGTTCGTTTGGAATTTCCCACGCGTCATCGAGCGGTAACAGTGGAAGATTTATTTGAATCAGATATTTGTTATTAAATGTTATATTGAACATATATCTCTTGTTTTTTCTTTCCTGTAATTGATATTTAAAACATAGGAATAAAGAGAGATCTTAAGTAGTTAATTAATAAAACAGTTATTAGTCATTGGTCCTCGGACTGTCATATTGGCCAATATGACAGTCCGAGGACCAATAACTCGGCCAATATGAAAACACTAAATTAATAACATCATATTTTATACAGGAACGCTTGAAATATACCAGTCTGTATAACAGCATGCTAGATTTTCACTGCTTATTATAAACACGAACGCTTGAATAATACCGGTCTGTATAACAACATGCTAGATTTACAATGATTATTATATACACGAACGCTTGAAGTATAACGGTCTGTATAACAACATGCTAGATTTCCTTTCCACTGCTTATTATATATACGAACAGTTGAAATATACCGGTCTGTATTCACTGCTTATTATATACACGAACGCTTGAAATATACCGGTCTGTATAACAACATGCTAGATTTCCACTGCTTATTATATACACAAACGCTTGACATATACCGGTCTGTATAACAACATGCTAGATTTACAATGATTATTATATACACGAACGCTTGAAATATAACGGTCTGTATAACAACATGCTAGATTTCCTTTCCACTGCTTATTATATATACGAACAGTTGAAATATACCGGTCTGTATTCACTGCTTATTATATACACGAACGCTTGAAATATACCGGTCTGTATAATAACATGCAAGATTTTCACTGCTTATTTTATACACCAACGCTTGTAATATACCGGTCTGTATAACAACATGCAATATTTCCACTGCTTATTAGTTCGACTATTCGAAGCTTATGTAATCACCCCGCCATCGGCGTTGGCGTCGGCGTTGCGGTCGGTGTCCTACATCAAGGTTTGCGTGTAAGCTGTGTTTACAAGTCTATGTCTCTTACAATTCTTATCCTAGCACATCCAAATTTGGCCATGGGCTTCCTTATAGCATTAATTTTGGTTCCTGTAACCCATGTGCTCCCATGTAACCCAAATTCTATATAAAATGTCACATCAAATTTTGCGTGTAAGCTGTGTTTACAAGTCTGTATCTCTTACATTTCTTATCCTAGCACAATCAAATTTGGCCACGAGCTTCCTTATAGAATTATCTGAAGAGCTGCTTAAGTACTTTTGGTTCCTGCAACACCTGGGCTCCCATCGAACACACATTCTGATAGCCCTTAAAATGTGTCTATTTCACATACAATTTTGCGTGTAAGCTATGTTTACAGGTCTATATCTGTTAATTTCTTGTCTTAGCTCAACTAAATTTGGGAACTAAATTTGGGAATTGGTTTCTTTGTTGTATGTTGTAAAGGGTTGCCTAAGTAATTTTGTCTTCTGCAAATTCTGGGCTCCCATGGAACCCAAATTGTGATATATATCTATAATTTTGGTTTGGGAATTCTTATAGCATTATGCATCTTATTCATACTTCACCGATATTGGGGCATAGGCTCCCTCCTCCCCGCCCCGGGAACCCGTGAATAACTTTTAATCTGCATATATACATTATTATTTGACCTGAACACCTGGCTTGAGTTCAGATAAACTGTTTTGTAGTGTAATTTTGCAACTATTGGGAGGGTTAGTTTGTTTAATTGTCACGCTAAGTATTGATTGAGTAAACGAAAATCGTATAAAATGAAGATATTTTGCTAAAAATGAACGAAATTGTAATTTGATCCATTTTAAACCATGCGTATTCTTGCGCTCCGTGGTCGAGAGTGTAAAGACGTTGCTTTTGAAACCTTCTCGCCTCTCACCACTTCGGATTCAAATCCCACTACGAGCCCGACTAGTAAGTGAAAACATGTCGATTCTTACAGATGGCGGGAGGCATACGGTACTGGTTCTACACAGGAATAAGTGGGTGGTCTGCCTCAATGACCTTGCCTACCAAAAAAATAAAAATGCGTCCGGATAAAAAGATAAAATCAAACCCGCCAAAATCAAAACAAAGTGTTACATTACTTTGTTGCATCGCTACACACATGTTTATTTTCTTTTACACCTATTTTATGCCATTTAATTGCAGAAACCACTATGAAAACTGTTGCCATGGACACCGCCTTGTGCGTCAGTAACGTACACGTGAAGATAAAAAACGCACATATTCTCAATGATGTCTCTTTCACAGCATGCAGTGGAGATCTGTTGGCGGTGATGGGACCTTCTGGTAAGTTGGAAAGTGTGCTAGCAGGATGTTGGCGGCGATGGGATGTTCTGGTAAGTTAGAATGTGTGCTAGCAGGATGCTGGCGGCAACGAGACCTTCTGGTAATCGGTAAAATGTGCAAGCAGGATGTTGGCGGCGATAGGACCTTCTAGTAAGCTGAAAGTTTGCTAGCAGGATGTTGTCGTGATGGGACCTTCTGATAAGTGCGAAAGTGTGCATGCTGTATTTTTTCCCCACAAAAACAACAAAATATGCTGGTGAGTTGTTGTTGTAGTAGTAGTAGTAGTAGTAATAAAATACTACTACTACTACTACTAATAATAATAATAATAATTATAATAATAATACATGCTTTATTTAAGGATGGTAACTCAATAAATACATTTACTACATATCTTCTCCCTTGATGCCACCAAATGAAGGCACATGTAACATACACCAAATGAAGGGTTATATCCATAATTTCATACAATTTTGAGGCCCTCCAGAGGGTCCATGTTACCTTAAAATATGACCCAATGTTTCCCTTGTTCCAAAAATATGTTCCCCAAAAGATTACCAATGTTCCCTTGTTCCCCAAAAATATTTGCAAATATTCCCAAAAAGTAATTCTGATGAATCAACAAACCATTTTGGCCTACAACAGTTAATAGTTGCATCTTAGAAATGAGCACAAGAACTTAAAGTGATCTATCTTTTTTCACGTATATATGTTCTGAACATGTGTTTATGATATTTTCTCATCAACGTTAATATTGTCCTGAGTACAACAGTGTTTTGAAAGATTTACATATTTGATATTACTTGGCATTGACATCATAGTAGAACAACTCTTCCATTACTCTCCTCTTCTGTCCCCTTGTTGATTTTCTGGTGGTATTTTCACCAACCTCCTCTCTTGTCTCTGCTAAAGTAGCTGTTTCAATGGCACTGCTGATTTAGGAATGAATCATAATAAACTCCTCTTCTTCTGGCTCAATTTGATTTTTGTGTATAACACACTTTTTTCACGCTTCTCCAGTGTCCCATCTATGGTTTCTGCTAGTTGGTCAGATGCACATAATTAGAGCGTACATTTTGGACAGAACAACATACTTGGCATGGACTCAATTTGGGGTAATATGACTTCCAACTTCTGAAGTAGCAGAACTTTGTTATGCACCTTTGCTTTAAATTCTCCATAATTGCTATACAAAATCTAAAGTCAAACTCAAGCTGCAACAGTCTATGTGATACATGGACACGGGAAAGTAAGCTCTGATCACAAAGGGATTCTAAAATACGTTTTTCATCATCAGTTACAACAGTTGATACAGTTCCCTGAGAAACTTGCATTGCCGATGTGTTTCAAGAGTATGTTTTCACATTGTCAACGCACTGACAGTCAAAGTCATATACCTTCTGCAATCTTCCACTAGCTGTGCCTAGACTAATATACAATGATTTCTGTTCTCTTTCAGTGGAAATCAAATGTCAAGCTTAACTGTCGGAGATTGTTCAGATAAGGAACAAGTCCACTAACACCGCGTATCATTCCGAGGGCACCAGTATCAGTATCTACAAAGAACAGTGTTTTTCTATCTGCACATAGTCCTGCAGGTTGGAAAATTAGGCATTCTTTCCATCTCTCTGGCCTCGCCCATTTCCAGTATAGTGGCTGCATTTTGCTGTTGTAGGATTGAGCAATTTACTTGAATAGTTATCTGTGTCCACTAAATACTAATCGGTCTTGTAAAACAGCCAAACTGTTTATAACCTGACCATTCGTTTCCATTTGATATAACCGGTTCTGCTGTTTCACATTCCTAGCTGCATTTTAGTATGCCCCATCTTTATCATGAGAAGCAACATACAAAGAGCATTCATGAAAGCTAGTCCATACAGCAAACAATATTTTGTTTCTACCTTTTTGAGCAGTGTCCTTGATAACAATATTTGAGTGAATTTCAAGCATATGAATTTCTCTACCCATTGTGGATACAAACGAATTGTTACTGATGTCAAATGCTAATGGAAGCCGCCTAGAAATATTCTTGCCTACACAGAGTTTGTATTTTTCTACCCCCACACTAGTAGTTGTTTAGCTGGTCTTAAAGCAGTTTCTTTGATTGTTTTCCTGTCGCTGTTATCCATTAACCAGTTTCTATTAGCTTTTCTTGTAGTTGTTTAAAATGTAATCTTTCAACTTCTATAATTGTATCACCTGTCAAGTCCTTATACACGATTGCATTCTTCTTTGCCTCTGAAACATATAACACACCACGATTCACTGCCATTCCTATAGGCCAATCTAATGATTCAATTTCAGCTGAAACACTAGCTTGGTAATGACCAGCTCTATTTTGTTGACCTTCCCCTTTCTTTGATTGTTTCCTGTCGCTGTTATCCATGAACCAGTTTCTATTAGCTTTTCTTGTAGTTGTTTAAAATGTAATCTTCTCAACTTCTATAATTGTATCACCTGTCAAGTCCTTATACACGATTGCATTCTTCTTTGGCCTCTGAAACATATAACACACCACGATTCACTGCCATTCCTATAGGCCAATCTAATGATTCAATTTCAGCTGAAACACTGAAACACACGCTTGGTAATGACCAGCTCTATTTTGTTGACCTTCCCTGTTGCAATATCAGAAATGAAAACAGTCCCATAGCAATACCAATTGCACTTTTCAAAACTCCGTTTGTGTTATCCTCTGTGAGTCTATATTTATCAGGAACAACAGTATGTATCACTAATTTGACATTTTCCTCTGTGATTGTTATAACTGCAGCATCAGAAATTTGAAGAATGGAGTCAGCATCTTGTCTATCCCTGTTTCGAACATCGCTCAAAGGAAACTTTCTTAACATATTGGAATTCAAACCTGGGTCATTTCGTAACTCTCTTTGCACCAAATTTGTTCTGAAATCATCAACACAGAGAAACCAGTTGCTAAAAACTCTGTCCTTTTCTCTTAGCAACATGCACCGCATCAGGTACAGCCAAAACTGTGCTTAAATGTAGGTTAGGTGTTTTTTAACATTAAAATATATATTATATTTTATTTCCTGTAAACTCATGTTCCCCAGTTCCCTAAACTTTTGACCATGTTTCCTTGTTCCCTGAAAATAACAGACAATGTTCCCTTGTTCCCCAAAAATAAATGGCCATTTTCCCTTGTTCCCCAACTTCCCCGGGAGACCTTCAGTTGTTTCGTAATAACAAATGTCTCTGTATTAATATATTTACACAAACATACCTTATATTAAAGTACTACACCCAATGCAAGCAACGTAAAACTTAAACCTAAAACTTATACGCCACTGAACATGGAATGTCCACCGCCATATGCATGCCATCTTCGGGATGGGTAACATTCTGTACTATTGTATTTCATTAATATTGTGTTCTGCTCAACCCGTGGGCGTGAACGGTAGCAAGCATATTTCACTACCGTTCATGAACAGTATCAATCAACATGGGGACAACTAGATTACCTTTTGAACAAGTCTTTAATTTGTAAGAGGAAAGAACCTTGTTGAAAACAATGATTATGATAATCTGGAACAAGATTATTGACTCATTGGAAAAACTGTACTCTGCTTTATGAAATTCTATTTTACATTGGATAATTAACCAGTTAATCTAATGGAATAAGGGGTTTTAAGATGCCTTTTAAGGCATAATAAGATGATCCGAGCCGCTTTGGTTCAGTTATTTGGATTCTAGTTATATTAACTAGAGAAATTTCTCCAAATAGTGCAACCTTAATTCACATTTATTAACATATTGTTTTGTTTGACCTATACTCTCCTTTGTATTGGTTATAAATTACTATGTAAGATTACTATGTAAATACGTCCGCTGACCCATATTCTGTTTGTTTGAGATAAAGCTGGCTATTGACTTGTATAATTTCAAGCACAGGGCCAGGCGTAAACAATGTTACATCATCAGCAATATGTCTGTGTTTGCATTTTCTGCATGACGTGGTAGATCATTGACAAACATACTAAATAAAGGTGGTCCAAGTTTTTACCTTGTGGTACCCCTATTGTTTTACAATTATGATTTGAAAGCACTGTCGCAATTTTTTATGCTTTGGTATCGGTTTATTATGTATGAATTGAACCATTTCAAGTACATTTATCAAAATTATAACTTTCAAGTTTTGCTAACAAAAGTTCATGGTTGATAGATCAAATGCCCTTTTTAAAAGTCATTAAAACACATTCAGTGACATGTCTATTATTCAGTTCTGGCAGTAATATATCTGTTAGCTTTAGTCAATGCCTTATGGCAGGAATGAGACTCTAAGGACAGCTGTTCCCTATAAATGAGACCATGACATTTTAAGATTTGTAAATGCACTGGTTGGCTATATCCTTTCTGGTAGTTGTCGTTCCATCAATGGTTTATTTCTCTTATTGCCTCTGGCTTCTGCCAAGTCACCTGAGTATTCTTCTTTGTGGCTTTCTATGGCTAATGTTTTTTGTATTTATTATTATACACGGACATATTTGTTTTTTACTTAAATATGCCTATTAATGCCTGCCTTGTTGGTTAGAGAATAGTTTCACGGCGGGGATTGTTTTATTTACACTGTCCCTTTTATTGAGATGACAATAAGGTAAGTGAGATTTGGTGCACCCTAGAACCTGGTTTTCACCCATCTGCCTTTTTGCCACTGACCGTTCCAAGGCGGTAGCCCTATTGTCAACCTCTTTTTGTGTGTAGTGACGTCATATGCCTTTATCCTTATTAACAACTGCCATCATGTTTGTCCGTTTTGCGTGTTTTTGGTCAATTATGATGTAGAATGATTTTAAACCATCTGCTAGGTGAGTGTTTTAGGAAGCCGTAATTTGTGTCAGTCATAACTATGATTTCGTTTCATCAGGCCTATTGTTCGGGGTCATGTTTCAGCCAAAGTATTTTTCGCAGTAGCTTGAGCATTAAATAATTCCGTAAATACATTATATATCATTAGAACTGGTATTTCTAGTGGTAATAAAATACCTTAGTTTCTGAAAATCGGTTGAGAAATACAATTTTACAGACCTAAATTATCTTTGCCTACATGATTTTGCTGATAAAACTTCCAGGATGTCTTAATTTATGATATAATCCTACATTTAAAACCATTTTCTGGATACATATCTAAAAATAATAATTGTTCAGATCGTTTCGTGCAGCAGAATTTTTCATTGAAAATGCCCCATCAAAAACAACTTTCCGCGCATGAAATTTTATTTCTAAACCTATTTTTGAAAGTAAGGTATTATTCTTTACCAGTAAAACTGTCTGTTTCACTGATATACAACTTATTTAGGTAGTTAGATGATTTATCAAACGCACCAACAGCAGGTCGAATCCAAGACGACTTTCAGAACTTCCACTGGTGGGAGGAAGACCCCAGGTGCTCCTCCTGGCAATTTTCGTGCACGGGCGAGCACCTGGGTAGAACCACCGACGTTCCGCAGCAGCTGGATAGTTGCCTCAGATACAAGATTTGTCGGTCCCTAGGGATCCGAACCTAAGCGGTGAGGGCAAGTGATTTGCAAGTCAGAGACTCACCACTCGGCCACACGGACGCCCCCCCAAACTTATATATAAAGACGAATAAAAGGCAGTATAAGGACATAAACACACAATGGTTGATAATAGGGCTATACCGTCCTATAAG